>JARWLC010000014.1:53604859-54204859 GCA_033318265.1 Phyllotis vaccarum
CCATTACTCTTACCTCATGAGTCATTACCCCGATTCCTTATGCCAAAGACCATTTCTACCTTGCCACTATTTTTAGTATAAAGTGTTTTTATTTTGAAGCCAATGTTGACAATTGTCTATCAGTCTTTTTCAGCTAAAACAGAAGATATCTCAAGATGCTCAGAAACTGGACAGGGGCATCATACTTCTTCATATATTTCCTTTGTGTACTTAGGAAGATAATGATAGATGAGGTGTTAATAATGTCTAATGTAATAAACTGAACACAGCTACAAGCAAATACGTTTTAATCATATTTTACATAAATGTCACACTAGTAGCATATTTTTCCATGACAAGTGTTTATTTCGCAATTTGAATGTGTCACAAAGATCTCTGTCATGGCATTTCTTAGTAGAGTCTTCTTTTTCTCACTGTCCTTTCTGACTCATAAGTCTCCAACTTTAGCTCAATTTCCCTCACAGTGACAGAGTGAATAGACAGCAATGACATTTTCTATGTGTTTATAGGATCAAATTTTACTATGTAGGCAATCTCGGCCAAATAGATATGAGTGTTAAAAAGGAACGTTAAAAAGCACAACATGTCTGGTGTGTAACAAGCAGCACCCCTATTTTATTACAAAGCATCTATCTGAGATATAAAGATATTTTTCAAGTTTTTAAATATAGATATATTCAGTGAAAGAAATAAAATTCTTAACAATTTAGAAGATAATAAGGCATGAGTACAATGAAAAATTGGTGCTGCTATTTTTATTAACATATTGGGATACACTGAAAATAATTATGGGTAAGAAAAGTGGGTGGTCTTGAATATAATTATGGGGCCTCCTGGTAGTCTCTTGACATTGACTGAACAAGGACATGGTTGATTTGAGAGGTCTTCGGGAGTTGTGTTCTGAGAAGAGCTTACTTCTGTGCCTCACTCCCCAGCCACTGCCTTTATGTAGCACCGTCCCCTGTCTATTACGTAGATGGGAAATGTGGACAATCAGAATGTGTTTACAGGGAAGCTGGCTTTCAAAACGAGGTCAAGGGGCTAGTTTCAGAACTGAGAGTTAAGCAAAGGGATTGGAACATCAGTTAGTGACTTTAGCCCGTTTCATGCTGTCTCTAAAATGCTGTATTAGGAAAAATAAAAGGACTGTGAAGATTAGCTATCAGTTGGAGTAGGCATTTCTGCTATGTGCAGTCTTTGGAGGGAAATATTTTTGGTTAGCTGTAAGAAACATTCACTCCTCTTGTTCCAGAGGTCAGTATGAGTGAGGTAGGTGTGGGATTCATTCTTTTTGGCAATATCAACATGGAGAGAAAGCGAGAGCCAGGATTATCTCACAGAGAGAGAGGAACAGCGAGTTTTACACCCTCTGGCTTTTAAAACGATAGCAGTGACGTCTGACCTGAATTGAGTAAGGCACTTGAGATGACCCTGCCTGAGTTCCAAAAGTAATCTTTACCCTCTTACACGAATAGTCCCTGAGACACCATGACATAGAGGAAAAATGATAAAACCACAAAGGCTGCTCCCCCCTGCCTAGGCAGAATGAGTAGAAGGTAGCAGGATTTCCTCATTTTTCTGCTGAGTACTATCAGTATTCAAAAGAGAAACCCTTTCTGCCAGACTACAGGTCTTGTCTTGGATGCTGGGTTTCATTTTCAAGTCATGCTGATGTTTTCAGTGTGGATTAAAACTGGCTTTAGCTCAAACACAGTCTACAGGAATAACCATTGAATAAAATAAGTTTGTTCCTTGAGCATGTTATATCGTTTTACAGAATTTTAATAATGCATGAAAAGTTTTAAAAACTCAGTGAAATGGCTTCAGGATGTCTTCCAGTTGGTAGAGAGTTTACCTAACATGCATGCAGCAATCCTGGCAACCACCAGTACCAAAGAAACCCAGGCATGGTAGTATACAGATGTATTTCTAGCAACGGGAATTTGGATGCAGGATGATCAGAAATACAATCTCATCTTTAACTACCAATGGATTCTGGGCCAGCCTGTACCAATGGATTCTGGGCCAGCCTGGGGAACATAAGAACCCGTGCCCTCCCTCCCCACAACCCCCCTCCCCCCCAAGAGCTGCTGAGATGATTCACTGGCAAAGATCTTGTTATGAAGCTTGGTGATCTGAATTAGATTCCCAGAACATGAGTGGAAGAAACCACTCCCACAGTTTTCTCAGACTTCCACATGTGTGTCATGGCACCCGCACACCCCAAGTAAATAAAACATAAGAAAAATAAATATAAATCAATAAAACACTTTGCTTGGAATTTAAGTTTTCTGCTGGTAGCTTCATAGAGGATTTCTGCAAATGGCAATGCTCACTCAATTGTTTTTGACTTTGAGGATGTATCATGCTAGAAACGATCCTTTTAATATTTGTAGATGGAGAAACTGCTATTACTTCAGCCAAGTGAACACAACTGCACTTTCCACATCACCTCATCTATAGACATGTTAGAAACAGTAATGTATGTGCATGACATATTATTTATTTAGTCTCTCTAGACCAAATGTGCATGTGGATTTACAGACTCCTCACAATAAATTCTGCTACCCTCAGGGGTCCAAGACCTACTGCTTGAGAACTATGGAACAGGACAGGCCTATGATTGATGACAATGAGGTGGGCCTGGGGCACATCTGCTAGTCTTCCGTGGCTTTCATGCTCCCAGCCCTCACACAGCCTCCTTGAAATGCCGCACTCTGCTGTGTTTACTGGAAATGTTTCTGTGTAAACTTCGACAAGTTCGTTATGACTTTCTACAGCAGAAACATTTTTCATACAAAAAATAAAGTGCACCTTGAAAAGAGATTTATTTTCAAGAGAAAAATGATTTGTGATTCAGGATCCCCCAGGTCTTCAATGTGCATGATAGTGCTTTAAGTAAAAGGTGAATATATGCTTGTTTATTACATGATTCACAATACTTTTCTATAAAAATATTAATAAATTAGGGAAAAACTTTTCCCCATGTCTCTGTTCTGTTTTCCTTTACATTGAGGCTACAGAATAGCAACAAAGCCCACCAACAAACACAATAAGGCTACACAGTGCACAGCCAAGTAGCCCTGCAAACTCTCCTTCTGGTATCTTCTGGAATGTCTTTATTTCTCTCAGTAGATTTTTGTCAAAGCTTGTGATTCAAAATGTGACTGTATACATTCACCCAATTGTGCTTCCTCCCTTCTCCATTGTTTTCATCCCCTTTCCAGTTCATCCTAGGAGGAAAGCTTTAAAAACTCTTTCATGAACAGATGTGTATATATGTCTTCCCTTCTTTGTATCAACAGTCTCCCCGACGCCCCTTTTAAATCGTGGAACAACTTTGCAGTGAGTTTGCCTACTTTGCCTCTTACACATGCTTGTGTCTCAACTAGTGTCAATTAATTCCACTTTGCTTTCCAGTTCCACTATGCCACTGAAAATCTTGCCATAAACCTGTCTTGTAGATCTGGATCTGGATTAAGCTTGTTGCTTCTCCTTCACTGACTCTTACAATAGCGTGTACGTACTGATCTATCATTCTTTAGATGGTATCTTAGTTTTATTTCCAGGAGATGCTAATTAGTTTACTCAGGAAAGTTTGGTCACGTGCAGGGTGGAGCACCGAAAAAGGAAGGCCGGGGATGCTTGAATTCATGAGTCGGAGATACTTAGAGTGGACGTGGGGCTGTAATAGGGCAAGTGTGATATTTGACAGATCCGAGAATGCTACTTAATAGAAATACCTACTTAGGATTGGAAAAGTCAAGGGAAACTTCCTGGGGACCATGACTCCAGCAGAGATACTTGTCAGATGGATGAGAGTTAGCCAGCCAGAGAGCAGGGCAGACAGACAGACAGACACATGCACACATACACAGAGAATGGGGGAGGGGGAGGGAGACAGAGACAGAGAGTGGAGATAGCTGATAGGGAATTGTAAATTCTGTTTTAGGTTATTGGTACTTTCCAAAAAGCAAACACCCTGAGAGAGGCAGCTCTCTAGAGACAGGCAGCAGAGTAAGGAAACAAAAGGGTTGTGTGTTCCCAGGAGCTTTATTGGAGAGCATGTAGGAGTGACCCATAATACAAAATGAGTCCCCACTACGCTATGGCTCCGGGGAAAACTTTTTTTTCTCTCTGGGCAGGAAAAAGCTTCTGAGAATAGGTAGAAACCACAACCCTGGATTCATGGCTCTTTGTATTGAGATATCAAAGATTCTGTGAGAAATCACACTGTTCGGGTTAGAGGTATTTCTTCAATGATAGAGAGTTTGACTACATACATAAGGTCTTGGATTTGAACCATGGCACTGTCAAATAATAAGCAATGGAAAGCACAAATACATTAAATAAGTACATTTAAAAAAATCACACATCCAGTGTTTTTATTGCTGTGTTTACAGTGACACTGGTCACCAGAGTGGCCCAGAACAATTTGGCGAAGTAAAAGAAGACTTGGAATAGTTTCATGTAAAATTTAGGAGCTTTCACTTGCTTCAAATCCTGCCAAGTGCTGTGCAACACCACTAGGTTTGGGATCTGTGAGCTACAACGTTATAGAGCATATAAAATATTAGGGAATAAACCCAACAGTTTCTCAACTCTTGTTGGTCTCTTCCTTCTTTTGTGTTTTATGGCTCACCCCACTTGTAGCCCAAGTCACGTTTTTGCAAGATCAGTGCTTTGGGGGAACGATATGGAGCAACAGGTCACAAGAAGAAGGAACTGTATTGAAGCGACTTTCAAGAAGTCCTGTACATTGCTACATACTCAGCCACTGTCAGTGACGTTTCTGCTGTTCCTCAGGGAAAGCTCCACAGTGCTCTTAGAGAAATAAAGTGGAAATGACTCCTAGTCTAGGCCAGTATGGACTGTTTTTTGTTGTTGTTCTTAAGATGAACTTTCAATTCACATCACTAGTTCCCATCAATTTATCAAGTTCTACATCTCTGCCCATGCCAACATATTCAGCAACACAATCTGCCTTAGCTAAAGGCTGTTTCCACACCATTAAGAAATAAATTTTACTTTAGGAAATCAAAACTCATTTTTTAAGTTTTGTATTTAGTGTATCTTACGGTTGCCCTTTGTTTACTGAAAATGAATATATTCCCCCAGATTATGAAATATAACAGCTACAAGGGTCAGAAAGTTATCTATGGTGAAATTTCTGTAAGCACAGCATGGCCAACTTCCCAACAGTATCTTATAAGAGGGTGGACAACTCCCTTCTCTGTGTTAGTCATGGTTAGTCACATCAGGGAGGGGCTTAACTCTGCTTACAAAAAAGCAATTGTTCTATTACCCTCAGGGATGTGGTTAGTCACTAGCACCAGGTTTTGCTGCCTGGGGCATTACATTGCATCCATCCTTCCCCCAGGACAGTTTTATACTCAGATGAAAGTGCCAGCAGATCAAACTACACCCCTCCCCCCATTTCCCAGAGATCCCTGAGCACAGGCACAAGGAAAATCACTGTTCATGTTATATGTCTCTCCATCCTCAAAACCACCTGCAATTATTGGCTGCATTTTAGAGGTGACAAAGCTGGAGCTTGGAAGTAAAAGACACTTTCCAAGGGTCAATCAGAATTGGATTTTGAACTGCACTTGGCTCTTGAGTCTGCTCTCATAATTATCACCCCAATGGCCTTCCAAACTTTGTCCCCAAAGTGAAAAGAATTGGAGCTTCCTACTGCAGCCATAGCATTCCCTCTGCTATTCTTTGTACATCCCAGTTTCATGAGGAGCTTACTTACAGGGCTCAACAGATATGTTTTTAAACTGTGTGCTGCATCAAGAAAATCCTGTGTGCCTCAGTACAGCATGTGGACACAGATATAGAAATGTCTGGGTTGCTTGTGTAGCTTGGACTATTTGAGGGGCCTCTGGCAGTGGGACCAGAATCTACCCCCGGCTGGCTTTTTGGAGCCCATCCCCTATGGTGGAATGCCTTACTCGGCCTTGATGGAGAGGGAAGAGGCTTGGTCCTGCCTCAGCTTAGTGCATAAGGCTTTGTCCCTATGGGAGACCTTACCCTTTTGGAGTAGTGGATGAGGAGGTGGACTGCAGGGAGGCGGCACTGGGGGAGGGAAGGGGAACTGTGGTTGGTATGTAAAATTAATAAAACATTTTTAAAAAGAAATGTCCATGTTTTTCACGTTAGAATCTCCAAATTGTCAACTCAATGATAATATGGCTGGATTGTTATGTCAGTGACTTTGGGTTAGATCAACTCAGATCTGCCAGAGTGTTCATATGAGAAGACAGTGCAGCAGCTTATTACCAATGACCTCAAAATCACCACAAAAAGGAATTTATCATTTGCTTGTTACTCAGGGGTTACTCAGGGGTTACTCAGGGGTTTTTAAGAATAAGAGACATTGGCAGAGGTGTGTTGTGAAGGTCCAGTAAGCAAGCTTTAAGAAAAGCAAAGTTATTTTTTTACCCTGCAGTCTGGGGATTCCTGAGCTGGGAGAGCAGGTATGTCAGAGGAAACTCCGTTGGTGAGCACGCATGCTCATGTGATGTACATGTGTGTGGCTCTTGTAATGTGCCCCATTTCCAGTAACTCTCCAGAAATCTGACTATGGTCGCTTCCTCAGTTTGTGGTACTTCTTTTGTAGTATTGTTAACCATTTGGGTTTTCATACAATCACCATTAAAGTATAAATATAACGAGCATGGAATGGCAGGTGTAATTAGCAACAAAGAGGTTCCTGGAGACTAGATGAAAATTTAAGGACAGTCTCATTGCAGCTGGGCTTTGATCAAAGCGTGGGTCGAGGGAAGTCCTGAGTCACTGGGGCCATGAAACTTTTGTTTGGGCACAACTATTCAGAATCATCTCATCTAAAAAGACAGAGAAGTCAGTCTAGAAAGGGACAGATTCCTAAGACCCCAGTCAGATGCTTTGTCTGAAGTGATAAACAATGTCCACAATGCATTTGCAGATAGAAAAACCCAACATTAGCACCGGCTGAAGAGTAAGGTTCTTGTTTTGAAATTTTAAATGTAACGACTTCAGCTGGGGCTTGTACATAAGATGCACACACAGACCTGTAAAACTAAAACAATGTTAGTGTCAAAAGTGACACTGTTCTTTCCCTCAGTGCATCATGTTCACTTTTGTATGGTGTAAATGGCTTATTCTAGAACATTCCACTGAGATAAATTAACCACGTCACAGGCTTTCTGTATATTAATCTTTGATATAGTTATAATGATACACATTTAAGCAAAATATTCATTGAGCATCCATCACACATTGCTCTAGGCAGAGACTATAGGGGAGAATGAATCAGAATAAACCCCTCTTCCTCCTATGTTTATAGTATTGTGGGAAAGAATCGTTAAAAACAAACACACTCTTTGGAATGCCAGGTTCTGAGACATGGCATGAGAAAATAACTACTCAGGGCATTGAGAACAGCATTATGATAGGTATAAAGGAGGAGGCATTGTACACAGGGTGGTGAGGGAGTGCCTCAGATGACATGAGCTTTGACATTGAACAGAAACATAAAAAGTAGAAAGCTAGGTATTATGTAAGGGAAGAAACATTGCTGTATCGCTACTAGACAGTACAATACACAAAGACAGTGGGTACAGTGATTGCTGGTGTGTGCTTGGTGCAGAAAGTGGGCACGGAGGACCAGGCAGATAAGTGACATGGAGATAAGTCAGCCAGGTGTACAGGCTAGTTAGTCCCAGATCTTTTAAGTTATGACAGGGACTCCAACGTGAATTTGAAGGCTACAGGAGTGATGTGGAGTCTTGAGTGGAAAGAATGCCATATGGCATCATTTCAATTACTTGTTTACTATGTGTCGAGGTCCAGGGAGCGGGGCTGGGAGGTTCCTATAATCATTCATGTGAATGGGATGCTGACTTCACATATCTGTGATGTTAGCCAAAATGAAATATCGTGCATTCATTTCTCTGTAAATTGGGTGTAGATCATAGGGAAAATAATGAATCAAAGAAGACTGGAGAAATGAATTGTTTATAAAATGGAAAAGAGTGATTGAAAACAATGTTTCAAAGTATTTTCCCCCACCAGACAGAATATTGTTGATTAGCTCTGACTAGCCCCAAATCTGTAACAATCCTGATGTTGCCATTTCAAATGCTGAGACTAGAGGGCTGTGCCATCACATCCATATTTTAGTTTCTTCTTAAAAGGGTGTGGAGTTATTACAGCAACTCTATCCTCATGACCTGAGATAGCTACACCAATTATTCCTCTGAAGACCATACTGCCACAGGGGTGCGTAGAGGCTTCAACACATACATTTTAGGTGGAACCCAATTTAGTCCACAAGGGCCAAGGTACAAAAATAGAGATTGTGTCCTTCTACAGAGCCTTTCACAAATATTCACTAAACTTGGAAGAGTGTGAAAGAGCCAAAGTGGGGGATTGCGAGGACCTGAGAAGAATACTAAGACTATGTTCGTAAACATAGGGCATTTTAATGATCAATTTGTAGTATGAATCAGATGAGGCATAGGAATGGCCACTGAATTTAGCAATGTGAATATTTATTGATATGACTTAGGTGGCCATGGTAGAAATGATGGCTCCATTGCAGTGGATTCCAACAGACTATGGGATGAAAGCCTCTTATACAGTTTGTTTGAGACCATGGTCTGGAAATTTAGCAATATCCTACATCCCGAGTTATTCATTAAAGATGGAGAACAATCACTTCTGTATTTAAGTCACCCTAGTAAGGGTCAGTGCAGTGGTAAAGCGAGTCAGAGAGTATGGTGTACTTCTCTCAAGGTATTCTTTGAAGATACAGTTCAGATGGTTAATAGAACGGGAAATTGGAGGGGGGGGGAAGAGATGAAAGGTATGTCTGTATTACTTTCTTGTGCCCTCACTACAAAAATGGAGAACTACTATATAGTTATGAAATCTAAACAGGACACCAGCAACTGTTGACACAGAGCCTGATGCTGAAGCCCCCAGAAAGTCCATCTCAATGACCTTTTCTCTAGTTAAAATTAAAAAAAAAGAAAATCACTTACTTAGTTTTACCTGTTCAGATTTTTGGTTTTGCTTTGCATGAGTAAGTGCATTTCAGAATTATACAGACAGAGGATTTTTCCCCCTCTTCTGATGGGCACTCTAGTTTGAATATCATGAGCAGTATCTGGAATCACAAAAGCCAGACACTGAGAGCTTTGTTCATTTCTTCAGGCAGGAACTAATCACATGAAAGGTTAGGTTATCACCCTTCTGAGACAGAGACATCATGATTTCCCATGACCCAGAGTGGAAAATCATCCCAGTGTTCCTGGACCCATAGAGGGTACACAACATGAAATGGAACCATAAAACATTTTATTTATCTTAATTTTTCCTCTTGCAAGTTTCCTTTATTTTCACAGAAGAACAGTAGGGCCTGGTGGCCTAAATTAAGCATGCCTACACTGAATTTCCAGATTCTGGGACACTCACTTTATTTGGCCACTTAAAACCACACTGAGCTTCCAGCACCTACTCAGAAGAGCCCTAGTGCAGGCAATTACCCTATCCATTTGCAACAGGCTCTGAAAACATCTACTTGAATAGGAAGTTCTATTGCCTTTTGAGCAGAGTGGTTGTATGAAACAAATTTACTGTACAGTAAGTTAAATTTCCTGAGGTAACCAAGTTCCCATCTAATGGTCTTGGAGTGCAATTCTCAGGATCAATAATGCTTTTTGCACACAGGCTTGCAAATGCTAAGTGCAGACTTTGGCAAATAGGTCCCGCTCTGTACACACAGTTCTAGAAATCTCTCTCAGGCAATTCTAACAATATTGTGTTCCCCTTTCTTCACCTTTCTCTAAGTTTATACCTCTGGGTTATTGTTAACATTTTAAAAAAGATATTTAAAACTGCACTCTGGCCACCTTATAAAATGAAAGAGTACATTGTACAGGCACTGAAGGCCCTGTCAATGCTTTATCAAGCCAGAGGCCTGCACTGCAGTACTAATTGGAAACATGTGTCCGAAATGCAGGACAGAGTTTGCAGTGATTCTTTAATTGAGGAGAATAAAATAAGAACTAAACTCACATTTCTTTATGGGGCCCTTCTGTTAGAGTTGTTCTATTAGCAGGCCTGATGGATGACTCTGAGGGGCAAAGCTGGCACCTGTGTCTAGGCTGCCAGGATGCTGGCAGTTGTTTAATTTAAGACATTATCAATGGTTCTATTATGCCTTTAAGCAACATTACAGAGGACTTGGTTTCAAATGCTTCTCTTTTAATTACTTGAAGGATATTGATAGAAAGCCTAATTTCAAAACACTGAATAGAAAGCCTAATTTCAAAACACTGAATGACCATATACACGAAAGATTTTAAAATAACCTTATATCAGAAGCTAAATCCATAAAGTCTGCCTAAACATGACCCAAATAAAGACAATAAAAAAATAGATATGTCAAAGTAGTCAGGGAAAAGCCAGAAAGGACTCAACCTACATTAAGACCTACAAGCAAAAAGGAACATGGAAAGTGAGAGGAATAGTCTTCCCCAGAAAAAAAAGACACCAATTGGCTAGGCAATACCAAATGGTCAGCCCTAGAAACATTCATGCAAATAGCATTATCTATCTATCTATCTATCTATCTATCTATCTATCTATCTATCTATCTATCTATATGAACAATTAATTATAAGGGTGCTCACGAGTTTGTGAGAGGACAAGGAGATGCATATGGAAGGGCTTGGAGGGAGAAAAGGTAGTAGAGAAATGGTAAAACTATAGTCTTAAAAATAAAAGTTACTGCAAAAACCACTGAAAAAGTAGGAAGAGTATCTTCTCACACACTGGCCAGCTAACGTTTATGAAGATCAGAGCTTTTGGCCCTGGTTAAAAATGATGACAAAAATTGTCTCAAGCCCTCTGTTTAAAATTATATTTTGGAAACAAGATATAATTTGAGTTTTTTTTTTTTTTAAAGTTATGTAACATTTGCTTGAGGGAAAGATAGTCCCTACCTTTTAACTGATGTGGAGTAAAATCCCTGGAACAAAAGTCTTAGCTCATAATGTTTCCTTTCAGGCTTTAGGGCCCTCTTTCATAATCCTTTATAAAATTTAACATCCCTTGAATGACACCAGTGTGGGCATCTGATTCCTTCCTTTGTCCTTTGCAAAGACTAAATACTA
The DNA here is from genome assembly GCA_033318265.1 of Phyllotis vaccarum. Taxonomy (NCBI): domain Eukaryota; kingdom Metazoa; phylum Chordata; class Mammalia; order Rodentia; family Cricetidae; genus Phyllotis; species Phyllotis vaccarum. The sequence goes on from JARWLC010000014.1 coordinate 53,616,028, forward strand.
AGTTGCTCCATTAAGAAGTGAATGATTACTGCCTCCAATATCAGGGTTTCACCTATAGCCTCCAGAAAGAGAAAAGTGAATTAACAATAAAAACAGCAGTAATCATTTCAAAGGTGCACACAAGTAGCATTTAGTAGGAAATAGTGTCAATGAAACATTTGCATTGGTCAAAAAGAAATTAATTCTATTAGATTGTAACAACACTCCTGAAATTATCCCTGATGATGTGACCCAAACTCCAGGCAGAGGGCATCTCAATAGGCATGGGTCAGGAGTTTCTCTGTCAGCTAGTTTTGTGTTTCCAAATAGTACAATCTGTGAATGTTCCTGGGTAGTAAGTGCAATTTGATGATGTCTCAGACAAGCTAGAAAGAGCATGAATGAGTTACACAGCCTACAGAAAAATCTGAACCCTCTGAAGGCGTGTGCTTGTGCCTGCCTTCATATCACCTTTAAAAATTTCACTTGGAGAAGAGTCAATCAATCTCCCTACCTTCCTTGAGAATCTTCTCGATCCTTTCATTCCCATAAATATCTTTATTCTTAGTAACAAATTCCAGATTTTTAGTTGGAAGACTGTCCTACATTCTCAACTCATGGTTTCTTCCAACTACCGGAAGTACTGGTCATGTGCATACATTCCTTTGTGCCTCATATTGCACATATTGCTCCTCAGACAAACTGGGAGGATTCTTGGAAGGAAATTCAACTTGCATTTCTTTAGTCTCTAATCTCTTTACTCTGAAGTTTCTCAAAGAAATGAGAGCATAATAATATTCTAGGGTTGTAATGGAGAAATGAACATCAGAAATGGCAATATTTGGGGGCTGGAACGATGGCTCAGTGGTTAAGAGTTCTCAGAGCTCACATCAGGTGGTTCAAAACTACCTCTAATTCCAGCTCCAAGGAATCCAATGCTTTCTTGTGGTCTCTACAGGGACCTGCATGCAACCTCCCCAAAACACACACACACACACACACACACACACACACACACACACACACACACACACACACACACACACACACACACACACACAAACCTCCCCAAAACACACACACACACACACACACACACACACACACACACAAACCTCCCCAAAACACACACACACACACACACACACACACACACACACACACACACACACACACAGAGAGAGATAAATAGCAATGTTTTATATAGAAGTTCCAAAGGAAACACAACTTTTATTATTGTATCCTTTTTCTACCATAACTCTTACAGAATAGAAAAATCTTATTAAAATGAATAATCCATTGATAAATTATTGCACAAGCAAAGCTGTATCTTGGCTTGAAAGATTGCTCACTTAGTGGAGAAGAATGCTTGCCATGAAACCTAACAACCTGAATTCACTCTCTTGAACCCCCGGTGGGGGGGAAGGAACAGTTCCCCTAAAGTGTCCTGTAACCTCTATACGTGAGCTGTAGCACATGTAATCTCACACTTACACATATACACTATGTAGCAAGTCATTATTCATTTTGACAGTAGGAATATCTGACAGTCTTGCAGTCCAGCATATCTGCAGTGACTTAATAAAACGGCTTTCCTAAAGTCTCAATGAAGTAGATTGTACTCTAGCTTTACAGATCAGATTCAGTTATGATCAGAAAGGCAGCAGAGGCCTGATATGGGAAATTGTTACTTGAAATTTTTGAAAAATGTATTAAATTTCCTTGCTTGTTTAATTCTTCAGTGTAGATGTTAATTTATATTCTGCCAGAAACTCCCAAATACCCAGCAGCTACTACCCAAACAGTTGCATTTAGCTATATGGCTTGGTACCTTTCCTCAGTACAACATTCTCATCTTGCTTCCTCTGCTAGTGGTTGCTTACTCCCAACTCTGTCCTTCTCTTCCAAGCATTCTTAGTTTGGCTTTCCGACCTAACTTCCTGCCTGGCTACTGGCCAATCAGCATTTTATTAAAATAATTTGAGTGACAAATAATTACAGTGTGCAAAAGCATTATCTGACAGCAAACCTCCCACTTTGTCTATTTAAAAAGAAAGATTTTAACTTTAAGAAAGTAAGATTATATACAACAAAAGTTATTAAGTAAAAATTTTAGTAACATTATATGTATTATATATTATTTGTCCAAATTAGAGAAAATATTTAATTATTTATCTCATCTTTTTAAGTCTAAAATTTTTTATCTAATTTATTTTATAACTAAGAAAAATTATAACTATTTAGTCTTCAACTCCATCAAAGTCCCCAGAAGGATGAAATGTTACCTAATGGCAGGGACCTCAAGAAGCCTGAACAGAACAGATACCCATTGTAGTTTCTCTACAATGTTGGGACACCCATGTTTTGCCTACAGGTCTAGCATGTCTGACAGATTTTCCTGTAAAGCAGAGAATTTTGACAAACTGCTCTACCTTATCTTGGCAAAGTTCAGCAGTCACTTTTGCTGTTTCCTGTAGGTCTACTTTGGATAGTAACTGTTGGTAATTGAGGCAAGGGCAGTTTCTTTGCTTATATGGCTAGCTTTTGAGCTATTATTAAAAAAATAAACTCCACATGGAGCTTTTTTGATGTCCATCATCTTCTCTGGAGTACACGGGTGCTGCCAGGAACAGACTTGTCTCATTGTCATAAAAAGTCTAAGTTATTACAACATTTAAATGCCATATTTTATAGGTCTTTAAAGTATTTGAATATTACTGATCTAGCTGAAATATATCTCTACACACCCAGAAAACCTAACTAACATGGCTATAAGTTTGACTACTATAGATTACTATTAATCTGTATTTTTATTATACATTACATTTTAAATAAGTTGCATAAACATAGCATCCTAAACCTAAACAAGAGTAGAAATATGTACATATAGTATAATAAAATTGACTTTAAATGTGCATTATGTTGGTCACCATATGTAAACAAATGTTTCTCTATGGCTTTCTAGTTCCCAGATAACAATTCAGAAGCTTATAATTATAAATGTTTGTCCCATGGCTCAAGCTTATTACTATCTGTGGCTATATGTTTCAAATTTAATAAAAAAGTTTTATTTTCCCATGGGGAATATATGTGTATGTGAGAACTCTGATTCATGTAGGTCAAGGCACTCTATTCACAACCTGTCTATGCCACATATATATGAGGATATTTTCAAATATAATAAAAACAGTCGGAGATATCAGAGGGATCTACCCACAGTCAGTCTAGGAGGATCAGACAGAGGTAACTCACACCTTTACTCACGCACAAGGAATATCTGGGAGTGGTGACCTATGCCCTAAATACCAGAAAATCTGAATTTGAGACCAGTTTAGTTTACAGAGGGAGTTCCAGGCTCCCAGGCAGGCAGAAGTGGTGTTATGCCTTTAACCTGGATGTGAAACAACTGAATGAAGAGGGTATTTAAGGCAGGCATAGAAAGACAGAGGAGGCAGTAGAAGCCAGGAGGAGCAAGGCTGAGGAAGCTGGAAGACAGCTGAATTCGACTGTGGTGTTTCCTCTGCTTGATATCTCAGACTTTCCCTGAGATCTGGCTCTGAGTTTCCTTTATTCATGCAACAACTAGCTAACTCTTACATTTAAGTTAACACATTTTTATTAATCTAAGTATTGCCATGTGGCTTTGGAAATAATAAACTTTTTTGGTAAGTAATAAACTTACCAGTTTATTGGCATGTTGCCCTTTGGGCAGCTGGCTGTCTTGTCCTAGACCCACCCTTGCTCTTCTAGATCTCTGCTTGGATTTCCTGCCTGCCTCTATCTGTCTTGCCATAGGCCAAAACAGCTTTATTTATCAACCAATGAGAACAACACAAATTCACAGTGTAAAGAAAGATACCACATAGCATCTCCTTCCTTTAAAGAGCCATACAACTAATAAAAACACAGAAAGGGAAGCACTAATGTTTAACAATGTGCTTATGTTAGAACTAGCTCTGAAAAGCATGAGTGTCAGGGCCAGGACAGCTATTGTTTTCTCTTGTCATTAGTCCTTAGAACCCTTTGCTTCTCTGCCAGATTCTCAGATTTGGTCTCCTTTTAGTTTCCTTCCAACTTACTGATTGACTTCTCTAGACAGTCCATTTTCAGACAACTCATGCACCTAACTCATTCATGTCACTTATTTCCTGGCTTCCCAATTTTATCAACTTGACTAAGATTATAAAATGAGGCAGCATGAAATGACACAAACAATGTGTACCATATTGACTAGCCATTGAGCTATGACTCAAAATCCTCAAAATCACTATCAACCAATTTATCTCCTTCAGTAGGCACATTGGCTCCAGCCTTTCTCCTTTTGACCCCAAGGCTTCTCTGTAGTTGCTGCATGGTTCATCAGCAGGAACTGAAATATGAAGGATCCAGGCCACCACTGACTAAGAGAAAACAGCAACCAATAAATAATGATTTCTTCTTTTTGCAGTCCACCATTCGTAGTTCTGAAACAACATCTAAAGGGTTTCTTCCAAGACCCTTGTGGGAACATATAATGTCCATACAGTATAATAAAGCATCTCTGCATTGCCTTTTCCTTTCCTGATTTTTGCTCTGTCACACTTTCTTGATCATATCCCTAAGAATACCAACTTTATGAAAGCTCTTGTCTCAATCACAGCTTTGGGCAAAGAGCACAGCTCAGAGGCAAAGAGTTTATAGGAGGGTCTTCAAACAAACATTGTTTAATCTACCTGTGCATGACTGGTTAGTATACAAGACCCATCATTAAGTTGAAAATTCTGTATAAAGAAAGCAAATAGTCCAAAACTCAGTCATTACTGCTTTAATTGGAACTTTGAACACTACATCTCTCTTGCTTTTCAAGAAAAAGAATCCTCTACCAGTATGGAGACAGGGGTGTTTCCTGCAGAATCAAGTCTTTAGGGGCAATGAGACCTCTGTATGAAAATCTATTCTCTGTGAGATTTTGGGATGAGAATATCAGATGAAATCTTTAAAGTAAAATAAAAATCAATAGGCAAGTAATAAAATTCATGTTGAATTATATTTAAATATGTGAGAGGAAACTCAAAAATTGTGGGTAAATGAAAAGAATCATATGGCAGGGTAAACATTAGCCAAGTGTAGTCTGGATAGTATTTTATACTAAGGAGATAAAAGTTATTGATCAGAAAGAGAAAGTGGATGATCCTTTCAAAGCATGCTTTACTATTAGTATACAGAAATGATCATTTTAGATTAACTCAGAGAACATCTGCAGTGAAATATCATCTGAAAAGCATTTCCTAAAAATTGTCAGAACCCTGGTAGAAATTTAAATCCAGACATCAGCCATAAATATGTGCAGGGAAGGTCTCATGGGTGTCATCATTTCCCCTTACAATATCATTAAGACGAGGCACAAATGTGACTACATGTTTTCTGGAATTATTAACTCACAAGTAAATTGAGAAGTCTTACTTTGAATGTGGATGACAGATATTTGTGATGGATCTGATAAATGATACTGAGTATACAGATGAGAGAAATGTGAAATGATGAAGGTTGATTTTTCTGGGCCATGTGTAGCTGAATCTCATTGACCTTCCTTCTCTTTCTTTCTTTCTTTCTTTCTTTCTTTCTTTCTTTCTTTCTTTCTTTCTTTCTTTCTTTCTTTCTTTCTTTCCTTCTTTCTTTCTTTCTTTCTTTCTTTCTTTCTTTCTTTCTTTCTTTCCTTCCTTCCTTCCTTCTTTCTTTCTTTCTTTCTTTCTTTCTTTCTTTCTTTCTTCCTTCCTTCCTTCCTTCCTTTCTTTCTTTCTTCCTTTCTCTTTATTTCTCTCTCTCTCTTTCTTTCTTTCCTTCTTTCTTTTTCACAGATATCCCACAAGTTTCCCATGAATTCATAATTAATTATAGGGAAGTTTCAGGTCCTCAAAACACAGTTCTGTTTTGAGGGCTCCGGGCTTCATTTACTCCAGTATGAGCACTATGGCAACAGAGTGCTTACCTGTGTTGCTCACTATCACATCTCATGCCAAGAACAAAACCCAGCACAAATGCTCAGCCTTGGTTTTTAAAGTGACTAGATCTTCCCCTTAATTCTCCAGATGGCCCTGTTCTGTACTTTATTTATAACCTTTCCTTGGTAAACATTTGTTGAACTGAACACCCAATAAAGAGTTGATTGGCTCAAAGACAGAGTCCTGCATTTTATAAATTTGAATTATAGGTCATGAAGCAAATCTTTTAAAATGTAGATCTCTGGCTTTCTAAAACCATATAATAAAGACACCTTTTCTTGTGCAGGGACTTTTCTTCCTTCCCTAATGAATCCTGGACCATATCTGATGTAAGCCCTGAACTTATAAACCTTAAGCTGAAGCTTCCCCCTCCAAGACTGAAATCCATTTGTCTTAGGATGAGGATACTAACATTCAATGAGTCACGATGCATTCCAACTCAGTCTGTGCCTTACAAGTCAGTGAGAGGTCTTTAGAACACTATTTTAGAGCATAGACAGTGGAAATTATGGGCGTCAACATGGCTTAGCATGGCAGGATCTGACCACCTTATAGAGCTCTATCTATAGAATAGATGCCATGCCTTTCATGTCTCCACAGGAGATGAACAACCTGTGGTATAGGCTTACTGAATAAATGTGACACAGCAATGGATAAAAAATATCCATTGTCCCACAAAGATAAGTGAAAATGTAGAACTTTTAAAATCTGATGAACTTTATGGATGGTATTGTTAGCATCACTTTGGGAACAGTTATCACTAAAATTCTTCTCTTTAACTCTATGTATACTGGTTGTGTACTTTGAATTAGTTGCATATAATCTTATATTTAAATGTCCCTTGGAGAGATCTAAATTACAAACTTCTTAGATTATTGAAGACTCAACATGTAGTAACATTTTCAGGTGACTAATTAGGTTTGTTTTAAAATTATATTTATAATTGATAATTTATATATATCTAGATTTTTTTCTTTACATAGCCATCAAAAATTAAAATGTGGTAAAATTTCTTTCTTTCTAAATTATTTTTTCTGTATCCCAGGCTAACTTGAAACTCACTAGGTAATTCAGGCTGGCTTTGAATCAATGCAAATTCTCCAGCTTCAGCCTCCTAAGTCATGATTATAGGCATAAGCCGTAAGTGGCAAAATGTAGGAAAATCTCTACACACATACACACATTTCATTGCACACTTGTATGAAACTCAAGAATGAAATATGACTGCTTACAAATGTAAATATAACCATTTTTGGGGACCAAAACAAAACAACACAAGCAAAAATACAAAAATATATTTATATATGTGTATACACACATATGTATGTATAAGAAAGTCTTTATAACTTTGCCTATTAACTTTGGAGATAAAAATACATAGGTGATATTTGAATCATATAGAACCTACCATGGTGATGTGGACAGTGAAGAACAGAGTATTGATGAGTAAACCTAGAGTAATAAAGCAGTTAACTACCGAGCAGAGAAGAAGCTAACAGTGGATGGCCAAAAAAAGGAGGGCAACTCAGAACACAGGCTGTTCCAAAAGCCAAGAGCAGAAAACAAAAGTGATGAGCTTGATCAAAATGCAGACGACAAAGAATGGAGCAAATCCTGTGCATTATGAGCTGACAGGAGGGCGTGGATGCTCAGTCAGAAATGATGATGGGATGAGCCTTAGCAGAGGGTGAATAGTAAGAGACATACCAAGCTGGTGGTAGCTGTGCCGTGACCTTTTCAAGGCCTGAAAAGGTTATTTTGTTGTTCATTTTGTTTTCCTTCCCCAGATAGTTACATTTACAGATGTAAACACTGCCATTTCTTCTTGAATGAAATGTGATAAATCCGGTCCCTTTTTCTCTAAGTCCTTCCATTTACTCTTGAATACATTCTTTTCCCAAACTCATGTCTGTTTTTCAATAACCAACTAAGGCCAATTAGTGCTGCCAGTGTGTGCACAGGTATGGCCATCAATGGAACATGGGACGCCCACAAGAAAGTACTTTAGAAAGACAAGTTTGTACAATCAAAAAAAAAAAAGTTCAGTTCAATAGTTTCTTTAAGAACACAAACTTTTATTACATATCACATTTTTAGATTGTTTACATACAATATAAAGATATATTTTATGTGTGTTACCTCATAAATCAACTTTTCCAACACGTTGTTTAAAGTGCAATTCAAAGAGAATTGGGCATTTAAAAAGATGGTTTTGTTTTTTGTTTGTGTTTTTGCCCCTTTCACCTAATCTTCCAAGAGTCATTACAAAGTTACAACAATATGTAAAGGAATATAATAAATGTGCCCTTTGGAATAAAACACAATTTAACAGGCAACATGCATGGTTGAAAAAGTATCCAATGGGATTGTCCCATACTGTGTAATCCCTGTGTGTGTATAGTGGAGCTGCAACACGGTAACCATTGCTGCTAAATTGAAATCCTGTCTTTTCATTTGGAAAGACTTGATAAGAATGTAGTTTAGTGAATGCCAAAGTCGGGTTCTAGGATTTGTATCTAACTAAAGATATCTTCTGGGCTGCTGTTCCTCAGGGTTTCTAAAGACATGTTTTCAGCAGAAGCGTGCTCCTCTTTCGAGGTCTGAGGCAGTGAGGAGGGAAGCCTAGAGGAAAGAGAAAACCAGGATAGCTATCATTTTTATTTTTTTAATTGAAAAGATACTTTAATTTTTAAACCTTACACAATACAACCTGATTACACTGTCCTTCCCCTACTCTCCAGTGCCTCCCCACCTCCCCACCCCCATCCACTGCTTTCTATCTCACATAAGAAAACAAACACGCTTCTAAGAGATAATAATAAAATAAAATTAGATAAAATAAAAGCTATCACACTGGGTTAGGACAAACCAAATAAACAGAAGGAAAAGAGCCCAAGAAAAGGCACAAGAGACAGAGACCCGCTCATCTGCACACTCAGGACTCTCATAAAAACACTAGTCTGGAAGCCATAACATATATACCTGTGGGGTAAAAGGGAGAAAAAATAAATAAATTTAAAGAAAAAAAACCCAACAAGATTGAAGAACAAGAAGAAAATGACCTGAACTTCTAGAGATGTCATGGGGTTCACCGTTCCACTGCCCGGCACGAGCCCACCCTTAGCTCTTTGTTTCCACAGTGAGACTCCATGGAGAAAACAGTTTTTCAGTTGCAAATAGTTTTTAGGTAGACATGGTTTCTGGGTCAGGGTGGGGCATGTGCCCACTTTTCTTTTCAGCTCCAGGACCCCATCTGGTGAAGAGCCTTGCAGGCCCAGCCTGTGCATTTGATGGACACCTTGCTTAGAGCTGAGTGGTCCAGGCCCTCCCACTCTTTGCCTTGTGTCTGGCTGTGAGTCTCTGCATTTGTTTTACCCATTAATATCCATGTTATACTTTCTGATCACATGAGTTTCCTCTAACAGTCAGAGATCAATTGATTATTTGTGCATAAAAGTTAATAATGACTCCATAGCCATGGCAGATGGGGACAAAATGTACCGGTTCACATCATTTACTGGGTCTACATAAAATTATGTAGTAAAGCAAATTCTATTTAGATGTATGAGTACAGCTACTACCTCACTGTATTTGACCTCTATATGTAAACACAGTTTGTGAAGCAAGACCACAACCTTGTTCACTTCTTGACCACTGTGCTGTGGTGGAGCAGACTTGGCTGGAGGCTCACAGAGCTTGGTCAAAAGTGAATTAATGCCTTTGAGTAAACACTGCCAGGGGCTTAGCACTGAGCCCAAGGAAGCATTACTTAATACTAACTAAACATGGCATCAGGAGTAGATGTTTAGATCAAATCAATTCATTAACAGAGGTATGGCTGACTTACTATAGCTTAAAGAATACAAGGTTGAAGTTAGGACACATGGCTGTCCACAATAGTGTAGCTTTGGGCAAACCAATTCATCTACTGGAACTTCAGTTCTCTTTCTTGTAAGATTGAGGTGACAAGTGCCTCAATAGTGATGTGAAGATTAAACTAGGTGATGCAAATGAGAACGCCTGTAAATTCCCACAAGAAATGCAGAAACTGTTAATTATTAGTGGCTAAATATTGAATAAAGTATTACAATCTGGTAGTAGCAGAATAATGGAATAACTATCTGAAATTCAGAAATATCAGCTACGTATCATTATTTAAAAATCCCAGCACCTACATTTAGTTGCACAAATTTTTAAAAATGAATTTACTACCCAATCCTCCTAGGACTCTTGACTATGTAGAATTAACCATGACTGGCTACCCCTAACCTGGGATGAGTTTCTCTTATCCCAAGTAAGTCAAAGACTGACAACCTGACCATATCAAGGTGCTAGACATTAATACAGTGCCAAGATACAAAGTACAACCCTCAGTAATTAATGGGAAATGCAGATGTAACTATCATTGCATGTAACCGAGTCTATAAAATGTACTTCCTAAGAGGAAAAAAAAATAGCAGTTTATTACTACACACACACACACACACACATTTTCATACAAGTACAAACACCCATACACACGCACACACATACATACATACTTTTTTTCTCTGGCCTAAGATGTCTTAGTTGCTTTTAGGTCTCTTGGATAAAATAGAGAAGTTATGTCAATTATGAAGCTGGACTTAGAACAGCCTCTGCCATTTGCTCACTTTCTAGACACTGCACCCTAGAAAACAGAGGTACATCAATTCTGTTATAAAATATCAACAGAAGACAAAAGGATTACCTTCAAGACAGAAAGAGTTTCCTGGTGTTATTGCTGACTGTCAAAAGCCTGGTGCTTAAGAAACTGATTTGACTCTTGTTAGGGTTCTGAGCCATGACAGGTACATCAAAGATGGTCTCATAGCCACAGTGAGTCAACAACAAAAGTTTAGAATTTTGTACACACCAAAGAAATGTTAATCTCTTTCACCAGTTACAAATATTTCAGAGATGTTCTGTAAATTACAGAAAGCAGAAAAAATTAAAACAAAGTTTTCCTGTTTTACATTTTTACTATTTAGTTTTCAGGTTGAGGTTTAATGGCAGGTTAACAAAAAAATGTGTAATAATATCAAGGCTTCCAGAGGAGGCCAGATAACTAGATAAAATACTATTGGTAAGATGTTTAACATTTAAGATTATTATAGAAAACAACTAGTCAATATCTTCCAAAAATAAAAAAAAAAAGGTTTCTAACTGTGGTTCAGGAATTCATCAATAGGCTGATATCAGGATATACATACAGAAACACTGTAGGCAGAAGCTTCTGTCCTGCTAACAACTTCAAAACACCTAGCAGCTATTTCCAAAATTACCACAGAGAAGCTTAATTATAAATGATCAGGAAGTAGCTTGGGCTTAATACTAACTAGCTGTTAAATTAACCCATAATTCTTATCTATGTTTAGCTATCTGGCTTGGTACCATTTCTCAATAAGGCATTCTCCTCTTGATTCCTATGCAGCTGGCTGGACTCCCAACTCTGTCCATCTCCTTCACATCATTCTTTGTTTGATTACCTCACCTATTCTACCTGCCTGGCTACTGGCCACTTAGCACTCTATTAAACCAGTTTAAGAGACAGTGAACAAAAGGATTATTCCACAGGATTTCCCCCTTTATGTCTAATAAAAAGTAAAGTTTTAAACTTTAAGTTAGTAAGAGTATATACAACTAAGCAGCTATTAAGTAAAAATTATAGTAATACTATCTAATCAATTTGCACTGGCAAAATTAGAGAAAATAGTTATTTACTTTATCTTGGTTAGTCTAAGGTTTTGTATCTAATTTACTTTATATTGTAAGAAAAACTATAATTATAGCTATTTAGTGCCCTGAAATAATTCTCTTGTACACTGTAAATATTTGTCCTTCCACCTGTTTTAATAGAATGCTGATTGGCCAGTAGCCAGGCAGGAAGTATAGGTGGGGTGACCAAATGAAGAATGATGGAAAAAAGAAGGGCAGAGTGAGGAGTTACCAGCCAGATACAGAGGAACAAGATAAGAATGTTGTACTGAGGAAAGGTACCAAGCTACCTGGATAAACATAGATAAGAATTATGGGTTAATTTAACTCTAAGAGCTAGTTAGTAATAAGTCTAAGCTACCAGCTGAGCATTTATAGCTAATAAATGCCTGGAGTGGTAATTTAGGAAGCAGCTGCTGGGTGTTTGGAAGTTGTTGGCAGGATAGAAACCTCTGCCTACACATACACACACATACAATCAAAAAGGTGTTTATTAAGAGTGAAAAACTGAAAACTATATAAATGTCTCTCAATAGGAAAATGGTACATCTATTACTGAATTTTCACAGAATACTAGACACATGCACAAATCTCAAATGAAATGTTGAACAACAGACCAGGGCACAAAATAATGCATATTACCTCATGGCTTTACCTAAAAGTCAAAATCTCAAAACTAAGCAATATTAATCTTTAAGGAGTGGTATATGTATGAATGTGTCATGTGCACACACGTGTGTTTACAGTATATATCTATGTACCTGGGGATGTTTCTTATATCTGCTGTTCCATGAGAGGTCCTTTCTAAATATTTCCAACTCCTTTGTGACAATCTATCAGATTTCTAGACTTTGTAGCTTTGGCTATGGTGGAGTTGTTCACAGAGAAGAGCTGAAGATTCGGTGCACCTTAGGGAGCTTGGTTTGGAAGTGAGTCCGGCTGACTCTAGGCAGTCATCTACTCGGAGGGAGGGTATGCTGGGGGAGTACTTACATAGGAACAGAGCTCAGAGAAGGCATCTTCAGAGGGTGGACATGGCTGCCAGTGTCTTATCCCTGGTCAGTATAACAAAACGGGAAGGGGAAGAAATACCCAGAGGAGGGCCCATCAAAGAGAAAATGCAATGATATGGGCAATGGAGATTAAAATTAAGGAGAGGGACAAAGAAATGAGTAAAGGGGCCAAAAGAGCGAGTCAAGAGAGGACTCACAATGTGGCTGTTGCTGCTGCACTAATTCTGGCTCTCAGTGTGCTGCTGACTGCTGAAGCTTACACTTTAGGTAAATTATTTCACTCATTATTAATTATCTGGTGCTGAGAAGAATAATCTGCAGGATACTGTTAAGATTTATCATAGAAGAACAGGCAGTGTTTTCTCTTGGGAGGAAAGAAGTATTAAACCCCAGATTGCAGCCGTCACCCAGCCACCCAGGAGGACAGCTGGAAGCAACTGTTCTGCTTGCGCTAAAAAGCATATACAGTTAAACTCTGCTCTGCTCCCTTTCCTTCCACTGGGGTTTGTGTGGTGGCACATGAGCATCTGCCTGCAAGCACATGGACAGCACACACAAACACATAAAATGCTACCTTAAAAAAGTAGTACTGCCAAGAACTGCTGGGGCCTGTCAGTAACCCTAGTCCATGGGAAGTGGAGACAGTAGGATTACATGTTTGAGATGAGCTGGGCTAGCTTTAGCTCACATATGAAAAGTCTGTCTCTGAAAGCAACAAAAAAGAAGCCAAATCTCTAAGGGTTTGACTTTAGGATACATCAGTTCAAATCTTCATGAGAAAGACTACGAAAATCCCACAGAAACCAAAGGGAAAGAAAAAACAAAACAACCCCCCCCCCAAAAAAAAACAGCAACAACAAAACCAAATCAAAGAAAAGGTCCTGCTGAGGTGGAGCAAGCAGGTCACTATCATACTGACTTTTAACAGAGCTCCTATCAGGCATTTTACAAGGAAATTTAACTATATGACTTACCATTAAATTGAACATTTAAATAATGAACTTAAGGATCTGATATCACCAATGTCATTAGTTTATTTTTAAATTAGAAATTAGTACTTAGAGATATATTGGGTGGTAGGACTGGAAGAGCAGCTGACCGATTTCTAGCTGACCTTATAAAAATCAAGGCTTCTCTAAACAAATTAACAAATTGAAGCCACAGGACCCAGTAAAAGCAAAGGCTCACACCCTCTGGAATTCACAAGTCTGGATGCCATTTCATTGGCCTGCAATGTGAAAGCAGAGAAGCAGACACTCCTGGCTACCCAGGTGGCAAGCAAGAGCAAATGCATTCTTAGTTTCAATTAAGCTCATAGATCTCTTCTAATATATATGACCCTGCTGTTTAGACATGAGCAAGAAGAACACAGAAGTGCCCCTTGGAATATGTGACACAATAAAGCAAGAAAAGAAGAATAACAAGAAGTCGTTATATTTGATCCTATAAGGCACTTCATGATTTACAGACATTGTGAAAGGATAATTCTAAACTTTCCTGTAAATTATCTAGAATAGGTTTGAAAAGAAGACTAATAGGTACTGATGTGATGGCTCAGCATGTAAAAATCTGTTGCTGCAGAAGAAGGATGACCCAAGCTCAATCCATACAATGCCCTGTAAAGGGAGATGGAGAGAACCAACTGCAGAAAGCTGTCCTCTGAGCTCTGCAGATAATTCAGTTTAAAACCCAACCATTTGATAAACGGATTCACAATCCCTATGCAGGGTATCACTTAGGCAGAAATTACTAATAACAAATTGAACACTTGCTAAACATATTTGAATAAATAATTTGCTGTGTCAACTAGCTACCTAATCAGTTCTAGTAGCTAGCTCACACAAGCTTTACAACTAGCTCACACAAGCTTTACAAGCCAGTTTTGAATATCTTCAGCTCTGCTTTGTGTATTTACTGGGTTGAGTTGGCGCAGGTGATGTTTGCTACTGCTGCTTAGTGTATCACTTATGAAACCTTCTTGGGAGGGCTCTGCTTTATTTTACCTGGCGCCATACTTGGCACACAAATGCTAACAATGAGGTAGACAGTACTGTGGAGAAGGTAAAGCCGCACAGTCCACCCAGCACACAGCAGGGAACGTGGTAGTAAGCAGCCAGGCAGAAAAGTCAGGGTGTCAGCCTACACTTTCCTTCCTCCAAAGTCAACAGTACCTCTGCCACACTTGTTAATGGAGATGATGAATTTGTATGTTTCCTCCAGGGGATGTTCCTATTCTCAGGAAGCAACATAAACGGGGAAATGGCATGTCTCAAACAGTTGTTCTGTGAGGCATTCTCTAAAAAGGAATGAGACTTTGGTGTAAAGGCTCGGAGACTATTTTCCTTCACTGACTGCTCTGGTTATTTCATGGGGACAGTCCATAACAGAAGGCAATAAAAATCCTTCCGTAATAACATTTTAGGTAAAGTGAGAAGAAAGTACAGTAGAGTGTATGTAGAAAGCTAGGTCATACGTGTGTGTTGAGTGTGTTTGTGTGACTACTTACAGAAATGTATGTCTATATAAGTTCAGGACCATGTTTGTTTCTGTATCTAGAACAGGTCTCGAAGGTTCTGTGGCCAGAGATGGTAGATGTTTGAAAGGGAAACAGAGACAACTTATACTAGATAGTCTCCTTAACTGCCAGTATGCACACACACACACACACACACACACACACACACACACACACACACGCACACACACACTAATCACACAAAATTGTATTTTAAAAAATGTTTTCAGAAAACAAAAGAAGCTTGTTTACCAGGATTTGCAAAGGAGTCTGGCACTGGGTGCTCTTTCTTGAAATCTCTTAACCATCAACATGCCAAGAAACGAGCATTCTCTGAACCGTCAACATTAACTTGCTCCCCTGAGGATACAATCTATTGACTCGGACTCCAGAGTTTAGTAATCTAATGGAAGTAAATGGACGTATAGGAAATGAACTCCAGGTTTATGCTGGGGCAGTGGAAACCATATGGTCAGATAGTCTTGTCAGCCATAGAGTGTAGTGATTTCTCAAGAACCTAGGACCAAAGATGGCTTTCCTACAGTATAGACAGATATGCTTCAATTCCTATGGCTGATGCTACAATCCACATAATGTGGCAACTCAGAACAAACTCCATCATCCTATAGTTGGAAGGTGTTGGCTGGATGGTGCTCTCATTAGAGGCCCTGGTGGAGAAGACACTGCTTCCTACACATCTCAGTCTTTGAACTCTCTCAGGGTGGGTAGCCATACGCATCCTCCTCACATCACCATCACTTTCATGCTGTTGACTTCATTTTCTGCCACTTTGTCCTCCTGATTCTATCTCATAGTAATGACACCAGAGCCTCCCTCCCTGATATCTGATGTTACAACTGTGCTATTATAAAGCCAGCTTACTTGCAATCTCAACTCCTTTTCAAACACAATTTGTGCTTCCATGTGTTCAAATACATTCTCAGAGTCCAGAGATTATGAAATTTTGGAGTAGAGTATTATTCTGCCATCACTCTGTCATTTGTTTTATCAGGGCTCAATTGTGGCTGTGATCTAGGAAGATAAATACATTTCAGAAAACACCGACTAGAGCAGGAGGCAGAAGGACAAACAACATGAATCCCAGAGCTAGGGAAGCCTTTGGATGGGCTGAAAAAGGCAACTGCCAGATTCATGCAAGACGACTCAAATGATCATAAAAATACATGTTTGAAAGAGGCAAGCTGTGGTTAAATGAATGCTCCTTCCATCTTTGTGGCTGTGGTCTCAACAGGAAATGTAGGAAAATTCCTAGGCACACAGATCCTCAGATCCCAACCAACTGAAGACCTCAGAACACTGAATTTTCTCTTTATATGAAGCATTAAGTTTTTGTTCCTTAATACTATTAAACCTTCCAGAGTGTCAGTGAACACAAATGTATTCTTTTTGGCTTGGAAAAACAAGTTAAGAATGAAATCACGTTCTTCTCAAGGAGGGATCAACAGCTCAGTCCCTCAATAATCAATCAAGAAAGAATCAACTAGCAGAAATTAAAATATTCAAGTAAGAAAATATAACACTTGTTTGGAGATAGAAAATTCATATGAATATCTACCCCACCCAAACTAAGTAGGTTATAAATACTCATAAACTATCCATCTGGGTTCTCTAGTCAGATCATAATTACCTTCAAATATATATTTTCAAATATGTATTTTCCTCAATTATTATTTTAAAGAAACAAATCTTAATTCCTTTAAAAGACCATCTAAAGCCCACTTTTTCTTTGTTTGGTTTTCTGTAACAGGTTTGTCTGTCATTACAACAGAGATAGAATGTTAGACTTCAATATTTCCCTTTATTCCCCTGTACACTTCTCTACAGCTGGACAGTGTGTGACCAGTTACAAGAAACTATTTAAAGAACCATTGTAATATCTGGACTTTCTTGACAGTAGGAAGCATGAAGTCATTCTGTGAGGTTTTTTTTTTTTTTTTTTTTTTTTTTTTAATATACAGGTCACTTACAATTCAAGACATACATTTTAAGGTTTAAACTCAAGATATATGTTTCAAAAATAATATAAATAACACATGCAAAGCCTTTTGGCCTATGAGATAGACAAGTTATTATAAAGTAGTAATGACAGAAACTTAACTAGTAACCAACCAAACCGTCAGAACAAGTTCTTATACATTTCATACTTAATCTTTAGGTCTTAGCCATCATGTTAGCCCTTGATACAAAAGTTTACCTCTAACTAGAAAGGTTGTATACAAGTATGTAATTCTAAATGTTCTTACTCCTAGAATGCTACAGAAGTACAGCTTATGAAAAAACTATCATTTTTTTATAACTTGGAAATTTAATTATTTTTTAATATCATTTTATTTTAACATGATTACCAGAGAATGATAATTGTTGTACAAAGCTGAAAGAAGTTGATGGGAACAAATACTACAATGCCATCACATAAATGTTGAGAGAAGGAATAAATCGTGGGGTAGTGGAGACAGTAGTTAGTCAGTACTTCACATTATAAAAATAGAGTATGATTAAAACAATCTTTCAGCTTCTCTTTGAAGACTACTCTTTGTTTTCTCACAATGTCCTTAAATTGTAGTCACACAATGTTCTGTAGATCCTATGAGCTTTATTCCTTTTTAAATTTTTAGTTTTGGGCAGGGTCTAATTGGTCCATGCTGGCCTGGAATTCACTATGTTCTGAAGGATGACTGTGAGCTTTTGGACCCCTTGCCTCCCCACCTTTTACAGGTGTGTACCCACCATACTTGGTTTTGTGGTGCTGGGGATCAAACCCGAGCCTTTGGGCACTATACTACATGGTCTACTGATCCAGATTTCCAAGTAACTTTTAGTTATTTTTTTTCCCCTGGAAAACATAGATCAGGGCATCTTACCAGTCATAAATTGTGTTTTTTAAAAAAATCTATTTATACTTGTATGGAGGCAAATTTTCTTACTTACACATGAAATCCATTGTTATTAATGATTTTGAAATAAGACACACAGGTTTTCTACCACAGTTTAGTGTCTACAGCTTCTGAGCTTAATAGAGAAATGAATGGATGAGATGAAGATAAATGTAACGTATTCTCTGTATTTATTATTATAGTGATATTTAATCTAAAAATATGAAGATAGTTTGACATCACTCAGAGAACATGTATAACTGAAATAATATACACAACAGAAATTGTTTTTAACCTTTCTCTGTGTAAATACAAAGAAGACTCAGATGCCAGAAGCCTCTTCCCACAGTTTTCTTATGGTTGGCTGGTTTGATTGTGTTGTTTCATGCAGTACTTAAGATATGAAAACTCAATGTAAAGTATTTAGTAATTTTATGCCAAGCTCCTTACATAACCAATAACCTCATGTTCTTACAGTCTCTATTTTTCCAGATGAAAATAAAATCATAGACACAATAGTGATTTACCAAGACCTCTCAACTTGAACAGTGGCCAAGGCAGTCGTTGACAACAGGCCCTTCCATTCCACTCAAGATCTTATCCATTGCTTCTTTCCTTGCTTTTGTCTTTGTTTCAACTTTCCTTCCTGTTATTATGGGTGAAAATTCTACCTAGGAAATGTCAGCTAAGAATGTTATATCCTTCAAGTATCTTACTACATGTACAATGTGCACTATAGAACTCTTCTAACATAATGTAAACTCATTTTACTAAAAATAAAATGGCTGTGTTTTATCTTGCTAACTATAATGTATGAAATTCAAACCAAGACCCTTCATATGAGTAATGCCCCTTTAATGCAAAAGGTGCTCATAGCCAGATTATAAATGCTATTTTTAAAAGTCACTGACAACTTCATCTTGACTGACAAATGCTCAGCAAACATTCAGAAGAGAATTATGCATTACTAGATGCTGTCTGCATAATATAAAACTGACATGGCCACTGCCTTCTTTGAGCTTACAATCCAAAACACATGTCATGCTATGAATGAATATGAAACCATCAAGGTGCTTTCACTGCATCTGCTCAGTGACACAAAAACATTTCATGAAATATTTACATTTTATTTAAGTAATACTGCAAATTTTGTGTTATGTATGAATGCATCTATAAGAATAAATTTAACATTAAAAATTGCTAAGGTACAAATTTTATAAATGTGATATTTTGTCTCTCTAAAAAATCAAGAGTTCACATCTGTGTATCTAGGACTTTGTGAGAATATAGTTGTCAATCACCACAGTACAACCACTGTACACATGTATACCAGATGCGTCCATGTAAAATAATCCAGCATGTTTCACAGATGAATCACTGAAAACGTAATTACACATCAGTCCTACTTTATTAGGAGCAGGTCGACTGATGACAAAGCCATATGGTACAATCCACCCAGAAGTCATAGAACATTTAAAAGTGGTTACTTAGAGATGTTCAAGTCATAACTCTGCTTGTGCTGTTTTGCTTTGTTATATTTGCAACAAGGTAAGTGATGATTGTGTTTTCAATAAAATATGTTTGAGGTAGGCATGTGCTGCCATCTCTTATTAGTAAATGTTATACCTATGAATTTACATTACATTACCATACTTTGAACAAAATGAAAACAGCTAATGGTCACAAAACTTTCACCTATATAATTAATGACACTTAAGGAAAAAATTCTTTTTTAATAGCTCAGAATATAAGCTTGGTACTGACTATTACAGATATATTAGATTACTTCTGTATATAGTTTAAATGTTGATTATATATAATACATACTTTATCTCCAATAAACACAGACACATATACGCACATGTTGACTTACTAAAGATAAGCAAACAGATGTAAACTTTGTCAGCAAATATCCACACTTTATAACATCAGCCTTTAGAGCATTAAGTACTACTTCTCTGTGTCTGTTAAACCTCTTTGCCTATTTACATAAGCAATTTGCTTCCTTCATGTATTAGAGTATCATGTGACAAATAAAAATATTTATCTAATGAGAAAGTCTTTTAAGAGTTCAATTTTGTGTTTCAAAGAGACTATTTAAGCCAAGAAAGGCAGCACATTAAATTATTTCCACTCCCATTCTTACATCAAGCCCTCCCATGTTCAACGTTCAAGTTGATAACCCTCTTTTCTCTGACTATATGTGATTTACACACACACACACACACACACACACACACACACACACACACGTATGTATGCATAGATATTTATAAGTATAAGGTATTGTGCTTGTTTTTGTTGTCTGTGTATATAATGTTTTGAGGCTGGATACTATCAGACACAGAAATTAATGTATTGTAGGAGTCAACCAATGGATATATCTATATCACAACTCCTACCGCTATGCCACATGGAATGTCACAGAAGAAAGGGCGGGTAACAGAATAAGATCCAGAATACCAGAAAGTGTGCTGTGCAAGTCTCTGCTAGACAGGGGCTGAATAGACAAGACTGATCAATGGCAACACCAATGGACACATTAGCCAAATCTCTATCTATGTCTCAAAAAAACCAGGCAAACACATAAGAAATTATATATATATATATATATAGTGAAAAGTAATACTGGGAAGAAACCTGATTTAGACCTCTAGCCTCAGCAAAAATACACATACAAACCTACATGTTATATAGATATATATGTATATATGCTATATTTGCACACACACACACACACACACACACACACACACGCATGCATGCACACACGCACGCATGCACCACACCCTTTTTGCCCAAGGCTTGGGGATCCTTGGAGATGTGTAGAAAGCTTGTAAGAATCAGAAATGGTGAATGACTATAGGAAATATCTGGGTACAGCAAGGCAGCTTCACCTGTGGATTCAGAGGCTATGACTGTGCAGAGAGTCTGTGCAAGCCCAAGCCAGAAAAAAAAAAAAACTTACTTCACTTGGAGAAGGAAACTGAATGTTGTCTTAGTTAGGGTTTCCATTGTTATGAAAAGACATCGTGATCATGGCAACTATAATAAAGGAAAACATTTAACTGTGGTGGCTCACTTACAGTTCAGAGGTTAAGTCCTTTATCATCCTGGTGGGACATGGTGGTATGTAGACACACATGGTGCTAGAGTGTAGTGGGATTGTGTTACATTGTAAATAATTGTCCCGCCTACTAGTTTAATAAAAACGATGATTGGCTGAAGGCAGGCAGGATGTGTGGGCGGAGTTACCAGACTAGGAAAACTTTAGGAACAGGAAGAAAAGGGCAGAGATGCCACAGACACACCAAAGAGCAGATGTAGAGGACCTATGCTGCTCTGAGAAAAGGTACCGAGCTACACGACTGAACAGGATAAGAAACATGAGTTAGTTTAAGAGCAAGCACTAGTTAGCAATATGCTATATTGCTCATCAGCATAAAATCAATACAAGCATCTGTGTGTCTCTATGAGCCTGCAGGTCTGAACCTTGAGGCTAGGCTAGAAAGTCTGGGCCAGAAACTTCATATAACACTAGAGTTGAAAGTTTTACATCTTGCAGGCAACAGGAAGTGAACTGAATCACTAGGTGTGGCTTGAGTATATGTGAGACCTCCAAGCTCACCTCCACAGTGACACATTCCTCCATCAAGGCCACACCTCTTAATAGTGTTGCTCCCTTTGGGGGCCATTTTCTTTCCATCTACCACAGATGTGCAATCACATTCTTAGCTGTGGAACAATTAATAGTTGTTGGGTGCTTTGAAAGGAAGGGCCAGTTTTGTCTACAAGTACAGCCTCTGGTAGATCAGCTATGCTCCAGTAAAAGATCATGTATTCAAAATTATTTTGATTAGAATGACAGGATAAAGGATAGATTACTGATCTACTTTTAAACTAAAAGCAACTATTAATCTAAAATAATTTATATTTGTATGGATTTTTGTATATTGATACAAATTTAAGGTTCTTTTTGTTATACTGTATATTTGTTTCTACTCTTATTTAAGATATTTTGTATACTGATAAAAATTTAAGGGTATTTCTGTTATACTGTATCCGTATTTCTATTCTTGTTATAAGTACTCTACCTATGCAGCTCATTTAAAAATGTAATGTATAATTAAGAAAGAAATACAGGTTAATAGTTATCTATAATAATCAAACTTGTAGTCATGTTAGGTATGTTTCTGAGGTCATACAAAGATATATTTTAGATAGATGATCTTCAAATACTTCAGAGATCTACAGAATATGGCATTAAAGAGATTTTAATACAATAATGCTTTTCATAACAGTGAGACATGTCTGTTTCTGGCAGCACGAATTTACTTCAAAATAGGATCATGGGCATCAAAGAACGTCCATATGAAGTTTGTTTTCATTTTGCCAAAGTTATCCACTGGGAAAGAAACTTCCTTGCCTTGACTGCTGGCAGTATGCTGTACAAACTGGACAATCAGGACACAAAAGAGACTGCTGAACTTTGCCAAGACAAGGTAGGATGGCAGTCCTCTAAAATTCTTTCTTCACAGAAAAGTCTGTGAGATATTTTAAGCCTGTAGACCAAAGGTGGGTGACCCAACATTGCAGGGGAACCTAGACTGTCAAGACGGCCAGATGCTTCTGTCATTCCTATAGTTTTGGAAGTTGCTTGCTCTGCTTTTCCTGTTTACTCAGATAATATTATATTCATCTTTGGTCCTTGATGAGGTTGAAGAATAAATATAGTTTTATAGTTTTCCTTGTTACCAAATTCAGAAAAAAACTTTACACAAGAGATGTAAAGTTTATAAAAATTGAGAAACATAGAATTTTAAGTTGTTTATTTAAAAATATTTTAAGGTCTAAAAAGACTTTTTAGGATTTGATAGAAAGTGGTTCAGGTATAAAACTTTGAACTCACCAAGTACAATAGATAACAGAGTAATTTCTCCAAATTTGCCAAATGCAAGTGAACAGGACATTGTGAGTGTAATTCTTACATGCTAATTGGTCTTATAGAAATTTTTACTGTGTTAAGAGTTAAAACCTTTCCTTTCCATTTAGACAAAAAGGGAGAAATTCTGCAGAATATTTCTTTATATTGTATAAAGACATGTCACTATGATTAGTTTAGTAAGGAGATGGATAGCCAATAGGGAGTCAGGAGAGAATAGGCAGGACTTCCAGGAAAGTAGCTAGCTAGATGTGGAGGGCCCAGGACACACACTATGGAGATGAGGTAATGAGCCACATGAAAGAACATGGATTTAAAAATATGGCTTAATTTAAGGTATAAGAACCCGTTAGGAACAAGCCTAAGCTAAGGTAAAATTTTTATAATTAATAGGTCTCCATGTCATCATTTGCAGGCTGGTGGTCCAAACTTTGCACAGCACAAATTATCATTGAAGGGTTAAAATGAAGGGCCATAAAGTTGGTGAGATATAGGTTGGATATTGAAAGGGATGGATCTGGGAAGTGTTGGAGGGTGGGATATAATTTAAAAATGCTGTACAAAATTTTCAACAAGTCGAGGGATGGAGAAAGAGAGAGAGAGAACACTAAGTAGTTACTGAAGTAGGTATAACAGTGAACACTCTAAATGTATAGTATATAATTGTATGAAAATGTCCTTATGAAACACAATACCAAGGGATTTTTATTTACAAGAGATATAACCACAAAACTTCTAAGCACAAAAGGTTCACTTAGTTAAATTAAAAACAAACTAAAAGTAAAATTAAATTAATTTTAATGAAAAAAGAGTAAACACTCATCACGCTTCAATAATTTCTATTATTTAAAGTTATTTTGTGCAATATTTGACACAGGATACTTACAACATGCAATGGAATAATACATCAAACTTCTAAAATGTTTCCATTTAAATTGAGAATCCAGGTTACCACTGCAATGACATCCCACGTCTTCTTGTACCCCCACAGAGGTATAAACTTATACTTGCTTTTTTGTGTTAAACATTCCTGTACCTTAAAATGCAAAGTTTCTCATGTCTAAATGCTACTTTCTTTTTAGCATCATAAGAACTGAATTATACTTTGGCTAATGTTCGGTGACTGAACTATACTATGGATAATATTTGGTGTCTTGCTTATTTTATTCGGTATTAGTAAATAATAGTGAATCTCACTTAGCTGCAATATTTCCTAGTAGTATAGCATGAGTTTATGCAATTTACTTTTATTACATTTGTTATAACAACATTTCTATGAGAATTTTAGGTATAAATTCTTGGAAGCACATATATCAAGGTTCTTCATTTTATAGCATGAATATTTGGTCCATAGTACATGTTAATGTTCAATTTTTTATTATTATTTTTACAAAATGATATAAGTTGTTAGAATTAATTCCTACCACCATTAGAGCTGCATAAAGGTTTCAGTTATCCAATCTTTACTAACACTCAACAGTAAGAAAACTTGTTAATTAAAAAAAAAAACTTTATTGATTCTTTGTGGATTTCCCATTATGCATGCTGATCCTACACATCACCACCCTGCATATGCCCTCTGCCTTTGCAATATTCAGCCAAAAGCAAAACAAAATTTGAAAGAAAAACCAAACCCCCCAAAAGCAAAAACCAACAAAACCCCAAACCAACAACAAAGAGAGAAGAATCTTGTCATGGAAGCTGTAGTGTGGCCACTTAGCCACAGTCTACCCTTCAGCCCATCCGTCTTCACCTCAAATGTTCATGTCCAATAATCTGGCTCGAGGCCTCTAGCTTCTGCTATAGTATCTATAATGAGCTCTCACTGGGACTCTCCTTGGATACCCTGTTGTCCTGTGTCATGAGATCCTCAAGTGTTGGTTCCATAAGTTCATCCACTTCATCTGCTCCAACAATTTAGAGATGAGGTGGATGTTTGGATGGGCCAACTCATAGTCCCATTTTAGGGCCTGGGTTGTAATTGGGTTGGTCAGCCTGCTAGCTTTCCTTCCAGGTGAGCTCTACAGAACAACCTAGTTCTGCCTATGCAATGCAGTCTGCAGCAAGGCATGGGGCTAGTTCTGCTCTCACACTCTCAGGTCTAGTTCACCCAGACTCACATTGCCAGGGCCAGATCTACTCTCTGGTTTAGGCAAGGTACAGGACACTGTCTCTAGATTGGTAGTGTGTTTTCCAGGTGAGGTGAATGCCTGTAGTGAGAGGTAGGGCCATCTTTCCTCATGGGGAGCAGGCACCAGATCTCCTGATGCAGTATTCAGTGAAGGGCAGGGCCAACAATTCCAGGCCCAGTGAGGGTAGAGGCAAACCAAACACAACCCTTGTATTTCAAAAGGCTTGGTTCCTATGACCCCTGTGGCAACACAGGTCATGGACATCAACACAGACCACAGCTGCAGCAGGACCACAGGCCCAGACATGTCCCCTGTCAGCAGCCCAGGAATAGTATCACCATGGCCCTAGTGGCAGTACAGGCTACCCAGATCAGTATGGCCTTGGCAGTAGCATGGCCCAAGGACACTAACATGGTCTCCAGTAGCTGAATAAGCCCCAGACATTGCATGGATCTGACAGCAATAGGAGCCACGGATATCACTCAGACCCTGGCAACTGTAGAGCCACAGACTCAGACCACTGTAGAGCCATAGATCCAGACATGGCCCTCAACAGCATGCCTGGCCCAGATGACAAAATGGACCCAGGTGACAGCACAGGCCACTTAGACCAGTATGACCTTAGCAGATGCATGGCCCCCAGACACTCACAGGACTATAGGTTGGGGCCTAGATCCTGCATCCATGTGATCTATGGTGGCAACATGGGCTATGAACATCAATACAGACCCTAGCTATGGTAAGACCACAGACCTGGACATAGTGTTAGGCCACAGGTCAGGCTCAGATATCACTATGGCCCTTGGTGGCGGCTCAGGCCACCCAGTAGGGCATGACTCACATGGCTGAGTGACTCTCAGGTACCAACATGGCCCTAGATGGTAGGCAAGAACCCTGGCATCGAAATGGTCTTTAATGGTATTGGGAGCTGTGGTATCAACTCAGACCTTGGCTGCTGAAGGGACACAAACCCTGACATGGCCTTTAGCAGCAGCCCTGGTGTGGGCGATAACATGGCTCCAGGTGACAACAATACAGACCTTTCCACATACTAGTTTATTTTTTATCATGCTGCTTTCTCTTTCTTTCTTATAATTATTTTACCCACTTTAAACAAACCAATCTTTTGTGTACATTTATCAGCTTTACTGAAAGTTGTAACAATGAAAATTATGTATATTTAGGGCATACAAATTTATGTTTTGATATTGAAATAAATACTATAATTATAATTATACTAATCAACATACCTCAAAGAGTTGGGTTTTTTTTGTGGTGATAACACTAATCTCTATCTCTTCTTTGCAAAGTTCTAGATACAATATAACATTAACTAATCACATTATTGTCCATTAGCCTCATTCATGCTGAAACTTTGTACCCTCTGACCCACCATTCCTCCAGTTCTCCTTCCTCCCCTAATTCTAATGCTTTAAAATTAAACTCTGAGATTAAGCCTGCTTTTATCATTTGAAAAATTTCAACCATGTTCTAGAATAATACTGGGTTGTGATTTTTGTGTGTGTAACACTTCCCTCCACTTATGTCTGTTTCTACAGTCAGTGTTATGAGTTCTATAGGATGAGTTGGTAATTTTTACTCCTTTAATTTTCTGGAAATATTTTGTGGCATTGAGAAAGCTTATTACTTGGGAAACCTGTGGATCTCCTCAATAGACATTTGTGTTTACTTCTATGGTGGGTGTCTCTCGCTGGGGACTCAGCTCTAACTTGGCTTCTACTCGTGTGCCCAATCAATATCTCTAAGACTCCCTATTTGGCAGTTCATTGTTCATATCAAGGTATTTTGGTTTACCTTTTGTAACCTTGTTGTAACTTTCTGTAAGTGTATGCTTTATTTTGTTTATATAAAAATAATTTAAATATTTATATAAATACCTGGCACAGAGCAAAACTCTATAATAATGAATGCTTTATTATTAAGATGCACAATATTAACACATAAACAAATGTGGCATGTTCACATGGGGTTCTTGTTACCAAGAGCAATGGGATGCTGATGCATCTCTATGGAATGATTTCAAAGGGACTGTATTACACTCAAGTGGTCATCCTGAGGGCGACTATATATTTATGATCTTAAGTAACACTTTGGAAAAAGGCAGAAGTACTGTGATAGAAATCAGGCCAGTGGTTGCCAGGGTTGGGGATCTGGACAGGACTGACTCACTACAAACCAGCACATTGAAAACGTCTGTGGTAAAACTTCCATCTGTTAAGGTGCCACAGCTCATAAAATTGACAGCTAAAAAGAACAGGCTTTATTTTATATTAATTATACCTTGGATAAGCAAAGCAAATGAGAGCATTTTCAAACAATCTGATAACCATAACAAGCTTATTCCTGATTAACATGCAGATTTATGCCACCAATGATTTAAAAAATCTGCTGACATAAAAAAACAGCATATTGTTAATTGTGAAGTACATTCCCATGAAATAGCAGTAGGGGGTTCCTTATTAACTCCCTGGAAATGGAGAAAAGCAATTTAAAAGGGGAAGGGCTGTTATTACTGTCAAATTATCAGGGGCACTCAATATGCATCTCTAGATTATCTATTACTTTTACACTGTTTAAGAATCAGATTAAAAGCTGCTTATTGGTGAAAACTAGATGCATGGACACTGAAAGAAATGTAACCCCACAGAAATAAAAGGTTGTGTTATACAGTCACAAAATGACACCAGTCAAATCAAAACATCAAGAAAAGTGCTATATTGCAGTTCCATATGAAAGAGTGGAGAGTGATGACAGTGGACTTCCCTAGACGCAGAAAGGAAGACAGATTCTGACACATAATATATAAAGTGGAAGCTTCAGAGAACACCTTGTAGGAATTAAAGAAGCCACAGCTCCTAACAGCACAGGTCCAGATTCACTACACGAGGGAGGTGCTGACTGTGGGTTACAACAGAAAGAATCGGAAACACCAACAAACCAAGGAAAGTGGCTCTCAACTATATTATTTGAGCATTATCTTCTTAAAAGATTCACTTGAAAGGGCCCCACTTCACTTGTGAAAGCAGTTAATGGTGGACGAAGGTTGCACCTACAAGATTAGCTGTAATGGCCACCAATCTTATGAGTGTTTAATGATTATATTATGTTTATGCTGCTTCTGTGGAAAATGGTAAAAACAAATATACTGACTCTGTCAAAGTTCTTACCTCACAAGGATATGATGGTTCATGCCTTCAGTCTAGCACATAGTTAATGTACAAATCCTATTTAGTATTATAATAAAATCCAGAGCCAGAATTGGGAAAAAGCTGAAATATCAGAGCAACAGGGAACAACCATAGCCAATTCTGATCCAGCCAACTCCCCAGGCTGAACAAGGTAGATCTAGCTCCATGATTTCTCAGACTGACTGGGTGCTCGGGCAAGGGGAAGAACTTCTGCCTTCTCCTGCCTTATCTTTCTTCCCCCAACTCAGCCACCTCAATTCCTGGTTCAACTTTCCTAGAGGTAGGATTAAAGTTGGGTGTCACCACCACCTGGCTCTGTTTGGCCTTGAATTCACAGAGATCCAGAGGATCTCTGCCTCCTGACTGATGGGATTAATGGCATGAGTCATTATTCCCTGACCTTCATGGTTTGGCTCTGTGGATGGCTCTGTTCTCTAATATTCCAGATTATTTTTATTAAGTATACAACATATAACCATACATAATAAATTCCATTAATTCTGGGTTATAGAGTAAGAGTATTCAAAAATCAACATATCCTATACCCAGAAGATGATCATCAAAAATAAAGGGCCAAAACCTTAATTCTTAATCCATATTCAGAAAAAAGAAAGGTACTCACAGGAGCAATCCACATGGAATTCAAGTGTATAGTTGCCCTTCTAAATAAGTACTGTATTTTCCACTTTGAAGATACTAACATTTATCATCACTGCAAAAGTCAATCTCATCTTATGTATTAAAAAAAACTAATGTATGACATTTTACTTTTTCCTGTATCTTTACTGAAAATTTTTATGAGCTGGAGACCAAACCTAGGGCTTTATGCATACATTCTACCAGTGACCTAAGCCTCCAATCTCGCCAAAGAAACAAACACTAAATAGTTAAATAGTTGCCTGAGCTCAGCTGTCATGTCTGTAAATTTGACACTCACTGGTGTATGAGCTGATTAAGCTGGTATGTTTAAAGTGTATTCATTTCTTATAGACTGAATGATGAAGTTAGAAATAATTTCTTTTCTAGTGGAGATTTGCAGAGTAAATATTTTAAAAATGGTTCAAGTTTTTGGGCTTAGGGTGGTACAGGTTGAATTAAGACAGAGACAAGTTAACTCACATAAAATTAAAGTAGCCAAGATACTTGGACACATAATTTTGAAACTCAAAGTTAAAGTGCAGCTTAGGATAGTTATAGAAATCTTATTTTACAATAAAATGAGAGGTAAACATTTTGAAAAACTGTAAGTGCATCTTTCTATAAGTAAATATTTTAGAATTCTTCCTATAGGTAAGTATACTAGGAATATAAATAATATTCTTATATTAGTAGAGATTGTAAAATACTTAAAGAACATCTTTCTACAAGCAAATACTAGCACGTTTTTCATAGAGGTGAATATATAAGAATATTCTCCTCTTTTATTAATATTATTCTTTAGAAATCTCAAATGATACATGCCAGGAGGAAAAAGGGGAGGATTCTCAGAGGGAAATTAGAGGGGGGAACTTCTCATACTGCTCCAGCAAAATTTCTGTGCTTATAAAGAAAACATTTAAAAACTTTTATCAATAAGAGAGTTCTCTTAGGACAGTTCATAAAAGCAAGCAAACAAAGAAGCAAACAGGAAATTGCCATCTGTCTACATGAATTATAATCTTTGCAGTTCTGTGTTCATTTGCATTAATAGCCAACTTATTTAGCTTGTGATGGAAGCAATTATCCTTGAGAGCTCTCTGCCAGAATAAAACATGAAGGGAGACCTCCTGATGGGCTGAGCTTGCAAACCCATGTGTAACTGGGATGTTGACTTTGCTTAATTTACTAAATGTTTGGGCTGTGAGCCAGGGAGGCCGGGGATGGTCTTGTGTGCTCCAAGGCTCTCAGGTGAGCTGACCATTTGTAGAAAGAGAGCAAGCATTGGGCTTCCACAGGACACCTGGTACATATGGATAAAACATCACTTTTAATGTTTACTTTCTAGCAGTTTGGGAAATACTAGGAAGTATTTGGCTCCCTTCCTTACGAAACTGAAAAGTTGGATAACATCTAATGCTATGACATGGGAAAGAGCTTTGCAGTTTTATTGATTGGCTAACGCTGGGTCTTGGCTCTTGGTACAGAGAGAAAATCAACAGCTGTTTTTTTACTTCCTTCTTTATCACTGGATGAAATCTTATTGTCCTTTACATCGTTTGTCTTTTCCGTTTGTTTTTACAGCCAAGTCACTAAAGCCTCCTCATAGTCCATCTCCATTTGTCTTTACAGTGTCTTTTCTCACCTGTCCTCCAATGTGCTCAGGTTAACACTGAAGACACACATGTCACGTCTCCTTTGCCAGTTGTGTGACAAGACAAACTGAAGTGCATCAGATTTTTCCAGTTATCTTTGCTACTACTTTGAAAAAAGTACACAGGGAAGTGACTTCTTCCTACTTTTCCCTAGGCAAAAGTTCTCAGTTTAAAAAAAAAAAAAGGAGAAACTAGAAATGTTTTTATTAGTACTCTTGCCAAAATTTTATTAGAATTTCAGGGTTTGTGATGTTCACAAACAAAAAATGTATAGTGGGATTATGTTGTTACATGGTAAATAATTGTCCCACCTATTGGTTATATAAAAATGCTGATTGGCCGAAGGAAGACAGGAAGAGTGGGCAGGGCTACCAGACTAAGAGAACTCTGAGAATGCGAAGAACAGAGCAGAGATGCCACAGAGATGCCCAAGAAGCGAGAAGATGCAGAGGACACCTATGCTGCTCTGAGAAAAGGTACTGAGCCATTCGCTGAATGGGATAGTTTAAGAGGAAGAGCTAGCTAGCAATATGACAGAACCCTAGGCTGATCAACATAAAATTAATACAAGCGTCTGTGTGTTTCTGTGGGTCAGTGGGTCAGAACCTCAGGGCTAAGCCAGAAAGGCTGGGCTAGAAACTTAGTATTACAAACATGTCTTGATTTCTTTGACTGATTAAAATATGGTGGTACCTTTGAGAAGTTCCCTGACATTTCTGTAAACCTGCTTCTTTAATGTCTTAGAAAGTTGTCAAGGATGTGAAAGAATGGTTCTTTCTGTGGTAGCACTGGAGTATCCTCTCACCACATGTGATGCGACTATCCAAATAAACAGCTTATATTATTGATGAACATGACTAATTAAAGTTTAAAAAATCAGTGAAAACTGTTTAAGTCTTAAACTTTTTCTTACTTAAAATAAACGTGGAAAATGAGTTTTGTAGTATTTCTTTTTTAATTCTGCAATTTCCCTTGCTTGCTTAGGAAACACTTCCATCTGCTATGAGATCAGTTTAGATGGTCTAAGTAGCTTCACTTAACTCAGACTATCAGTGTAGGTCATACTCCTGGACTCTTCTCTTTCCCATGGCTCAATCCCACACTCATTTCACTAACACTCTTAATGTTTGCATCTGACATTACAGTCATTATATTTAATTTTTATGAATCTTGTAGAACACTAGCACAATTCAGTGGTTTAAAAAAAACATATTTATTCTCTCAGTTCACAAATCTAAAATTCCTGTCCTTGAACAAAATAAAGCTGTCAATTGAAGAGGCTATGCTCTCTCTGTCTACAGGAAGACAAGCTATTTCTTCTAGCTCTGGGCTTCTGGAGTTGAGATATTCTTTGGCTTGGAGCTTCACCACTGCATACTCTGTTCACTTAATCACTTTGATATCTCCTTCCCTCCTTATGTATTATCTCTTTCCTTTCCTACCATAAATACACACATGTCACTGCATTTGGCCACACTGAGATGCCAATATAATTCCAGGAAAATTTCAAAATCCATAATTTGACCACAGTTTCAAAGTCTCTTTCACATATAGCAAAATCCATCTATTTAAGGGAAAGACGAGATTTTATTTTCATGGCAGATCTTCAGTCCTTAGATTATCTGATATAGCATAGGTGCCATATAATTATCAAACATGTATTCAAAATTTCCCTGAGGCATATTAAAAACCCTGAGGTTTATAGAGGCAAATTCTTTACTGTATTTATCAAAAAGTAACAAGTGAGAAACACTGATTAGATGCTTTATCATGTGTGTGAATGATGTGTGCTATGTATTATTAAATGAGGTATGATGTGTATTGGGCATATTCACGTGACGGTACATATATGAAACCATCAGACAATTTTGTGAAGTCCATTTTCTCCTTTAGCCTTTAAGTGGGTTCTAGGGATTGCAATCTGTTGTCAGGGTTCTTCAGCAAGTGCCTTTACCCACTGAGCTATCTTGCTGGACCCAGCATTTTGCAGATCGCTTTTATTCATTTATAATTTATTGCAGTACTGTAGATTAAACCATTCTATTGAGATACACCCTCAGCTTGAGCAGGAAAGATTTTGATGTATGTTTTGTGTCACAACAAAATTTCTGATGAAACTTGTGGTACATTTTGCAGTTCTGAAAAGTGAAACAAAACTAATATCAGTGTCCTACAGCCATTAATAGTGTATATTAAAACCTGTCATTTTACCACTTACGTGAAATTTAAGTGAATAGACAATCTAGACTATCACATACAACAATCTCACATAAAATTAGAATATTTTCTTACACAATCAGTGACCTTTCACTAAGCTGTGATGAATTCAAAGCTATCTCAGAAGATACCATATTATCTATGTCTATTTTTAGAGTTACAATCCTTATTTATTTGAGTAGCAAATTTTTAAAAAGTGGTTCATGACATATTCTAATGATATTTAAAGAAACATGTGTCTACAATATTTGAGAATAAAAAGGGATGTATGTGGAAGAATGATCAAATAATCATTAAGTAACATTAATGGAAAATGCTTTAAATTGAGGATAATGTTTCTAGAAATTCTTTACTCAGATTGCTATCAACAATAATTTATATGTATAAATTATTGTCTTTATGTAACATACATTATAGGAAAGGTAAATCACATAAATTAAAACATAAAATTTAAAAAATTAGTATGGTCAGATAAAACAATTAAAGGTGAGAATCCTAGTCCTCGGGATGGGATAGGTTGCACTATTTCACAGAGAGTGTGAAGTAGGGGCTAGGATGGGAAGGAGACGGCTTGTGTGTACAGGCAAAGGGATGCTGGAGGAAAAGCAGGTCTACATGTAACTGGATTAAAAACACCATGCAGGTGGTTGGAGGTAAGCAGAGTAAGCAAGCAAAGGGGAGAGGAGTCTGGGGTAACTTCTGAGTGGTATGTAAGGCACATATGAGCAATTAGAAAAAATAAATAAAAATAAGAAACACAAATTTTCTGTGTTGTGAGAAATCTGTACAAGATAATTTGTTGTCTCAAAATTTAAATGTTTGTGAATTAAAATATCTCAGGGGACAGGGTCAGCACCATGAATAGTCCCTGACCACACTGTGCACATTAACATTTTCCAGTGGACAAACACTTTAATGAAGATTACAGGAGCAAGTTCAAGAGGAACACTTAGGTAGAGTTTCAGAGGAAAAGTTTAGCGAAGACCAACTTTTATTTGTCATTTGGCACTTCCTGTATTGTGAGCTTCTAAAACAGCCTCTATTATTGGTACTTTAAAAAGACAAGAATAAGAGCCACGTGTGACATCAGCCTGGCCTCCTTTTAGGTAACTAAGTGGGTCTCACCCATCACTTTTTGAACAGGAATAAACAGACGTATGAGAACGATGTTTGTAGACAGACTTCAAGTCCTTTGCCTATATATGCAGAAGTGGTCTTGCTGGGTCATAAGGTAGTTCTATTTTTAGGTTTTTTTAAAGCTTTATTATTATTATTTTTTTAAATTTCATGTGAATGTGTGTGTTTGCCTGCATGCCTGATTGTGCATCATATATATGCAGAATCCATGGAGACTAGAAGAGGGTGTCCAATCTCCTGTGATTGGAGTTCTAGACAATTGTGTACTGTGCTGTCATGTGGGTACTGGTGATGGAATCCAGGTTTTCAGAAAGAGCTGTCAGTGCTCTGAACTACTAAGCCATCTCTCCAGTCCCTGTTTTAGTTCTTAAAGAAGTCTTCATACTGATTTTCACAGTAGCTGCATAGTTTAATTCCCGTCATCAGTTAATATTTCCCTTTCCCCATATACTTGCTAGTATTTTCTGTCTTCTTGATGTTAGCCATTCTGACTGGGGTGAGATGTAGTCTGTGGCAAGATTAAGGTGTCAGCCGATAAGGTCATCCAGGAGCACGGGACCCTGGAGGGGGTGTGGCTAACCTGGAGGGGGTGTGGCCAACCCCATTGATAAGTGGCTGCTGGGACAGGAGGAAGCTCTCTTCCTAGTTCCTGGCTGCTGGCGAGACAGTATCGGAATCCATCATCCTTCCAAAGCGCATCCATTGCTCGTCCATCGCTTGGATAAGCCAGTCCTTGTTCAGGTGCCACTATAAGCTGTTACTAATATTGTGAGTGTTAATTTATATTCTAATAAATATTAATTGTGGACTGGCGCCTTGAAAGTAAAACTCCGTCTACATCTGGCGCCTGGTGCCTTGAAAGTAAAAGGACAATATGCATTTTCCTGATGACTAAAGATACTGAATTCTTTTTCAAATAGTTATTGCCCAATTGTGTTACTTGTTTTGAACATTGCCTGCAGTTCAATAACTTCTTTACTGACTGTAGGATTTGAAGAATTATTTCTTTAGTGTTTAGTTTTTGTAGTCTTATATACCTTAGACCTTACAAGAGTTTGTCTGTTTATTTTTCTGAGTCATCCATTCCATTCCATTAATCTATGAGTGTTTGCTCTATTACCATGCTGTCTTTTCAATATTGACAATAAGTACTGTATGTTAAGCAACTGTGGAGACATGATAGCCTCTGTCCCATGTACAAAAATGTGGAAAACATAGTTCTAGTATAATGAGTTCCCACACATGGAAATATAAGCAAGCAAATAAAGTTTTGGGTGTCGACTGACATTATTAGCTAACAGAAATAATTATGAATTAAGACTAAACTAAACAAAGATTATAAAATTATATAATACAAATTTTAATGAGTGGTTTATAGATCATATGAATAATTTTAGTTTGAACCATTTAATTTTTAAAACCCAGAGGATGATATTTTCTGTACTTGAAGCTTGGTATGAGTCTTTTCTTATAAAGAACATGCTATATTATAAGAACTTTTACTTTCATAGACCACTAAGAGCAGTATTTTAAATGGCCTTTTAAGCTAAGTATGAAAATAATGTTTAAATGTATAGAAAACATTTAGTTTAATTTTTCCAATGAAACAAGAAATTACTTTGCAAACACATGAATCTATGTATTAAACTAGATCTGTTTTCTTCAAAAGATAAATGGTTAGAAGCAAATCATTTTGTAACAGGCATTACTTAATCCTATCTATAAAGCTTTTATTCAAACAGCCACACCAAGTGTTACTATTACTATATATCCCATGTGTCTATGTTTCAACCCATGCGTCTATATGTTAAAAGAAATAGCAGGCTTAGAATGAGTGAATATGTTCTCAGAGGACAACACACAAAACACTTCTTACTAGATTCTATTATAATTATGTTTGTCAAATGAAGTTGTGCAGGTGGTTTTCTAGCAAGCAAAATGGTGAAGAGTTGAACTTATGTGAGAATAAAGGAAGAAGAAATATCACTAAGATTCTTTGGTTTACCAACAATTTTCTTGGCCCTTCAAGAATATTTGAGAGATACTTAAAGATTCATGAAATAGTTATATAATGAAGAATGTATAATATGCTAAGTAAGACAAAGAATATAAGATGTACTCATAAAAGGCTTTTTTCCCAAAAGTGAAGCATGAATTTTAACATTTAATGCTAACTCTTAAGTTATTTCATCATAATACATAGCTATTTCTAGAACTTCTATGGCTCTATTAGGCCAATCTTCTACAGTATATCCATTAGTGTGTGTGTGTATATATATATGTATGTATATATGTATGTATATACATACATATATATATACACACACACACACACATACATACATACATACATACACACACACACACAAATGCCTCTTGCATTTCAAAGCACTTTTGTAATTCTCTCACTCTTACTATCATTCCCTACATTTCAGCTCTAAATTAATCTGATTACTGTTTTGTACACATATTTTTTTTCTATTTCCATGTTTCTGAATATTTCATGAGACCTTTTTTCTTACCTCTAACATTTCCAAACTCAGCAGTGAACCATTTAATTAAACTTCCTGATAGCCAAAACTAAGTTGGTACCATGTCCCTAGTCTATGACACAGAGCTTACGACTTTATAGTTTCCTTAAATGTAAGTCCTACTTTGTCTTAAAAGTGTTTATTATTATTGCTTATCCTTTAGCTAAATTCTACTGAAATATGGATTAGAAAGCTAGGTGACACTCAGTGTTGAATATAGTGTCAAAGCTGCCAAAACTGCTTGCAGGATGGTCATAAATAGAATAATGCCCGTATTCTGCATTTATTTCCATTCCAAGACCCAAGCAATTAGTAGGAACAATGTATAGCTGCCTTCTAGACACTAGAACAAATACCTAAAATTTCTGGCTTGAAATAATGAAATTCAAAATCTCACTACAGTTCTTGGCATCTTCTATTATTTTTCCATTAACATTAAGTATACCAGACTAACGTACTATAGGAAAAACTTTTTTTTTTTTTTTTCACATCACTTGGCCGGAATAATCCTCCACTGTGTAACAGGAGAGAAGAAACCAAGTTAAATATCCTCTTTCCTAGCAAAGACACTGAAAGCCAAATGCAATTATCCCCAAGTTTTTATTCCCACAAAGAGGTGATTAAAGAGCCGAGTACTGATGTATCTTCTAGTTATGACATTTCCCTTTCTCTGGTTCTTCATTGCCCTATTCTGTCCTGTTCTATGTTCTGGTTTATTGCAGGCTTCATGGAGAAAAGAAACCCAAAAAATGACTCAGACTTTCCAGCATCTCGAATGCTCATCTTGCCAAGCTGCAGCCCTTCACCAGGGTAGGATCCTGTTGCCTAATCAGCCTCTCACTGGAGTTGGGATGGGAGAGTGCTGTGGCTTTGCCCACGTCACCCACTTTCCAGCCATGCCCTGTACTTCTGACTCAATTTGAGAAGTCATAAATCCTGAAAACTACCAACCTACCATGGGTGAACCCTGCATTAAATCATTTCTTTGATTCTAATATTTCCTTTTGATTAAGAAACTACCCATACTAACCTAAAACTGGTAATAATTTGATATTTTAAAAATCATTCTTAAGAGAAAACTACACAACTGTAACACATTTACCAATCACTTGATGTTTTTATTAAGTTTAGCTCTGTGTTGAAATATGACTAGATTGCCTAATATGGGAAATTAATAATGATCTTGATCTTACAAACTGAAGTCTTTCTTTTTACGTTTAAAGTGAAATGAACATACAAGTACTTAATCATGAATTAACTTTAATATGATGAAAACTTGTAGTTTTCAATAGCTACTAATTTTCCTTCTTCTTGAAGCTTATGTATATTCATAGATAAAAGTATTGGCCTTCGTTTTCTAAGAGCCCAGGTAGGTATAATAATAACACTTGATTCAAGTCTTATAAATACAGTAATCTTTACTAAGCCCAGAGTGTTGGGATAAGATTTATAAGATCTGATATGAAGTATGCATTCATTTATTTATTTTTTTCCATTTTTGGATAATGTCTATGCACTGAGTTCTGAAATACAAGATCAAGAAGAACTTATCGGGCTGTCATTTTGATCCGTCTTACAGACCTAAGATGGGCACTATTCTGGGAAATCTATGATTTTCTTCCTATCTATCCTTTGCCTAACTCTTGCCATACAGATAGCTGACTGTGGCTGAGCTCAAAAAAATGGGTTTTACTAATGCTTAAATCTTTCCTTGTTCTCTATATAGCATTTACAATATGATCTAAATTT
Source organism: Phyllotis vaccarum (assembly GCA_033318265.1). Taxonomy (NCBI): domain Eukaryota; kingdom Metazoa; phylum Chordata; class Mammalia; order Rodentia; family Cricetidae; genus Phyllotis; species Phyllotis vaccarum. The sequence goes on from JARWLC010000014.1 coordinate 53,654,354, forward strand.
TCTTTCATTATATTTGCAGCATTTAAACCAGGAAGTTAGTCTCACTTGAATCATTTTCGTATTTATTTCCCTCTCAGTTTCCTTTATAAATCACCAACACAAAATGTAGGCTAGGTATCGCTCTTTGGTTCTTTAACAGGGCTTGTTCTTATATTATTTGTAGGATTTTTTTTTATTGTAGTACTATAAAAATTAAAGAATTGGCTCATGCTATAAAGATTTACCAAAATTTAATAATTTGGAAGTGTTATAAATAATTCTTTTAACTTGTTTTCATAACTATGTATTTAAATAATATTCTTTTATAAAATCACAATTGTAACTCAAGTTTTCTCCTAAAAATATTTACTAACCACACAACAAGTATGTGATGGGTCCTCTACTAGATAATAATTATTACAAATAAATACTTTGTTTAATTTTATCCTTAAGTAAGATGCACTTGGAACCTAACCAAAAACTAAAAGGAGAGCTTTTCATAATTGATACTGATACTTTTTAAATGGTCTTTGGCTCTTGAAGAGAACATGGTCAGCTCAAATGGGAAACTTTCATTTAAATGGAGAGAGAGAGAGAGAGAGAGAGAGAGAGAGAGAGAGAGAGAGAGAGAGAGAGAGAGAGAGAGAGAGAGAGAGAGAGAGAGAGAGAGAGAGAGAGAGATTTGTAGGTTGATAGTTTACAGGATGCCTTGTAACTTTTTCAGACAGTCTTACTATCTCTTCCCACCCCCAACCTTATGCTATCTCCTTCACCCCTCCCAAGTTAGTGCCTCCATTTCCCATTTCCCAGATCAGAGACTGACTTGTAGCCTGCTAGTCCCCTCTGCTGATCTTCAACACTCTGCCCATGGTCCCTTCTTACGTTCCTGAATTCTGTGGTTAGTCCAGGATATGTGCTCACATATGAAGATGTGTTGGGAAGAGCCTCCACTGAGAGACACTACGTCATGTTTGTCTTTCTGAGCCTAGTTTACTTCATTCAACATCATCTTTCCTAGTTCCATCCAGTTACTTGTCATTTCATGATTTCACTTTCCTTATAGCTGACGAGCAGTCAGTCCTCAGTGTGTATGTATCACATTTTCACTATCTGTTAAACTAGTCATACTCTAAATAATGACAAAGGGGTCCTGACTTTGAAAAAGAGCAAGGAGGGGCATACAGGAGGGTTTGGAGGGAGAAAACAGAAGGGGGCATAGTGTAATTATACTATAATATCAAAATAAATAATTTTTAAAAATCAGCAAAATATCTTACCAAAAGTAAAATGTAAAGGTAAAACTAAACACTGCCTTCAAGTGTGTGTGTGTGTGTGTGTGTGTGTGTGTGTGTGTGTGTGTGTGTGTGTGTGTGTGTGTGTGTATTTTTTGGTTATGTTTTGTTTGTGTGTTTTAATCTCCCACAAATAAAACTGTCAAAATGCAAAAAAAAATGTATTGTGTATCCATGATGCACATACATTATTTCATTTACAGCACTGGAGAAACTGTAATTAATAAGGAAAGTATTCTACTAAAATCTACACAAACTTTGTATCCTAGAAGGAAAGCTTCCCTTTTCCATTTTCCAGCCCCTTCCCCTCTCCATCCCCTTCTCTCTGTCTCTGAGGACATTTACATAAATTAAATGAACTTCAATTCTCACTAAATTATAGAGTATGATAGGCAAAGACAAAGCTTAAAGTCCACAAATAGGGCTTCAAGTAAACTTTGTCCTTGGTTACATTGGAAGATGAAATTCCTAATATCTGTGGTTAACAATAAAACCTTGACATTATTAGTTTAAAATACAGCAACAGAAATAATTTCCCAGATGGTAGAATCAAACTATAGGAAATACCTCAATGACAGAATTCGAAGAATTCCTAAGGAAAATGAGTTATCATGTACCTACTGTTCACTTTAGCCACAGGTGATATGTACATGGAGACAGGAGAGAGGACAGCAGTGTTTATGCAAAGGTGGCAACTAACCAGAATAATAATCATTATTATCATAGTCACAGAAACAATATGATACATCAAAACATACAAAACTATTTATAGGCTACCAGGTGATAAGTTGATACACGCATGTGTTATTTAACATGCGGTGCAACATTAAAAAAACAAACAAACAAACAAAAAAAAACAACTATTGGGTTTCTGAAAGTAACAGTGCATCACTGTTTAAATATGCATGGCAGCAAACCTCTCCCGGTGAATAATTTGTGCTGTCTGGAAAAGTGGAGGGCACCTGATTGACTTTCTATCCTGTGAATTTAAGACAATATGTTCCATTTTAGAGCCAGTGAAAGAAAAGAAACAGCTCATCTCCTCCAGATCAGCAAAAGATTAAATCTATCGGAATTAAGGAAAACAAAACAATTTAAATGCTGTACGTCTAAAGACACAGAAATGTGAGCTTATATAAAGCTTGAGGGAAAAAAGGCTAAGACTGGAATACATCCATACCACATAAACCCCAACAAAAGACAGTTCCATGTTCACATTAACACCACATAAACCAGGGCAGTTAGAAACAATCAGAACTATTCCATAATAAACAGCAACTCTGTTCTCCAGGAAAACTACTTTATCTTACAACACAGCTTCAGACTGAGCACCGTAAAGCACATTTATTGACACAGCAGGGATTTTTAACACGTCTTTTCACTAGACAGAAGAAAGTGAACTTTAGCTAGGTGAGATACATAACAAGATTTACATACGTGACCCACAAAGACAGGCGCACCTCCTTCCTCAGCACGGTCAGTGCCACCTCACAGTTTTCAGAAAAGTTCAAACTCACACGATGTCCGCCAATCCCTCCATCACACTCATATCGTCCTCTAAAGCCGTTCTCCTTTCTGAGTTCAGCCCAATGAAGGGCTGGCGGAGACAGGGGCAAAGCATCAAAGTATCACACCAATAGAAAAGCTTCTATGTACCCAAATGGGTCCAAAGATAAAATGCCATGCTGTAGAAAGGGAATTTTGATAGGAAGGAAAGACTATCATAGAAAATGGAAATGTAAAAGCCAGCAGATGTATCAGGAATAAATGATCATAAACAGGATAGGAAATAGGATGGTTTGCCCAGATTGAAGGATGTACCTTCACATATGTAGCCAAGTTTAGAAGGAATGTAGTAACTCAGCCCCAAAGAAAACCAATCACAGATAGGCTTACTACATATGTAGATATTTTTGGGTGACCAAGAGTACTGTAGGATATAGGTTTAAATTCCTTAAAAATAGATACTTAGATACTGGCCTTTAAGGTAAAGATTCTTATGACTTAAGAAAAGAATGTTGGTATCATTTTAATATATCACCTGACTACACATACAGCTTTTCATACATTCATAGTACAGGCTCACTCTTTAGTACTGCCGACAAATAAAATACATTAGTACTAGATTTTTTTTTACAACCAGCTTTCAAAAGCAAAAATATATTCCTGTGAACTGAAATGAATAATTAACTTTTTATGTATTACATAACACACACACACACACACACACACACACACACACACTCACACAATAACCTTAAAAAGTCAAGAAAAAAAAAAACTTAAGTACTGAGATTTAAAGAAATACAGTTTCTAAATGCCTAAGCGGCAACTACCAAATCAAACAGCCTCCTAAGTCACCTCTGAGAGCTTTATTCTTGCCACTTTCAATCACATATAGAAGAAAAACTGATTTTCTGAAATATAAATCAAATAACATAATTGCTCAAACCTTGCCAAAGCTCTGCTAGGTACACTGAATAAAATGCAAGCTTCTGAACTCAGGCATTTAGAGTTTGCGTGTTTTGGATAGTTTTACCTCTCCATGCTAACATAGGAAGTGAGAGAGGGATGGAAGTAGAGAAGGAGAGAATAAATGGGGAGGGAGATGAAAGATAGGAAGGAAGGAGAGAAAAAGGGAGAAATCCACATCTCCAATGTTTGTGTCTGGGAAATATGAGAACTACTTCCATCCAGTCCCCATACAACCTTTGAATTCACAGCCTCAGTAATTCACAGACTAGCTCACTTAAAAAAAATTCCTATTTATTGTTTACATGCAGCTTAAATATTCCAAGTGCTATTCCCAGTCATATTTTTATCTGAGGTAGTTTATTTCTATGATTTCCTGTCTCAACTTGCCCATTTGTTTCAACATCTATCACTGCACAGAAATTCAAAACAGCGGTCAGCATATTCATAAGGTTCATCTTCCATCACATAGGCATCACTGTGACCACAAGGCATGCCTGCTTTCTTCTAGTGGAACTTTGTGTATATTTTAATGGAGGAAGTTCGATGTAGATTATTAAACATGCCTATTTTCTGGTAGTGTTAGAAAACATGTTCTGTGGTGGTGTGTGATATTTAATAACAAAGATCTCACAGTCAGATAATCTTTCTGGTGCTACATATGTCCCTTTTGAGAGGCCACGGGCACAGAAGAAACTATTTTGAGAAGAAACTTTTATTTTAATCAGGCTGTTGATTTCTATAGTTGTATGTTTTCATTCCCTTCTCCTTTGCTACATGTTTATTAATCTCCAGAGATGTCAGGATTCAACATATAAAAAATAAAGAGAAGTGATATTCTATATCTCCAGGAAAGAAATACTTGACTATTGGTTTTCTATTTATCTATTCAGTGTATGAAATGATTTTTACCATGCTGTCATAAGGCTTCTTGTTCTATATAATAATGGAGAGAAATATGACAGTTAAAGAAAACCATTGCTAAGATGAAATCATTTCTTTGAACTTACAATAAATCATTAATAATTTCTGAATCCATAAATTTAGGTCTGCATATAGATTTCTGTAGTGTACGTAGATTTGTATAGCCTATAAAACATTTAAAATTAAATTTTAATTTATCAACTTACAATTTTCCCATAAGCACTGCTAATTTTCAGTTCTTTTGTTGGTTGGGATATCAAGGCCCTGATATCTCACTCCTCTCTCTTACTAAAAAGTACCAAACTTTGTCCTGACAACACATCAGCCTCCTAACCCATCTGCTGTTAAAGCTCCATGTTGAGAATACTTCAAAATATCACATGACATCTGTAGAAATTAAGCAATACCAAATCTGTCTATTTGTGTGTGTAATTTACAACTTCCTGATCTGACTTGGGCCCACCCCATGAACTGGAACTCATCCCTGACACTACTTACATGAACAAGAACCTGAGAGCACATAGGCAGGGACCTAGGGGAAAACAAATTCTGTTTTTCTGCCAGAGGAATGTAGCAATGAAATGATTCCTAATGGCATTCAGCTCTAGTCCCCAGGTCAGGGTCTTGCTCAGCCATCATCAGAGCAGCTTCTTCTTGAACCAACATAGGCACCCATAGGGGGACAGTGTGCAGAGAGTAATACCTTGAAGCACTCAGTCCCAAATAGGATGCCTCCATCAAACCCATCCCTCAGGGCTCAGGAAATCCTGTGAAAGAGGAGGCAGGAAGAACTTAAGATCCAGTGGAGACAGAGGATACAGGGAAACTAGGCCTATTAAACACAGCAGGACTGATAGACATGAATTCACAGAGAATAGGGCAGCACACAGGTTTTACATAGGACTGGACCTGCTGAAATCCACACAAGTCCACATCCCTAATTCAGAATCTAAGCAGTTCTCTCCCAGGGACTCTCACTGGGTATAGAAACTACTCATAGGGAGGTAGCACATCTAACTACCTAGTAGACAGCCATCACCAACACAAAATGAGCTCAGAGGAATTTCTGGATGTTCTTGGTCCATAACGTATTTCCTTGCTGACTTGTGTGGTTGGGGAAGTAAGGAGAATTTTGGAGGAGTTGGGGGAAGGGTAACCATAATCAAAATAGACCGTAATAAAAATGTATCTTCAGTTAAAAGAGTTATGGTGCCCATTTTATGGGATCTGTGTGTACTCCTGTGTCTGTATGTGTTTTTTTTAGCTCCTTCTGTTTGTTTTGTAACCTTCTAGTTTGTTTTTTATTTTTTCTAATTTTATCATTATTTTATCATTATAATCATAATAATTATTACCATTTAATTATCTGTCTGATTCCTAATTAGAGAGGGAAATAAAGGATGCTGACTTAGAATTTTGGAGATTTGGGGGAGGGGTAACCATAATCAAAATAGACTGTAATAAAATGTATCTTCAGTTAAAAGAGTTAGGGCCATTGAGATTTTTGTCACAGAAAAGATGGTAATTTCCTTTGAGAAGAATGAAATAAGTTGGTTAGAAATAAGAAAGAGAGGTTCAAGTACTAGAGACACAGAGTCTCCAGTGTGGTGGCCTAGGAATGAATCCCTGGAAAGAAGAGCTGAGTCAGCAGGCCAACACAAAGTTCCACATCCTCATTTACATTTTAACTCATAATTGTTAAATAAAATTACATTGGGCAAGAACAGCCTTATAACAAATCTCATTGTTGTTCTCCTTGTTTATGACAATTGTGACTAATCTTGTCCAATTACCATATATTGGCTTAAAAAGATCACATTTTCCTGTTATGATATCTATAGTGAGCTATAGGAAACTCTTTCCTTGTGAACAGAAATCAAACATATTTTTATCATCTAGTTCAGGAAATAAATAACAGAACATATTTGATTTAATTGTGGCTTTATAAAAATGTTTACTATGTTAGATGACCACAACCAAGTAAAATCAAATGAAGGAGAGAAGGAGAAGGGGATAGAGAGGAAAGAATAGTGTCCCATGTTTCCCATGTGTGCAGTGCTTTCCTATGCCAGCTAGCCCTTTGTTAACTAGCAGAACTGTAAACTAACATCATCTTCAGAAAGGAATACAACACTGAATTGATTTTGGTAATGCAACAACATTCAAAATGTCATTTAGATACAATATTTACATTTCATTACCATAAGGCAAACAATGAAAATGTCAAAAGCATATTTAAATATTTGCTTTTAAATTATATTTCAGTTTGTGGGTGAAGAACACCATAAAACATTCTGAATTCTTCAGCAAAGAAACATTTAGTCAATACTAATTTTTCTAAGAACATTTAGTACAAGTTGTAATAATTTTAATGAGAAAATGCTCTGGGCCAGTGTTTTATAAAATCCCACAAAAAAATTTAAATTCAAACACATTTGGGAAGTATTGATTCAATAAAGTTAACATGCTGGTGTGTGTTCTGAAACCCAGGCCAACTCTCATCCGTTCAGTTTCCCAAAAGTATGAGACAAGGAAGTCTGGTACCGCCAGATCCTCTCTTAGAGCTCAGTGAATAAACTCTACATGAGATTCTATTCTAGGAGAAATCATGGAAACAGCATTTCTTTTCATAAAACTTGTGATATTGCTTAACCTGTTTTTGTATCTCACTCACAGAATGCCCATGAGTTCTTCAAGTCAATACACACACACACACACACACACACACACACACACACACACACACACACACACACACAGAGAGAGAGAGAGAGAGAGAGATAGTGCCTACAAGTCAGCTTTCACAAAGAAAAGCACCTAGAACAAATCACAATGACTTGGTAGGTAAGAAGGGAAGTAATTAGATATGCATGAATTAAAACATATACTCATTTATTTATTTAGGATGTGGGGTGTGTGTGTGTGTGCTCACACATGTGCACATGTACCATGGTACATGTGTGGGTGTCAGAGGACTATTGCAGGAGTGAGTTTGCTCTTCTTTCTGTCATGTAGGTTCTAAGGACTGACCTCAGGTTGTCGGCTTGGCATCAAGCACCTTAACCGTGAGACATATAACTGGCCCAGTACTCAGAGATCTTTAAAAGAATGGGGTTGTGAGCCTAGAAAATAAATATTGACTTGTGATGAATACCCTGATAATTCAACAACTACTCTATGTATCCCTTTGCCCACTCAGCTGTGCCACTCCAGTAATAAACTGTGATATAGGAAAAAAAGAATCCTTTCCCTAGGGAAACATCTTTACATTTTTATTGTTCTTGTCTTCACAACTCCAAATTAAGAAATATATAGAAGAGAAATAGACAAGTTTCAATAAGAAGCCACTAAAAAGTCTAGAAACTGGGTGGTTGGAAGAAGTGGACTTAGCTGGGAAAGATACTTGTAACCAAGCCTGACAATCTGAGTCCATCTCTATAACCCACACAGGAGAAGGAGAGAATCAATTTTTCAAAGCTAATCTCTGACCTCTTTCTCAGTACATGCATGTATATGAACATATTAATACCCACCTTATGTTAGTAATAATGTCAACCAACATTTTTATTTTTTAATGCATGTGTACATACTTCTGTATGAATGTATACCACATGTGTACCCTGAGAAGCCAGAATAAAGTTTCAGATCCCTGGAAGCTGAAACTGTTGGTCACTTAGCTGGAAAAGATACTACTAAAGTTCTCAAATTCTCCATGTCTTAAGCTGTGACCTCACCAGTGTGTCTCTCACGTGCTTGTTTTGTTTTTGAGACTTTTGAATATCCCCCACCCAAGAAAATACACAAATTATGGTATTGGTCTATGTTTTGTCTACTTAGATATTTAAAGAGTTTAAAAGGTGTCAGAGGTATCAGCAGAGTTCCTCTTATTTTCCAAATTTGTTTATATTTTATCCAGGGATCAGTCTAACTGAAGTGGATAAAATCAAAAAACTCAAGAAAGTAATAATTTTATGGATATACATTTCCCCTTCAAAGATGACACATTATATTGTGGAAGAATAAATGTATATTATCTGATAATATTCATTAGCATTGGTAATTTGCTAGCAATTTATAAATTTGTAATATGAATATTAGCAAAAGAATAAAGAATTATTTATTTAGATTAAAAATTGTGGAGAACTTAAGACTTTTTTGTACTATCTTTGGGCCCCCCTGAGCTCTTGAAATGGATAAATCATGAGAAATCTAAGTGAAAAAATTCCATTAATCTAAGTAATAAAGTGAACCAAACTATTTTGCTTAATTTTCAGACAAGAAACTGCCAGGTAAAGCCTTGATAAGCGCCCCAAAGTAACACACATCAACTTTTAGTAGATAATCTTCATAAAAACACATGATACAGAATATAAGCAGGGTACATAGGATGCAGTACTAATTCAACACATACAGTATGATCGATGCACATACTTAAAATTTCTAAAAATATAATACAATACCTTTGTATATAATTCTTTACAATATACATAAAACTCCATTCTTTATATTTTGTTATGAAAATACAATTTAAATGTTAGTTACAGAATTAAAATGTTAGGTTACACACTTATGTTAATACATCGGCAAAATGTACAGTTGAGAACAGCTCACTTCTGAGATGTAAAGTCTTCAGATTATCCTTGAAGGAAAAAGCTGAACAAATTGAAAACTACTTTTCACTGACAATGAAGTAACTGAACAAGCAGAACTATGTACAGAAGAGATACATCAAGGGGATCTTATGAATAGATTTGCAGAAGTCTGCCTTCATTTCCTGTGTGTACAACTTAAACCATGAAGAAAGAAAACTGTTCTCAATTATAAACTGTAAACTGCCAAGTTGGGAGAGTCAAACATCAACACTAATATATTTAACTTGTCCTTACTTTTTCCACTTTCATTGGAATTTGTAGAGTACGACACAGAGAACTGTGTCCTTTGTTTCTGTTCTAGGATCTTGAGTTTTCCATTGTCTACAAAACACTATGGGGAGTGTAGTCCCCAATGGAGCTGAGGTGGCAGAATGTCCATCTAGCACGCAGAAGGTCCTGAGTTACATCCAAAGTACAATATAAATTGGGCATGAAGGTAAACCCTGGTCATCCTGGCATTTAGTAGGCACTGACAGGAGGATTAGATGTGTGACACATCCTATGAAGGTAAACCCTGGTCATCCCGGCATTTAGTAGGCACTGACAGGAGGATTAGATATCTGACACATCCTTGCCTACACAGTCTGAAGCTATCTTAGGATACAAGCAATTCTAACTCAGGACAAATTATGTGTTTGTATATACATATTAACATATACATGTGTATGTACATATATAAACATAAACCAATGATGCTTCACTAAACAAATGTCTCCTTCTCTTTCATTCTGCCCCTGAAAACATATGACTAGGGCCAAATACCAATATACTGCAAGTTATTCCCAGTCAACCCTCATCCTTTTCCAGTCTCCTATCTACCTAAGACTATACTGACTAGCCCTTTGTGAAAACATGGGCAAGCAACAGCAAGAGAATGCACAAAAACATCATGAAACATCTGTGCCATCATGCAGTATGCCTGATGAATACCAATGCCGGATATGTCACACTCTAGCATGGGTGGATCCACAACACCCAAGGGTCAATGCTTGTATTGGAGGAATCCTTTACTTCAGGTTACATCTCTTGATAACTGTGATGGAGGCCAGTGGTACTCTACTTGACTTTTCAGAACCAGGTCTAGAAAAAACATTTATAAGACAAAAAATCACAGTAATGTCAATTTCTGAAGTTTTAATCTACACTTATAAAGCGGGAAAGCTATTATCAAATATCCTTCAGTGATTAAGCAATATCTCCTTGGTTTACTTTAATCACCATTGAGAAAGAAAATGATGCTGTCCAGGGTGAGCTTTGAAGGCAACAGCGAGGATTCACCGCTGGCCTCTCTTCATTTGTTTTCACCATAGAGTAAGATTATCATCAGGCAAGTGTTTTCTTCCAGGGGGCAGAATGCTTTTGCCACAAGCCATATATTCTTAAGCTCTACGACTAGGTTATAAGATTATTCTATGGATTGAAGAGTTTATGTGTTATCAGGATGGAAACACAGCAGGTGCTAACTAAATAGTGACTGTTCTCATTATATTTGTTAAGACAAATACAGAGTTTTCTTTTCATAAAATATACACACTCGTTGGGTATTATGGCAGCACTAGGGAGGCAGAGAAAGGCCAGGATTCCAGTACAGCCACAGCTACATAGAGAAACACTGTCTTGAGACATCAAAAAAATCTGAGTAAGTAAAAATAACACGTACATCTCAGACGATGCCACCAGGGAGCCACTGAGCAGGGAAGAACGCTGCTAAAAGTTTTGGCTATAGAAAGGCGACCAGCAATCATACAGAACTCACACTTGTAAGCTAGAAAGGTCAGTGGGAAGCCTGACAGGGAGCCTCACTCAGACATTCTCTGACATAAAGTTGATGACTTGAGAAAGGAAACTGAAATTCATACAGACAGACCAATTACTAGTCCAATGGTCCTCAGAGAGTCACTTAGATTTCGGCCAGAGATTCACCAAATTATTCACCAAACTTCACCCAGCTACAAATATTATCTTACTAACCAGGAATTAAGTGGTGGATGGTCTAAGTTTCCTTGGATATCTTAGACTAATGTCAAGTGAACTTTGGAAAACGAATAACAAGCTCCTGTGAAACGTCTTGTTTTCAGCTTTTGAAAGTCAGTTGCCACATTGCAAAAGGGTGGAGTGACAGTGAGGGGGTCACAGACCGTGCCTCCACCCCTAGGGGGTCACAGACCGTGCCTCCACCCCTAGGAATAAAGCCCAGAAAAAGTACCAACGGGAACAGAAAAAAGTTATACCACTCAGATTTGTAAGAACAGACTTGTGGTTTGCAGCTGAATTTATTATTTTTAATTTATCAAGGCTACTGCAATACCTCTCTCTCTGATTGATATTAGTTTGCTGCACAGTTGTGCACGATAGCCATTTTACTTCTTTGGCTGGGTATTTTCCAAAACTATGACCAAATCAGAATTGTTCTGGAAGAAGGCTTGCTTTTGATTCCTTTGTTTATACAACACACCAAGTCATGAAACACATGACAGAGAGACTCCAAAAACAGTACAGTGACCCATGTTTATTTTTACAAAAGCAGTGACTTCTTCATTTACCATACCTATTCCTTTGTGGCATAGATATACCAGAGTTTGCCTCTGCATTTATGAACTTTATTTCATATGACATTATATTTCCTCTTAGAATCTAATTACTGAATGTACCATTTATAAATCTAACACCAATTTTACATATAAAAGATACTTTGCTTGATTTCAAGGGCTAATGAGTAATAGCCCTGGCAGGGACATGACCAGGTTGTTGCACGCATGAACGCATTGTAGCTAGGACCAAACATGTAGGAACTGCACTGTCAAGCTGTCTAAAACACCTGCATGGACTCATGATGTCCCATACTAGCTAGGGAGTCATTGCCAACTGATGGCTGGCTGGGGAGGGAAAGTATGTTTTCTTCAGGCCTGCAGCCTCTGGAGGGTCACCTATGCTCTGTAGATGGTCCCATATCCATGTACATAAAAGCTTAGCTGATCCAAAAAGCAAACAAACAAACAAACAAAAAAAAAAAAACCAAAAAACCTCACATGAAGTTGAAGGAAAATAGTGAAGGGAACAGAGAAGACGCTGGAAGGAACGGTTCTGGGGGTGGATTTGATCAAAACACATATGCATAGATAAAATCCTAAACAGTAAAACTTTTAAAATTATAACTTAAAAAACCAAGAAAGACAATGTGAGTCTAAGACATTTTAACAGGAGAAAAATTAAACCTGAATGTCTTATATCTGGAGGGATAAGTTAGGTAAATTAAATTGTAATACCTTTAGGTACTGTGTTCTTTATGATACAAGACTGATAGTTTCTACCTCAGTACATTATGTCACTAAGATTCTCAGTGGAGAATGGAAAAATAGTCTCTGAATTGGGATGTATTATGATAAAAGTTTTTTACATATCCTTAATTGGGCCTTACTGACTTCCCTTTTTACCATAATAATTATATATCAAATGGAAATGATCTACAAAATCCCTCTTTTCAAAGGTTTTTCGGGAACAGAATCCTTCTGTCTTAAAGATCTCCATGTGTGTTCGAATTACCTTGCATTATGGATTATAAGACCTTTGAAGGGGGAGGGGCATTCAGCAGAGGGATTTGTAGGAATGACTGACTGATGGTTCCTAACTTCTTTATTTTCCTACATTTGAAACATATCACATCACTTCCTTCTGAATCTTCAAATGAAAGTGAATACTAATATTCCAAACTCAATATTAAAATAAAAAAGAACCATGGGAAAGGTCTGACTTGGACTAGAAAAAAGAAGCAGCAGCAATGAGCTAAGATCCTGAAGTACAGGGCAGAGAGCATCACAGATCATTCATGTCTGTGAAGGAGGGTGGGCCCATGGAACATGTATCTCATGTCCTCCTTTCAGATGCCAAAGGGCAGGCAAATATGAACGCCTGGGTCAATTTAGTTCACATTCAAATGACAAACCTGAGTGGATTCATATATTTATTGAATTAGTGAAATAAAACAGATGAGGAAACAGTAATCAAATCAATCAGAAAACTGGGTCACACAGCAGTCTTCAGACACATTTTAATGCCTGAATTGTGCTGATTTTCTAAACAGAGAAATTTTCACACCTGGCTCCAAAATATTAATATTTTAAGTAAAGAAAAAATTAAGAAATTGTGATGGATATTCTAAGTAGGTAGACATATAAGAGGAAGAAGTAAGAATTATAAAAAGCCAGAACACAGTTGGGGGATAGAACAGGCACAGAAAATCAAAGATCCTAGATCCAGCCTCGGATAGTAAAAGACTGTTTGGTTATTGGCTCTTCAAAGGTGAGAGGGATGAACTATTTACTGTTCTCTGTAGCTGCAATAATCAGCTAGAGAAAGTTCCTAACATTAGTAGGTTATGATTGAGATGTGACAAATGATAACTCGGGGCAATTAGTTACTGTTCTGTTGCAGAAGCCGATATTCTGATGGAAGGAGCCACGGTATACAGTGCTTTTCTTTAAAAAATAATATACCAACTACAAGGAAGAGAAATCTCTCTCTCTCTCTCTCTCTCCCTCTCTCTCTCTCTCTCTCTCTCTCTCTCTCTCTCTCTCACACACACACACACACACACACACACGCACACACGCACACACATACACAGATACACCACACACACACACACACACACACACACACATGCACACACACACACAGATACACCACATACGCACACATACAGATACACCACATGCACACACACACACACGCACACACACACAGACACACATACACAGATACACCACATACACACACATACACAGATACACCACATGCACACAGACACACATACACACAGACACACATACGCACGCATGCACGCTACTGAATACTTGTGACAAACATAATTCAATCCAAGGCCAGTAGATAGAAGGGGAAGTTGGGGAGTTTTCTGGAGAAGGTGGTGCTTATCCTATAGTTTGAGGGAGCTTATGAGGCAGTGTGAACCAGAGCTGAAAACGCAGGAGGACATTGCGAACAGGGAAGAGCATCATCAACTTTGGAGAAAGTGGACACAGTGCAGTGCCGTGGATGTTGAAGAATTGAAACGTGGTTGATATAAAGACTAGAGAGAGATGCAAACTGAAATGTCCAAAGTTACTCAAAACGATGAAATTTTTGAGTGATGATTACAGAAAATTAAAGAATGAGAAGCTGCAATATGGGTTATTGAATGGGTGTTTTTGCCCAGATCTGATAACTGGGATTTAATCCCCATAATTCACATGGTAAGAGGAGAAAACTACATTTCTCACATTGGTCTCTAACGCACACATGCATACTGGAGCATGTGCCCACATAATACAATTAATGACAACCTAAAAAAAGAACACTACATAGTTAATATACTCTCTAATGCAAATAGTTGGAATGGTTAATTGCCATTTGTACACAGTGACAATATTCTAAATTCAAGAGAGAATCAAAAATCTCTCTCTTTTAAGTTAAAATGTCAATGCCAACAAGAAAAATTCAGATGTGCACCGAATTCTGCTAACTATCTGCCACTCTGCAATTCCGGAGTTACAGTCAAGCAAAGCCAAGCTTACAAAAAGCTCATGTATTAGGAGCTAAGGGGTTTGAACTTTTTTGAAAACCATCGGACTTATTAAGAGGCTTGGAACTAATATCCCAGAGAACCTGCTCGGTATTGGAAGTCTGAAAAGCGGCTACATAAGAAGGACTTCCACAAAGCAGTGATGGACACGGAGAGACGGAGAGATGGAGAGACGCTGATTTGAAACCAGCTAAAGGCATAAGGTTAGTTTTTGACACAAAGTAAACTCAAAGGCTGGGCTCCTAACTTGATTCATATTTTTATATCTACCCCAGTATTTTTATGTCTTCTGCCTTATGTATATACTTATTTCAAGGTTTTACCATATATCCCAGGCTGGCATAAAACTTGTGACTACAGAGGTGTACCTCTGAGTCTTTTTAAAGAGATGATACATTGTGTAATGTATAAGGTGCCTGGATGATTCTTTACAGACACAATAACTCACACTGCTATTTCAGAGATAGTGAAATAATCTTAAGTAGTACAAACAAAAATTATGACAGAGCCATTGGAATGCTTCATTGGGGTAAATTTCTATTCAACTAACAACTAATCAAAAGACAGACATATTCAACGGCTTGGATGATGCTGCTCTTCACAATTTATGCTGAAAATTTCCATTTGGGTGCAGTAAGATATGGAGCCTTGTGAGGAAGTGATTGGATCACTAGAGGTCTGCTTTTATGAACAGACAGGTGCCTTATGAAAAAACTGGAAGGAATTTCTCTAGGCCTCTTTTTTGTCTTCTGCCATCCTAGGGTACAGAAGAATCACTTTCCTAGGTGTCTCAGGGTTACTATTACTGTGATGAAACATCACAACCAGAGTAACTCGGGCAGGAAAGGACCTTTTGCTTCCATATCACTGTTCATCATCAAAGGAAGTCAGGGCAGGAACCCAGAAGCAGGAGTTGATGCAGAAGCCCTGAGTGGGTGCTGTTTTACTGGCTTGATCCTTATGGCTTTCTTGGTCCGTTTCTTTTAGACCCAGGATCATTACCCCAGGGATGACAACATCCACAATGGGCTGAGCCCTTCTACATCAATCACTAATTAGGAAAATCTCCACAGGCTTGCCTAATGGTCAAATTTATGGGTGCATTTTCTCAATTAAGGTTCCCTCCTTGCTGATGACTCTAGATTGTATTAAGTTGATATAAACTAACATAGCAGAACCACATGGCTATGTATCAACAAAGTCCTCACTGGACACTGACTCTTAAGCTGGTCCATAATCATGGACTTCATAGACATGAGAACTGTGAGAAATAAATATCTATAACATATAATTACATACCATCTTGCATTTTGGCGTAACCCATGAATGGACTAAGACAGATATCGTCACATATGTAGAAAAGGAACAAAAAGTACTATCTTACTCTGGTCACACCTCACAAATGCTGTGACTAAAATTCAGTCAGTTTACAAGTTCTCTGGATCATCTGCACTGTGGCTAAATTGCATATTCAGAGGAAGCAAGGACAGCAGCTTTCCTTTGGATAACTACATTTTCTTTTAGTTCAGTGAGTAATGGCCAGACAACAGTAAGTCAAATGGAAAGTGAAGTCATTAGGTGGGGCGAGGTGATGTCAAACATCTGAGTGTTTTTTATTTTAACCTTTTACTTAGGAACTTGATTCTATTTGCCCAACTGGCACAAAACAGGGTCATAAAGAGTATTTCTTAAACACATCTGTGGATAATAAAATCAATTACTACTGCTTGCTTGAACAAAAAAGCTAAAAATGATAATTTTCTTTTGTTAATTAAAATACTATTTTTTCATAAGATCACTGAAAATATTCTACTTGTAAATATTCTATATGCAAAGTTTCATTATGATGCAATTATATAAGAATAAAGAAAGTTGTTAACTATTACATATGGAAATAATTTTCATGATTGTAAATTTATAAATATATAGCATAGTTAAGTAATTCTTTATTCCAACTCTCTACTCTGGTTACAGGCAATATTCATTGAAGAACTGTGGTAACAAACTTTAGCCAATGTCATTTAATGCTTTTTATTTTTAAAAGAACCTAGGAACATGAAAGTGGTAAAAATATATATGTATACTATAATTAGTTAAGTTCCTGTACCCTATCAGTCAGCTACATGAAAGAACATCTAACATCAAAATGGCTTGAAAGAACAAAGATATAACTTCTTAACTATGCTCCACTCATCAGACATGGCCTGGGGGATAAAAGTGACTCTGGACTCTGCTGTACTCATTTCTTAAATCGATGGGCACATACCAACACTGTCAGTCACTAAAGCAGAAGAAAGACAGTTTTCTGACTTCACCTCACAGGCACCATTTCTAATCAAAACTTGTCAAGAGTGGCTATAATATACTCATTCAGCTATAGCTATGAAGTGCAATTGAACCATGTTTATTTTGGGTGACAAGAACTAATGAGTATCATAGGTGCCCACATAAGTGTCCTATTTTATTTCACCTATCTCTGTTTTCTCTATTGGACTAGACTAGGAGTCAGAATCCATGGCTAAAATTTCTCCCAACAATGTTTTTTTGATCCATTCAATGTTCACGAAGACCTTAAAGTGATTTTAGTAAAGTCAGCTGGGGGTGGTGGCCTGAGTTTGACACCAGTGCCTGGGGGCTGAGGCAAGAGGACCACTGAAGGTGTGAGGGCAGCCTAGAAGAGAGATTCCGAGTCAACACAACAAACAGACAAGCACAAAAATCTGCTTAGGACCCCCCTCCCCCAACTTCATTTGCTTATCTGTTACTATACATTCAAATCTAGTTCTGAGATAACATGAGAGTTGCCAGAGCCAGATAATAAAGTAGCCCAAACATACTGAGTAACTAGAAAGGAACCACACGGTATTAAATCTAGTCTATTTCATAGTAGGCAACCAAGCTCTGGTTGATGACTATTCCAGAGATGTTAGTAGCCATTAAAGGATGAATCACAGAGCTTTGGCACCACACTTATTCTCCCTGCTTTTCCTGTATTTACTCTTTAAAACTCACCTTTGGAAGCACCCATGCGCTGTTGGAGAAGGGAACATTCTTACACGTGCTGCCCATTCTCATTCACTTAGGTAGAAATACCCTTGATTCCCTCCTTCCCCATTGTGACTCCTGGGACCAAGCAAGACCTGGCAACTTACTGCTGAAACAGCCCAGGATCTAGGAACCCCTCAATACTTCTCCAAACAACAGAGGTTACTCACAACTTTAACTGGACTCTTGTTATCTTCACTCCCAACTTCCTAACAATATGTTTATTATTTCTGCCATTGTTTTGATAATCTGAGTGAAGTGAATTTAAAGACAAGAGAATAAGTGTTTGGGAGAAGAAGTTTCAAGAAATCATAACACCCAGGTTGTGGCATGGTTACTGCATACTTCTCATAGTCAGTCTATAGTGTCTTAATTACTTTTAGTTCACTTGTTATTGCAAGACAACACCTGACAAAAGAAACTGAAGGAACGGAAGGTTCCTCAAGTCCTTTCAAGTTCCAAACTTTAGCTAAAAGTTTGAGGGAATAGTTGGGGATGGTGCAGCAAGAGAGACTAGGGGTGGCTAGTCATGTCATGTCTGCAGTGAGGAGGCAGAGACTTATGAGTGTATCCAGCCTAGGGAATGCTGCCATTCCATTTCTGGGTGAGTGTTCTCCATCACTTAAACTTTCTAGAAACACACTGACATGCAGAACCAGAAGTGTGCTTCCCTGGGGATTCCAAAACCAGTTGACAATGAAGACAAACCACTGCATAGCATGACAGAAATCAAATGTGCAGTTTGGTGCAGAAAGAAGTGTGAGTTTAGAGTCGTAGGCAATTTGAACATAGAAAAAGAACAGATGTAACTGTCAGAGAGTTTAGTACTATTAAAGAGAAACCTGGAGATATATATAGGGACAATAAGAAAATTATCTCACAGTTAAGATTTCATTTATCAAAAAGAGAATTAGCTTTTAAACATGAAAATCCAATTGAAAGAAGAGCGACTGCCCTTAGACTGTCCCCAAAGAGAACACCTGTTTGAAAACAAGCACCCAGGTGAAGTCTTTTCAAAGTTCAGCTACAGCTGTGGTAGATAGAGGACAGCAGCCATCATAAATTGGAAAGATGACTTGGCTGTGTTGTAGGTATGGTACTCACTTCTCAGGTATTGAAAACTGAACACTGTAAGAGAATGCTTATGCCACTAAAGATCAGATCTGCACCCACAGAGGAATGGATTCAGTATGCAATCAATGCTGAATCTCTCCATTGTGAAGAAGAGAATTAGGTAGGGAAAGCCATTGCTAGGGTAAGAAAAATAAGTATCAATTGCTTGTGGTAAACCAGGCCATATAAAAAGGAACTGTATGCAAGGAATTTCTGGGGATAATGTCCCTCTTAGAAATGATTCAAACAGAAGGTGCCTATCTTCTGGGTTAGGCAAAAGATGTGGCAAAGGACAACATTGGACTACTGAGTGTAGATCTACAAGAGACAAACAAAGTAACCATTCACCATTGGGAAATGCTTCTTGGGGCTTCCCCTTGTGGACTGCCCAAAAATGAGATCTCAAAACCAAGGAGGGTTCAATCATATCCAGTCACAATGGAGGAACCGCCTCCTCAGGACAAGTAGAAAATCCATTGCCTAATGTAGAGAACCATACATCACTGGATAATAGAACAACTTTAAGAGAGAAATTGACAGTTCCAAGAAAAACCACAAAACAAATATTCTGGCAAACTTCCATAAATGAACAAACACCGAAATTGAAAATATAAATAGATAATATTTATATCCAAGGCTTAGTCAACATGGGAGCCTATGTTTTGATCATAACTCCATAATCATGGTACCTAAAGGAGGTGGAGGTTCAGTTTCTGGTTATTGGAACAGTGAGGTAGAAAGAAGACAAAATCATAAAGGCTTGCACCACAGTGACAGAAAGCTTCTGAGGACAGGCTGAATTTTTCTGCCTCAGGTTTCCTTTACATGGGTTCTGAGAGGCCCTGGTGTGAAGCTGTGAAGCTTCACTCTAAGTTCTAATAGAGAACCCAGGATTTTGGGGATCCTATACAATGAGATAAAACATACCTGCCTAGGCAAGCTGTAGGCATTGGGTGAATCTGGCCCACGAGAGGTTACAGGCAACAGAGCTAAAGAAATGGGGCAACCAAAGCTTACTAAGACACAGACGATGCCAATCATGACCCTACATGCTGGATACAGGTCTGCAACATCTGAGGTTTGCCTTATTGCATCCCTTGCTTTGGTTTGATTTTTCCTTGCTGTAGTCTTATCCTTACCATTAGGAATAAGAATGCCTAATCTGTGTCCTTATATGGTAGAAGTATATAGCTTAATTGTTGACTTTATAGGGGGCTTATGGTTAAAAGACTGCCCTGAACCTCAGAAAACTGTGGGCTTTTGAATAACAATGAGATTATTTAGACTACAGGGTCTTTTGAAGTTGTACTAAATGCATTTTGAATAGACACGCTTTAGAGGCTAGGAATACAATGTTATGATTTAAAGTGATGTGCTTGACAGGACTTGAACTTGTGAAGGGTAATCTTAATTACCAATTGATATTGTTTCCATATATATGTAACTGAGGAGACAAGACACACTCTAAAGGTGAATGGCATTATAGTATGATACAAATAAATAGAAATTAAATGAGAAAGCCAGCATTCATTTCTCTTTTGCTTTCTATCTCAGGGGGAATGCAAGCTGCTATTTGATGTTCAGACCATCATGCCTTCTTGATGAAAGATGCTTGTCTCCCATTGTGACCCTAAATAAAGTCTTTCCTGGTTTATGTCCTTGTATTTAGTGAAAAAAAAAAAAAGCATCCACTTCACTCCTCTATCCATGAGCAGTAAATTTTCACACATTTACTGAATAAATTTTATATTAGAAACTTATCTTCTTCAAAGAATCCTGTTTCAAATATGGGACTTCCTAGGATTTCATTAATAAAAAAACCCTATTATTCTATTATTTATAATAGTGATATAAAATGGCAAAAGCATCAAATATTACTGATATAAAATAGTGTATAGAAAGATTTGTAAGAATATGTAACATAATTAGGGACAAAAACCTGTAGAAAGCATCTTAAACTAAACATAATAATGACAACATGATTAAATATTTACCCACTAATCATCATGTTTCTAATTGGGCATATATGTATCCATAAAACTTTCAATTAACTTTCTTCATCTGGGCTGACAGCACTCACTCCAGTGACCACACAACAAAAACCCCAATAGCAGGTGTGAGAAACTCTCTTTTGAGCTGTTGGTCAGGACTGTCTAAAAGACTTCTAAAACACACAGCTTATTGCTACTATTCTTGCTTATAATGGGATTATGATGTTACATTGTGAAATTGTCCTGCCTACTAGTTTAATAAAAATGCTGATTGGCTGAAGGCAGACAAGAAGAGTGGGCAGAGCTACCAAACTGGGAAAACTCTGGGAACATGAAGAACAGGTCACAGATGCCACAGAGACACCAGACAAGCTAGAAGATGCAGAGGATACCTATGCTGCTCTAAGAAAAGGTACTGAGCTACATGGTTGAACAAGATAAGAATCATGGGTTAGTTTAAGAGCAAGAGATATCTAGCAAAATATCAAAGCCATAGGCTGATCCACATAAAATTAATACAAGTGTCTGTGTGTCTCTGTGAGTCTGCATGTCTGCGGGTCTGCATGTCTGTGGGTCTGCAGGTCCAAACCTGGAGACTAAGCTGGAATGTCTGGGCCAAAAACTTAATACAACACTTGCTTTTCCCCTAGAAGTGGAAGATAAGTCTATTGTTAAAGACACTATAAATTTTAGAAACACATTACTGAGGTTTCTGAGCTAGACATGACCTGAAAGTCAACTCCTATTTAGCTATCTTTTAAGTCATCATGCAATATTTCAAAGAAGGCAAGAAAGCAACAGTGGTACATATATACTAAACCTATGAACAACATCAGTGAGCAGTATAGAAGGATAACTTTCCAAGTGCAGTAATGGCATATTGACTGACATATCTTGATGGCAACCAAGTATTCTCTAACTGAACTTAAGGCCCACTCAGTAAAAGGATACCATGCTTGGAACTGGAAACCTAGCTAAGTACTCACTGCTAGTAACATCATGGTTATTGGAGGAGAATCTATAATCACCAATGCACTAAACCAGCATGATCCCTAACAATAATATATAAACATTTGTCCTTAAGACTCACAGATACGTGTAGTTCTCAGCCCTCCTCAAGGAATCTCCTCTGTGCAACACATAGAGACCACTACTAAAAAGCACAACCAATCAATATACAGGATCATGTAGCTGAATCCAAATGGAAACATCTATAAAACACTCCCATATCTGAAACTCAGGGAACATTGAGGGAGAAGGTGTTAAAAGATTCTAAGAGCCAGAGGATCAGGGACTCTTCTGTGAGACTGTGTCTCCTTGTAACATTAGAATCTGTAACTGAAAGGCCTCACCAGCAGGACTGCCCAAATGTGAACTGAACAAGGACTATACCAATGGATATGCGAAACTGGATCAGGGACAAGCCTACACAAAAAGCTCCTGGAAAATGGATAAAGGTGGGAGCAGGAGAAGTGGTCTTCTCTAGGGAAGTGTACACCAATTGGTTTCCTAGTGTCAAACAGACAGTACTAAAACATGCATATAAATATATGGACTCAATTGGTTACATTTAGGAACATATATTATACAAAAATTCTTATGTACATGCAGTAACATTTGATGAAAATAGAAGCTATGAATCTGAAGGAGAGCAGGAATGAGGTACATAGTAGTGTTCGGAGCAACGAAAAAGAAGGACGAAATTTTGTAATTAAAATAGTCTCAAAAATAAAAACACAGTAAATGATGAAAAATAATACTGAGTGCCAATTATTTTCCAGAAAGTATGCTAAAAAGAATTACTTACAATACTCCATAATTCTCACAAGCTCTCCTTTCTCATTTACAGTCACTGGTTTAAAACATCAAGGAGGGGCAGAGAGACGACGTGGTTGGTAAGGGGACTTGCTATTAACGCAAAAGAACTCAAGTTCTAGTTCCCAAGAGGGTCTGTAAAGCTCCATGTGCTCATATGCACTTGTAAGTCCAAAGTTGTGGGGCCTAGATAGCTGAGACTTGCTATGTCCAGATTCAGTGAGAGATCCTGTCTCAAGGGATTAGAGACTATGACAGAAACCAGTGTCTTCTTCATGTGCTCCCACAGATGCATCTAGCACCTCCCTCACAGAGACAATCTACTACATACAAAAAAATCAGGTGTGATACTCAAATTTTACTTGTATTTAGCAATAAAGCTAATGAACAGACCTAGGTCACTGGATCTGGAAATCTATGCTCTAAGTCACTATATCTAGTTGGTGATTCTGTGCTTATGAAGTTAATCAGATACTTTTAATTGGGCAAGGCCCTCATTTTATACAAGGGGTAAAAAAAAGGCAAGGAAAGCAAAACTATTTGGTCAAGGACATACATTTTACTTAGCTTGTTCGTTATCAATAGTGTGATGACATTTTCTTACAGGTATGCTGAGGTATAGGCAGAACCCTCCCATATGCCTACAGATTTTTCTACTTGCTTGATGATTTTTTAGACAAAATGTTGAAATATTCATAATATTCCATGTATTCTAATTTCATTCCATTCTGCTGTAATGACACCAACAGCTCCCAGTAGCTTCTCTCTTCATTTTTTGCATTTTCTTTCTAATTATTTCCTTTATTTAGAGATTATAAAAAACTACATCATTTTCCACTTCATGTTCCAATCCCCAAACCCTCCCACATATCCAACTTTGCTCTATTTCAAATGCATGGCCTCTTTTAATCATCAGTTGCTGTTACATACATATATGTACTAATATGCATAGAAAATATATAAATATATATCTCTAACTATAATTTAGTCTGTATGTTACCTATCATATGTTTTACGAGCTGTTCATTTTGTGCTTGATAGCTAAATGTTTTGATCAAATCCACCCCTTCGTTCCACTTCTTCTCCAGTATCTCCTTGTTCCTGCCCTCCCAAATTCATGTACTTTTAAGACCCTCTGAGTCTTCTTGGCACTTTTTATATGGACCAGAGTTTAGAACCATCACCTGGTATGAACAGCTTATCTGGGAATACATTCCTGAAGGAAACTGACTCTCATTCCATGAGCAGTCAAAAATTGCCAACAGTCTCTTGGCTAATGGTGGCAAGTGAATGGTACTTTGTCCTTCCCTGCCGGGATCTGGCAGATTTGAGCTCACATAGTCTTGAGGATGATGTCAGAGCCAGTCTGAATTCTACTCCTTCTGGAATCGACAGTTTTTAAGCCATCCTCCTCCTCAATGGGACTTTGTTCCCACTCCCCCTTATCCTTGATGGAGTCTGTTTGGCTTACCTTGTGCAGGCTTTATGTATGTTGTCCCAGTCTCCAGAGTTCACATGTGGATGGTGTTTCTCTGGAGTACACATCACCTTACAATCTTGCTAAAATCCTCCCCTTCACCACAGAACTCCGAGTCATGAGGAGATGGTCTAATTTAGAGTTTAGAGCTCCAAGGTCTCTCACTTCATCCAATTGTGGAGCTCTGTCAATTACCACTTCTCATAAAAATTGCTCTTTGAGAGGTGGACTATGCACTGGGGTATAGTGATTTGTAACTAGGAGTTGTTTTGTTGCTATGCTTCTTTAAGCAGAATAACAGTAGCAGGACTTCCACTAAAGACCAAAACCCATCTATTCTCAGGTTCTTGAGCACTTTAGCAGTGACAGGGAAGAATTCCATCTCATGAAGTGGTCCTTAAATAGAATTTTTTTAAAAGGCTGGTTACTCCCATATATTTGTGTCATTATACACCGGTATATCTTACAGGTAGGTTACTGCTGTAGGTCACAAACCTGGGCTTGCTAAAACTATTCTGAATAATAAAAGTATTTCTAGACGTACCACCTTTCCAGATTTCAACTTGCATTACAGAGCTCTAGTGATAAAAATGGCATGGAATTGGCATAAAAACAGACACACCAATCAGTGGAATTGAATAAAGACTCAGTCATAATTATATACACCGACAGATACCTGATTTTTGACAAAGGAATAAAAGATAGTACTGATAAAACTGAATAGCTACATGTAGAAGAATAAAAATAGATCTGTATCGATCACTCTTCATAAAAATCAACTCCAAGTGAATCAGGACATCCACATAAGACCAACTAACCTGAAGCAGACAGAAGTCAAAGTGGGGCATAGGCTTGACCTCATTGGACAGGACACCGATGGAACAGATACTAAGAGTAACAATGATAAATTGAACCTCAGGAAGACTGAAGGCTTCTGTATGTCAAAGGACACAGTCATTTTGTCAAAGTGACCATCTACTGAATGGGAAAAGATCTTTACCACTTTACATCTGATAGAGGGCATCTAAAATAAATAAAAACAAAATCAAACAAACAAGCCCCCAAACTCCTGAACAAAAATAACCCAACTAAAAATGGGGTTCAGAACTAGGTAGGGAATTCTCAAAATAAGAAATATAAATGGCTGAGAAATACTTCAGAAATGTTCAATGATAGTTATCAGGGAAATGCGAGTTAAAACTACTTAGTGATTTCATCTTAGAGTAGCTGATATCAAAATCTTTGACATTTCGATTGTTGATACATACTGAGCCCAGACAGACAGGATTCAAGGTCTTATTTCAATTTTCTGTGGTTTGTTTTGTGTCCTAATATGTTAAATTTATAGAAAGTTCCAGGGAATTCCAAGAAAAAATATAAACATTGATGTCGGGATGAAATGGTCTGTGGATGTCTGCGAGAGGTATTTGTTCTACAATATTATTCAACTCTAGTATTTCTCCATTTAGTTTTTATATTGATAACCCATATAAGTAAGATCTGGAAAATGAATTCACCCAATATCATTGTTTTAGGGACATTTATATAACTGGCTAACCTGCCGATAGGGGTATAAATGTTTATAATTGTACTATTCCCTTGATTGATTTTTTAAATGAGTTTGTAACTGGCCTATGCTATCTCTCTGACTAGTTCTGGTTTGAAGCTTGTCTTTCAGATGTCATAACAGTTCTGTCTGCTTCCTTCTTGGTCCACCTGGCTCTGAAAGTCTTTCTCATGCTTTTAACCTATGGTGAAGTTTGTCCTTTGCTGCTGAAGTGTTGTTTTCTTTTGTTGTTGGTTTTGATGCATTGAATCCAACCTGTTAGCCTGTGTCTTTTCATTGGAATGAAGATCATTAACAATGAAAGTTATTCTTGAACAGGGTCTAGAGATTCCTCTTACTTTCTTTTTGTGGCGGGTTTTGTTCCCCTCTCTTTTGGTTAATTCTTCAGTGATTATTTATTCTTTGAGCAAAATTATAAGACTGCTTCATGAATTTGCATGTAACCATTGCAGAAGGGCCATGATAATCATCTTTTTTATCACTCCAATTTTAGTACATATGCTGCCAAAGTTAGTGCTGTTAGGTGGATTTCTAAATGAACAAAGATAATTTGCTTTGGGAAAGTTCATTTTGTAATAAGAACTTTCTGACCCTGTTTAGCCCCAAGGTCCAGATCAGTAGTCCCAAATAATCGCACAAAGTCATATGTTAATTATAAACTGTTTGGCTTATGGCTCAGGCTCATTTCTTTTTAGTTCTTACAACTTCACCCATTTCTGTTAATCTATGTCTTGCCACAAGGGCTTTGCCTGTGTTCAATTACATCGAGTTCTCTGGGTGGCTGCTTGTAGTGTCCCACTTGACTCCACCTTCCTTCCCCTTTATCTATGCTTGAATTTCCCACCTGCCTATAAGCTGGCTTTCCATAGGCCAAAACAGCCTCTTTACTAACCAACAGTTGCTTATGGAAAGACATTCCACATCGTTATGCCTACCAAATCACTTTTAAACATAGATGTTGTTCATCTGACTTGAGTTGTACAGAGACAACAATACTTAGTATCTCCCAGTTTCTATTACATTCATAACCAGTTTTGCATTTATATTCCTTCAATTTAAATCTTCATGGATCCCTACTACTGTATCTTCTTTTCATCATTACCAATAGGTAATTTTCTCCAGCTCATGTATTGTTTAGAGATATAGACATAAAAGTTGTTCATATGATAGAAACATATACACAACAAAACCTTTTTCTTGAAACCAAGAAAAATGAGCACAGATCCTTATTAAATTTATTTAAAAAATACATATGTCAGTTCATTTTGAACTTGTACATTAACATGTGGATATGTAAGTGTAGGTGTAATTATAAACATTTAAAAATGTATTTTAAAATACCCTTTAAGTCCTATTGAAGTATATTATCCTCGGAGGTTTCATTAAAATAGAAATTAAAACACATTTACTTTTAAGACTAATTTTGTGATAATTTCTTAGGTATGCTTTCAAAGGCCACAAGACTGTGGTTAATACTGCACACAATTTAAAATATATGAATATTTTGTCTTTCCTAAACAGTTAAAATGCTAAAAAAAATCCTCCAGGCAAACTTTATTTTAAATTATAATTCCTAATGCTATTAGAAATGCATAATAATACATACGGGCAACCTTTCTTTTGGAGTTGTAAGCACAATTAATAAATCATCACTGAAGTGAGCTGACCATGGTCAGTGTGCTCTGGAACAAGGCCAGCAGACCATTAATCAAAACTTGCACCAGGGAGAGCGTGGGCCACAGCCTCAACAGCTAGGTAAACACACGGGAAGCTAACAAAACTACCTTGTTTTAAAACCATTACAGCATTTACTTTTGCAAGTAACATAAACATTATGATAAAATTAAAGTTGTACAATAAAGGAAGTTTGTTTGGGTAACCTAAAAAGTGTATAGCAATTCTACTGTATGTTCCGAATTTGACAATAAAGAAGTTTAAAATTCAGACATGCCAAATTGCAAGACGTAGATACCTATATAAATATGAATTTGAATTTCAACTTTAAAAATACATTGTTAACTACTTTAGGAATGAAATACAAACACAGAAGTAGGTTGAACATGTTGAATTTCCCCTCTTTGTTTGTGTACAATGTATACATGTTCATATGTAGACCAAATTTTATCAATCTTTTAAAAACAGCCTTCAAAACATCTTGGTTTCATCTAACATTATACTTCATTCAATTGTAAAGGGAAGAAAAATATTTGCTGAGTTAGCAGAAATGAGGCACAGACAAATCTCATTTCCACAGAAAATATAAGAAAAAGAATTATTCTAGGTCTAAAAATTTCATAATTCCATTGACTTCCCAGGATAAGATGCACAGGATTTAGCCAACAGACCCAGGGAGAAAGTGCGCTAAAAAAATAAAGTGCGTCATAAACTTAGTTAAGCTAGTACTTCTATATTCACCCATCCAAAAGACATTCAGCCATCATTAACCCAACGTCTGAATTCACAGGGTGTGCAGTTATGTTTCTATTGCATTAATACAGTGGTTTGAAGCAAGCAATTGAATTTCAGTGAAGTTCAACTTTATTCAGTTATTTTACAAAAAAGTATATGTATGTAGCCCCAATTAACAGAATTGCAATGAAAACTAATTAAAAATGTTTAAATAAGATGTTTAACATAGTACTTAGCACACAGTAATCAAACCAAACTTAATATAGTAGTATAACTGTTGTAAAACATTCCTTTATCGTATGTGAAGATGTGTTGTTGTGACTGGTTTAATAAAAAGCTAATTCAGCTAGGCAGGAAGTACAGGTGGGATGGGCAGACAGAAAGCCCTGGGAAGAAGAAAAGGGGAATGGCCAGCCAGGTACAGAGGAAGCAGGATGGGCAGTACAGAGTAAAGGTACTGAGCCATGTAAAAGGACATAGATTAAACAATATGGGTTAATTTAAGGTATAAGAACTAGTCAGGAACAAGCCTACGCTGAGATTTCTCTGTCTTTTTTTGGGGGGTGAGCTGGTGCCCTCCCAATCCATCTACATACAGCAGTAGTTAGTTAAAAATATGGTCTTTGGAATAAAACATAAAGCCAGAAAATTACTTAGTTAAGAGCAAATAATCTAACCTATCTAGATGTGAGCTTGGTGATCTATGACATGTGTACAGGTAAATAATATAGCAAACACATGCATCATTTATCTATCTATATCTATACATATGTTTTAGTCTATGCTAAAAACATGAAGACATTAAAAATGATAAATTTAATAATTTACACATCATTTACAAAATCTAAAATTTAGATGGCAAGTTGGAAAAACAAGATTAGTATTTAGAATATTAGGAGAGCTAAAGCAGCAGGAAAACAAATATTGCTCACTGAAAAGTGCTGAAGTTATGAGAGGAAATGATAAATGATAAAATTCCAGTAAGTATCTGAGAAAGCAAAATGTAGCGGTATACCTGAAATCGGGAAAAAGTATCTCAAGAAGACCAAAGCCAGTCTGGGTAACACACGGAGACACTTTTACAGTATGTACAGACACACACACACTCATACACGTACAATTATGAACATATATGAATGAGCTCTTTAATGGTTAAACACAAAAAGTTTAAATAAAAGGATAATATTTGCCTATTAAATCGATTTGGCTGTAACCAAGATGAGGAGATAATGAAAGGCACCAAGCGAACATTACCCATGACGGCAAAAAAGCTCAGTCTTTGCTGGAGTTCTGATAATATGACTCAAGACTGACAGGTTTACTTCCCTGGTGTACAGTAACTCTATTTTAAAGATCCAACCCAAGAAAATAACCAACGTATGAGTATTACACTACATATTGTATTAGTACAAATACAATGTCTTTTCTAAAAATGCAAAAATACATACATTCGAATGGAAGATTGATTAAAGGAATTTGTAAAAATTGTAGAGTGGAATGTCAAATTACATTGAAATAATCTATTAAAGTGAACGTTTTACATGTATTTGTATTTCAGAATAGGTTATATAACGCATGCTGTAAACCAAATACGATGAAAAAGAGCAAAGAAGATACAGAGTTCTACAGTGTTAGTGCAAAGGAGATAGAGAGTTGCCACAGTGTTAGAGCTGTTCCTCTCCATATGGAAGGAACTGTGAGCTACTCAGCTCTCATACTTGCCTTCTATATTTTCTGATTATTTTGGAATAATCATTTACCACTCCTATAATTAGAAATCAAAGGAAATGAAGCTCATTTCACTAAAACGAAACGGATCAACAGTAATTTTCTCCCATATATTTTTATCAATCAGACCCTTAATTTTTTAAAAAATTATATCTAACACTCATGGATCAGTGGGTGACGAGTTTCCTAAGCAAGTGTGTTGGCTTGAGTTGAGATCCCCAGCACACATGTATATCCACATGTGGAAGCATGTGTCTGTAATCCATGAGCACCTACAGAGATATGGGAAACAAGAGACAGCAGCATGCTTGGAAGCTTGCAGCCTGTCACACAGTGGTGAATAAGAGAGGCTGAGACTGTATGGCCTGCAGTACGACCCAATCAGAGTCTAATGTCAGAGCGGAGCATTTATTCACCATGCACCGGAAATAAAACAGCTTACACACATTTTTAAGGGGACACTTAAGTGTGGTAACTCAGAACAAATAGCTCAAATTTCTTTTTTGGAGCAACATCTGTGAAATTTTAATGTTTTTATTATTTTAGACAATACATTAGAATTTCTTTTTTAGAAGATATTCAGCACACAGAAAACTAAATCATTCCCATGAAATTTTGCTTGAAATACGGAAACCTACTTATATTTTATTTATAGCCTGTGGAAACAAAGATGGCCTCTGGAAGTTTCTAAAGGTTAGGCCAGAATTTGTTTATACTTTGGCTTGGTGCTTTAATGGATTTGTCCTACAACTGCAAATGAGGTGGTATTGAATGCTTTCACATGTAGCCCATCACTCAGAAAAAGACCTTGTTCCAGCAAGGGCCATCAATGTGGTAAGCAAACTACTTCCTAAGCAGGATTGTACAATCCCACAGACACACTGGAGTGTTCCCTTATAATTCATTTTAATGCTTAACAGTATAATTACGTTTGAAATTTCTTTATATTATAAAATCATTGACAATTTAAAAAGTGTCTAGATCCCAAATCAGCACTAAAGAGAATACTATTCCTTGGCTTGTTGCTGTGTCCTGAGTGTCTCCACTGGAGAGTGTAATGAAGATAAATTGTTTGATAATGCTGTGCTTAAGAACATTGGGAAACTCAGTCAAATTATTCACTGTGAACTTTCCCAGAAAATTTCACATATAAATGTCTAAGTTACAGAGATGGGAAGAAGAACTCTAGCTGAAGTGTAACCTGTCCCTCATGTCTCTAAAATGAATGGCGTCACATGAGTCAAGTACTGAAGTCACTGTCACAAAATTCCCAATATCTCTCACACAGACACACTTGGTTCACATGTATTAGGCTCTTAGTTACATTTTTGATAGGTGCTCATGAAATTTTCACATTTCCATGATTATTTTCCATCTTTGTTGCCAGTAATACTGGCTTGGTAACCAATTGATATGGCTCTACTCTTGGAGTCCTCTCCATTTTTCTCAGGGGAAAAAAAAAACTAGATTAAGATAAAAAAGTTTTCATTTATAAGTCTTTATGAACGAGTAACAAAGCCTTTATTAATATGTAATCTTAAAGCTTTGTGAGGGGGTGAGAAATAGCAATTACAGGAGGAAAGGCACAGATTCTACATGGTGGAGGGGAGAGACACCAGAAAGGCATCAATTGTACCATTTACAGTATTTGTTTGCTTGTTTTAGTATTTGGCTGAGAATCCTAATAAGACAGGGAAATAGCCTCAGTTTTGCTAAATAATGAATATTCTTAAATTATTCTTAAATAAGAATATGCAAGACTAGCCAGAATTGGCTTTAGGATATCAAATGTCATGAATATACCACTGCTTACTTCTATAAACAGAGTTACATATACTTGTATTAGCTTTTATAGAGTTTTGGAAAAAATACAAAAGTTCTAAATTTAAAAGTGATTTGTATCAAAAATTCTTTCTTAGATATTCTTCTACAGTATATTAAGGCTTCATTACAATTTTAAGATGAGCACCTGGTGCAGTAGTTAGGAGTACTTGCTGTTCTCACTTGGCTTTAGTTCCCAGACCCCATGGTGGCTCATGACCATTTGACCCTCCAGTTCCAGGGGATCGAACGCCATCTTTTGGTTTTCATGGTTACCAGGCACACACAGTAGATATGCATTCATAAGTGTAGGCAAAGCACTCATAAAATAAGCAAATTTCAAAACACTTAAAAGTATAAAAGGACTTGAAAGATGGATGCCAACTAAGCTAGAATACAATGTTATTTCACTTACTTACTGTTCCATTAGAATGGCACAGAAAGTAATCTCATAATGCTCTTCCACGCTCAGTACTGTAGCTGGTAGCAGTATTGGAGTAGATGAACTCAGCAGTATTTTCACCTCTTGGAAGCTTTGCCAGTGGCTCATTTTGATCCCATATTGGAGTAAAAGGCTAACAAGTCTGCAATGACAGCTTTCTGTGGTGCACTTCAGTCAGTTTAGCTGAGAGCAATGGATGCACAGCACATGGCAACTCAGTGCTGACACTGAGTGACATCGAAGCTCCCGAAGCACAACCACACTGTCTGCATTAGTCACACTTACTTTGAATAAATATTTATCAATATACACCAGATTTAAGCATTTCAGGGTAATACTAGAAGCAATAAATCTAAAAATAATGCTGAGAAAAAACATTTATATTCACTAGAAAGAAGCAAAATGACAGTATAAATCTGTACCTCTAAACTGCTAATTCATGATAAATTAAGCTATTATTCTCTTAAGCATCTAGTTACCTTCAGTGTGTTATCAATTTTTCACTTTTCTATGTTTCAAAAAAAATGAAAGCTGTATCATTATGAATTCAAGATCACACAATATAAGATGTTTAAAACAAAACAGAAAAAGTACAATAACTTGAGACATATTTAAATCATTGGGTCGCAAAGATGTAATAGAGGCCCATATATAAGAAGTTTCTGTCCAATCTGATAGTTTAATACAATTTTTTGAATTAAATGTTTTCATCCAGTTTGGTCCCATTTCCTCCCTTCCCTCAACTTTGAGGATCCTTTCAGCTTCCTACTCATTTAACTCCGTGCTCTTCAAACCAAAACCCAACCCAAAAAATGAAAATCAAAACAAATAAGCTAAAGTAAAACCTAATGAGACAAAAAATTACCAAAACAAGACAAATAGCTCAGAAATATAAAGGAGTCTGCTTTGTGTTGTCCAAGTTCTCCTAGGCATTGGGTCTGCCCTGATTTTCCCTGTCCCAGAGGTTGTCATTTGCAAATAGCTGCTTAGGGGTGGGGCCTTGTGCCAACTTCCCTGCCTCAGGGCTTATACTTTGTCAGGTCTGAACAGGTGCAGGTCTTAGAAACATGGTCATAGTTTCTCTGAGTTCATGTGTACATCATTCTGGTTGTGTCTGCAAGACACTGTTTCCTTGGAGTCATCTATCACATTTGGATCTTACAATCTTCCTGAAAGCCTCCCCTTCTATATGAGTCCCTGAGCCTTGAGGGGAAGGATTTGATAAAGACAGTCCATTCAGAGCTCAGTGCTCTAGAGTCTCCCACTCTATATATTGTTTGCTTTGAGTCTTTGTGTTGACTGCCATCTGCTGCAAGAAGTACCTTCTCTGATGAGGGCTGAGTGGTGCTCTGATCTATTGGCAGACATTCAGGAGTCATTTTGTTGCTATATTCATTTAGTAGAATAGCAGCAACAGGCTTTTCACAAGGGTCCATGACCTATTTAGTCTCAGGATCTTGGCCACTTTATCAGTATCAGGTATGAGTTTTGTTTCATGGAGTGGGCCTTACACCCAATATTTTAAAAGGGTTGGATACTACCATGACATTTGTGTCTCTCTTGTACCAGTATATCTTGCATATAGGTAGGTCAATGCTGTTTGTCACTGGAATTGTAGCTGGGAGATATTGATAATTAATTTTCTCATCTGGTAGCAATGCAAAGAACCTTCCCAAACCATGAAGGGTAAGTAAGGGTGAACAGCTTGATTTCTCCATGTTGGGTGGCAGAAGGAGTATAAGTGTTCCCTACCTAAGTCCCACACTACTGGGGCAACTTTGAGTTTTTGGTAGAGCATGGTTCTGAGGGTCCTCCCTGTCACAGAGAAATGAAGCTGGGATAGAAGAAAGGCCTGAAAACATCATTGGGAAAGAAGTAAGGGGATGTTGGCATACACCACAGTACTAGGTCCCAAGGGTATGAATGTGGAACGGAGTCATTTGATATGTCTTAACAAGAGTTACAAAATAGTGTCAACAGGCAGGAGAAAATTGAAGAAAGCATTGTGTATGAATTGGGGGTTCTCTCATATGGGAGGAAATGCAGAGTTCTTAAGGAGGCTACATGCCCACCATGGAGTGCCCACAGCATAGCGCCCAGCAGCATCTTATACTATCTGTCTTGTTCTCTATCACACGCACACTTCTGAGCATATCCTTCCAGCCTATACTAGGGCTCAACACTTATTTCTACCCCACTCCACCATTTACTCTTGGCTTTCCTTTCACGTTATAACATCAAATGATCATTCTTTAAGCAGAATCCTCTGTGCTGTTTCTGATACGTCCTGAAGCCTTCAAATGTAGGGTAAATTATCTATCTGCATCCTGTTACATGAAACAAAGGAAGGGGAATACTTTGCACAATAATGTATGGGAAGTCACAGAAAAAACCCAATAATTTCCACTGTGCATTTCCTTAGTCACTGTACAGTTAGCTGGCAATGTACAGTTATTGAGGTTATAAGGTCATCAGGAAAGACACAGAAGAAATAATCTTGTAAGGGATCAAATCAAATATGTAAAGTTCCATATGGGTTAAAACTAATATTTTCTTTCTCTCCTTCCCCCGTTTTTGAGACTGTGTCATTTAAACCAAACTCATATTGTGCTCACTATGTAGCCAACAAGGAGGATGACTCTGAATTTCTGATGCTCTTGCTTCCATTTCTCAAAGGTTGTGTTTACAGGGGTAAATCACCACAACAAAGTGCTGAGGGCTGAACCCAGATATGTGGGCATGCCAAATAAGCACTAAACAAAAACAAAACTGTATTTTACTCTAAGAGGGATTTCTAATGAAAATCCTTATAAAAAAACCAAGCATAAACTCGACAAAAAGATTATAGCTTTCTCATTACAATAAACTGAAGGAGAACATCATAGAAATAATTACATAAAATATAAGGACCCATTAGCGTACTAATACTGAAATGCTTTAAAACATTAGCAGTTCATTTGCTTGGGAAGAGAAAGTATGGCAATAGCCTAAATGATGTATACATTGTTGTTGGGTGCTGGCATACCCAGACCCATATCCTCCGTGTCAGGCTAAAAAAGCCTGGGCAAGGTCAGTGCCCTTTTGTTTACTTCCCTGATCTTTGTTGATGCACCTTGTGTGCATCAACACCCTGTTTTGTAATCAGTGGTTTTCCTGTTATGATGAGGAGTCTTGCACCCGTTGCCAGAGAACACACTGACAGGTACAGGAACCCAGGGCAGGTGAACTTAAAGGGTATAAAAGCTTGCTAAATAAAGGCTGGGGGAACAGAAGCAGCTGATCTCCCTTGATGATGGAACTGACTGTCTCTTGAGTGCTGATTTAACCCTGACGACCCTCTCCAGGCTCGACTACACTAGGCTGGACGCGGCAAGTGGAGGTTCCACCGAGATCCAGGTACAAGGGGTAATCAGACAGGGCTCACCTATATATTAGACAGGGGGAGAATTGTGATATAAAAGGGTACGTACCATAGAAAATTCGAATTCAAAGGATTGGCTGGCTTCCGAACTTAAGGAACTGTTATGCATACAAGGAACTGCAATTAAGTCTTGTACCGCACTCGCTTTTGTTACTACAGTCGGAGACATTTGTCCTTGGTTCTTGACAGGGGGAGGATTTAATATTCCTGATTGGGAACAGGTTAAGGCTGAATTACAGAGGACTTTACAAGTTTTACAAGGACCCTCTGAGCCTTATGCTGGCTTTGTTTCCCGGCTATTACAATTGGCAGGGAGAATTTTGGAGATGTAAGAACAAGCTAGCAATGTGCCTGAGCCATAGACCAAACAGCATGAAGTTAATATAAGCGTCTGAGTCATTTCAGGGGGCCTGAGCAGTTACGGGTGGCTAAGGGATCTGGGGCAGGACCAAGAAACCACATTGTAACAGATGGCATCACTGTGTGGGCACTAATATTCACTTAAGGCCTGGGAAAGTTTAAAAAGGGTTCTAGTTCACAGAAACTGAGCCAAGGCAGCTTCCAAATTGTGTATCTGAAGCCGGTCATTGTACAGAGAAAGCTCAGCGTCTGGCCACATTTAAAATGGCACTGGCAGACTGGCATCAGGAGTATAAGAGGGAACCAGGCCGGTTCCTGAAGTCTCACAGAAGACTTGGTAGCATGAGATTGCCTTAAGGTTTCTGTTTTTTTGAACAAAAAAGGAAGCAAAGACTAATACTTAGTAGCAGCATTTTCCTGGGTCTGCTCTGTTTGCTGGCCACAAACAGACGAGGTCCCTTTAAGAGAACTTACTGATTCAGCTTCCTCTGCAAAAACTATGCAGCTTTTTAAGAGAGTGTATTTTAAAAGCTCTTATGGTTGGAATATCATTAAGGATTCACAATAAAACAGATTCAGATAAAAAGAAAAACCTGTAAACGGTTACAATGTATGTAAAAGGTACATAGGCTTCAGAGAGAAAAGAGGATAGTGAAAGTCTTTAAAAAGAGAAATAGAATAATAAAAATATAATAAGCCACATAAAGATGGAAAATAGACACAAAATCTGGATTTTGGTTGTTATTCTGTTTTTTCTTTTAATTTTTTAACTGTTAATGAGCTAACTGCAGAAAGACAAAGGGTTGCAAATGCAAAGGCTACTAAGTTAAACAAGAATATATATTTTAAAGGAATTTTGATTTTGAAATTTGTGTCTAAGGATTTATTGCTTTGCAAGAGTTCTACTTTTGTTTCTACAGAAGACGAGAACCTGTGGATTGCTTCCAGGCAAATATGGTTTCATCAACCAAGACCCCCTGAAAGAAAAAAAAAAAAAATCTCTGATGAGAAGAGATGGCCGTATCAGCTTCAGGGCTGCAGACTATGATCCAGTCTCAGGAACCCATGAGATTTTTAATGCCCCTTAATCAGCAGGAAGTAGTAATGGAAAACTATGCCCAAATTCCCAAAATATTGTTTATAAATGTTTGTTTTCATTATAACTGGTTAATGGTCATAATTAATCTCTTTATAAAAAGAAAAAGGGGATATGGTATATGAATGATTTTTTAAAAATTCAATTATTGAATTTAATCCAAAAATCAGCTGTTAATCTCAAAATGTTTTAATTGGTACAGATTTGGTTTATTGATACAAATTTAAGGTCAATTCTCTTATGATGTATGTATTTTTCTACTCTTGTTTAAGATATGATGTTTATGTAACTGATTTAAAATTATAATATATAAAATTAAATGCATGTTAGTTAGATTTTTAGGTATACAAAGATATATTTCAGTTAGATAGGTAATCTTCAAAGACTTCTAAGATCTGAAGTGGGTCATTGTACAGAGAAAGCTCAGCATCTGGCGACATTCAAAATGGCACTGGCAGACTGGCAGCAGGACCTACAGAATATGGCATTAAGAACTTATACTCTATTGGACAGTGAGACAGGTCTGCTCCTGGCAGCACCAATTTACTTCAAGAGAAAAATGGGCATCAAAGAAACTCCATATGGAGATTAGTTTCTTTGTGGCAATGGTTAGCCACTGGACATGAACCTGTTATATTGACTGCTTGACAGTATGCTGTTAAAACTGGACATGCAGGTTCTATGGGAAGGTGACCTCTGAACTTTGGCATAACAAGCCATGATGATCACTCAGGTTCCTGCTTTGAAGAGAAAACTGTCAGACAATCTTCAGGACTCGAGGAGAAGTGACTGATAAACTATACCAGAATTGGCAGAGCAAATTTCCTGCTTCACTGAAATGAAAAGAGTCTTTGGGCCTGTAGGCTGAAGATGGATGCCCCAACTTTATAAAGGAACTTTGGGTGACTGTCCAGACAGATAGGTGTTATCTCTGTCATTTCTAGATTTTGGAAGTTGCTTGCACTTTAGTTTTCTTGGGTAAATATATCCTTCTGTGGTCTTTGATGTAGTTAAAGATTAGATAGTTATAGGTACAGTTTTTCTTAGTCATTTGAAAGGTATATTGGATATGAAACTTTAGATTCATAAGGATAACTTAGATGATGAGTATTTTCTTTAAGTTTGCTAAATACAAATAGACTATATGCTGTAACTGTAATTCTTACTTAATAGCTGTTTTGGTATATGTACTTCTGCTTTGTTAAAACTGAGCCTTCCTTTTTTATTAGACAGAAAGGGGGAAGTGATGTGAGAATGCCTTTCTGTATGCTGTGAATAGCAATCTTTAAATAAAGGAGCTGTTTTGGTCCATGACAGGCACGATAGAAAAAGTAGGAGGAGGAATCAGAACAGGGAGGAAAGGAAGGGCGGAGTCAGAGAAAGAAGGAGCCAGAAGCCCAAAGGAGCAGCATGTAAGGAACACAGGTGAGCCATGGGCCATGTGGCAGACAGATTAATGAAAATGGGTTGAGTTAAGATGAAAAAGCAAGCCTTTATGGCCTTACGGCCACCTAATGATGCACAGATTTGGCTATCTATGTCTTAGAGGGATACCTAATGACGGGCAACCTCTCCGCTCCTCACATCCACCTAAGGCAGGGGATAAGGGCACCCCCAATGACAGATACTGTGAGGGGGGCAAGGAGATGACCTAAGACAGGGGTCCCTCTGTTCTTTTTAAATAAAAGGGAGTGAGATGTTGGGTGCTGGCATACCCAGACCCATATACTCTGTGTCAGGCAAAAAGAGCCTGTACAAGGTCAGTGCCCTTTTGTTTACTTCCCTGATCTTTGTTGATGCACCAACACCCTGTTTTGTAATCAGTGGTTTTCCTGTTATGATGAGGAGTCTTGCACCCGTTGCCAGAGAACACACTGACAGGTACAGGAACCCAGGGCAGGGGAACTTAAGGGGTATATAAGCTTGCTAAATAAAGACTGAGGGAGCAGAAGCAGAAGCAGCTGATCTCCCTGGATGATGGAACTGACTGTCTCTTGAGTGCTGATTTAACCCTGACAACCGTCTCCAGGCTCAGCTACACTAGGCCAGACGCGGCACATTGTTAATGAAAATTTGTTAGAAGAAGAATGTTGAAGAAGCAGTATAGCATACAGAAGTGTGGGTTTTAAAGAGAGGAGGCTATGTTGTCCTTGCCTCACCCACCCCTACTGGTCACAAATTATTCCACTTTTTTTCTTCTTACTGGTGCTTTTTGTTTCATTTCCTGCCAAGAATATATTTTTGTTTTTCAGAAGCCATTTTTTTTCTACAGAAATAAATGGAAGTACAGAATAGGTATTTAAATTTTGCATGTGATCTAAAATTCCAGCCTTGTAGATTCAAAATGAAAAGGACATTCTAAAGAACCCCTCAAGTTTATACATTAATACCTTACTGCAATTGGACGATGAAGGAGGAATTTCAGAGTAAAGGTGTGAGAAACGCAACCTCTGATTGACATGCACTAAACCAAAGTGCCTTTGGTCTCAGGACTCTCATATGTGCTTTCTAGTTCTACATGAGCAGAGCCTTGACAGATGGTCCCACTAGGATTGGCACATGACTAAAAAAGTTATGTTTATGACAACTTTTAAAATGTTGAAAATATGTAAGAAAACTGACAAATCACTTCAAACTATAAAATAACATAATGTGGATATTTTTTAGAAACAAAAGTACATTGCTTTTATTTAAAAGCTTTATAAAAATAATCATGATTCAGAGCAAAATTTCTTTCACCTGTCTACCACGCAGATATCACAAGCTTATTTTAGCAATCACATGTACATGGAGATGTTAGCAATCTTAAAACTTTACACTTAGTTAACAAATGGAAAGATGTAAAATGCTATTCTGCCACATAATCTAGTTCCTTACTTACAGTCTAAGATTTGTAACAGACAAAATAATCAGACCAAAAACAAAGAGATATTGGTTAATTATTTCTGTTTTTGACTCTTCTATATCCTTAAGATTTTCTATTATGTATGACACATAACTGGCACCCATGAGTTACATTGTCCTGACTGTCTGAATGAAGGGAAGAATTCTCTGAATTTTTTGGATTGCTGGTAATTTATCCTTGGCAATAAATATCTGTTTAAACATTATGGCAATCCTAATCCAATGCAGGAATAACTCTTCTTCACTGTATAAAGGCATACTGTGCCTTGAATTACACAACCTGTACCAAACGTTAAGAGCTGAGGAATACACTCATATGACAAACAGAGTTGAGTGCATACTGGGTTTTATTTTGTCTGGACACACACACTACACACAATGGATCCTGTTCAATGGACAAATAGATCTGGGCACTTGCAGAAATAAAGAAGAAATACATAAATTAATCCTACTTTTATCGTATGGTTTTTGTTTTCTTTTGGGGACAGGATCTTCTTAGCTAGTTGGTCTAGAGCTATTATAATGTCTGGCCTTTATCTTGCACAATCCACCATTTCTAACCATAATGCCAAGATTATAGAATTGGAGAGCAGTTATATACATATGTAATAATTATTTATGCTAGAAACTTAAAAAAAAATCTGCTGCCATCTTTCCAGACTCCTGAGAAATGATGGCTCATGCCCCTCCTTCACATTTTCATTGTTTATAAAATTCTAAAAAGTTTTGGTTCAGGATCACTTTACACTTTAAACTTTTGAGCATCTCAAAAGTGCTACATTCACATTTTTTTAATGTGGCCTACAGATGACATTTGAAATCAACACTAAAATATTCATTAGTTATCCCAAGATTACACAAATCATGCTGATAACACAAATAACATATACTTTTAAAACTTTTCTTAATTTTTGAAATTGTGATATAATTATAACATTTCTCCAGTCCTTCTCTCCACTCTAAACCCTTCCATGTACCCCATCACCATTTGTCTTCAAATTCATGGCTGTTTTTATACTAACGGGAACACATATTATTTATGAAACATCAACATATTTTCCAAACAAATGAGGAAAGTTTGTGACAACATTGTTTTGCGCATATATAAATCTGTTTGGAGGCTGACCTAATGGAAAGCGGTTTTTCATTTGCTTCTGCATTTTATCGACTAGGACACATGATTTTTATGAGGATGTAAAGAAACACAACTTCATACAGCTAAGAACATGAAGAAGGAAGACACACAAGGAGCCCCACAAATGGCCTTGAGAGCCCACAGTCTACAGAGATCTAACAAAACACCATCTGTTAAATCAACTATAACTTACAAGAAAAGGAAACAAATCCTCAACACACACAAACACACACACACACACACACACACGCACATAAACACATACACACACACAGTCACACACATACAGTCACATCCATTTAGAATTCGAGTAATAATTCCCATATAAATATTTATTGTTTTGTTATAATGAAACAGTTTTCCTTTAAATTCATTACAATTAAATTAGAATATAAATTTAAGTTTGAAACCAAGAGTAAAAATAAAGTATAAAATTCCCAAGTTTGAATTAAGTAAACAAATGACTAGAAACAGAAATTTTACTAGAGTGGAAAAGAAACATAACCCAACAGAGCAGCTAATTTGAGTGTGATCTGGGTGTCCTCTAAGCTATAAATTAGACTGAAATGCTTTACTGAACACAAGATGCAGTCTAGTATTTTTAGTATCCTAAATACCATTCTAATTAAACTGTGAAAGCAGAAAGAAAATTACCTATATTTTTGGCATTTCTGTCTTAAATATTAATAAGAATTAACCAATACCAGAGAAAATATATTTTCTGCATCACTTTATATGATCCCACATCAAACCTTTTAAGCTCTAATATTTTAGACTGTCCTATAGGGAGATGCAGTCCCAAGTGAGTCAGACACTCACCTTTCCTTGTCCTGCAGTTGCTGCTCCTGGAGGGTCATTTTAGGCTCTGTCCCAAGATTCTTCTGCATATGATGTCTCCTCTTCCTACTTGGCGCAATGTCAGTGACATCGGGACTCGAAAATAAGGAATCATCTTCACAAAGAGCAGCTAAAATAAATAAAATTCAATGCCATAAGATCAGGCATGTAATTATATTAAATATTAAATTGCTTCTTCAACAATGATGTAAGTGGTACAAAACAATACAGCAAACTATTCTCCCAAACCTTTATGAATACTTGCTGATATGAAGCAGGTAGATATGGGGATTTAATAAAGTTTCAGAAGTTTTGGAGATATCAGAGGGAATCTACCCACAGTCTATGTGGGGGGTTAGTAAAAGCTCCAGAAGTCCCAGAGCTCTAACCACAGTCAGTCTAGGAAAATCAGAGTGGTGATTCAAACCTTTAATCCCAGCACAGGGAGTATCCTGGGAGTGGTGACCTACACCCTTAATCCCAACTGAGTCAAGGTCACTTCAAATTATAGAAGGAATTCTAGGCTCCCAAGCAGGAAAGAATTCTTAAATCTGGATTCAAACACAGAAAAAGCCATTCCAAGGGAATGGAGGCTAAGGAAGCTATCAGACAGGTGGGAAAGATTTGACTGTGGTGTTTATTCCCTCTAGTATCTCCAACTTCTTCAGAGTTCTATCCCTGAGTCTCATTCTTTCGTGCGACAGGTAGACGGTGTGCAATATTTGAATGCCGATGTAAGAATTATGAAGTATGAGCTATCCACTCAATAATCTGGTTAAAGTAGTCTCTGTTTATCTGATGGAAACATGGTCTCAAAGAGCCTAAGATGTACTAAGGTGATGGCATGAAGCTACTTAGAACAGTGATAATGTGAGTGTGGTATTTTGTTAGTTACAGGAAATTACAGGCTTAAAAATCAAATGATGTTGGTGAAAGGGAATGTAAAGTGGTGAAAATCTAAAAACCTCAGGTGACCTGTTCTTGTGAGGCAGAGGCAACAATGGAAACACCTGGTTTATGTTCCTGTATTTTTTATTAATCTTGTTCCAAAAAGCTTAAGGGTACTAACAATATCTGCTTGTTAACCAATACACAAGCTGTTCTACCAATTTCAATGTTTCTATAAAAAAGGGGTGTTTGGGGGCTTACAAGAATGATATCAAAAAGACTTGAGCTTTTAATGTGTCCTCTTGATATATATAAATACATGTGCTCATGTCTCATTTAAGTTTATCAGAAAAAACAGTA
Organism: Phyllotis vaccarum; assembly: GCA_033318265.1. Taxonomy (NCBI): domain Eukaryota; kingdom Metazoa; phylum Chordata; class Mammalia; order Rodentia; family Cricetidae; genus Phyllotis; species Phyllotis vaccarum. The sequence goes on from JARWLC010000014.1 coordinate 53,697,660, forward strand.
GTTTCACAATTAAAGAGAAATCGTGAACAATATCCAGTCACTTAAATGAGAGGAAGTAGAAAGCTGAACATACGTGAAGGTCCAGCCCTTTACATAAAGAGCAGCTGATTTAGTGAATCATACAGTAACTAGTCTTTAAAAGGTAACTTTCTCCCGAAGTAAACATTGGCTGAGGAAACTGTGAAAACATCTCACCTGAAGCCTTAGCTGACTTTTTAATTGTTTTAATTTGTGATAGGGTCTCACTATGTTGCCATAGCCTTGAACTTGTCATATAAAATTGGTTTGGCCTCAAATTCATAGAGATCTGTGTACCTCTGCCTTCCCAGCCCCAGGACTGCAATTACACACCGCTGTACCTGGCTGTGTAGTCAATCTGAATGGGGTGTGGGAAACTGATGCATTCCCAGCCCAGAGCTTCAGCTTTGAAGGAGGTCTGATGCAGATGTAATTGATTGTGCTGATGGGCTCTAGTGTTCCTTGAGATTAAAGGAGCCAGGACTTATATAAGTGTTGTAAAAAGAGACAAACAATGACAGAACGGTACAGGTTCTGGACCCATGTCAGACCTTAGCTGGCTTCCCAAACAAACACTGTTCACTTTAGTGTTACTCTCTTTCTCTCTTTTTAAAGAATGAATGGTTTTGAAATAGACAAATACATAAAACTGTGCTGGTAGAAAGGCTTGCAAGCACATTTTACTTTCCAAAATTATTACAAGATTTAAATCAATCAAGTTATACACAGAGTCTATCTAAATAATTTTACTCATTCCTAAAATGTGCTGAGATAAAGAATAACTGAAAGAAAGCATGATTTTTTCCCTGAACGCATTAAAACTGAATAATCTGCAACCTTTTATTAAGCTATGAAATGACAAATGAAGATGTAAATATCATGAATATCAGTAAACAGCATAATTTTTGGAAGTAGATGAAAGTTCAAATACAGATAGGCTTGAAAAGCAGAGAAATACTATATTCAATGCTGGAGAAAAAAGAATTAAGGTTTAGTTAAACGGTAAGACACATATTTTTAAAGTTACAGAATTTCTAATATTCATTTCAAATACGGACAGGATGACTTAAAAACTAGCAGGCTCTAAGAATGGTCAGTCTATTTACGAAATGATGACAGATTTGTTACAGTGTCCAAAGTTCTCTTTAAAACGGAAAGTGGTATGATATAGTAACTTTCAATCTAGAGCATGTTCCATGGAGTGGAAGTAGTTTTGTGGTTACCAGAGACCCAACAGAGCAGGCAGGACAGAGGGACATGGACAGTGATCAGTTGGACTAACTTATAGGTAGAAATGTTTCAAATGCTCTTCAAAGAGAAGAGTGGATTTTGAGAGTTTTCACCAAAATGATATTTCAGAACAGAACAAAAATAAAATACAGTGTGAACAACTGTGTAAAGAAGCTATAGCCTGGACGGAAACCAATGTACAGGTAAGATGTATGATGAAGAATGTATGATGTAGAAGCCCCTGTTCCTCAAGGTACAGCAGCAGGCACTCACACTGTCCACACTATAGTCTAAGTGATGACTTACGAAACTCACACTGTCCACAGTATAGTCGAAGGGTTGACTTCTGAAACACTCACACTGTCCACAGTATAGCCTAAGTGATGACTTACGGTCAGCTTACTGAATTAAAAATGGGCACCAACTGCTTAGATGGTTGTCAGAGAAGATTCTGGTTTAATAAACTAGAGGTTTAGATTTTCCTCCAATTCCATGACTTCACTGGCACTGAATAGCTAGCTAGGGTTCTGCTATTAGATATAATTTCCTTCTCATTGGGAGGGTTTGAAGTTCAATTGGAGAGCTTATATATACAAGTCACATTATACAGACTTAGCAGGATATATTTAGGAACATATATAAATACATAAATGTGAGTGTAATAAGAATTAATGAAAAAGAGGTCATGGATTTGAAAGAGTGCAAGAATGGATTCACAAATGGGTTTGGAGGGAAGAAAGTAAGATAAATACAGTAATTGTATTATAATCTCAGAAATAAAAATTAAAAAATATGCATCTATTCAAAAGGAGAAATGCAAACTAGATTGGTGAAAATTGCAATATGTATGTGACATTAAAGGTGATGAAGATTTACAGAAACACTGAGATACTTGAGATGTTCCTCACCATTTCATATATCAGAATATAAGTCCCAGATGGTCTATTCATCCGTGGAGATATTTTTTTTGGGGTAGGGATTTGAGTGATTCTGTGTGCCCCTGTGATCTTTAGACAGGGAATTGTTTGACAACAGTAAGAGTAGAGGCACATTCCAACCTCAGGAAACTCTTATTTTTCAAAAATGAGTATTTTACACAAATGATAACTGGTACTCCTAAATGGATAGTACATTTATTTGAAATTCATAAAAATTATAGGATTAGTTCATACATCATCTGTGCAACTAATTACTAAATGTTTAGTTAAACAAAACGTGTAGCAAGTTTAATCTAAGAATGTATTATTTCCTGGAAACAAAGTTGTGGTGTTTGTAATTGTTCATCATTCACCACAAGGAGCTGTGTATGTGTATGATCAGTATTCTGGCTACTTAACTTCAACACTATGATTCATTTCATTTCTGTGTATGGTTACAACAGAACCTTTATAAAACTGATGTGAGGAAAAGGGCATCTGTATAATCTAACTACCATTTAAAGGACTGATGTATATACATGCAGATCTCCTGTTTGAAGACAAGGGGAAAAACACTGTTTTCTGCTTCTCTCCAGCGTTCCAGGAAAGTTACTGCAATGTTATTGCAATGTATTCTCTTCAGGTATTGTTTAAAATAGGATTTTTAACATCTGCCACCCCTTTAATAAACAGAAAAATACTGTGTTCCATTTTTCCCATTTTACTCTAAAATTCCAGAAGACACACAGTTCATAAACCTTACATTACTTCTTTCCAGAATTTTCAAATCAATGCTTCCTGATGATATCTATTGTTTAGTTCTCTCAGGTCCTCAGATGTTGATGGGCATACTACACTTCTAAGATGTATCAAGTAGAACAGGGAACCAAACAATACTGATAAGAAGTAAACAAAAAATTAGACCATAGCAAAATGAATAGCGTGCTGAATCTTTTAATACTAATAAGTAGCAATATATTGGGATGGACTTAGCATCTAGGGATTCAACCAACCAAAGATCAAAGGTATTTTCAATAGTTGTCTTTGTAATAAACATGTACATGTTTATTCTTTCCCAATCCTTCCAGAAAAATACAGCATAAGCACGATTAAGTAGTAGCTAAATGTCACTGGGCATAATAAATACATATGAGGCAAATGTCTAGCTTAACTGCACAAAGTCATCCACTTCATGAAATGACTTAAATACCTAAGGATTTTAAGTAGCTCCCATGAATATTTGAATGTGATTGTATTTGCTATTTTGCTTTTGTTTTCTTGATTCTTTGTCTCTTTTTAAAAATTACTTTATTTAAAAATTTTATATCATATCTTAATTATATTTTCTTTTCCCAAACTCCCCTCTTCCAAGATCCTTATTTCTCCATCCCTATACAATTTCATGTTCTTTCTCTCTCTTAAAAAAAGTATGTGTGTGTGTACACATCTATACCAAAAACAAGGCCTCCTCCCAACAAGCCAAAGCAGAACAAATCATAAAACCATAGAGTCTGATTATGGTGGCCAACTACTCCTGAGCAGGAGGCCTGTACTGTAGCATGGCTTATAGAATCAGTGATACTCCACTGAAGAAAACTGATTTCCCCTCTCCAATCAGGGTCAGTTTCTTGGCTAAAAGTCGGCCTTTGTGCCCTCATGCCCTATTCTTCGTTGAAATTTTGTTCTCCCTGAACTTGTGCAGGTTATATACATGCTGTCAATGTCTCTATAAACTCATATGTGCAACACCCCTTTTGTGTCTGGAAAACGCTGTTTCTTTGAAGGCATCTACCACCTCTGGCTCTGACACTCTTCTGCCCTTCTGCATGGGTATTTTTAACTGGAACAACTAAAGTCCTCACAGTCAATGCATGTGTCTCATCCAGTTTTGGATTCATTTTATGTATGTGAATGTTTTTCTTACATGTTTGTATATGTACCATGTGCATGCCTGGTGCCTGGAGAAGTCAGAAAAGAACATCAGACATGAGGTGGCACTAGAACAGAATCTGAGCCACTGTGGTAGTATGAGTGCAATTGTCCCCCATGATGTCACTGAGAGTGGCACTATTAGAGGGTGTGACTTCATTGGAGTGGGTGTGGTCTTGTTAGGAGGAAGTGTTCATTGTAGGGCAGGCTTTGAGGATCCTATGCTCAGGATACTGCCCTGTGTATCAGTTGACTTCCTGTTCCCTTCAAGCTAAGATGTAGCTAGTAAGACATCTGCTTGCAGGTTGCCATGCTCGCCACCATGATAATAATGGACTGAAACTCTAAAACTGTAAGCTATGCCCAATGAAAGGCTTGCTTTTATAAGAGTTGCTGTGGTCATGGTGTTGCTTCACAGCAATAAAACCATTAATAAGACAGTCATCTTCAAAAGTTATAATTGATTTTTAACTGTTATGCTATGACTTCATTCTTGATACTTATTTCAGACACGAGGGAAACTTGAATAGAGTTGGAAAGGAAGGATGCTATTACAAAGGACGAAGTCCATGGCCTGAATGGAATCATGCTCATACTAAACTATGACAAACAAAAAAAGAAATGATTATTGCCAAAGCTATTGGCTGGTCCATACAGACAGATGATAAGTACCCATTGCTGAAGACAATACCTACACAACTCACTGAACATGGAGAAGTTGAGCTGGTGCCTACCTAAGAGTCTTCACTCACTAATGACTAGTGCTCATAGTACTAGAAGTTACTCTGTCTACTACCAAAGGAGAAAGGAAACACCATTGACCTAGAAAGATGACCTACCTGCCTGTAATGCTAGTGCAAGGCTGGCACATAACATGTGGGACTAACCAACAGTATCTAATTTGATTTACATTTGACTCCATGAGATGGAACTCATCCCATATACCGCTCATTGGGCGAGGAACCTAAGAACAGATATGCCAGGGACACTGAGGAAGACCAAATTCTAATGCTCTCCTGAAGGAATGTAACCCTAACATGACTCCTAACAACGATGCCATATTCATAGATGAGTCTCTTGCTCAGCCATCATCATAGATGCTTCCTCATGCAGTAAACAGGATACAGAAACCCAGAGCTGAACAATGTGCAGAGAATAAGAAACCTTGGGGTTGTTTCCAACAAATCCCTCTCCCCAGGACTTAGTGAACCCCATAGAACAGGAGGGGAAAAAAAAAAACCCTTTGATCCAGTGGGCATGGAGAACACCAAGGAAACAAGGTCTTCTACACAGGAGGACGGACCAGTCACATATGGCAGCATACACAGGGCCTGCGCGGTCTGAGCCAGATGGGGCAGCAGGGCTGGGAAAGGAAGTGGACACAATCCCCCACCCCTAATTTAGAAGCATCTCCAATTAATACCTATTTGCAAATGAAAACTTAGTTCTTTCCAAAGGCATCTCATTTGGGATGGAAACCCTAAGGGCAGATCTGATGCCCAATAGTAGATGGCAACAGGAAATGAACATGGGGGCACCTTTGGAGATTCTCTGTCTCACGTTTTTCAGGGCCTCTGCATATTCACAATGGCTCCCCGCTTTGTGATTCTCGTGGATGTGAATGTGTCTGTATCTGCATCTTTTCCTTCCAATTTCATTCATTCTCTTTTTCTGTTTGCTTTGTCCTGTTCCAGTTTTCTGCTGTCTTTTTTTGCAATATTATTTTTCTTTAGATGTTTATTTGCTTTTTAAGGAGGGGTAGATAGAGTGTGGATTCAGATGGGAGGGGAGGTGGGAAGGATCTGAAAGGGGCTTGGGAAAAGCTGAATCAGAATATATTATTAGAAAAAAATCTATTTGCAATCTGAGAAAAATAGAGAGAGCCAAAGTAGCTAAGCATAGATACAATGGAAAAAATGAGGGTAAAGGGTACACATAGGTCATACATTTAACACCATTAAATGGAGGTGGGACAGTAAGAATTTCAACAGACTGGAAATGGAATTTCATATAACTCTACTTCCCTAATTCCCAGGGTCAAAAACGATCATCAGTTCTTTGCCATCACAGCATATCTTTTAGTATTTCCCATAATTCTAGACAAGAAAACAGAAGGAAAAGCCACTACCATCAACCTACTAGGGCTGAGGCACTGACTGGCAGAGGCTGTGGGATGAAATCTCAGGTTCTTCTCATAGGTTCGCTGCTCTGGAAATGAAGGTCTTTACACAATCCCTGAATTATAGAAGGTGCCTCACAAAATCCAGTTCCCATCTGACAGAGGAACTTTAAGATCTTGGCAGCACAGAGAAGACACAGGAGAGTGTTGGTTTCTCTGGATATTCTCGGTGTCAAAGTAAATGACCCTTGGCTACTCTGCCAGGAATTTGAGTAAGTTCCATGAGAAAAAATACCAGGTAGATAGCTTCTGACCAATAAATGCTGTCTTAATATTTTTAGATATTATTTTTGTCAAACATATGCACATGAGCCCCCACCAATGAAATGACTCCTACTAATATTCTGTTGTACTCATAGATCTTACTTTGTCCAGTCATCATCAGAGAGGCTTTCTCCTGCAGCAGATAGTAGCCAGTGCAGAGACCCACAGCCAGACATTATGTGAAGAGACAGTCTAAACTGGAGGTCTCAGTCAGGACCCTCACCTTGGAGATCAGGGAATCTCACAGAAGAGGAGAAGAAGGGTCGTGGACAAAAGAACATGGCTGGCAGAACAATTAAGCAGGGCTCACAGTTGAGACTGAAGTGGTAATCACAGAGCCTGCATGGGTCTGCACCAGGCATATGCATGCTGTTAGCTGGGTGTTTTTAAGGAAGGGACTCCTAACTGTGGAAACAGGTGGATCTTTGACTCTTTTTGCCTGAACTCATTCCCTCTTATTGGGTTGTCTTGGACAGACGTGATATAGGGCTTTCTCCTTGCCTTATGGTATCTTGTTTGGACCTATTTGTCTGTTATCTCTCTGAGGCTGCTCTTTTTCTGAGGAGAAAACAGGGGAAGCAAGTCTAGGGGAGAGGCACGGTGGGGAGATCTAGAGAAGGGAAGGAGGAGAAAATGTGATTGAGATGGACTGTATGAGAGAAGAATCTACTTGAATAAATAAAGTAAAACCAAAACCAGAGATTTACTTCCAGATTTTTAATTTATCAGGTTCTCATCCTAGCACTGTGTAGAGACTTTCTATTCAGATGATGTACAGCTTGTTACATTCTGATGGAGAGAGCACATCTCTTATTTCCATGCTAATCCCTCACGTGCTTTCCCTGGCTCAAGTGTCCTGAGGAACATAATATGGGCAATGTAGCTCTCATATTAAACTGTAGAAGAAGGAAGTACTGATCTTTAATCTTTGGCCATGATTATAATGTGTTGTTTGTAAAAGTCATGAACAAACAAAAAAAACACCATTTATTCCCCAAACTCATAACAAAATATTGAGATCCTTGCATGTAAATGTGACCCCAACTTGCTTTGGTGGTCATATCCTCCAGAAAGTGTCTTTCACACTATGTTGAGGTCTGCAGTGTTACTCTTATTCCCATGTGTTTCTTGCTCTCTGTTTTGAATGCCCACGTATATTCCCCCCTCAGCACAGACTCATGCTCATCACCTCGAGTCATTCCAACCCACACAACTCCTTTTCTTTTCATTGGGGTTCATACTTTCAGCCACTCATTTCACAGACACTATCTTGTATTGCTGCTATTTTCTCTCCGTACAACCTTCTCTTTCCAATTACAATATGAACAGCAGTGATAATTTACATCTTACATCTTACTCTTTCTAGCTAGTAGTTTTATATATTAGAAATCAGCACAAACAAGCTCTTATTTTCATAATCAGATTTATTCAGGACCCTAAGACAGAGTATTGAAAAATAGAATGAGAGCACAGGAGTGAGAAATCTCCAGTTCTGCTGTTTATTGTGGTCAAGTCATGGAATCTCTAAATTCAATAAATTGAAAACATACATACTCATCCTGAATTCTGATACAATAAAAGCCAATCAAATGTTACTTTATGCATGTCCGAATTGTTTAGTAAGTCAAAACATATCAGGTAAACATGCATATTTGCAGTATTAAGAATATTTGTAGTCTTATGAGAAAAACTGAGATTCATATTCAATGAATTTGAAGAATAAATTATTTTATTTCCAAAGATACAAAACATTAAGAGGAAAAAAGTCAATCCAGAATCTGAAGTCTCAGATAATATATTCTTTTTCAACAGGAGGAGCAAATACCCTAAGGCCTGAGGCTACCTTATGCTTCTGTGGAATGTCTTAGTGACAAGAACCCAGATAATCAGGAAAAGAAGCTAAGATAAGGTGGGTCACACTACACTTCAAAAAGCAGTGTATCAAGTAATCTATTGGAGGTAGTAAATTTGTAATCTGATAAAACAAGTGAACAGTATTTTTCCTTATCATTCATCAAATACCCCCTTCAAAGCTCTAATCTCTTGTCATATGGTTTTATGATGTATTGAATAACTGATGACTATCTAACACTAAAGGTCAACAGTTTAGCCTGCTTATCAGCAATCACTAAATAAAATGACAATACAGCATCTAACATAGAGAATATCTGTGTGCATGCAGACACACCTCCAGCTTCATACACACTGATAAAAGTCAGGCTTCTCTCTGCTATCACAGCTGGGATACACACTTCACAACAAGTATATCAACTTGGGGTGACATAAGAGGTTATTTTTAGAAATCCAGTAATCCAAAAATCAGAGGTGTAGTGTGGGACACTAAACATGAACTGCTCACTCCAGAAGCCTGGAATTATAAAAACTGTGGGCTGAACGCATTAAGTAGCACTCTTCCTCATCAACATAACTCGCTGTTTATGTCTTAATTTTTTAAATTGACTAGTAATGAAACTCTATTCTTCATGCAATTGGAGATACATTATCCCTTCAATATCCAATAACACTGAAGTTTTTCTATGTCCAGTACTATCTAGAAGATAACCACAAGGCTTACAGCCAAGTAGGACAGGAAAATGAAAGTATTTCCAAGGAGCCATATGGAGAAAATTATAACATAAAGTTCAAAAAAGAACTCAAGAGCTTTCAAACCTCTCCCTCCCATTATCATATTCTGTAATTAATCTGTGGAGCCCCATATTTCCCATCCTTTTGCCAAACAAGTATTACAATTTTGTTTCTTATACTGCTTTGCTTATTTAAGGATACTTTTTTGAAAATGTAGCTGTTGTTGTCAGAAGGCACTGGAAGACATTTCCCAAGTCGGTCTTACTTCTGAGCATGTTGATGGAAGAAGGCCTGAGATTAAGGTTTGGTTTCAGTGCAAATGTTTTTGTATGGTGCTGAGTGAGTATTAGGCCCAGAACTAATTGCATGGTGAGTAAGCAGCCTGCCACATCCCCAATCCTAGAAAATATTCTAGAGGAATTCAAATAACAAACGTGAATCAAAACTGCCTAGTCATTTTCTAGAGATTTTTGGATAGCTCCCTAACATCTTTGGTCCATTTCATCACTCCCAAAATAATTAATTTGATACTTACAAGAAGCATAAAGCTGGGCTATGCCTTGCTAGTATTAGCACAATGTATAAAATAGAATAATTCCTCAATACACACTTACTGATTAACTGCCATAAATTTTAAATACATTTTGGGTTAAAATAAGTAATTCCTTAGTTTGTGTTTATGTGAAATATTACAGTGTTGATTATGTCTGCTGCCACCAATCTATTTAGTATTAAAAAATAATGCTGCCTAGGAAAAGCAGTGTATGAAAGAACACCATTAAGTATTCAGTTTATATAATTTTACTGTTAAAATAACAAACCTTAGAAAGCACTTTTAATGGTTAATAAGTTTCCACAAAACAAAACTATAATTCCTCAGCTTCCAAGAGTCACCATGTCTGAAATTCTTGAGCCAACACAGAGTTCATTGTTCATGTGTCAGGTGTGGACTTCAGTCAGCAGCCAACATTTGCTAGTGTTTGTTCATACAGATATCTATGCTATTTAGATTTTTTTCTCTTGATGAGTTTTTAATGAGATGCAACTCTTTATAAAGCTTATGGAATATTTCAGTGAAATGAAGAACAGATAAAGTTAAAAAAGTCAATATTTATTGAGATATAGGAACTGTTTAACTTTTCCTTTCTTAAATACATCACCAGTATATAGTCCGAAGTAACTCAGCAGTAACAGGATAGGACCAGAAATTGATCATCAGCTTGACTAAGAACTCAAAATTACAATCTGTTAAAAGTGTCCAAGGTGAAGCATGTAGCCCCTGAAGGGTGGGTGGGACTCGATCACAGGGCCACCTGCTCTCTATGCTGAGTAGTAGCAGAAGGAAGAAGGGTAAGACTGAGATCTCCCAACAACGAAGTTCACTTCCTTTTCCAATCCCCTCTTAATCTCAGAAAGTCTGAACTAATATGACACATTTTCAAAGTACTGATATGACCATCTCTTCATTAAGGTTGACATAAACTTGCTAATGGTTCCCTTTAAATATAAAATTCCAGTGGACATCTTTTGTTAAATTCTGGATAAACTGGAAATTTTTAACATCTCTGAATGTTCATCAAAATCTGAGGCAATTATTTAAGGCAGTATTTTTCATTTAATTTCTCCTTATTTATTAATTCTTTAGTAATTAGGTCATTCTTGTAGTGACAATAAAATTGAAATTTCTTGTTTCAAGTAGATTTATCCTCCTGATATTATACCTGCTGAGAATAAACTATTATAAAGTCTAACTTCAGATAATAGCACTAATGACAGCAGGCCAAAGAGCAGGCAATTTATACAACCTACTTCTCTAACTGCTTTCTCCTATTTTATAGAGTATCAGATAAATTTCAAGTTGATTTATTTCAGGAATTATAATAAAGAGAACAGGGAGGCCTAATGATGCAGGCCTCATGTCAATTTTTTTAAAATTAGCAAATCACCCATTGTTTGTTCCAAAAATATTTTCAATAAATAAAGAATGCAGACTTTCTTAGTTAAGGACATAAAGGCAAAGAGACCAGGTGTTAGTGACGGCTACTCAGAGCTTCTAACCCAAGTGCTTTCACCAGCTGCTCTTCCTTGGAACATGGCTTCCATAAGGGAGATTACAAGCTGCTGTGATTTATATTTGAACAATGTTAATGTATATATGTAGGTTTAACTTCTTCTACAATAATATTACTATAAAATAGTTGAATAAAACTTATCATTGTAAAAGATACAAACTGTGCATTTACATTTACTTAGGTAACTGACACAATGATATTTTCAGTTTCTCAATTAAAAAAATTGCTAGTTTCCAATAGTAAATCGTTTAGGCATCACTCTGTTTCCTAACAGGAGGAGAAAGAGCCAATCTCTTTTTTAAAGGCTACTCTGTTTTAACATGAGGCCTTTTCTGGACCTCAACACAGAGAGAGTTGGAGCATATGCAGAACAAGATAACTTTTCCTACATGACATAGCTTGGCTTTTCTAGGCAGTAGCAATGGAGAGATAACTGCAGAGTTAACAAGTTGCAAAACAGTCATCGTAAGCTGCTGGATGAGTGCAAACCTGTGCATGGACAGTACAGGGCTCTGTCAGGGCCTGGTGAGCTGTGTAGAAACCCAGATGCCAACTATGTGCTCAGAGATACAGAACCAAGTGCTGTGCTTCTCGCAACAAGACACCAACCATGGTCTTGACCTACCATGCTGTGCTCAAAAATTAGTATGAAGGGAGCAAGGTGAGTTGCCAGCAAACTGACTGCCTGCCAAAACAAATGAAAGCTCTCTAATGGAAAATAACAAATTGCCTACTCTCTACAGCATAGTAATCACAACGCCTAGTAGAAATAGAGAACTGCTATGAAATAATCAGAAAAAAAAACTCACAAAAGGAACAAAGGACTCATACATCAAGTGTATAAGAAAGACCAATATTTTTGTCTTACACACTAATACTTTTTTATACTCCCTGGACAACTGTATCTTCAGTTAGTTCCATCTCAACTGTAAAAGCATCTTGACTTGAAGCAGTGATAAAAATGATCAGGTCTGAGATCTGCTTGACCTGCTGTATTCCACTATTGCCTCTTTATTCTGAGAGATTTTGTGGCTAACAAATCTCAGCAGAGTGATCAGCAATGTAGACCCTGAATATCAAATTTCTGCTTGCACTTCAGTGGTTGGTTAGGTCAAAACTTAGCACATTTCCATCTTGCCCTTATTTCTCCTTGTTAAAACGTGATTATGGTTTGCAGCTTGGATTTTCTTTGCTTTATGTCTAAAATTCACTTATGAGTGAGTACATACCATGCCTATCTTTCTGGGCCTGTGTTACCTCACTCAGGATGACACTTTCCAAATCGATCCATTTGCATGCAAATTTTAGGATTTTTTTTTTTTTTCTGCTGAGCTGTACTCCATTGTGTAGATGTACCACAATTTGTTAATCCATTCTTCAGTTGAGGGGCACATAGGTTGTTTCTAGGTTCTTGCTATTACAAATAATGCCACTATGAACACAGTTGAGCTAATGCCCTTGGGGTAAGAATGTGCATTCTTTGAGTATATGCCCAATAGTGGTATTGCTGGGTCATTGGGGAGATTGATTCCCAGTTTTCTGAGGAGCCGCCATACGATTTCCAAAGTGGCTGTATAAGTTTAAACTCCCACCAACAATGAAGGAGTGTTCCCCTTGCTCCACACTCTCTCCAGCAGTCTGTCATCTGTGTTTTTGGTCTTAGCCCATTCTGATAGGTTTAAGATGTTATCTCAAAGTTGTTTTGATTTGTGTTTCTCTGATAGCTAAAGATGTTGAGTAATTCTTTGTCTTTCAGCCATTTGTAATTCTTGTTGATAATTTCTTTTTTAGTACTGAACCCTATTATTAAATTAGATTATTTGGGTTTTGGGACGCTAGTTTCTTGAGTTCTCCATATATTTTCGAGATCAGTCCTCTGTTAGATGTAGGGTTAGTGAAGATCTTTTCTCATTCTGTAGGCTGTCATTTAACAACTAGGTAACAGAAGAAACTTAAGAGAGAAATCCAGAGATCCCCCTGGTAAGGAGAAATAGAGAAATCTCCTGAGTAAATTGGGATCATAATGGGAAGTGAGCAAGGATAGGTGGGAATAAATCATGAGAGAAGGAGATGGCTGAGTGAGAGGAGCAACAGAGAGGGAGAAAAAAAGAGATAGATACCTTGATAGAAGGAGCCACTGTGGGTTAGAAAGAAACCTGGTGCTAAGGAAACCTCCAAGAATTTACAAGATGTCCCTGGATAGGACCCCAAGTGTCTAAACAGGACTTCCCCTATAATCAAATGAATGACCACCCTAATTGTCAGTACAGAACCTCCATTCAGCAATGGATAGAGCCAGAAGCTGAGATCCATAGCTAAGCACCAGGTCGAGATCCCAGTACAGCTGAAGAGAGAAAGAGAGGGAGAGAGAGAGATAGACAGGGGGAGGGGGAGAGGAGGAGAGGAGGGGAGAGGGGGGGAGAGAATATGACCAAAGTAATCAAGATCATGAGGAGAACCACAGAGATGGCTGACTAGAGCTATTGGGAGCTCAATGAACCAGAAACAATCACTGTGGAACCTTCAGGGAAAGGAATCAAACCTTCCAAAGGTAGAAGACTGTCAAATGGTGTGGGCAGTTTGTGTACAGTATATTCCTGGTGCATGACATCTCAGAGCCCATTCCCTACTGAGGAACAACTCACTCGGCCTTAATACCAGGAAGAGGGACTCAGACCTACCTCAACTATATATGCCAGACTGAACTGACTCCCTTTGAGGCTCCTTGCCCTCCTTGGGGAATGGGGTGGAGGAGGCTGAGGGAGGACTGGGAGATACTGGGAGAAAGGAAGGGAGGGGCAAACAGTGGTAGATATGGGAAAAATACCCTTAAATTGTGATTTTTACTTCTATTTCTTACCATCTTTATTATGCTGATATCAGCATTCAGGATTGATACTTTTCTTCTATCATGTCTTTGTTAGCTCTTACTAAATTAATTCCTAATATTTCTTTTTGGATACTGTGTAGTAGATTGCTGTTTGGTCAAAAAGAAATTCCTTACTAGAAACTGAATGTGTTTCCTCCCAATTCCTGAAGCCCTGGTACCTCGGTGTGGTGTTTAAATGAGAATGTCTCCTGTAGTTCTGGTGTTTAAGTAGCTGATCTGTATTTGGTGCAGCTGCATGGAAAAACTTAGCAGTATGGCTTTGCTGGACAAGGGCTACCACTGGGGACCAGTCTGAGTTTTCACAAGTCCTTGCCTGTCTCTGCCTCTTGGTTACTGTCTCAACAAGTAAACTCCTAGCTATTGCTCCAGTGCCATGGCTGACTGCCTGCTGTCATGCTTCCTGCCATGATGGTAATGGGTACTTAGACCTTTTGAAACTATAAGCCCTAAATAAATCCTTCCTTCTAAAATTTGCCTTGTTCATATTGTCAGCATAGCAACAGAAAAGTAACTAAGACTATGACAATATTTATAAAAAGATGTTTGAAGTGACCATCAGAGTGAGATGATAGGGTGGGACCTAACTAAGTAGCATTGTGTGCATGTAAAGGGTAAGAGAAACACCCAGGATATGCACACAGAGAGAAGAGAGTACCCACAAGCATGCCAGACAAGTCTTAGAAAAAGCCAGTGTGCAGATAAAAACTAGTCAATTCCTCAACACAGTTCATTTTTCCTGGAAATTCCACTCAAATTTATAACTTCAATATTGAGTTGATGGCATTACTTAAATAAAAAATCCTCCTCTCGGGAAGCAGTATAAGAATGTGAGCCACTTTCATGAACCGTGGCTTCTCCTAGCATGCCATTTTACATGCCAATATTTAGAGATGGCCGGTTTGATCTTGAAGAGTGACATGTCACAGGAAAAAGGGAAAGAGGGAAGGGAAGGAAAGGGATGGTGGGAAGGATGGAAGGGCAGACGAAGATGGAGACTAACTAATGACAGAGGAAGAGAGCAGGTCTAAGACAGAAACAGAGATCATGGTCGATAATACTGCTGTATTCTATATCATAGAAACCAGCAACATATGATGCTTTGGCTAAATCTCAGCTTTTCTTTAAGATATTGGGTAAAAGACAGAATTTCTGGGCACACTGGAACAGAACCTACTATATATAGCAGCAAATAAAATGGAGTAGTACTTGTAGTTAGCCCGCTATATGCATTCTTAGGAGACTGCATGAGGCTGCTAAGGAAGTAAATGCAATGAAAGTAGCATAGAGATAGAAGGGCTTAAGTAGTCATTGTTGATTTTAAAAACAAAACAAGTCTGAGGCAGAAGAGGTTTCTCTGGGTGTAGAGGCTGCCCAGGGTAAAGAGATGCTCTAGGTGTATAAGCTGCCCTGGGTATAGAGGCTGTCCTGGCTGCAGAGATACTGTTGGTGTAAAGATGGTCTGGATGTACAGAGGCTGCCCTGGGTGTCCAGACACTTTAGGCCAAGGCTAGTTTCATTCCTTGGATTCACAGAGTAGAAGAAAGGACAGACCTTCTTCAGACCACCAAATAAGCATCATGACACACCCCCACACATATACACAAATAGATCATAAAACGAAGAAATGTAATACCAATTATAAAGAAACTGGAAATTGATGATGGAGTACAGATTGGATAGTAATTTTTAAATTACTCAAGGGAGGAATTTTAAATTATTTGTTTTAAGATAAAAGAAAATTTTTCATAATTATATTTTAAGGAACTCCAAGTTTATGATCTCAAACACCTAATGAAGATAATAAATAGAACAAGTATCACTGCCATAATGCACTGATATAAATTGAGAAGGTATAGATATCTCTGTGCAGGACAAGACCCATTAGAGAATAATAAAATAAAATGAGTAGTAACAAACAGAAAATATCATCAAAGTATATAACAAAGCAAGGTTAAGTAGTCAGATTCATGCAACATTTATATCAGCTCTACATACATATGCTCATCCATCAAGGAAGAAAAAAGTATTATTAGAGGTCTCAGTGGATCCTTAAGTCTTACCAGAATACTTAGTTGTTTTCCCACTTTAACAGACTTCTGCAATGAGATGAGAAGACCAGAGAGTTGGGAAAGACTTTAGCAATTCACTTTCATTTTCTATACACTCTACATAAAACATGTTTGAATGAATAGGTAATATGTTTTAATTTAAAAATACTGTCATTTTGTTAAATGGACATTATGTCAAATTGCCTTCAAACACGTGTATACGTTCTCAGGCTTCATCAGAGAAGCTGTCTTTGCTTTTTTCTATAGCAGGGCAGAGGTCATTTCAAAGACAAACAACAGAACACACTACAGAAAATAAATTCCTGGACTGCCCAGCCCTTAGCACGCATATGTAACTATCTCCAAGTCTCCAGTAACACCAAGGAAGAAGGGGCAAAAATAATGTAAGAGCAGCAGGTTCAGGGGACTGATACAGAACAGACATGGCCATTGCACTCATGATATCATCAGCATCATTAAGTACTGTCAGTGGCTTTCATAGCAGTTCTGGTGCTTGGGGCAATGCTTTAGTCATCATTTCCCTCATCTCAGTTCTGTATCCATGTGTCTGCCTTTTGGTCCAATACCACGCCTACTACTGAAGTACATCTTAGACATCAGCTATCTTCTAAAAGTCACACCACATTACTTTCACACACTCTACCCAACCTAAGCCTCATAGCTTTACCAGACACACCCTAGGCCTGCAACCCACAGCTTCTTTCCCTTCCTATCTCTTATTGGTTTATTCACCATTTCCATGGCTTTGTGTATTGTTATTTTCTCAGAGTGTTCTGTGCTTCCCTCAGCCTACTCATACTTCTTCAGCTCCCGGCTTTTTTTCCACATATTGTTCACAAATTTTGTCTTTTGTTGAGGACAATTTATTTTATCTTTCTAGAATTTGATATATAGCATTGCAAACAAGTATGCCTTAATATATTGTTGAGTTATTTAATATATGCAGAATGCTGTTTATTGTCAAAGTATTCTACTTGTACTTGCTATATTATATTGCAAATGTTTATCTGTTTTCCTCTTCCACTGGAAGGTGAGGCTGAAAGGAGGTGAGGCTGAAAGGAGAGACAGTGTTTTAATTAACATGGCAGCCCTGAGCCAGACATCAGGTCCAATACCTAATACCCACTTAATAAATATTGGAGTAAATTAATTAGTTTAATGCTAACACACTTCTCTTCAATCTCCCAATTATTTCTACCTTCTCTAATAAAGAATTAAAATTTAGTCAAAAGAGAATAAGCACTAATTGTTAATGACATAGTCAATGTGAACAGAAATAAATTTCATTTCTAATTTTATCTATCTGGGATGTGAACAGATTAGCAATTATGCAAATCAGAGTGCAGACTTCTCATAAAACTAAAAATATAAATAACATATGACCCAACTATACCATTCCTGATATACCCAAGGATTCTAAAAATATGCCATAGATATATTTATACATACAACTCACTGCTAACCATTTAAAAGAGCTAAGAAACCAAACCAGCATTTTTGTTCATCAGAAAATAATGAAATAAAGAACTTTGATATATATACATATGAAATTTTATTCAGTCATTAAGAAAACAAATTTTTAATACTTATTAAAAAGTGATGTAACAATAATTATTGTGTTAAGAAAAATACCTACCTAGAAAAAGAAATGCCCCAAAACTATGTGTGTGTGTGTTTTACGAGTGTCAATCATGAATATAAATAACTTTATCATTATAAAGGATGAGATTTTATTTTTTGAGGGGAGCAGAGGAAAAGTATGGGGATTCAAAAAAAGTTTCAGAAGTTTTGGAGATATCAGAGGGACTCTGCCCACAGTTTATGTGGGGGGTTAGTAAAAGCTCCAGAAGTCCCAGAGCTCTAACCACAGTCAGTCTAGGAAAATCAGAGAATGGTGATTCAAACCTTTAATCCCAGCACAGTATCCTGGGAGTGGTGACCTACACCCTTAATCCCAACAGAGTTGAGGTCACTTTAGATTATAGAAGGAATTCCAGGCTCCCAAGCAACACAGAGGGGGCCATTCCAAGGGAAGGGAGGCTGAGGAAGCTGGAAGACAGCTGGGTAAGATCTGACTGTGATGTTAATTCCCTCTAGTATCTCCAACTTCTTCAGAGATCTATCCCTGAGTCTCATTCATTCGAGCAACAGAAAAGGGAAAATTATATACATACATACACACACGTATATCATATAGATATATCAATTCAATTTAGAAAAATGAGAGAGAGAGAGAGAGAGAGAGAGAGAGAGAGAGAGAGAGAGAGAGAGAGAGAGAGAGAGAGAGAGAAGAGAGAGAATAAGAGACTTGAAGCCATTGGTGTAAGGATTCCTGGCACATAGCAGCTATGTGGTAAATGTGCTAGCCCAAGAATCTGACCTGACACCAGCAGAACACAATGTGTAAGGAGAGCACACACTTAGGTGTGGTATGTAAATCTGTGCCCACCTGTCCTCTTATAAGGAGAAGAAGCCACAGGAAGGTTTTTCCTTTTTGCTTCAGGCATCTCTTCCTATGCACCTGCCAGGGCAATTTCCCCAAACAAACTCTAATGTGGCAGCTGGTAGTGTGTCTGTTCTCACATGCGAAACAAACAATTAGCACTGGATTATAATTTCCTAGCAACTACTGAAATATTTCATTTTAATTTCTAATAAAAATATTTGCTAATTTTGTCATATTCCAAAACTTGGGTATCTCAGTCACCTTTATACTTTCTGGTACCGTTTTTTTTTTCTTTCTTTCTTGTTTTGTTCCTCATGAACCAAATGTCTTTGTAGCTAATTGCATTATAACACAAGCTTGCTTTTAGATTTTAAATGAAAAACAAAAGGTCCTATGAATATTGATTTTAATGGTTGTGGTGGTTTGAATAGGTATGGCCCTTATAGGCTTATGTGTTTGAATGATTGACCCATAAGAAGTGACTATTAGAAAGTGTGGCATTGTCAGAGTAGGTACGGCCTTGTCACTTTGGGGGCAAGCTTTGAGATCTCACGTGCTCAATCTATGCCCAAGTATGAGACCAAGTTCACTTTCTGCTGCCTGTGGGTCAAGATGTAAGATTCTCAGCTACCTCTCCAGTACTATGTCTGCCTGCTTGCTGCCTTGCTTCCCACCATGATGATAATGGACTAAACCTCTGTGAAAGATTGTGTTGTTCCATTATAAACATTGTCCCACCCACTGGTTTAATAAAAAGCGCTGATTGGCCAAAGGCCAACAGGAAGTGTAAGCAGGGCTACCAGACAAGGAGAACTCTGGGAACTGGAAGAACAGAGCAGAATGCCAGAGAGAAGCCAGAAGAAGCAGAGGACAACTATGCTGCTCTAAGAAAAGATACCCAGCCGCATGGCTGAACAAGATAAGAGTCATGGGTTAGATGAAGGGTAAAGAGTGAGCAAGTTATATGCCTGGGACTTAGGCCGATCAGCCTAAAACTACTGTAAGCATCTGTGTGTCTCTGCGAATCTGTGGGTCTGCGGGCCTAAACCTTGAGGCTAGGCCCAAAAGTCCAGGCCAGAAACCTTTTACTACAAATGGCAGTGCAACATGGGGCAAATATACCCACATAAAGCCATAGAAAGCTTAAAAAATGGTCTAGAGCCCAAAGCAGCTTCTGAGTTGTGTCTCTCACATAAGCCATGGTACAGTGATGCCCTGGTGAGGCACATGGGCTTCAGTATGATGGCTAGCTTTTGGAGTGCAATATAACGTGTAAAATGGCTTGTTCTTGAAGTCTCACAGGACTGTCAATATAAGCAAAAAGTTGTAAATGATGTATTTAAGGTTTCTGTTCATAAGGACAAAAAGGGAACAGAATCAAAGATGGCTTTCTAGTGTCGAGGTTTTCTTGGATCAGCTCTGTTGCTGAAGGCAAATTGACGCTTGGCTTTTTGAAGAGAAGCTACCTGACACTTGTGAGTCTTTTAAGAGGCCCTGCTGCCTAATACTTAAATAGAGTTAATGAGCAGCAGATGGCAAAGTTTTACTTGGTGATTATATGGACCCTGAAATTCCCCAGAGTACCTGGGTTAAAAAGCTGAATTCTATGAAGCTAGACTAGGAGCTGGGTGGAGCCATCCATCTATCCTACCAACCTTGAATCCTGGCAGATTAAAGGTGTGGTCAGAGGCAGAAAAAGTTAAGAAATAAATATACAGTAAAGACAGTTTTTTTTTTTTTTTTAAAAAAAAAGTCTAAGTGGTTTAGAGTGTGTTGAAAATATATATACACATAGGCTTAGAGAGAGAAAAAATGGTAGAGAAAGCCTTTAAAAAAGAATTAGAGTGAAATAAATATATAAATAAATAAGCCACATAAAGATGAAAAAAACAAAGAATGTCTGGATACTGTATATTATTGTCTTATCTTTAAGCTTCTTGACTGAAAATGACTTTAGGTTCAAAAGTCACCTTAATCTACAGATTGAGTTCTAGAACAGCCAAGGTAACCACTGAAAACAGAAAGCTAATGAAGACATCACTAAATAAAGGGTGATGTTCTAGACCCAGTAAGCAATAAAACTTGGCAGATTTGAATACATCATTCTAACTTCAGAGTCAAGGATAGAATAAAGGCATTACTGTATCTTTCCCCATGACTCCAGGCATGTGCCAGGGTTTTCCCTTCATGCAGGCCCAGAGAAAAAACTGTATGAAGTTGTGAAGGTGAAATCTGGATTTCTTTGGAGAACCAACCCCCATAATGTTAGAGATGCCAGAGTTGTGGGATACCTGCCAAAGGAAACAGTTAACAGGAAGTGGATCCAGCCCAAGAGATAGATCAAAGTTCTTAGTCAACAAAGCTAAAAGGAGTTAGAGATCTGAAGAGCACTTTGACATCAGACACAGAGATAAGGTGTCTGGATTTTGCCAAGCTGGCTTTCAATCTAGTGTTGGTGCAGTATTTGCTAACCATGCTGCCCTTCCTCCATTTTAAAGTGGTAATGTATGTCCTGTGCCATTGCGTGTAAGAAGTATATGATCTTCTTTTGTGTTAGATTTTATAGGAGATATCAGTTAAGAAATTGCATGAATCTCAGGGCAGACATTAAACTATGGACTTTTATACAATTTTGAGACTGTTATAGACTATGGGAACTTCTGAAATTGGACTGACTGTATTATATAATGGCTATATTTGCCTATAGTGGCCACGGAGTGGTATGTGATGGTTTAAAAAGGCATGGCCCCCATAGGTTCATGTATTTGAATACTTGGTCTATAGGAAATGGTACTGTTATGAGCTGTGACCTTGTTGGATTAGGTGTGGCCTTGTTGGAGAAAGTGTTTCAATGTGGGAGGAAGGCTTTGAGGTCTCATATCCCCAAGCTATACCGAATGTGGGGCCCAGTTCACTTCTTGTTGACTGCAGGTCATGATATAGAACTCTCAGCTACCTAGCCAGCACCAATGTCTGCCTGCATGCTGCCTCCCTCTTGCCATGATGAAAACCTCTGAAATGGCTTCTAGTTAAATGTTTTCTTTTCTAAGCATTGCTGTGATCATAGGGTCTCTTATAACAACAGAAATTCTAATTAAGACAGTGGTCAGACTGATTTTGATATCAGCAAAATATTTACTTTGATATTCATCCCTATGTAAAAACAATTGCTTTTTCCTTATATATACACAAAGGAAAACCGTTTGTACAGATAATTATTAATGTATATTGTGTGTTTTCTATCTCACTTTTTCCTCTGTATTTTTTCTCAAATTTTGTCGTAGGTTGGAACCTTTACTCAGAAAAATCATCCTGAGAACTTAATAATTCGAACTGTGATAATCCTTCCCTCAGAGAATTATTACCTGACAACACCTTTGTTTACATTTTTTAAATGTCCAAGGAGACAACATTTCACTATATTTATCTAAAATGCACCATTCTTTGAGCTCTAAAGATATATTAAATGATCTAATTCAACTCTAGGGAAATATGTAGGATTTATGTTGACATTAAATTTACTAAAAGTTTTAAAAGTTCTTCAAAGATGATCATGTCTTTGTACTCAAGCAATTTTAAGTCATGTCTCAGGTCATCCTGGATAAACAAAAAATAAAACAAACACAAACCCCAAAGCATGGCTATTAGATTTCAGTTTACTTTACTTTAAATATTTTAAGTTCATGTAAAATAGCCAACATTTATTTAGCAACAAAATAGAGTTATTAGCTAGAAGGAAAGACTCTTAAAAAGTCAGTCATGAAAGAGCCTCGGCTTTCATGTAGTTAAGTATGAGTTCATCTGGACATAATGGCATACACCTCTATTCCAGCATACTGAGAAACAGACAGAAATCTGTGTTGAAAATCTGCCTTTTCCACTTAATCACTGTATATCCTTGGGTAGATTATGTAACCTTCCTTAAATGAAAACTTTAAGGCTTGATATTGATTGTGGTCAAGATGGAAAAAGATAAATTATAGAAAGCAATCAGCTGCACAGTAGTCTGGAAAGAAGACAAAAAGTCAATCTTGACTCAACTGCCCATCATTCTTTCTGAGTAACAACTTCCAAGACTAGATGACCTTGGCTTTGAACAAGAAATAACTTAATAATTCTAGTCGGCCTAATTGAGATGCTGTTTGAAAAAGAAGATAAAAATTACAGAGACTGATTTAGTCAAAACTCTACAACATTCAATTTTTACAGCAAAATAAGCATTTTTAGAGAAGTCCCACTGTTCTATTGAATAATGTCACACACATATTTGGGAATGGTATGAGAGTTCATTTACTGCCATAGATATTTTAGCTTTAGACACAATGATGTTTAAATCTTTATAGAATATTTTTATCAAAATTTTCTTACAGATATCCTATTGGAGAATTAGATGCTTCAATTTGATAAAATACATATAGTCTTTGGTAAATATATAAACTATTATGCCAACACTGGGATGATAAACCATGGTTCACTATTTTCTTAGAGTTCAAAATCAGGAAAGCATGCAACTAACAGCACTGTTGGACATCAAGAATGGAGAAAGACATTTGTAAAAGGTGACTGATATAAGGGTCACAGGAAATTGTAGCTATTTATTATTATGGAAATATTTTATGGAGACACAGTCTGCACATAGGTCTTTAAAAATATTCCAGGATAGTTTCATGGAAAGAAACGAATAATAAGGAATTAAACTGTCACTTGGAGTGGTGTCCAGCAAGATCAAACTAGGATAAACTGCTATTCAAGGAAGCACACTGTGTGGTAAGTCAGTAAAAGCACCTCACTGAATGCTGCAAAGCCCAATAGCCAAAGAAACTGTGACTCACTTGAACTGTAATAAATGACAAATCCAGGGACGTGGTTCTTTCAGGCAGTTTATAATCCATCATAGTGCATCTGTGAGTAAGTGGCACACCAGCCAAAGAACAGAGAAAGAATGAAGTCTTTCAGGCTAACTTGGGTATAATACAATGTTAAGTAAATGTCATAAGGCTTAGGAAAAAACAACTGTTAAAAACTTTACTTTATCCCTCTGAAACACTCAGGAGGATTTAATTGTGCCACACTGAGAACTGCTGGGTTTTGTTTAGCTATGTTATTGTGTTCAAATAAACTATTAGTCTGCCTTTGTGGGATGCTGGAGAACAAAAGAGCCCAAATCTGTCAACAATTTACAAATGGCATTAAAACAACTAAGCAGGTAGGCTCTTAGAAAATAATCGAATTACATTTCATATATTGTATTTGTCTCACATATATTCAATTATGCTGCAAAGAATTTGGTCACAATTTATAAAATATTAAAAACATGACTGCCAGTAAGATAAAGAATGGGTGATGTGAGAAAACACAGATTGGCTTGTGCATCTTTTGTAAGTAGTAAAAAAGTAGAGAGTAGACCAACAAAGAAGATTGAGACATATTTATTTTGCAACTTAAACTTTTGCATCCAAGAGTTAAACTCCTAAGAATAACAGTAGCCTGTGTTCTATAAACCACAAATACTTTTATATATGTGTGACTTCCAGGTCTTCTTCATTACTGACAATTATAAAGGAAAGAACAGACATAAGATCTCAGCTCATATTTCAGATGATTTCCATTAAAATGAGCTATACCTCATTTCCTTACAGACATGCATTTTCAATTTCCAACATCCCGACAGTGCAATAATAGAACAGTATTACTATGTTTAAAAGATGGCTCCATGGTTAAGAACATGTGCTGATTAATCATCTGGGGACCAGAATTCATATACTGGTACCCATGTCAGTGGACTCAAATGCTTGTAACTTAGCCCCAAGGTACCAGATACAGATACAAATCCACATAGGCATACACACACACACACACACACACACACACACACACACACACACACACACACACACACAAAAAAAACCCAAAATAATCTCTAAAATGTGGTGTCATTTAAAATATATAGGCTATTTTAATATATGTGCTATTTAAGCAAGGAGGTTGAATGGTATCAAACGAGGAACCTCACCAGAGCAAAATGATTTCTTATAGCAGGGTAACAAGAGCTCCTTAGACATACTAGGAACTGCTGGCTCAAGAAATACCTTACTTTTTCCTCTAAAAGACAACAGAATAAATTAGTAAATTCTCAGAATGTTACAGCTCATGATTTAATTTTAACTCCTTGGTCTCTAAAAATGAAGATAAGCAATAGAAAGGCACTAATATAATAGTGGCTCCTGTATCCTTGGTTCTCAAATCAATGTTAGTCATATTCTAGGCTAAAACTGTTGATCATACTTTGTGATGTAAGTTATAAATACTTGGCTTTGAGCAAAAGACTTTTTGACCACGTGTTTATGTAACTACTAGATGTTACTCCTTTTTATCTTTTTAATGTCTTAAGTCTTTCATTATTAAATAAACTCTTTAAGGTCTCATTCACATATTTACACAGCCCAATTAGATTACTGTGATTCCTTCCCTCCCTAGTACTCTGAATGTGACTGGTCCCCAAAGGATATAAGGAGTGGCCCCAAGAGGAGCTGCAGCACTGCTGGAGTGGGTGTGGCCTTGGTAGAGGAAGTGTGTCCCTGTGGGCTTGGGCTTTGAAATTTCTAATGCTCACAATACTGCCCAGGGTCTAAGTCAACTTCGTTTTGCCTATAAGTTGTAGGGCTTTCAGCTTTTACTACCTCTGCTTGATACTGCCATGTTCCCCATCATAATGATAATGAACTGAACCTCTGAGACTGTAATTGAGCCACTCTACTTAAATGTTTTCTTTGTAAGAGTTGCCATGGTCATGGTGTCTCTTCTCAACAATAAAAAACTTTAAGGCATCCTTCCAATTTTCATTCCAACCCCACCTCATCATTCCTTACTTCCTCTATATGAGCACATTTTCCACATTTTTTTTTTGGTAGCTGTTTTGTGATACACAGAGCTTAACCCAGGCTGTGTATGATCATGGTTTGGAACTACCCACTGGAGTGTGGTGGGTTTATTAGAAGAGAATATCTGCCCTTTCTCTAGAATTCTTCAGTAGGTAACAGTGCATCAGGAAGAGGCCACCTCCCTGATGATATGGTAGACTATTTACAGGCTCAGTCTTGTGCAGGCCCATTTCAGACATCCAGTAATAATACAGGATCACAATCACACTGGCTAATTCATACTCGTGAGATGACATTTCACAGCCTTTCTCTGAATCCAAGAGCTTTTATACGTCTCCTTCCCTCAGTATTGTTTCATGAGCCCCAGAAAGGCTGGCATGAATGTCTTGTTTAGGGCTGATTGTCATGTTACTTATTGTTAGCATCTTAAACAGCCCCATGTGTCTGCATTAAGCACTGTTCACTATGAAGGGAAGTTTTCTGATTAAGACTGAATATCTGTGTGTAGGTATAAAAAGGAGTGTTCAGAAGAAATTTTTACACTACTTCACTCATGAGGTTTGGGCTGAATTTACAGAACTAGTAATGAGTTTCCTCTTGTGAAATGGACATTCATACCAAGCAGAGAATATTTAGGTGTCCTTATAACATTTGAGCCACTATCTTGCCAATAGGCACCTTTTGTCAGGCAGGTTAATGTTCTATAGTTCATAGGGTTCTCAGCTGGGTAAGACCACTGACACCTCTTCTCCTTTGGCCATCTGCAATGAAGCTCCTGCAGCTATGGAAGCAGAGGTATGGCTCTATAAAGAAAGGCTGCATGGCTCAGCCTTAGTGGCAAAACCCACAAAAGGCTCAATTAAGAGGCCTTGCTGCCAAACACTTAAATGAGGTTTATGAGCAGCAGGCAGCGGTGTATTATTTGGTGACAGTGTGGACCCTAAAATTCTCCAGAGTTGTGGTGATAAGCATGGTCCTTGCTATACCTCTGCCAAAGGCCATAGCTGAGACTGCAATCTTAGCCGTACCTTAGCAGATTACAGGTGTGTCAGAAACAGGAAAAGATAAGAGATATAACAAAAGACATTGAAGAAAAACCTCTAACCCTTTACAGGTTGTTTAAAAGTATACATAGACTTGGGAGAGAAAAAAGAAAAAGGCCAGAGAAAGTCTACTTAAAATATATGTATGCCATATGAAGATGGAAAATACACAAAAGTCTGGCGACTGTGTGTTATGCTGTCTTTAATTATCTGACTGCTGAGGAAGGAGCAAGGTCTGCTAAGACATTTGACTATTAATCTGCTGGAATAACCCAAACTACATACTTAGTAAATGACTTGACTTTAAAATTGAAATATGCTACTTTGGAGAAGAGGTTTTCTTTTTATTTCCACAGAAAATAAAAGGTTGTGGATTTATTCTAGGTTAAAGAAATACGGTTTGATCAAAAAAGATCCTCTGGAAAAACAATCTGTTATGGGAAGAGATGGTCACATCAGCTTCAAGGCTACTGAAATGAGGCAGGCTCAGGACACCCGTAAGATTGTCAGTGCCCCCAGTCAGCAAGGAGGAGTATGGAAATCTATGTCCAAATTCCCAAAATATTGATTATATATGTTTGTTTTTATTATAAACAGTTAATAGTAATAGTCAATCTCTTTCTATGGAAAAAGGGGGGATATGGTGTAGAAATGATTTAAGAAGGTACATTATTGAATCTACTTTAATCCAAAAATATAGTTGTTAATCTCAAAATACTTTACATTGGTATGGGTTTTGGTTTAATACAAATTAAAGGTCAACTTCGTTATACTCTATGTATATTTCCACTTTTGTTTAAGATATTATGTTATGCAATTCATTTAAAATTGTAATATATAATTAAGAAATAAAGATTAATAGTCATCAATGATTACCAAACTTATAGCATGTTAGTTAAATTTTTAGATATACAAAAATATTTAAAGATATACAAAGATTAGATATACAGAGATTAGATAGGTGATCTTCAAATACTTTGAAGACCTACAGAGTATGGCATTTAAACTATTTCAAAAACTTAGACTTTTCTGGACAGTGAGACATGTCTGCTTCTGTCGGCACCAATCTACTTTAAGAGGATGGTGAGCATCGAAGAAATTCCATGTGGAGTTAACTTTTTGTGGCAAAAGTTAACCATCGGACAAGAAACTGTTCTTGCCTTGACTTCTTGACAATATGCTGCATAAACTGGTCATGCAGGACCCATAGGAAAATGACCTCTGGAACTTTGCCAGGGCAAGACTAGATGGTCCTTCAGGTTCATACACGGCAGAGAAAACTGCCAGACATTCTGCAGGACAGAGGGAGAAGCTACTGATGAACTATGCCAGAATGGGAGGAGCAGTCCTGCTTCACTTGAAGGTATTGCAGAGATTCTTGACCTGTAGGCTGAAGATGAATGTTCCAACTTTACAAGAGAACTTTAGGTAACTGTCCAGTTAGGCAGATGCCTCTGTCATTTTCAGAATTTGGAAGTTGCTTGAAATGCACTTCTTGTTTACTTAGGTAATATTATATCCTTCTGTGGTCTTTGATGAAGTTGAAAATCAGATACTTATAATTATAGTTTTCCTTAGTTATAATAAAAGGAAAATTAGATATGAAACTTTGGACTCGCAAAGATAAGGCATATGATAGAATATTTTCTTTAATTTTGCTAAATACAAATAGACTAGATATTGTAACTGTAATTCTTACTTGACAGCTTTTTTATATGTAATTTTACTACATTAAAATTGAAACCTTCCTTTTTGATTAGAGAGAAAAGGGGGAATTAATGTGGGATGTCTTTCTGTATGCTATGAATTGCCATTGGATAAGAAAGGAATGGGTTTGTCCTACAGTAAGCCAACTTGGAGGCAGGCAGGAATTCCAAACACAGATAAAGGAGGAAGGTATAGTCAAGGGAGATGCTACAATCTGCTGCCCAAGGAAGCAAGATGTAAAGAAATACAGGTAAGCCATGGCATGTCAATAAACAGATTAATGAAAATAGCTTTTTTTAAGTTGAAAGAGCTAGCAAGTAGTAAGCCTGAGCCATAAACCAAATAACATGTAATTAACATAAGCCTTTATGTGATTACTTGGGCTAAGTGGCTATAGGACTGCAGCCGGATGGGCCAAAAACTCAATACAGAAAGAAAGGTTCAGAGGAAAAGGGAGACGCTCAACAGTCAGTAGGGTATGTGTGTACATAGTAACAATACACAGTGTGTGTTTATACGTTAAGACTGTTTGGCTAATATTGCTCTTTTCTGACGGGAAACTAAGGAACAGTAGATCTGGGGTAAAAAGGACAGAGACGAGGGACACTTGGAGGAGTAGAGGGAAGGGAAAGTGAGGTTGGGATGTATCAAAAACAAACAAACAAAAAAAGAAAATATAATTTTAAAACTGCACACACATTTGAAAAGGGATATCACATTAATAAATCTTAAGTATTTTTTCCTAAATAAGTAACAACTATTCGGCAAAAGTAAAGTTAATGTTTGTAAGCTTTCCAAAGTTAATACTATTAAATGTGTTTTTAAAAACATGATTGTTGTACCTTCCAAATAATGCTAGAAATATAACAAAAAGCATTAAAGCATATGAGACAGTTCATATTGTAGAACTCCCAATCATAAATGCTAGAAGCCATTAGGATATGAAAACTCATAAAAGGACAAATGAACAGTTCAAAGTAAGAAAGCCTTTATTTGAGTAGGCATTATTCATTACAAATGTAATATCAATAAAAAGGAATCCTACTGGAGAGGATACATTTGAAAGTAGTGAATAACTAGTTACTCTCTTCTTTAATTTCTCATTCTTATCATCAGTAGGAAAGTAATTTACTTTTTAGCAATGCAAATACTGAAATAAGGAGAACAATTCATGCTATCTTTATTCCTGATTTAATAAAACTGCTTTTTAAAAAACACATAAAGCTCAGTAATTTATGTTAAAAAACCTTTAATGTTTATTAACTCGTTGTTTTTTGTAAAATCTTTGGTTCTAAAATCTATCTTTAACAGAAAATACTTAAGTACTTACGGTGGAATGAAGAAAATTTTGTATTTCTCTCATCCAAATTTATCACCCTGCTTCTATTTAATTTTAACTTACCCCCCCCCCCCAAAAAAGAACCACTGGGAAAGCATTCACGAGAAGGGCAGGTGGCTCTTTCTTCACAGCCCATCAGTGGATGACCCTGGACCCACACGTGATCTTCTGTCATCACTGTCATGGCACTGGGCCCAGCAATATTAGCATCATCAAGATGACATACTGAGGACAACCTCAGGCTGACTTAACGCATCGTGTAGCCATCTCATTAGAGTCTGAGAGGTCATCACATGTACCAGTGCCTTGTAATGCAAGTCTGACTCATACTAGGAAATTCTCTATGTCCCCATTCATGCTGGGACAAAATTTCTAATCCCTTCTAATCCTCTTAAAAATCTCCCGTGACAGATAATAGCATTTTATATTATGGATGATGAAAAAGCACACTATATATAGTTACTATGCTCAAGAGGATTCCTCATTTCCTCTAAGTGCACTTAGGTTGTGTTGATAATATGCAATTAAATGTTCAAATTAGCTAGTCTTTGTTTCTGTGAACCATAGGAACCAAAGAAATTAGACTGACAGACATGATACTCTCACTATTAAATCTCTGGTAATGCACAGATTCTAAGTTAGAAAAGTTCTGAGGATTTGAATGGTATGACTTGTACTAATAGCTTATTTATGCTTGTCTTCTAATTATGTGAGTGCATGTGCATGCTCTTGGGAGTCAGAGAGTGAACCTCTCTGAGTTCCAGGCTATACTGGTCTACAGAGCAAGTTCTGGGACAGCCAGAGCTACACAGAGAAACCCTGTCTCAACCCCCGCCCCCAAAGTCCAAACTATCCAGTTATCAGTTTCTTTATAAAAGATAGTAATATTTTAATATAATCAATACATTCTGCTTTATAATATAAATCACTTGTGGACTATCTAAAATGCAGTATAAATCTTGTATAAATAGTTATAGATTTTTGCTAGAAATTTAAAAACAATACGTTTGATCTGAAGTTGGTTGAGGGTGTAGGTGAAGACACAGGCCAGCAAACAGCAACTGAATACACAGGAGGCTATCAGGAGGTGAGGTATATATAAAACACGTCATATAAGGGAGCTTGGCCTCTGTAAGGATCCCTGAATATGATCCCCTGTTGATACAAAGGGACAGAGATACACTGTCACTCTTCATAGACAGCATCTTTTAAGAGTCACAAATACGCACTTTAAGAGGCAGCAAAAGGGCTGAAGGTTGAGCTCAATAGGAGAACGCTTCCCTAGCAAGTGAAGGGTCTGGTTCTCACTTCCAGGGTAGAGGGTGTGGGGGGAGGAACATGGAGAAGCAACAGCAGCAACATAGACGACAGTAATGAAGAGTGAGCCACATGAGGGACTGTGGAGGTCTATTACAGATGTAGACATACGATATACCTTCTTTCAATGCATTTACAGACAATATTACTTGAAAAAGTAACACAAAATAAAAACCAGAATATTGATTTATTAATATTAATAATTATATTAATAATATTAATAATTCATTATAATTAATAATATAAAAACCAGCTTAATTTATAAAAATGAATCATCCATTTATAGCTTTAAATTTAATCTGGTTCATTCATTTAAATTACAAAATAGCATGGTTGTTACCATATCTTCAACAGTAATGTGACAAACAGTACCCTAAGCTCTTCTCTGTTTTGACGCCCCACAAAACATTCTGTATCTGTCTCCTTATATACCCCAAGTCTCACTAGCTTCCTCTTCTATTCCTCAGTTTTAACATAGGCTTCAACTTGGCATTCTGCTTTCACAATGTATCTCTCATCTGGCCACCCTAATGTGACCGTGCTCATCCACACAGCACACATTTAGGTCTGTCTGGAGAGCCTGCTGATATCCATCCTTCACACATCCCAGGCTCTCAGAGTTAAGTTGCAGCTAGCACTGCATCAATGCTGGTGGGCTGGCAGCCCTCCAGAACGTCATCATGGGTAACCTTTTCTATCCTTTTGATCTTAAATATGCCTTATAAGTGACAATGATGAATTGGCTTATGGGACCAGATGTGCTGGTTTTGGTAGATATTTCTGTCACAGTAAAAGAAGGTGAGAATTCTATCTATGGCATTTCTGAGCTTTAGCTGATTTGAAGATCGCTCTTCTATTCACACCAATCCTTGTTTCAGCTCAGTTATGGCCTGATTTATAGGATTAATGCAGATGTGAAGCTTCCCTTTCCTAGGACAAGCTTATAAGTGATTCAGATTTTGTTTTCTTCCCTTAGTATTGGGACCAGAGCACAGACCTCACCCATGCGAGGTATCAGTCTCCACTGAACTGCAGCTGTGGATGTGGGTGGGTCTCTTCGTTTTTACTATAGCTAATTGTGTTATGTACTTAAGTATATGCAGTGATGTCTACAATTATGTTTAAATGAATCCAGGGGCTATTAAATTAAAAGCTTCGCAAGACTTGGTAGTTCAATTTGCTTTCTTTTTCACAATAACACAAATGTATCCTGTAACTACAGAATAAGCATAAAATGGAACAGTTTAGCTCAGAAATCATAATAAGCACACTGGAAAGAAATATAATGTGAGTTCTTATTTTTAAAAATGTGGCTAATACAAAGTATGGAAGTACTGACTTTGTAATAGCCACACTGAAAAAAAAAATCCTGAATTTGTAGTTAAGTGCTAAGATATTTACTGGATTTTAAAAAGGCAACATTTAATATACCAAATAGATTCAAAATAGTATTCTAACATATCATATAAAAATGCATTAAGAAAACACATTCTACCATTTTTAATGCCAAGTTACACTAAAAGATTTTGAAATAACTTGTATATTTATATCATATCACAATTTGTACAAATCATAATTTCATCCACAACAGTTTCACCTGGCTAGCTGCTAGCTTATGGATAATAAATTTCTAGGCAGATCTCTAGGGAAGTAAATGGAAAGGAAGAAATTCAGTTTTCTGCTTTAATGTTTATACTTCATGCCTTATCTCATTATCAGAGCCGCCCCAGGCTTCATTTCTCATGGAATATCTTAGTACAGTCTTTCTGGATGAAACACTAGTTTTGTAGGTTAATATAGTTCTCGTCCTTTTTAAAGAATTCAACGAAGATCTGAATTCTTGTTCTGAAAGAATGGTCATTTTTATTGCTACTGGTTTAATTATAACTTACTTTTCTTCTATAAAATACTCACAGACATACACAACAAAACCCCCCAAAAAACAAATAACAATAACAACAACAAAAACCAATTCACAATCCAGAAATAGGCTATGTGAGGAAAAGCCCTTGCCGCCTAACCTATACAGCTGTTCAATTCCAGACACTGATATTTTGCAAAAACAGAAATGATTCCTATAAATTATTCTCCTTTAACCTCCATGTGAGAAAGACCAGGGGCAGGGGTGGGTGGGGCGATGTGTGTGTATGTGTGTGTGTTTAGGTCTATAGCCCTCAGAGCCATGGCCAAATGTATTTCTACTATTTCAACACCCAGCTTGTTACACTGTTAGCAGTTATAACTAAATAATACATGCAGATACATGTATTATTTTAGACATAACCCAAAATAGGATTTATCCTCTGAACATTTTCAGAACTACAAACTAGTAATTCAATCTGATATTAATAAAAGAGAATGTGAGTAGTATTTCTATAATTCATGTCTATTCATTTTGCCAACTAACACATATGTCTTAAGTCAATTCCAGTGCACTCTTCTTTTTATAATGGTAAAATCCATATTCAACAGCCCTCCAAATTCCGGAAAGCCTCTGTGTGTTCTAAAGTTTAATATTCTCATAGGTTTATACTGTACTTGAAAAATGTACCAATTATTTTAAGATCCATCTCTCACATTCAGTTCACATCTTCTTCTCATCGGAATACAACAACTCTGGCTTTGGGAAGTATTTATCTTTATTTGGAGACTTCCTTATTTTCACCCTAATACTATCAGGATATGTTTCTCACATATATTTCTCTAACACTAATAGTCACTGAAAACTGTTCATAAATCTTTTGAGTTTGAAAATGTTATAGTATGTAAGAACTAGAAAACAGGGAGTAGGGCTGAAAACGGTCATTTTCTGATAAAGACACAGCATTTAAATCAGGAACACTTAGCACTGTGGCCACTTGCACCAGATCTGTGTGAAAATGAGCCTTCTCAGCAGTCAGACATGGCTAAAAACAGGGCTCACGAGGCCTTGCTACTCATTGCTGAAATCCTAGCTCCAGACAGAGTCTAGGGGCGGGGAGTCAATGCCTGAGTTAAACACCCACTGATGACCATACCAAAATCAGATGGATCGTTTCAGTACAACAATTACACAGATGGCCAGGGTCAAATTAAATGAGTCACAAAACGAAACAAATCCCAATGTTATGGTTCTGAGGCATGTGGGGATGAGGTGGGAACACTGATAGAGATGGAGGAAGGGGAAAAAGATGGGAAGGAGGGCACAGTAATAAGGACATATGCTGATATCAATAAACTGTAGAACAATCTACAAATCCTCCTGATTTGATAGAGAGTAGAAGGTTCTATGGTGTGCCTAATGGCAAGGTCTCTATTAGCTGAGAAATGCCTTTGGCTACAGAAAAAAAAAAAAAAAGTGTGGTCCAGACAATCATAGAATCATAGATTAGAGACCGCCAGAATCACTAAAGATTACATGGTCCAGAAACGAGTACAGACAGTTAGCTCCTCAAGTTTGGCTTCGTGCCTCATGACTAGAAAGCAGTCAGCCCATGTCTATCTATAGTTCTGATTCACGACAATATTGACATATAAATTTTTCTTTATAAAAAAAGATAAGCCAAAACAAAAGAATAAAACATGCTAAACTTGAGGCCAGAGAGATGACAAAATGGTTTAGGTCACTTACTGATCAGGCAGAGAACCGAAGTTTGGCTCCCAAAAGGCACTTTGCAGCTCACAACCACCCTTAGCTACAGTCCTAGGGTCATAATGATGCTCTTTGGCTTCAAGGGATCTTCATGCATGCAGTACATATATGCTCATACATATAGGCAAATATTCATACATGTGAAACAATTAAAAAAAAACAAAAACAAAAATACCCCAGATATCTCAAAATGCTTTTCTAAAGTGTTTGGAGCATTTTACCTTCTCATCAGCAATGTGTAACAAGTCAATTTCCTCAACATCTTTCCCAGTTCTTGATTTGATTTGTCTATCTGTAAAGTAGTATTAGATTTTATTTAGGGAAACTTATATTTCCCTAATGACTAATATTGTTTGACAGATTTCTATTTGGTTACAAGATATTAGTGAATATTATATCATCTTCAATGTAATGCCAATTCAATTCTTTGGTTAACACTATGTTAGGTTGCCTCTTTTCTTGTTATTTAGTTACAGGGGTCTTTATTTTAGGAAACAAGTTTCTTGTCAGATGACTTGGGAACCCTTTTTACTAAATTACAGCATTTACTCATGGTTTCCTTTTGCGATACAAGAGTTTTTAATGAGAAAATAAAATCCATTTTGTCTACTGTAGATTTTGCCTTTGGTATTTTACATATGAACTAAGATTTTTCTCCATTTAGGCCTATAACTTACTTGAGTTCATTTTAGAAACACCGGCAATATTTAAGCCAATTTGCTTTGCTTTTCAAATAGATAACAAATATCCAACGAAAATAGGAAAGAAAACCAAACTATTGTTTCTTTGTTGTCTTAGTAACTTTGCTAAGGATCAGTTGAACAGAATCACAAAAATTTGCCCACAGACAATTCTGTTGGATTTATGTAATGGCCATCTTTGTGCTAAAACTACACTGTCTGAATTTCTTCATCTTTGTAGTAATTCTTGATGTTCTGTTTCTTGTTTTTAGGGATATTCTGACTATTCTACTTCAGTTTGACTTCTAAGATGGGCATTTAAGTTTCTGTCAAAATAACTAGCTGCAATTTTGTTATGAAGATGTGGAAACTAAAATCCGATTTAATTAGCTGACTTTAAGCAAAATAAAATTTCTAATCACTATATTCAGATGCTTTCTCATTTATTCAAGTTTCTTTTTATTCATATTTTGTGGTTTTAGTATATGTGTTTTGAATTTTTGTTTGTTATTCAACTTAGTCCTCAGAATGTATCATCATCACTATGTTTAGAGAGCTGGGATTGGATGGAGGACTTCAGACATGCTAAAAAGATGTTTATCAGTAGGGAATCAATTCCCAAACCTTTTTTTTTTTTTTTTTTTTAACATTACCCTCCATTTTCTTGATTTTTTTTGGTTTGCTTTTTGCAAATTTAGAAATATGTTTAATTTTTATGCACTGTTACCACACATTAAAAGCAGGTTTATTCACTGACTGGCTATATTTTAATTCAGCTTCTTAGCTGACAATGTGACAATAAAGTAATAATTTTCATTAACCTTTCTATTTTCTGAAACAAATTTTCAGAGACTTTTACAACTTCTTTAAATAGCTAAATTTTAAAGCTGCTAGGATGCCATCAGAGTCCAGAACTGTCTCTGTGGAAATATTTTAAATTATGCATTGCATACTTTTATTTACTGATGTACTCTAGTCTGCTCAGAAAGTATGAAATGTTTGCTCTATTTAGTTCTATGGCAATTCTACCCTGCTATTGCTGTTTGCTGTATCTCTTTTCCCATGGATAGTGCTACCTTTTATTTACTGTACAATCTTCAGCAAGAACACTAAGGGATTAAGTATTGTATTATTTTGATATATATTTATGTTGTTCCATACGCATTGATGATTAACTCCTTCCTGTAATTCCTACTACAATTTGTGATTATTTGATCTCAGCCTGAAGGATTTCTCTTAGTCTTCTTGATAAAGTAGGTTGTCAGTCACTGTTTTACTCTACAAATATTGTTTCATTTGAAAGTTGTTATACACAGTATCTGGTATAGTGAAAGCATTTTCAATCAACATTTCTTGTCGATTCTTTTCATCCTTTACATTTCCTTCCCTACCTCTCTCCTGCCCACACTTTTCTGTTTTCCTATCTCAGGTCTCTTTTGTACGGCTCCACAATATTCCTACTTCCTCCTCTTGTTCTTGTCTGTTGTATCATGTTACATACACACACTGGAATTGTACTCAACTATAAAAAGGAAATATGTAATGTACACAAAGTGGGTGGGGCTAGAAAGTATTACAGTAAGCACGACATAGAACAATAAGAACCATGTGCTTCCTCCCATGTGGATCCTAGTGTGCAGCATACATATGCATGTGAATAAATAGGTGTAAGTGTGGGTTAAGCCTAAAAAACTGAAAGTAAGTATGGTTTGACTTTGTCTTCATTTAGAAAGACCTACTATACTGGCTATAAAATTAGAAATTCACATTTTTTTTCTTTCCATTCTGAACTCCCTTAATACCATTCTTATTTCTTCTGGCCTCTATCTGTACAGTGCTTCGGATGAGAAGCTAACAACACTAGAGACCCTGTGCAGATGGCAGCCACTGGGATGGGCATTAGAGATTGAGATAATCTCTCTGCCCCTGGCTTTGCAGCTGTGATTATGTGTCTCAGTATGCCAATCTGGATTTATTCTACTAAGGGTTTAGGTATTTTGAATACTTAATATTTTTGATAAGAGTTTATATACCGTGGCTATTATTTCTTTAAGATTTTCCTAGCTTATTTTTCTCTTCATGAATTTATATGAACTTTTATGAGCACAGCTGAGGGTATCTCAAAGGCCTCTGAGCACCTTTCCTTTGGATCTTTTATTGTCTGTTCTCATAGATTACATATTCCATGCATCAACCTTCAAGTCCACTGACTCTCCTTCTGGAGTCTTCCATCACCTGTTGAGCTACTCTCATGGACCTGTCATTTTATACTTGATACTAACTCCTGCCTCTTTGTTAAGAATCTTTTCATGTTAACATATTATCATGCTCGTTTTTAATTCTTTAAGCATGTTTTCTAAAATATTTTACTTGTGCTTTGAAGTCTTCTTGTACTGTGCTCAGCATCTGGGGAAAATCTGAAAGCTTCTATTGACTCTTGCCTCACTCTCCCCGACTGGGTATGGATCACGGTTTCCTGTCTCTTTACATGTCTGGTTTTGTTGAAAACTCATTTAGTCACCACTGCCAAGATCATTACTTCCAGCAAAAAATGCCACCAGATGTGGATCTCAACCTCTGGGAAGATCAATTGAGCCTTTTTGGTCACATGTAAATTAGCTGCCAATCCTTCTGGTCTGCCAAGTCCCACGAGCATCCCCAGCTAAGTTCACAAAAGGGGCACAGGGCAAGAATGGCAGTTCTGGATAAAAATGCAACAGATGGCCAGTTACTACCCTACTTTATTAGCCTTTCAGGGACAAGAAGTTCTTGTGTTCCTGCCTGCCCCTCATGGATGTGCTGGAATGTTTTTGTTTCACCAATTTTAGATCCACTCTTGCTTTGTAAAGAAAGGATATGCTAATATTTTTATTACCTATACTCAGAGACATCTAAAACATAATTTCTTTGTTTCTTCAAGAAGATACAAAAGAGTTAAACTAGTTGTCTAGGAAGTCATATGCCTATATCAGTCTTACAGCTAAGACTCAGGGAACATAACGGGAGCAGGCACAGAAACACTGTGAAGGCCAAGGGACAGTACATTTGTTAGGAGATTGGGTTGTCTATATATGACAGGGAAGCTGCACCCATGGTGTCAAAACCATATGTCTGCTTTACAAGACATGAATAATAGCAACAGTTGCCATACCAGTGTTGGCAGGGAAACCTCACGGGGTGAGAGGGCATGGTTGTCTCTTTCAGCTTCTAGATGAAGATAATAAATGCTGAGAGGGACAGGTAGTCTCCTCTCCCAAAGGGGATGAATCCCTAACAGACAACACCAAGAGGCCATCTCTAAAGATAAATATGACCTACAGTAAGTAGGCTCACCAGATTATATTTATATAGTCATTCATTTAGATATATTTCATATGTCATAATATAAACAAATATATATATATATATATATATATCAATAGTAATTAAAAAAAGGCTATGAGTTAGGCTGGAGGAAGTGAAGAAATGATATAAATATAGTACACATGTAGTAAATTAAAAGATATTTCAAAAACTAACCTAAAAAGTTAACAAGCAGAGCAAGGATGTCATTATAAACATGTACATCTAAATATTATCTGCAAGCTACATAAAGTCTGACTTCTTCAACTCATGATGAGAACAGTCTTTAAAGCAAATGCCTACATACAGGATCTCTCTAGGAACGAAGTGTTCTCAGTATCCTCCTGTCAATGGCTCAGTTTTCATTGTTAGAGAATTCCAAGTGTTTTATATTTCAACCACATGTTTCAAACTCTGCAAATTTATTGTTTGAGAAGGCAATTAAAAAAATTCTTCCATGTGGCCAAGGGTAATGTACTGACCTTCCTGGGCCTCCATTCCCTCTGGAAAATGTATATACTGCTATTCCTGGCAATAATGCTTACATGAAAAGCCCCACTACTGCTATGAAACAACACAAACTGTCTTTTCAGAACAGAGACAGATTTTGATAAATCACACTTCCCATTTAGAATTCTTAAATACATTTATCTATGATAAGAATGCTGGATAAGACTAAGAGTGTATTTATTGTTCTAAGGTTAAGGTTCTGGGTAATCTCTTTGGCAGTACATGTTGCTCTCTCCTGTGTGAGTGAAGATGCACTGTTCAAAGCAGTTGAACTTAGAAATTTTAGGTTCCGTTCTATTTTTTAAAAGCAACTATATCAGTATTCACCCACTGTTTGGCATGGCCATTCATTTATTTTCAAAAAGGCTATTTTATAACCACACTTCCTTCCAGGAAGCCTAGCAACTCAGTAGAAACACAAATGACTGACAGAAATAATACAGGGACCTTCCTGTTAGTTAAAAAGCAGGATTAATTAAACTAATGTGCTAGATCTTGGGCAAATAACTATGCAAAGAAATGGACAGAAAGCTTCTTTATTTGTTTTTAATGTCTGTGCTGTTGAATCTGTGCTGAGAGAAAAGAGAAAACACAGTAGAAAAGTAGTTTTATATTTGATCTTTAGTAAGATCAATTCAAATATTCTGCAACAGTAGGAAATAATGCCAATTTCCATGAGTAAACGATGACTATTGAAATACATTAATTGTTTACCAAAACTAAATAATCTTAAAAATAATTCTTAACATGGTGGCTAATTAGGAGTGATTACACATATGATCAAAATGTTTCCAAAGAAAACGCCAATCTCTATGAAATAAGTCTAGCTTTCTAGCAAATATTTGTTTACTTTTTAAACCATACTAAGACCTGAAATGCTTTGAACTAGTTAAAATTCTTAGTGTGTTCATATATAACTAAATTTATTTTCCTATACAGATCTACTGTTATAGTGCCAAACAAACCTGAAATAATATTAAAAGAGTTCAGAATGAGAAAAATGTTCATTACATCTGATACTTGAGCACTTATGACTCACTATTGCTTTGTGAGGTTCTATTATTTACCAAAATAACTAAAAGATGTTCTCAATTTGGATACAAAAACACAGTTTCCTGTAGATAAGGATGGTTCACAGTATTTATAATAACCCTTCAGGTTCTAATTGGAAAAAAAAAAACTACTTTGAGGCAGGGGGAATGAAGAACACCTAGGAAATTCTTGAAGTCTATGAGACATTAAAATCAGCTAGATGGGAATGAAGTGGCCCAGTTTTCTCTGTAATCCAAGGCTTCACTGTACTGACTTTAGCTATTTTAGCTGTTATAATCTTAATCTGAAACAAAACAAAAACTCTACCAACTTTAGAAACATAGCATGCAGTCATAATTTTAGAAATGAAGTCATTAATGTCAATTTAAGCCATCTCAAAATTCTGGATATCAAGATATTGGGGAAGTAAACATTGCTATAGAAAAATATGAAGTGTTTCCTATTACATTTGGGGATACTTGGTATGGTAGTGTGAATGTAACTGGTCCCCAGAAGCTCATAGGTAATGGCACTATTAGGATGTATGATCTTGCTGAGTAGGTGTGGCCTTTTTGGTGGAAATATGTCACTGTTGGGGTCAGCTTTGATGTTTTATATATGCCCAAGCCACACCCAGTGTCTCTTCTACTTCCTGTTGCTGATTTGATCAAGAGATAACCAGTGCCATGTTTGCCTCAATGGCATTATGTCCCACCATGATAATGAAATAAATCTCTGAGCCACCCTGATTAAATGTTTTTCCTTTATAAGAGTTACTGTGGTTACTGCGTCTCTTCACAGCAATAGAAACCCTAACTATGACACTTGGAAATCTCTTTAGACAATAAGTTGTTCCCAAAAACATTAAGATCTGTTTATTTTATGTAATTCTGGGAACTGAACTCCAGGACTTACACATGTGGGGGCAAACTCTACAACTGAGCTCTATCTCCAGCTTTTAAAGAAGTTTTTATGCTATATAATCTCATGCTATGTAAGCATGAGACAGTTTATGAGACTGGACTCTCAGGAGTTAGTCTTTAGTAAACCTAATGACAATGACAGTTTTAAACTTTGGGTAAAAAAAAGCAAGAAAATTATTTTTTTCATTCATAAAACTATTGCATACACATTTCTTTCATACTGCAATATGCAGATCCTACTTTCAGATAAACACATAAATGTAAGCAGGTCTTACAGGGCGTGTTGGCTCACACCTTTAATTCTAACACTAAAAGGGCAGAGGGAAGAGGATTTCTGAGAGGTTCAGGTCAGCTTTGTCTACATAGTGAGTTCCCTTAATTCCTATAATACCTTATTCCATCCATTTCAATGAAATGCTATTTTGAGGGTCTCACAACTGGTCAAAGTGCAGAGAATGAACTTTCTGTAAATTACTTAGTCATGTATGGGATATACATCTCAGAACCCCTTCCTTCCTTAAAGGCTCAAGGATGACCTAAGAAAAAGGGAACTGAAGGATTGTTAAGAGCCAGAGGTAAGGAAGGACTGGATAAAACTGTTTATCCTGGACAACAGGACCACTGTGCTCAAGAACTCACAGCAACTATAACCGCCTATATAATAGCAGGCCGGCCAACACTCCAGTATGGAGGAAGATATTGACAATGGCTTCTGGAAAGAGTCAGTTTTCCTAAGTGTATGGTCCCCAGTAAGTTGAACAGGTACCAGTGACCAGCCCTACATCCATGAATGGGTGTGTGTGTGTGATATCACAAATTGGATTTGGTAGGTTGATAAAAACCAACCAAATAGAAGACATTAAGTTGGGGGTGGGGTAGTGAGTAGATCTGGAGTAGTTAGGACAAGGAGTAGAGAGGCTCAATACTATCAAAACAAAAGTGGTATACTTTAAAATATATATCTTTTCTAAAGAAAGGACTTATACTGAGTGTAGGTCAAGTATTAGTGTTACATGAGTTCAGGGGATCCCTACTTCTACTGACTCCCAAAATCTGTATAACTCTAGAAAATAATTCATAGGATGATATACCTGCTCAGATCATGATTCATGGGATAAACAAATTGAAAGCAAAATGATTTCCCCTTTTTGTTTCTATTTTTGAAAATTTTAATTGAAAACACGTTTTTATGCACTATCTTCTGATCAGGTTTTCCCTTCTTCATCTCATCCCAACTCCCCCCATCATTCAACTGCAGCTTTCAACCTCTCTTTAGTAAACAAACAGGCAAACAAACACACTAGAACAACAACAAAAACAAATATGAAGAAGTACACAAAACACATGCGCACACACACACACATACAAACCGAAATGGGACCCAGAGAAATCACAAAATATGAAACTACAATATACAAGAAAAAAACCAGGAAGATAAAAAAAAAAATGTCAGAGGCAGGTGGATCTCAGAGAGTTTGATGCCAACCTGATCTACAAAGCAAGTTCCAGGAGTGACAAAGCTGTAATACAGAAAAAACCTGCCAGGGTGGGAGCCTGAAAATTCCCCAAGTAGACATCATTGGTCTCTGTCCCTTTTACCCTTTCTATAAAACTGCTTTATCCTGAGCAGGAAGAGAAGATTTCAACTTTACCCAACTCTACCCAGAGCCCTCGCTCCAGTTGGGAGCTGGTGATAGTCATGTGACGAGGTCCTCCTGCCTTCCCATCTGTGCATCCTCATTTAACCATGAAAATATAGCCTCAGTGTACACATGTATGCTTGCTTTGCTGCCACTAACTGCTATAGTCTACAGTAAATATTAACTTTAATGTATGTTCTTAAGGTTTTAGGCTATAAAGATTTGATCAATTTTACAGAAAAACTTTTTCATAACCTATTTTGCTTTGCTTTTGTTAGAGCCCAAGCAGCATCGCACAGTAAGATGACCCTCTCACCTGCAGCAGGCACAGACGCTCCACCTTCTTCATCAGTGCTTCCATCATAAACTGCATCTGGGTCAGTTACTTTTTCAGAACAAGTAGTTTCCCTGGAAATGGAGAATGGCAGAGCTGGTAATCATCAGTTCACTTACGGCTAACTATCTATTTTGCCAGGAAGCAAATAGAGAAAACATTCCTGGGAGAAGTGTTCTGATCGGACAGAAACAGAAAGAATTATGTGGTTTAGATAAATCACATAAAGGCAAGTCCCATAAAAGCAAGGGGCTTCATTTCAATTAGTAAGCTGCTGTTTAATGTTCACTATTAATTACTTAATTACTCTATAACACTTTATTCTTCTATCAAAACACTATTCTACCATGTTATCTCTGTGGGACAGTGCTCAGCACTATAAAAATCAGAAAGCAGTTCAACATTTCATAATTTTCCCAAAACATAAAGAACAGAGAACTTATATGATTGTGTAGTACCATGTGCAAATAGCCTCAATGCCAGACCAGTTTTTGGCCTAGAAAAGGCTAAAATTAAACATTAGCTTAGTTATGATATGGGACTTGAAAACCAATGCTTCATTTCAGATCCAA
Organism: Phyllotis vaccarum; assembly: GCA_033318265.1. Lineage (NCBI taxonomy): Eukaryota > Metazoa > Chordata > Mammalia > Rodentia > Cricetidae > Phyllotis > Phyllotis vaccarum. Next base: position 53,741,211 of record JARWLC010000014.1, read on the forward strand.
GGGAATGGAATTAATCAGTATTAGTTAGTGACTAGAACACATAAATTACCCAAACCTGTACTGGCCACCTGTACTCTATGATCTTTCCCTTAGGAGTCAAGTCTATACATTATTTCAGAAAGGAGAAAACAACAGCTCGACAATGATATAGACTAGAATAACATACTTTCATCAGATAACACGAATGCCCCATAGACTTTAGGATTTGTTAGCTGGATCTAAAGTGTTAAATGTAAAGTTTAGAGATGTGCAACCAACTTGAAGCCTTAGAAGAGGCCAAAGGTTTTGTTAACTGATATGTTTCTTAGTTCAAAATATCTAAGAATTAAGTTAATTAGTTAAACTATGTCTTGTGTTTTTATTGCTGTGAAGAGACACCATGATCACAGCAACTATTCTAAAGGAAGACATTTAATTGGGGTGACAGCTTATAGTTTCACATTTCTGTCCATTGCCATCAGAGCGGTGAACATGGAAGTGTGAAGACAGACATAATGCTGACTACATCTTGATCAGAAAGCAATAGGAAGTGGACTGCCTCACTAGGCATGGCTTGAACATATATGAACCCTCAAAGCCCACCTGAACAGTGAAAGCCACACCTCCTAATAGTGCAACTCCCATTGGGGCCATTTTCTTTCAAAACACTACAAACCCCATGCCAGTTTTATAGGTTATAACTGTTATATTATAAATGAGACCATGGCTGTCATGGAGAAATTGTGTGGAAAACACACTTGCCTTTGCTAGGCTGTCTAAACAGACCCCCCCCCCCACACACACATTATTAAAAGTTGGCATCTACCTTGCCATCAGTTTGTAAAGACATTCTCCTTAACTTTACAGCTGGAGTCTAAAAGCAAAAGGAACGGACCTTTCCGGGGCAGCGCTCTTTTCCAGCTGCCGGATTTCATTCAACAGCTTATTCAGGCTTCGGATCTTTGTCTTCTTCTCATTGAGCACCAAGATAAACCTTTGATACAGGTCAGCCTCCAAGACCTCTTTAGCACTCACACATTTCTCAAATCTAAGAAAAATCAAACAAGTCAGTAAGTCATAAGTCACATAGTTATTATAATATTAATATTATTTAATCTCATTTTTATGACTTCAAGAAAATTTGAAGTCAAAATAATTAAGACCATTTTTACACATGCTCTCAAGGACTTAAATGTTGTAAGGAGAGAAGTGAACAAATTAGAAAATACTTGTAATAATTCCTAATATTACAATTTATAATATTTGTAATTTATGTTCTAAAACAAAGAATAATGAGAATGGATAGAAAAAAGCTTTTTAAACTAAATGTCAAACGTAAGTTATTCATAGTTTAACTACAAAAGAATATTTTCATAAAAATTTCAAACATCAGATGTGGAATTCCCTTAGTACATTAATATCATTGTTATAGGAGCCACTACCATATTTTATGTTAAAGCAATGTATCTAATTTGTTGAGAGTCTTCAGACTAGAACTTGTTCCACAAGAACATAATTTAATAGTCTGTGTTTTTATGACCCACCACACATGTATGCACATACCCAAACATAAATAGAAACACAAATTAAATAAACTGAATTATACTACTTGATATATATTTCCAAGAATATAATAAAAATGATGAATATGTCAAAAAGTATGTATCTTCAGTTGCAGATATATAAGAAAAAAATAAAATTCTCTATTATTATAATTCTGCCTGGAATGCTCGAGTGCTCAAGGGGTTTCATTTGTTTTAATACCCTAAGAGATAGAGAGAAGGCAAACTAGTAGATTATATCTTATGTGTACATAAACATGCCATGAACAAGTTCCCATTTTAGAAATTTAGACATAAATTATTTCATTGAAAGTATTCTTTTAAATACAATCATATTCTGCCTGTTTTTTCTTTATGACTCTGCTTATTCTATCTGTTCCTAAAGGTATTTTATATGTGTTCCATGTGTGTCCTAATAATTAAATATGTACATATATACACAAATATCTTACAATGAAATTATTAGAAATGAAAGTGTCCCACCTATTTAAAAATACTAAGAATGTATTCTAATATGAAAAGGATCATCTAACAATGCTATTCTGGAACTAATTAGTAGAGATTCTTTTAGCATACATTTTACTGTGGCTGTCATTCCATGTGACCACAGAACACGTGTGCTCTACCAACTGCTTTATTCTCAGTGACTAGCAGACATGGTCAGTACACACTCATGAGAAAAAGTGAATTCATGGTAACGGGGTCTTTCTTTAAGCTCAACTGATGATTCCTTACATGTCTCTACAAGTACCTGTGCTTTTCAACGCATTCTTCTGTAGCTTCTCTGAACCTGTCTTTCAAGATATCAGCTAGACAGGCATTAGATTGGTTTGAGAGCAATGTAACAAACACTGTGAAGCTCTCTACCTTGGAGATGCCCTTCTATTTGTACACTACCTATCTACCAGCAGAAGACTATTGTGACTTTGACAGCAGCGCTGTGTCTACCTGGGGATAAGGACTTCATTAAAAAGCCCGAGAAGCATATGGATCCCATCATGCACTTCACAGTGGCAAAAGGGGGTGTGGTGAAATTGTTTTGCCTTATTGGGTATACAAGAGACAAAAATGGTTGGTGGCTTCTCTTAGGAATGTCTGCTTCCCTTCAGTCTTTCAAATTTCAAAAGATACCATCAACATTTTTGGTTCATTTTATGCAAGGGTATGAGATTATATCTATAATTTGAGGTGCATGCTATTATGTAAACATTCTTTTATTTTCATATCATATTTTCTAATGTAATGCCATAAAAATTTAAATATGAGAACACACACTAATATATAAATTACCTTAATATGTATACTTACAAAACACTTTATATACATACAAATATGTATAATACAATAAATTTCATGCATATCACTATTTTATAGAAAATTTAGAAAAAACAAATTAAGAATCTATGAGATTTAATTTCTTATTTAATTTTCATATAAACTTCCCTGAACTTTTTGATTGAAAAACTAATTACACAAATACATGAACTATCAAAACTATGAAAGTAATGCCTAAAACTTAATAAAAACTATCATCTTATAACACATAAATTTTTTTAAAATTATTAAAATGAAATTTATGCAATTTTTACGAAAGTAGTACTAACCTAAATATCCATGCCACAATTATATTGTGAAAGGTCACATAAATTCTGTTACAGGGAAAAAATTATGCATCATGTAAGTTACCCTTCCTATCTTTTATGTCCTTGTTGCAATAAGGACAACACCTCCCATAAAAGGCTGGGTTGTACAGCATATCGTATTATTATAGACAGTCATAAAACATAAATTTGCTACCAATAATTACTTTCTCACCAGACTCAGAGAATATTACCCTTTTTATTCAGTATTTAGGAATTAAGACATGCATAGTTTGTGGCCTCCATTACGTTTAAAATCAATATTCTATAGCATTATAATTTGTTATGCCTTACATACTACTTGTTCCCTGCCAAATTCCTATCTGAAAAATGGGGCAAGAACAATTATGTGAGATCAAGGAGGGACACAGGACTGGTTGCTACCATATAGACAATAAAACAAACCCACAGACCACTGAAACAGATTACAAACAGTAACAGGATCTTTTCTAAGGTCAGGCTCAAACAAGATGACACCATAAGTAGTGTCAAGGAGCAAAGGCCTAAAGACATCTGCCCTTTCAAAATGGACCGTGACATAGATCAATAATGTTAAGCTTCATCATTAACCTCAGGAATTTGGGACTTGGGAAGTTAGACCAGTAATTTTTAAAATGACAAATAAATAAATAAAACTAAATACAAAAAGTATTCAAAACAAAATATTTCTGAGTAGCAAAACAATCTACAGTCATACACAAAAATGAACAAAAACAAGGAAATTTCACACAAAAAAATATCCCAAATAAAGTAACAGATTTGGAGTCCAGAAAAATTAGGAGGTATATGCATGTGAGCATATGGTACAGAAAGAGTACAGTGATTATTATATTAACGGTGAGTTCTGGCCAAAATTACACTAACTTAAGGTTGTAAAATAAGAGAATCTGAGAAGCACAAAGTGGCTGAAAGAGGAGGACAGGAGACGAGCGATATAGCAGTGGCTGAATGAGGCCTCGGGCCAAGAAGAGGGGCCACAGCTGTCTCTTGTGCTCTCTGAAGGAAAGGTTTTCTGTAACTGTTCTGAAGCAATCTAATGGGCTGCCATGGAGACGTAACGATATCCCCTGAAGTCTTTAGAAATCAGACTGAATTCATCTGTAGATAATGTGATTCTACCTTGAAGGCACAAAAACACAGAGAAAGAGCTTTCAAAGCTTGCTAATTCAGTCCACACAGTTCACTGAAGATGGCCTCCTATTATAGGCTTAATAACTATAACACACAATAAAGCCAGAGATTTGCTACACTAAGGTCTGACTGCAAACAAAAACCCATTCAGTAACACGGAACTTGAGACTTATTGTTTGAAATTAAGTAAGAAATCCAGTAAATAAACAAGCTAATAACCTCAGGACTCACATACAAATTTCTAATGTTTTCTTTCTATTTCAAGTATCCCAAACTAACACTGTAATGGAACTTGCTCAGAAGGGAGCAGAGAGCACAGTGACTGAGTGATAACTCAAGAGTAATGGCAAAAAGATGCTGAGACCTGTGCATTAAAGGTCACACTTTCTATCAATCCTGTGGCTCCTTATTCCTTTTCAAGTCCTTCTTTATTCCTGTTATCCTAAAACAAAAGATTCATATTTATTTTGATGAGAATATTGATATATACCTTCAGTTCAAAATAGATTCATGTTGAAGATATATTCTAATACTGTTTAACTTACCTCTAAATTGTAAATAGAAATATATTTTGTAAGCAATTTAGTAGTATACAAATCTTCCGTAGCAGAGCCTAATCAATATAGGAATTAATATGCACACCATTTCATTATTTGGCTTGCTCATTTCCTCCTCAGCTCCTCCCATAGCTCTTGAAGTAATTTCTACTCCATTTGTGCCCTTCTTTCTAATACCTTCTTCCCTTTATCTGCATTACAGATCCAGTGGCGTGGGAAGAAGCGATCAGATCATAAATGACAGGGACTGGGAACAGGGCCCAATTTTGGATAAGTGTCCACTTTCTATGTTCCCAGTTTCTGAAAGTACATTTGTGCTCTATTTCTAATCTCTTGAAAGCCATATTGTAGTCAATACTCCTGCCATAGGGAAGCTAGTACACAGAATGCTGTGCTCACTTTCTAGGACTCTGAGCTGGTAGGAAGCCCTGAGGAACTGCTGCTGTGACAAGACCATAGTGGATTGAGAGAGCTGTGTTGTCTCCTCAAAAGGAAGAAAAGCAAATTTAGAAACTATATAAATTCACTAATCTCATGGAATGCAAAAACAAGAGCCTGAAGTTCTCTGAAGAGGATTCCTTCCTCTCAGTTCTGTAGATTCACATTGTTAGGCCTCATAGAAGACATCAGATGCAGTAATGAAAGCAGAAAAGATAGCTGGAGCAATCATAAAAGACAGGTGACAGGAAATCCCTTGATTAAGCACCTGTGTTCCACAGAATTAAGCTCCTCTGGCACTGGCTTTCAAAATTTCCCAGGCTGCAGGCTCACCTTCATTCCCTGCTGCTCACAGCTCAAGCACATGGAGCCCAATGCTGATGAGCCCACTTGTTCAGTTACTAGCAAGACGTTTGAAAGCAATTGGTTCAAGTACAGAATACCCAGTCTGCATTTCTGTAGGCAATTTATGTATGAAATTTCCTGTCATAATGAGGATATTTTGAGTTTAAATATAAATACAGTGGCTTATCACAACCACACTTCATCTCTCCTTTGATTTATTTCATATACAAAATAGAAAAGTACAGACTATAGATATCATTCCAAATAATGCTTTGTAGAACAGATACTTAATACAGATTCATATTGAATGAAAAAATAAAGTTTAAGTGAAGAATTAATTAATTTTCTATATAGTTTCCTAATATGTAAACTTGGAATTTACTATGCATATAAAGATGTATCCAATTTTCGGATTCATCTGATAGCCTGTGTCTTTTTATAAAGGAATTGAGTCCATTGATAATAAGGGATAATAATAATGACAAGTGATTGGTAATTGCTGTTACATTGGGTGGTAGTTGTCTGTTTCCCTTCTTTAGGATTACCTGCTGTAGGTTTATATATAGCTTGTGTTTTCATGGGTGCATCTAACTTCCTTAGATGTTTTCCTTCTAGTGCTTTCTGTAAGGCTGGATTTGTGGACAGATATTGTTTAAAATTGGTTTTGTCATGGATGAAAGACACTTAAAAGATTGTTCAACATCCTTAGACATAATGGAGAGGCAAATCAAAACAACTCTGAGATACTACCTTACACCCGTCAGAATGGCTAACATCAATAATCCTAATGACAGTCTTTGCTGGAGGGAATGTGAAGTAAGGGGAACACTCCTCCATTGATGGTGGGAATGTAAACTTGTATAGCCATTTTGGAAATCAGTATGGGGGTTTCTCAGAAAACTGGGAAGCAATCTATTCAATGATCAGTAATACCACTCTTGGGCTTATCTCCAAAAGATGCATATTCTTACTCCAAAAACATTTACTCAACTGTGTTCATAGCACCATTATTTGTAATAACCAGAAATTCAAAACAACCTATATGCTCTACAACTGAAGAGTAATAGATTTTAAAAATGTGGTACATTTACACAATGGTGTACTACTCAGTAGGAAAAAAAAATCCTGAAATTTGCAGGCAAATGGATGGAGGCAGAAAAAAAAAATCATCCTGAGTGAGGTAACATGGACCCAGACCCAGAAAGACAAACATATTTTAACACTCGTAAGTGGATTTCAGATGTAAAGCAAAGGACAACCAGGCTACAATCCACAGCTCCTGAGCAGCTAGGTAACAAGAAGGAACCTAAGAGAGACATTATAAAGATCTCCTGAGTAAACTGAGACCATAGCAGGGGAAGGGGTAAAAAGAGGTAGGGAGAGAACATGAGTGAATAAAATGGTTGAGTTGGGGGAGGAGCAGAGGGAGAACAAGGAAAGAGATACCTTGATAAAGGAGCCATTGCAGAGTTAGAGAGAAACCTGGTGCTAGGAAAACACCCAAGAACTCACAGGATGACTCCAAATAAGACTCCAAGAAATAGTGGAGAGGGTGTCTAAACCAAGCTTCCTTTATAATCAAATGGATGAGCACCCTAATTGCTGTTATAGAACTTTCATCTAGCAACTGATGGAAGCAGATGCACAGATCCATAGCTAAGCATTGGATTGAGCATCCAGTTGGAGAGAGGGAGAAAAGAGTATATGAGCAAAGGGATCAAGATTGTGATGGGGAAACCTATAGAGACAGCTGTCCTGTTATTGGAAGCTCGCTTACTTTGAATTGACAGCTGGGGAACCTCCATGGGCCTGAACTAGGCCCTCTAAATATGGAGAACAGCTGAATGGCATGGGCAGTTTATGGGACCTTTATCAGTGGGACCTTTATTCCTAGTGCTTCTTAGAGAGCATTTTTTACAGAGGAACACCTTGCTTAGCCTTGATACTGGGGGAAGGGCCTTGATCCTACATCAACTGGATAAGCCAGACTGCATTGATTCACCCTGGGAGTCAATCCTTACCTTCTCCATGGAATGAATGGGGGATTGGACAGAGGGGGGTTGGGGATGGGGGGAGAGAAGCTGTGCATGACTAAAAAGAGGGGAGGAAGGAAGAACAGTTGTGAGAATGCTAAAAAAAAATCAAAAAAAATATTCTGATCTAAAAGAAAAGTATTCTCTTAATAAAAACTGTAAAAGTCAAAAAAAAAAAAAAAATCCGGATACTAGCTATTTAATATAATTCAGACTACCATAATGCACTCCAAGCACAGTAATACACACAAACATATATATCTCACATTTCTCTCTGTGAACATGTAGGTGTTCATGACATAGTTCAAACACCTTTTATGTGATAGGAAAATACAAATTATTTTACTGAGTGAGAATACATTATGATTTACATGAATAAAGTAATAATTGAAAAGAAATGTATCATTCTTATTCACCAGTAAAAACAAGCAAACAAAAAAAAAAAAAACAAGAGGAAAATCAAATACTTTTCAATGTCTTATTCAGTAGCTGCAATTACTTCATCTTTTAAAAATGATTGTAGCATGAATTTTCAGTCAAGGGAAATGTCTCTAGAAGAGTCAAAACACCCATCATTTCAGTAGTTATTATTCACTAACTCCAAACAGTCAACTGTACTTATTTATGTTTCATGTTTCTTTTGTTAATTATGCATCCTACAAACTAAGCTACAGCGATCCTTTCCTTATAAATATCCTTATTCTTTGCAACACTCAAGACTATGCCAGGCCATGCGTATGCTAAGCAGGCAACACACTCAGACTAATTTTTTATTAATAATATAATAATGGGCTGTGACACTCGATCTGCAGTTACTTCTTACTTTCTTGTTTATTGACTCTACCAAGCAACCAGAGAGCTGAAATGGTTAATACTCTCCTGTTGTACAAAACAGCCACAAATAACGTGGTTGAATAAAATTGAGTAAAGAAATAATTAGGGAGAGATTTTATAAAATGCCTGTTCTACATATGTTGTAAATTTATACATGATTAGCTTATGTCTACAGGAATGAAAGGCCTCATTGTTTTGTGAAGCAAGCACACTGTGCACATACCGGCCTTGAACATCGGTCCAATCTCTCAGAAGCCTTTCATTTTCTTTCTCCAGGTGCTCGTTTTGGGCTTGTTTTTCTGCAATGGTGTCCAGGCAGTAACAAATGAGCTCTCTGATGACTTCAGTTGAGTTTGGAACTTTGTCTAGGTTGAAGGAACCAAGTCTAAACTAATAAAGAAAAAAAGAAAGAAAGAAAGAAAAAGGGAAAATTCAGAGTGGTGCTGACACTGAACAACTGACAGTCCAGTTTTCAAAATACTTTCTTCTGAGGAGAAAAATGTATGAGATTGAAACCACACTTACCACATACAATAGTCAACATAAAACCACATCACTCCCTGGCTTTTTATACACTTATCATATGAATCAACAGATAACCTAAAAGAAATGTCTTTCACTTCCTATCAGAACAGAAAGCAATATACCCGATTTTATAAATGCCACACTATCTGTTTACAAACTTGCAAAAGTTTAAGTTATTTGGCTCAGAGTAAGGGAACATGTTACACATGAGGATTTTTAACTCATGGACTACTAAAATAAATGGATATATTTGTATTACAACTGTTGGAACAATTCACATATAAAGTACTACTAAAGAAATATTAAGTATTTGGTAATAGTTAAAAACTAAATGGTTAATTTTCCAGTTGGTAATAGTAAAAAGAAAACTTAATTTTGAGAAACTGATAATCTAAGAAAACTATGAAGAAATTATCTTTTTATGTAAAGACTATCTATGAATTACTAAAAAATAATACAACTAAATGACAACGTGAATACTTTTGTAAAAGATATGAATCTTAAAATAACTTTAAGAGGGAACTTCAGAATAAAGTATTAAAATGCAAGTGTATTTATGAAACTCAAAGGAACATACAGACTAGTTATCTATATGTTTATTTAAACATAAATTCATATCATTTCCATCAAAGTCACCTGTTTGGGGCTTATTTTCAACTTTTTGTTCCTAGATCATTGATTTCTAACATTTTATGTATTTAATAAAAAAAAATTCCAAAATGTATCCTTTCTCAGGTTGAGAGTTTGGGGACAACAACATATCATACAGTTTATAAAACAAACAAAAATAACTCAAGTAGAAGGTCATTAACACAGAAATCCAAGGCTGATAACCTATACAGCAACTAATAATGTCAGTAATGTCACTGAATATAATATCACTCGGATATACAACACCGTAAGGTGAACTCTTCTCATAAATGTTTCAAAATTTAAGTGTTAAGATAGAACATATGTATAAAGACAGTTCAATATCATGAAACTATGAAAAAAAGTTAAAAAAAATAAATCTTAGATGCTGAGAAGCATTATCCCCATTTAATCAAGAAGAAACATCAGTATCGTGATGGTTGCTTTTAACTGTCAGCATGAGACAGTCCAGAAGCACTTGGAGGAGTGTCACAATGACAGTGTAGATCAGGTGGGCCAGAAGCTATGCCTGTGGGGTTCATCATAAACAAGCTAACTGAGGGGAGAAAAGGCACCCACTGTAGAGGTGCCTGAGTAGGATTCTTCTGCAGTGGCAGGGAGATGGGGATAAGCAAAAAAAAAAAAAAAAAAAAAGAAATCAAATGATAAACTTTTAAAAATAAAACAAAATTTTGTTGTTTTAGTATTGATAAACACATCTGGAGACATTTTTATTTGTCAGAAAAATATAAAATAAAAATCGAGTACAGTAACTATTAAAAATTAAGGAAAACACACCAAGCTGGTTCCACATAAAGCTGCTCATCTCCCTACTCACTAAGTTCTATGCCTGAATCATGTACTGCTTTTTTATGCCATGATGGCATAAGGCAGATGATAAGAGTATTTTCTTTAATTTTGCTAAATACAAATAGACTAGATATTATAACTGTAATTCTTGCTTGATAACTATTTTGTTATATGTAATTTTGCTATGTTAAAATTGAAACCTTCTGTTTTGATTAGACAGAAAGGGGGAATGATGTGGGAATGTCTTTCTGTATGCTGTGAATATCAATCTTTAAATAAAGGAGCTGTTTTGGGCCATGACAGGCACCATAGAAAAAGTAGGAAGAGAAATCAGAGCATAGGTAGGAGAAGCAGGGCAGAGTCAGACAGATCGAGCAAGCTGCCCAAGGAGCAACATGTAAGGAACACAGGTGAGCCACAGGCCACATGAAAGACAGATTAATAGAAATGGGTTGATTTAAAATGTAAGAGCAAGATAGCAATGTGCCTGAGCCATAGGCCAAACAGCATGAAGTTAATATAAACATCTGAGTCATTTCTGGGGGCCTGAGCAGCAGCGGCGGTGGCTAAGGGATCTGGCGCGGCAGGGTCTGGGCCTCTGGCCACCCGGGACCAAGAAACTCCATTGTAACACATGGTTAATAAAGTGGCTAATTTAAAGTACTAAGGATATGGTTTGCTTTGATATTCATTGATTTTGAAATCATTCTATAAAAGAGTAATTTACAATATGAATTACAAACTAACGTCACTCCCTCAGTATTGATGGTTACAGGACTACTCTAAGATACCAAGCAACATATGATCACATGACTTATACAAAGGGTGAGTTTATATATACACATATCCTTCTGCATACTTAAAATTCCCAATTGTTATAATAGTTAACAAAATATGAAGGCTACTGTATAGTATATTATTTAGAGAAGCTAAAGTCAGTTAGGATTCAGTTCAGATGGTATTTTTCACCATTTTTTTTTTTAAGTTCTTGGTTTCTGGAATCCACCCAAGTGAGATTATGCATCCACTGTGATGGTTACTGTCCAGTATCATTCTGATTGGATTAAGGGACTATCAGGTCATTAGGGAGGCACATGCCGGCACAAAAATGAAGATGCTTCTAGAGATGAACAACTGAGAAAAGAAGATTCACAATGAAATAGGTGGACCACACTGGGCTGGAGGCCCAGAGAGAATAAAAGAGGAGATGGAGAGAGAGAAGGGAGAGATAGCAGTCAGCTCCTTTGGTACCTGAACCAGTCAGATATTTTACCACATAGCAGCAATAAGCATGAGTTTCAGAGTAAACAAAATGAGACATTAAAGCATACTTATGTGTATAATGGTTACTTTTCTTGCCTCAGTCGCCAAATACCTGAAAGGTGTATTCACAAATTCCTGAGATAAACATGTTAAAGAAACAAACAATGGTTGACCTTGGGCCAAGGGATTAGAAGTTTAGGTCTATGGTCATTTGATTCCACTGATTCTTGAACTATGGTGAATTTCAACCTGGTGTGGGGCATGGACAGAGCAATAGCTCAACTTACAATGGACAGGAGGCAGAGAGCAGACACAGAGAAAGATGGAACAAAATACATCTTTGGGAGTATCCATGCCAGTGACCTACTTTGCCTACTTTCTGCCATTGGCCAATAATGCCACTGTATATTAAATGCTTAAAGTCACAAATCATTGATTAGACCAGATCCCTCAGAATGAATACACCATTTTCCAAAGGCTTGTTAGCTAACAATAAAACCATCCTATAGCCTACATTTCATATCCAAACTATATATCAACTTAGGTTCATATCTACAATGCTGAGGAGATGGGCTTGTCCTTCTCTGTACTAGCTAGTTATGGTAGAAGTAAAGAGCCCAGGAATACACTAAGGGAAAACAGATACAGAGACCAGGATGACCAAGCCATGGCAAATCTGAACCTCTCAACAGTTACGGATGTTAAATAAAGACTGGCAGGGCTGAAGAGGCAAGCGAAGACCAGAATATAACACCCCAGTGCAAAGCGAGCCGCTAAGCATCCTTTCTCCAGCATTTGCAAACTCTGACACTTTACTTCATTTTTGTTTTGGCTTTCTTGTCAACATACAAATTAGTGTAAAGGTTTGCATTAAACTCTACAAGTACTCCATTTCTTTCCCATCTCTTCTACATCCTACACCAAAATATCCTCAAGAAAGTACATCAGGAACCCATAATGCTTAAAGCCCAAGGACATTCGGTAGTTTTTATTTTATGTGGGCATTTTCTTGGTTTCAGTGACACCTCATTGGCTTGGTTTTTATCTTGTATTGCTTCTTATCTATGTCCCTTGTAGACTCCTATTTTTGGACTAGTTCTTTACTGACTGCTTGTCTTCTTTTTACAACTCCACCCCACCCCCCTCCTTCTTTCTCTGAGTGATCTTAATCACTCTTAATCACTCTTGAGGTTTTTCCTAGTGGCAGGGTGATGAGAAATCCAAGTCTGTTTCATGGGGTTAGAATCCTCAGCTTTAGACCTGCACATTAGGTTTTCTACTGAATGTCTTCATTTATGACCCAGAACACACACACACACACACACACACACACACACACACACACACACACACACACACACACACATACATTGATATCTAGCACTAAACTGCCCAGTGCCTGACAAACCTGCTTCACCTCTAGTAAACAAATTCTCTTCATAACTAGGAACTCAAGTGAGTCTATTGTCTAACCCCTACTTCTGTTCTCTTTTACTCCTCTTCTCCATTACATTCTTTGTCCTCTCTACATCCTAAATGTTCCGAGTCTGTCTGTTTCCCTCTGTCTCCAGGGCCTCTCTTGGGGCCAGCTTTACTGCAGGCTACTTGGTGACTGTGACAGCCTTCCATACACATCATACCACTGTAAGTCCTTTGTGTCCTTCTCCACCTTTACAGTGTGCTCTCTAATCTGAACTTTAATCCTAGCTTAAGTCTAATGCCCCTTTCCTGTCTAAAAGGGAGGCTTTCATGGCTGTTACTTGCTTATCTTTCATGTTTGATCTCTTCCAACAACCCATCTCACAAGCTCACCATCCGCATTTCTAAGATACCTGCAGTCCTCAGCACCGCCATGTGTATATAACTTTTATCGCTCCTCTGTATAGGATAGATTTGCCTATTGAATGTTTATTCATATAATAGTTCTCTGATTCTTCTACAACTATTTTTATTCTCGGATTTTGATGAGGCTCAATATTTTTAAGAAAGCTATCTGTAGGAACTGCTCCACTAGAGCAGCATAAAATGTTCATTATGTTGTCCAATGCCCTTCATACAGGGAGAAATGGTCAATATCTTTTATGAACCAAAAATCAATGAATAAAAGGTTATAACAAAAATACTGACAATGTACTGCTTTACTACTTAACAGACTTGAGAGTAATATAATAAATTATCCTTCCTCAGAGTAACAAATATATGAAAATTAAAGTTCAAGTTTTTTTTTTTTAAACAAAACAATTCTGAGGCAGAAATGTTTCTCTTTTTATTTCCATGCTCTGTTACTTTTTCAGGCTTTTGTGCATCACTGTTTGTTTATGCTCTCTTTGCATTTCAAAAACTCTTTCATACTAAGAGGACAACAATCAATCACATTAAAGCAGAAATACTGCAGATTTAACATATTATCTCAGCCTTTATGTTTTTTGGAAATAGCATTTGAAACAAAGCTGAAATAGGTAGCTGGAGTAAAATTGTTATTATTATAAATTTATCATATCTGTTATACCATATTAAAATGAATAATATTAAACAAATCAGAGTTCAAATGAGATTTACTTAGAACTAGATTGCATTAACATTTTATTAATCTTGATATCAAGGACCAGTTTAGAATATTTTGTGTGCCTACTATCTCTTGAAAAATTATTTATACAGATATGTATCTCAGGCAAAGTAAGGAAAACACCATATAAAACTAAAACGTCTATTAACAGTGGGCCCAGACAACTTGGTCTTCTGTCTAGGGAAACTTTCCATAGCTTCCATGCTGCACTATGCATCGGTCACCTTGCTTTCTTCTTCCTCTTCTTACATGAAGTAATTATTAGCAGAATATAATGCGTGATTATATAACAATTCTGTTCACAGATACCAACCAAGACAACTCCCTTCTTGCATCTACTATCAGAATAGATACGGATAACATGCTCAGTCACCTGATCTTCACTCCTGACCCAGCAAAAGGTCTGATGGCCAACTGTGTTGCAGGTTGAGTGGCTTTGGTTCTGTTTGCTCCCGTGTCCCAGAGTTTGATATACAGAGTACTGATGACTCAGCAGCTTCCACCATGTCTGTGTATGCGGAAGACTCATCTTGGTCCCCACTACCTTCATTCCACCAGTTACTCCTTGTCAGAAGAATCGACAACATGGAAAAAGCTATCATTTAAGAATGCAAAGATGTGGTGGGAACCAAGTACCTTCTTTCCTTCAGCCACCTGAGGTCCAAGGCTGATGACTTACTCTTTCCTTCTTCTTTCCTTCCGTTTGCCAAGTGCCAGACCCCACCACAGCAACGTGTTGGTGGGTTAGTTAGTTTTCTCTTTTCTTTTTTACTTTTGTAATTAGAAAGTTCCATTGAAAATGTGTAAGTTCTATGTCAATGTACCTTTAACATCAGAATGTATTTAACTGGTCAAATAAAAGTTAATGAATTATACTTAGTTATTGGTCAGACATTTAAATGACTAAAATAAATTACAATTAAGACTAATCAACCAACAAGGCACTATGGTGATACCATTAGTTTAATTTCAATTAGCAACACTTATGAATTAGTAATATTTATATATTTGTGAAATTCATTAAAGCTTCATTTATAAAACATACATGTATTTACACTTTTTCAAATATTTTTATTATGGGAGGAGTGTACAATCTATCATTTCAGCTTCATTAAGTATGAATCTAAGAAGCAGAAGTAGGAAATAAATAGGAAAACAATCTACAAAATGTTTGTGCTATTACCACTGTTCATGGAGTATTTATGAAGAGGTGTCTGTACATAGAGAAATCTACAAGAAGTTACAGTAATTAACTCAATTCTGGGTTTCTAATTATACCACTAAAGCCCAGAGGAGACCTGCTATATAGTCAGTAAGCTTCTGTAGAATCCTGCATAGAAACTTGAAATAGAATTATAGACACTTTCTTTAGTTCTTACTCTATATCTGAACATGGCGACCAACAGCACAAAAGGATGGATCAGACAGAATATCTGCTTCAGATAAGTGGATAAAGAACAGCAAACTTTTACATGCCCCACAATATTAGTACATTCATTTCAGAAAACTATTACAAACCATGACTATTATACAGCTGCAGATTTTCAAAGTTCAAAAGCCCGAGTATAAATGAAGCCAGACAAAATATAAAAATATTTCAACACCAAAATCAGTGTTTGCAATGAAATAATGACCCTACTGTATGAAATACCAAGTGTTGTGTGGTAACTATGTAAATAAGTCATTTTACATAGAAGAGCTTCTCACTATTAGCAAATATTAAACCAGAAACTAAGTTTCAGTGACATCTAAAAGAAATCAACTGTTTTGGCATTCTATCATTCCACTTCTGCGGACAGTGTTTTTATGAAGCAATGACAAATAAGAACACTCATTCATTGCCAAAAAACTGTTCAACTAGTATAGCAGTCATTGTATTTTGGCAACGTAGTAATCATAATTCATTCAATGAGTTGCTAGAGATGAATTCCAAAACTTAAATAAGGGAAGGAGTAAAGGCAGAATAGCATCTGAAAACACAATTTCAATAAGACTACTCATTTTTTATAAGTAAGGTTAGATCAGTGGAAAAACAAACCACGTTATATACAACATAAATGTCTGGGAAATTTTACTGTTTTAAATCACACCAAAGTTCAGAGTCACAATTAGACACGCTTTGGTAAGTGGATCACATGTGTAATTCCTCTGCTATAGGAATTCAAACATCTGTAGATGTGAGCTCTGATAATATTGTCATGACTACATAAATTAACATTTGGCCATAAGTGAACAAAAGCATCCATAGCACACCTGTCTTATGTATCTCCCAATTTACAAAAAAAAACTCAAACAAACAACATAGCTTGCACAGTAGACTCATTTTAAACATCTACAAGTTCAAGGTAGATTTTTACATGTTCATGCTTTGAAATTCAAACTGGATACCAAGTACTAATAACTGGACCAAAAGCATAAGCCAAAAGAAATCATAAAAAGGACTGAGTGCAGGGATTGTTGACTGCTACTGAGGTGATAAGATATAACTCTTTCAAAGCAATTCTATAAACCAAGCAAATGTTCATATTTCATGATCACTTTGAATAACCAAGAAAGTAGTGACTGCAGAAAATATAAGACAGTTATTATGAAATTAGATTGTCATCTTCCACTGGAAAGAATTTATATGCTAGTTCATTATATATTATTCTAATAAAGGCCATAAGGCAGACACCATTGGGATCAAAGAGTTTATATTCCTTTCTGCCTCTAATCTCCCCTTAACAACATACTCCCACTTGAGGATATTTCTATCACACTTTCATTTTTCAAGATTGTTTTGTAGATATCTTTTTATTATATAAGCAGAACTGATTAATACGACACTGTGCTCCAGGAGAACATTGTGATCAAGTGCAGCCATGAACTCTTAAGACCTAATACTAAGAGAAGTACATAGGAAGGATAGTGATCCAAAGGCAATGTGGGCTCCATAGCTAGTTTAACACCTGTGTTAGCTACATGATACCTATCTTCTAAAATATCTAGTTAAAAAATAAAATATATTTTGGGATTGAAAACCTGTGCTAGCTACCTTAAAAGCAAATACAAAAAAAAAAAAAAAATGCCCCTACTCCTATGTAACAACACTCAATTCAACATGCAAAATGATATATGAAGTAACATTTTATGAGAATTATAAAATATAAATGAGTGTTAATTGATGCAGGATCATTTATTGTTACCACTAACCTAGTCTTAGAAGAGACACCCACTTTTGGTGATACTACCTGCATAAAAGCAAGGGTCAAGATATAGGCAAAAGCGAGAAGATTAACCATTTCAAAACTGTAGTTCAGCCTTATAGAGCTTAGAGATACATACAAAAGAGACTTCATTTCCTGGTCATTTTCAACAGAAAGAAGTGAAACAACTTCTATGCATATTTATTGTGTTTTTTTATGAATGTGGATGGTACACTCATAATAACAAAATGCATGAATGTTACAACACTAAACAATAAAATCAGAGTGTCACAACAGGTGAACTGTGGATGAAAGGCCCAGAAAACATGCTCTTGTAGACACCATGTCACAGCAATGAACCACCACTGATGCAGGAGCCAGTCCAGAAACATCGGACCCTATGATAAACCTCAGAAAAACAAGGTCACTGAATCAACTTGCTCACAATTTAATGGAGAAAATGAAGAGTGGTGATGTAAATTTTTCCATTGTTATTTCATCAGTGAGTAGCCAGAGGAACCACCCAGACTTGGATTAAATATCCCTTTCTTCTCATTGCCCAAAGCATTCAATGACACTTTTTTTAGCTACTCTGCTTTCATTTAAAAACTTTTTTCCTAGGACACTGGTTAAAAATGTATATTATTAACATTTCAACATAACATTTCTAAAGAACAAAACTAAGCTCTACTAAGAAGACACCACACTCAATCACTAATGAGAAAATTACGTAAGCAAGTGCAGTGTAATTCTCTATATAGATTTATAGTTTAATAATTACATTTATATTTCATATTAACTAAACCAAAAGAATTAAAGACTAAGGGAGAAATTCTATTAATTCTGTATATATAATTTATCAATAACCAAGTTCATCATTCTCATATACTTTTTTAAAAATTAGTTTAGAATGCTTTTTAGTGACTAGCAACTGCCAAAATGCCCCTTCAGAAATGATTATAAGTTGATTAATACACAAGAACAAATAAAATGCTATTGATGTTTACACAGGATCTATACCACCAATGCGAGCTTTACTTAGGTGTTATCAAGAAGACAAAACATGTGACACTGTAAGAAAGCCACATTCCTATGAAAGGATTGAAACCTAGTAACTAGAACATTAAGAGTTTCACTACCATCCATCACAGCACTTCTAAAGATTATCCTTTGCAAAACATAATTGACTTTTCTGCAGTTTTTTTGATGGAAAATAAAAGTTTGCTTCAAGATTTTTAATAGTTATAGAGAGTTAATGTACAGTCAGTACTCTGTTGGCTTTTGATATATATCATAACAAACTTTTAGTAGGAACTAGAAATCGGCCTAGTACCTCATATAAGATACCTGAAGACAAATGCTCAGTTCCTTGGATTAAATGGTGGAGAGTCTGTATCCTAACACAGGCACATCTTCCTATATACTTTAAGCTATCTTTCAATTAATAATAATATTTGATATAATGAAAGTGCTGTTTGTTGTATGCAGTATAGTATATTTATGAACAATGATTAGAAAAACATATCTTCATGCATTCTTAACAGATATAACTTTTAAAAGATATACTCAATCTGCAATTAGTTGAACCTGTGAATGAAAAAAAAAATTGTTTCTCTCTGGGGACCACAGACTAATGTGTGTCAATGCAAAAATACAATCAGGAATATTCAAACCATTTCAATTTTTTTCTAGTATCTATTAAGAAGTGTGCTAGCATCTCAGAAGCGAAGCATAAAGAAACCATACTTCTTGTCCTAACAGGAATTACAGTCTGGCAGAAGACACTGAAACTGAGCAAAGCAACAAGAATTCAAAGAATGAATGGCACCACTGTCAAGTATGTGTGAGCCAGCTCAATAACATGAATGAGTAAAGTTGATGGAATGGCAGACCAGAGAGAGAGCATTCCCTGTCCACAGAGGCAGCCAGAAGGTAGTGAGTGGCAGGGCAAATGCTAACATGCAAAGGTGCAGTGCTGGGTACATGCCTAATCTTTCAAAAGTCTAAAAACTAAGGTGATTTTCAGTATTAGCTTCTCATTTAAAAACTTGTTTAGTTTTCTTCTACACATAAGGACACATAACATGTTCAAATCCACCTTAGTTCCTTTGTTAAAAAACCAAAATGGATTTCTCAGTGATTTCAAACTAAAGAACCACATGATTATTTTTGTATTTTAACCATGCCCTCTGGTGACAGGTAAGACAAGAACCACCAAAAACAGGAAAAGAAAACAACTGTGTATTTATACCTGAGCAATCTAAAGTACAGTAAGAGTCATCTGCATGAAAAGAACTGAAGAGAAGACACTTGGAACTTGAGGGAAGGGAGCAGCAAGACGCTGAAACCTGAAGATCCAAGGAGAAGCTGAGTATGAGGGTGGGGCATGAGTAGTTACAACAAATTCAGGAAGGGTAGGAAGGCAGAGGCTGTGAAGGTAAAACAGAATAAGGCTTCCTCTCTCTGGAAAGTGAAGGTGTGAAAGATACAAATGTATTTAAAGAAGGCAAAAGGAAAGTCAAGAAATACATACTACTAACTTCTGTTAGCTTAATGAGTGAAGGAATTCAAAGATGGCTCACTGATTTCTGACTTTCTGATATGCATGCTCTATATATTTTCTCCATTTATTTGTATGAAAGAGCTTATGAATTTGATTGGATATTTATTCCCATAACTAGGCTACATTAAGGCAACACTGACTATAGAAAGGAAGATATTGCAATTAAGACAGAACAAAGTGGGCCTTCAGGGAAAGGAGAAATAAGAATTGAGCAAATATTTCTGTGGCTGGCCTTGATGGGAAAGGATGCCAAGAAGACAGCGTGTAGAACTGGAGAGGTAGCAAAAGCAAAGAACTGGCAAAATCGACACCCACTACAAGAATCTGTGCAAAGCTGGATGCCACACAAAAGTGTAGCCTTGCTGGTGTTGTGGGATATTTGTCCGCTGTCTCAAGATGTCTCTGCTGTGATTGGTGCACTAGAAAGCTGAATGGCCAATAGTGGGCAGGAGATAAAGGTGGGAGTTCCAAAGAAAGAAATGGAGACAGAGAGGAAGCAAGATGGGCAGTACCTGACAAAACAGAGACTAACAGAAATGGATTAAGTTATGAGAGCTAGTTAAAAGCTAAGGCAAGGCTTTCTTAACTAATAAGTTTCCATGTAATTATATGGGAGCTTGTGGTGAGACAGAAAAAAATTCTTCAGGCTGGTACTCTGATTTTCACACTGTGATCCAGAGTAAACAAAGAAACAATAATTGGCTTTGCTCTGCCTAGACTGCTGAAAATGGACACAAAAGACAAGTGTGTTTTTCAAAAGATAAAATAAAAATGGTCAATAAGCATATAAAGCCATCAGGGGAATACAAGTCAGTATTAGTTTGTATTTACGAATAGCCATCATTAAAAAAGAAGAAGCTGGTGAGGATGCTGAGATAAGGTGACCTCTGACATTGCTAATGTGAACATAGATTAGTCCATCACCATGAAAATCAATATGGAGGTTTCCCTAAAAGCTGAAAATAAAACTGGCATATCGTCTAGTTCTACCTTAGAGAACAGCCAAAGGAGGATCACAGAAATATTTATACACCATGCTTATTACAGCATCATTCTCAATTGTTAAGATGTACAAGCAGACTAAATGACCATCAGCAGCTGAACTCATTCAGAAAATGTGGTGTAGATATACAATGGAATTTTACTCAACCATAGATAAGAATGAAATTGTACTATTTGCAAAAAACATTGATGCAACTGAAGATAATTTTCGTATCTGAACTAAGACAGCCTCAAAAAAATCTTGTATTTTCTCTTTGACGTGGATCTTAGATTTTCCATAAACATGTACAATTTAGGATAAAAAGAAGAAACTATCTGATAAATGGAAAATGTAGAGAGGAAGGAGAGCAGGAAACAGGGAATGAATGTAAATACAGTCACTGTATGTGATATACCTGAATGAAAATAACTTCATGAAATTGATTATGAAAATGAATATATACCAATTTAAAATTAGCTGTTGGATCAAATTGTAATGAATGAAAATCATGTTCAACTTATTTAAAACATCAAGTTTTAATCAAATCTTAAAAAATAATTAACCACAAAGATAAACAACTACTTGTGTTATACAGAAATAAACTGGTTAGAACACCAGTTCTCAACCCTATCAATGCTATCTGTCACACTTTAACACAGGTCCTCATGTTGTTAATTAACTAACTTTGTTGCTACTTCATAACTGCTATTTTGCTACTGTTATGAACTGTAATGTAAATATGTGTGTTTTCCAATGGTCTTAAGTGATCCCTGCCAAGGGCTTCCAGACCCATGGTGGAGATCCACTAGGTTCAAGGATTATAGTGTCAGAGGCTTCGAATCCAGAAGACTACAGAAGAAAAAGAAGCTTCGGGATCACAAGAGAGGTCACCAAACATTTTAGCAGTGCCCAAGAGCTGCACAGACAGCAATGAAGAGCATCACTGTAGATTCCACAGCTCTACAAGGCTGTAACAATAAACTGCTGTAATGAAATATATCTTCTGATTTCTCTATATAGTTAAAATGACTAAGTTTCTGCTAAAAATCTAAAATAAAAATCACAGATGCATGGCAAAAGATTAACACTTCAATCACAAAATTACCTCATAAAAGCACTTCGATAATTACAGAAGAACAAAAAGTTATAAATGTAGTAGTTCCGATGGCATTCACCACTCCATCTATTGAAATCTTTCTGCCTGTATTCACAGTAATAAGTATACAGTGTGTGTATTTTAAACATTGCTCCCTGAAATGACAGGTTTTTTCTTTCTACTCAAAGCTCATGCTGCACTCTAACCAAGTTTCTAAGTCAAAAAGAACCCAGGAGACCAAATGTTTAAGAAAAGCAAGATCTAATACAAACATTATTCAGTCTTTAGGTTTGAAAAAGAAAAACTGTTAAAACCAGCTGCTCTAGCTTTGGAGAAACCACCCAAGATTCCCAGAGGCCCTTTTTCTTGAATACAGTGGTCAGCATCCTCACACCCTGTATTTTCTGTTAGCAGCACCGTGCTTTCTTTGTGCTTCAGTTCTCAACTCCAACATTCTTTCCCCAAAGAAACTCTTAAAAATAAGAAAATTTAAAATTCTTTCTCCTGCTGGGTACTTGTGACACGGACCTTTAATTCTTGTACTTGAATGGGAGAGGCAGGTAGATCTCTGTAAGTTCGAGGTCTGTCTAGTCTAGAGACGAAGTTCAAGGACAATCAGGGCTGCACAGAAAATACCTGTCTAGATGCTGCCCCCAAATCCTCCTCCCAGATTAAACATGAGAGAGTATCCTAAAGGAAGTTGCATAAGAAAAATCATTTCCTGGTGCAATAGAGTGTACAATTCAGATTTGTGCCAACAGCACACACTCTTTACTTTTACTAAACAAAAATGCCTCATTAAATGAATGGTGAGAAGTGAGATGATCCATACTTTAAAGGGGAAAATACAAATTGGGAGAATGATAACTTTCTATGAAATTATAAAACTGAACTGCTATTTAGTGGACAAAGTTTTAGAAAATAAATCTAAAATATGTTCCTTTAAAAAAAATTACGCATAAAATAAGACTGAGAAAAATTCCTCAAATATTTAAACCCTAGTTCAAAACATTGAGGCATCATATTCAGACCCTGCCATAGTCCCTGGCACATAGGCCTCTCAGGCTTCCGAGTAGGCCTTCGGCCCTTGCTCCAGGATAAACTGGGGTTCTATAAGAAAAGGCACTTTACTAAGACAAAATATCCCTTCTGTCTACTGTGTACTTTGTTAGAGAACATGTGGGGGATTCAGTATTTACAAAAGTGTACATCTACAGCCCCACCAATTCCTTAGATCAAAGTTCTAATATGCAGAATATTGGCTGCTGTCTAGCACTACAAATTTTATAATCTTTCTTTAATATATTACTAGCATACAAATCTTAATTTGGAATTGTATTCTACTGTTCTCTGAGAGATGCTCTGTGACCTAGTACATGGCTAAATTTTCTCGTGTTTTAGCATGCTTAGAAAGAACTGTGCACACTCTAATCTTAACAGATCTGCTATCCTCCATCATAATAATGTTGTTAAATTTAACTATGAAAGTCTGCTTTCTCACTTGCATGATAAATTGGTTTTTAATGAAGTGCTTGAAGATATTTGAAGATACTGGAATTTCAAATTTGATCTTGTAATCAATTCTATTGATTTTTAAAATATCTATTATGAGGTTGTGCACAAGATGAATACAGACTCTCAACATTATTCTTATTTTTATAGTTATTTGGACTTCCCCATTACTGTCAACACTTACTGAATTTAACTACATACTTTATATAATGTAATGATGTCTCATAAGTTATACTTAAATTAATATTTTCTGCCATATTACTTGTATCAATTTCCAGCACTCATGATTCCTCTACTTTTATATATTTGTTGTGAATACCATAAAATTATAATTAGCACTTATTAGACTTATTCATTTTATATATATGAGTGTTTGCCTACATATATGTGTGTGTATTGTGCATGGTGCCTCAGATGCCAGGCAGGACAAGAGATCCTCTAAACTGGAGTTACTGATAGTTAGGAGTCACCTGTGGGTGTTGAGAAGTAAGCCTGGGTCCTCTGGGAGAACAAAGGACACTCTAATCCCATTAGCCATCTCTTTAGCCTAGAATTAGCATTTTACAGAACCTGTAACCTATTTTTTTCAAGGAGAATTTACATTTATATAACTGATTAATGTACTTCTGCCTTCTTACTTTGTACTTCTTTCTTCTATGTGACTCATTTTCTAAATTTTATTAGTTATACCTAATATTTTAAGGCTTTTAAAATTTCTTAAAATACGTTTGTTATTTTATATCTCTTGAAATTTATTATGTATCATGTTTTCAGGTAATCTTTTCTATGATTGCTGGTGATTATATTCTATATTATTAGGCATGTATACAATATTATATTAGGTAATTTACATAGGTATAATTCTATTAAGAACATCTTCAGAAAGCATATACTTTCATAAAGCCTGCAAATAAATGGGCTTTAGCTTGCCTTCTGCATAGCTTTGCATTTGCTTCTGCAAATTGCTTAGTTCTGACAATCCTTAGCTTGAAATCCTTGTGCTACACGGACAGAATGAACTCTGATCCATCTAAACAAGTACATAGGAGGCTCCTTCTACCTAAATTCTATTTCCCCTATTCCATGTGGAAGCCACACATTTTATATACAAACCAAATGAGCACTGTGGCCAACATAGCATAGCTCAGGCTCTGACTCGGAGTTAGATTTTTAGTTCTGATCACTCATTACTATCATGTTGCTCTAACCCTGCCATGAGCCTCTTGTGGTGTGAGGGATTATATGACAAAACAGTTCCTACTTGGCCAGAATTCTACACAACACTTTTCTGAACGTTCAAATAACATAAATGAATATCATTTGTTAATAAGGACTCTACTACACACTAAATGTGAATGGCATAAAATTCATGGTCTATGTAGCTTGGAGAAAACGAAGGCTGTAGAATCAATTCCCCTCTCCTAGCAATCTCAAGTTGTCCCAGTTTCCAATTAAAGACATAATATTTTCAATTTCATAAGGTTTGTTCAGAATATTTGAAATTTAATATAGCAGATATCATTTAAGTCTATTAATAAATCAGATATGCATATCATATAAATAATGTTAAGAGATTTTTTCATAAAAATATCACCCACAGAAACTACATAATTTTTATTAAGAGAGATGAAGTAGATCTAAATAAAAGGATTGATTCCTAGTGCCTTGAACCAACAATTGTATATTTATTTCATTTTTCAATCAAAAAATAATTATTATTAAACCACCATATTTAATCAAAATAGTGGAGGTCAAAGATGCTAATTTTAATTTATAGTTTTTTTTAAAGACTTCTTTATTTTTCTTTTACATGTATAGATAGTTTGTCTGCGTGTATGCCCATGTCCTCCGCACATACATTGCTCATGAAGCCAGAAGAGGGCATCAGTTCCTCAGGAGCTGCAGTTATAGGCCATTGGGAGCAGCCATGTCAGTGCTGAAATTGAACCTGAGTTTTCTGGAAGAGCAGCCAATATTGTTCAACTGCTGACCCATAATTCCATCTCATTGTATACTATTTTATAATGAAATTAGCTTAATCATTTGCCTAATCCAATGATCATTTCTTCAAGAGTGTAAGGTCAAATTTTAATTTAACATTGAAGAAAATAAGCAGAGCAATCAAAAGACTTTCAGAATTATTGTGGCATTTATATACTCATTATAATTTATACTTAATTTCTTAGGCTTTTGCAAAATAAAATCAAATGTGATTTACTAAGCATATTTCATTTTAATCTGGTAATTATAAGACTAAGATAAATATATTAACTCTTGAAAATTTTATTCAAAGAACTTTAATTACTTTCCTCTTCCCACTTTATTTGGTTATATTTGTCAGCCAATACTTTAACCAGTTCGGGTGTAATACATATTTTTGATCCACATACTGTGAAATGATGGCCATAATGATGCTATTAGTATATTTTTAATCGCAAATAGACACCATACTGTGAGGGATGAAGTATTTACAGCTCACCCTGATCGTAGATTTCAAGGTTATAACATGAAATTAATACCAAGGATCCCATGTTATGAGATCTCTAAACTAAAAGGAGTTTTATTGCTGCTTATTTTGTTGGTGGTGGTTTGTTCTTGTACTTAAGACATTGTGTCGTGGTCTGTCCCAGCCTAGACTAGAAATCTACCTCTCTACCTCCAGAACACTAGGAATATAGATATGCAAACAGTGCATCCAGGAAGAAAAAACTAACAAAATGTTTCACATCTTCCTTATATGATGATTTTATTATTTCCTTTCAATTACTTTTTATTAGTTTTTCCCTACTTATTTTGGTTGGATGGGGCACATATGTGCCTTTCCTGCATGTGAAGGTCAGAGGACAATCTGTGGAAGTCAACTCTATCCTTCCTTCATGCAAGCTCCAAGAAACAAACTCACATTATCAGGCTTGGTAGCAAGCACCTTTACCTGCTGAGCCACCTTGTCAGCCCCAACAGCAGATAATTTTAATGTAATATGATACATGCTATAACATATAACATATGCCAAATTTTTTAAATTTTAAAGTATCTTATTCTTGACATAAGAAGCATTCAAAGAATAATAAGTACCTATGACAGTCCAAAGAATGTGTGAAGTTCCTTGTTGGAGTTACAGGCAAATGTGGAAATGTAAGCCATTCACAGGGGTCACAGAAATGAAACTCTGGTCCTCTGTAAGTGCAGCAAGCTCTTTTAACCAGTGAGCCATCCCTCTGGTCCAAATATTTAGATTCTTTTAAAATAATTTATTAAAAATACTCTTTTTGAAAATATAAGACAAAAATTCCTCTGAAAATGGTGGACTGTTCTGATAAAGCAAAATCCATTGTAATCCACAATTCAGCATTTCTTAATCAGTTCACATAGGGATAGATTTACGATAACTATATTTCATTTATAAATTAATAAAATATTTATGTGTACATGTGTCTGAGCATAAGCAAGTGCATACAGGAGCCCAGAGATATTAAAATAGGCATCAGATCCCCTGGAACTGGAGGTGCAGAAGGATGTGAGCTACTATTGCTGGTCTCCTCTAGCTTCTTAGTCAATAATTTCTTAGCTGGTTATCAGTGATCATTTAAAATAAATCAAATTAACTTCTAAGGATTTAACTCGAGTTCTGAGTAATTAAAAAATTATTAAGTTAATAATTTTAGTTGTTTTACTTAAAAATAATTATGCTCTCTAACACAACATTTCATTTCACATCCCATGAGATAACATTTGATATACTGGGTGAGTCTTCTGACCATTTTTAAAAATTAAACGTTTTACCAGCTCATAGCATTTTTCAAAGCTACAATGCTCTCTTATAATCTGTTTCTGATATATATCTGTTATATCACAACAGGACTTTTAGTAATCCCTAAAATATTCTTTCTTACTTGATCATTTCTCCAAAAGGATACACAATTTCAACTTTGAAATATTAATGCAATGATAAGAATCAAACCAAGTCTCATATGTAACAACAGAATGAGTAACTCTCCCACCTAAGAATATGTGGTGTGGAATTGAAATTCACTGCTATATAAAATTAAAACCATGCTATAGTATAAATAAACTCTTACATGTTTGCCCATTACCTGGATATTAAAGCCATTAATACTAGAACTGTGTTTATATATCCCATGATTCCAATAGTTACATTTGGTCATTTTTCTGCTTTACATTACATTTGCTTTATATTGTTTTGTATGCTCTGTCAGGAAACTTAGAAGTATAGAAAAGATGCCTACTGAAACATTAGCTGTGGATGAGGAAAGTTTATATAGATAAACAGGACATTCTAAAGCAAGAGTAGCATAGTTGGTATGTTTGAGACTCTTGTTCTGACATATTTGGGCTTGTCTTTCAAATAATAAATGACTAAGAAAACCTGGTTGCCTTCAATACGGAAAAAACGACTGACACCAGCCCCAGGAGGCTCCAAACAGCAGCAGGAACTATTCCAAACAGACACAGATGTCCACCACATGAGAGTCAGCACCAGACCACAGGGACATGATGAAAGTCCTCTGTCCCCTGATATTCCTACTGAGGTGTGAACAGCCATCTGTTCTTTATTTATGTTTCTAGAAACAAAATAACTTCAAAATGCATAGAGAAAAAAGTATGTTAAACACAATGGAGAAAGTGATGAACTGATTCCGTGCTGTAACACGTTTTACTAGGTACACAATAAGCATTAATAAAATGCCTTCTAGATATATTTATGACTTCAACCAAAAAAAAAATAGCTGACCAGTGGTTGGGAGTTAACTGAAGTTGGTAAATTTCACAGGTTATTTTGACAATTATTAAAACAAGGTTCTAAAAATAAAACAATAAAATACAATTTCTTTAAGTTTATATCCCACCATGACTCACTAATAATAGTGGCATTCAAGTAAATCACAGAGATTTAGTAAAAAGATGACAATATATAGTTGGGCACCTCAGCTTAACTGCAGATAAGATACAAAAAAATAAGTTTATGTAACCACTTGTGTTCAATAGCTATATAGGAAGCTATTTTAAAGGTACATGCAAAGCACAATTTAGGATAATAAGTGCATTCAAATTGCTGCAATCAACAAACCAACAGTTCACTGTACCAAATGTCTGCATAGTCAAGGACAGGTATGAAATGTAGTTTATTTACTGATGTTAATTATATTTCTAAAACAAAATGAAGGAAAGAATTACATTTTATGAGGAAACTGCAGCAACCAAGCCATCTGTCTGCATTAAATCTACTATATAGTCTACTATATATAGCTATCTAGTATAGCTATATACAACTGCTCTGAACTTGAAAAAGTAGACATTGTTGGTGTTAGTAATCATTAGACCTCTAGACTTTGTCCACCAGGCATAAATTCATTATCTTCTTTATTTCAATGCAATATTTGCAATCGCAAAGGTCTCTCTTTAAAGTTAAAGCACATGCAGAATTAATAAAGCCAAGCTAAACCCAGTGGCGACAAGTAGCTACATACTGTTTCTGCATTCATTCCCTGACTATAAGATGGGGCTGGTAAGAGGATCTACTTCACAAAAAGAAACATAAATAAGTGTCTACTTGCAAAGCAGTTAGATTTTATGTGCCTAAAAATGACAAATAATAATGCTTTCCAAGTAACCAAATTTTAGTCCTTTTCTTCAGTGAAAGAAGTAAGCGAACCCCTTGCAGGATCACCCAATCAAGCCTTGCTCCCCTGACCTCAGAGAATCACCTACCACACACATGCTCTCTGTGAAGACATCTTCTGTGGCACTGCAGTCCTCAAACCACACTTCCAAAAGCCAGCTCATGAAAAAGCATTTACGTTACGCAAAGACGATCAGAACTAACTTCCTACATGAAAATGCCACCTGATAAGAATTTGGAAAAGCCACTTTGTGAGGTAAGAATAAAGAATTTCATGTTGTAATATGAAAAATCATCATGGCACACTGTACAATGGCATCACTGACATAGGCATAGAGAAATTTTCATTCGGACTACACGTACATACATAATCAATTGTATTTAATTATGAAGGCATAAGACATCATCCAACATGATCAGTGTGTGACTGTAAAATTGAAAGCTAATTATTTTTGAATCCTGCAAACGCTTCTCAAGATTTTTATCTACTTGTGTGCCTTCAAATTATTTAATATTCTGTGGCCAATAAAATTTAATGATATCTCAAAAAATCGGCAGTATCTCAGAAAAACAATTAGACAAATTTAATTTTTAATTTTAGAAGTTTTAAACAATAGCCTTTATATTTTTAATTTTTAACACAAGAAATATTTTAAAATAAAGGAATACTTAACAGATATTAAAATTAGGATATTTGCTAATTGTTTATATTTAACAAATTATTTTAATGTAAAATTTAAACTGCATCATAAAATTCTATGAATTTACATTAACAATTAATTTTAACTTTGTAAAACTATAAATTTACATGAATAATAAAGTTACAAAAGACTGAAAATGTATTAAAGCTTATGTAGGAGATCTAATCTAGTAATAAGCTTCAAACTTTGTAAGTAGTAAGATGAAAATACATCCTTCCAGCCTCTAAGGAATCCTCCTGGGAAAGGTGAATCGTACAAGAGGTGATATCACAGTGTCTTAGATATTTTACGAATGTAAATTCTGCTACCATGATAGTTTCAATGTCATAAAATTTTAGGTTGTCATATATTTTAATCATACGTTCTTATTTAACACTGAACCTTCTCCATGGTAGGTAAGTCTTTACCACTGAACTAAATCTCAGCCTTCTTTTACTTTGTATTTTGAGACAGACTCTCAAAAGTTGCTCACATGCTGCCTTAATCACACTCTGTAAAGTCCATGTGGGATTTGACCTTGCAATCCTTGTATCTCAGTCTCCTGAGGACCTGGAATCACAACCCTGTGCCAACAGGCTCATTTATCAATTTTAATAAGTTTCTACTCTACACAAATCATGCCTTACTCCCTGTACTCATGACTAACAATAACTCCAATATTTTCATTGGAGGAAGACATCAGTACATAAAAGAAGGCATTCAACTTAGGCAAGTAAAATGATGTTTCACTTACCACCAGAACTCGACATTTCACATGTGTTGGCAAATATTACTATACCATTATTATTTCATCAAACAACCTAAGTCCAAACCCTTTCTTTTGTTTTTCATTATGTACAATATTTCACTGGAAACGCTGTGACTCGTCAGTGCATTCTAGGTTCTCCAACTCCCCTCAAATTTAATACATGATCCACATCAAACCAGACAGACTGACAATCAGTACCACTACAATCAGATATTTTAAAAAAGAAAATTATGTCTTACAAATAAGTTTGAAAGTATAAGAGCAATTTGTTATTCGAATTAGGAAATTATAGAAGAGTTTCAGGATTTTTTATAGTTATGGAACACTTTCTTACTTTACTATATGCTTATCACTTTGTATTTTCCTAGAAGCCCTCTGTTTTACTGGTCTCTAAAGTCTACCTCAGCAACACTTTACAGTTATAAGTGTGAGGTATGAAAATGAAATCATCATGAAACAGGTGTATCCATGAAAATAACCACTAACAAATTACATCTGGTTAATTGTCGTCTACCTGTAGGTAAATTCTAGTAAATAACTATAGAATATACAACATATTTTAAATGAATAATTAAATAAATAATTTGAATAATGGATAATGAATATTTTTAAAAGTTTATTTTTTTTACACAACCGTCTTTGCTACTGATGTTTTGTTCCATTGTGTGTGTGTGTGTAAAATCAAAATCTCTATCATCTCCTTTTATTTTTTTCTTAAACACTTATTGGTACTGGAGCTCCTCCTGGACTGGTCAGATTTTGTTTTTATCTCCACCCATACTGTTCATCTCTTATTTTCTCTTAATTGCTAAAACTTAACTTTCATTAATCTTTTACCATTCTAATATTTTAACTTATCGCAAAAAAGAAGAGATATTCATAGCCATTAAAAAAATAGTGTATATTCTATGTATTATTTTCCTGATGAAAGTGTTAGAGGTTATCAAAATGTTGTTACGTCTCGGGATTTCTTTTCACATAAACTTATTATACACTTTTGCAAAATCTAGATAGATCATTGTATTTATATGACAGGACTTCCTTGAAGTCTGGCAATATGTGGTTAACTACTTATATTAAAGAATAAATCTGAATGTCAACTATGAACACCAGACTCGGTCTACTCTGATCATTCGGAATCACTGCATTCAGAGAAATACTCCACCATGTATCTGAGAGTCTTAAAAAACCAGCTTTCTTGTAATTGGGATATACAAATATATTGCCACTACTGACAGGTGAACAAAGTAATGAATTGTCTTCCATTAATTATGAGGTATGTCATTTGACCTCATAATTCTTAGACTGTTCCTCAATTGTCCTTTAACTGTTTTGTTTAATGTTATGTATTGTCTGTTGTTTTTACTCTTTTGGGGGGCCACTGCACAGCTCCCGAATAAACACACCTGGAGTCTCATTCTTACTTATAAATGCCTGGCCTTAGCTTGGCTTATTTCTAACCAGCTTTTCATGACTTAAATTATCCCATCTACCCTCTGCCTTTGGGGTTTTTTACCTTCCTCTATTTCTATATATCTTTTCTTCTTATTCCGTGTCCAGCTGTGTGGCTGTATGAACGGCTCCTTCTCTTCTTGATTCTTGATCTCCCTCTCCCAGATTTCTCTTCCTATTTCTTCTTTCTGCCAGCCAGCCCCGCCTATCCATTCTTCCTTGCTATTGACCACTCAGCTCTATATTAGACCAATCAGGTGTTTTAAACAGACAAAGTAACTTGGTTTTATGGAGTTAAATGAATGCAACATAAGAGAATGCAACACATCTTTGCAACATTAAAGAAATGCTCTACAGCATAGGCAAATGTAACAGCTCAAAATAATATTCTACAGCAGTTAGGTATTGACATTTTATATTGGTGAGAAGAGCGGAGGAAACTAGAATTCTGTACGGCTGATTGGTCTAAGAGTTCCTCATGAGACTTGAACAAATCTTTATGGTTTTGACTCTGCTTGTACTTCTCACTCTGAGAGGTTAACTGATCCATCAACCCTGAGGCTTCCCTGCTTAGAGATCAGTTTGCACCTGTAGCAATCTTCTCTAAGAGCATTCGGAACAGTTTTCTACAGGACCTAACTGAGTTATAAACACCTACTATTCTTATCTTTCTGAATTTATAGCTCATTTTTCTATCATGTCAACAGCAAGCTCCACAAAAACCATCAAGGTACTAGCAGTCATCTTTAAAAACCAGGTATTTGATACAACTAATTTTGTAAGCCTTTACATTTTTATGCTATTTCTAAGTGCTGGCTCACCTCTAACACAAACATTTTTGTTTTCCTTTAAATAGTCAACTTCAAAATAATTTCACCACTATATAACAGTTTTTGTATTAACACAATGAGTTATAAAAAGCTGTCTTGAGAATACAAAATTTTCTATTATAATCTTTCATTGGGTAAATGACAACCATTCAGTCAAGATTCCTTGTGGATTATATATTTTCAATTTGTGTCTTGAGAGAAATGATTTAGTATATGGCACAAATTTTTATTTATGAATTTATAAGTGTAATTTAATGACACTGGAAAGAAATTAACAATCTATTCAAAATATGCAGCAACTAGGCTGAGATAATTTCTACATAATTACCCATTTAATTGTGAGTTGTTATATTTTGTTATTTGCAAAAAAAAAACCCATTTCTTATTATAAATGGCAACTCACAAATATATACTAAACTGAAAAATTATATATAATATAGTGATTGTATTGTTTCATATTATATATAAAATTAAGTAGCATTACACATCATTTTCACCAGAAGACTTATTTATTCTTCTGTAATCACTTTCTCCTGCATGTTTATATTTTAGGCTTCAAAAAAAAGTATTCTTTTCAAATAATTAAAAAATAACTTGTATTTTATGATCACAAGAGATCAAAAACAAAAATAACATGAGATTGAATTTGCTGTTATTAGCCTACAACTCTTCTAAGAGCATAAATAAACCATTTCAGATGGGCACACACTATGTAAACAATATTTAGAGAAATTTTTCTTCATACACAATTAAATGATCAATTTTACTTTCAGACAAGTATGACTATAGAAGCAGAGAAGGGAATGATTGAGAGAAATGTGAAGGTGCACAAAGTCTGAACAAAAAGAAACATTTTCTGAAAGTGAAGCCCATCAAGGGATGGACCAGAGTCCCTAGGATGCGAAGAAAGTCTCACTACTTAATTGAAACCTGGTCCAGACAAAGCACTGAGGGGAAACCTGAAAAGTTCAAACTTTTCTTGGCAGGAAAATTGCTTTGATTAATGTCAGATATTTTCAATAATTTTTTTATTCAAAAGGCAAAAAATAATAATAATGTATGGTGCACTCCCTAAAAAAAAAAATCTATAAATCTGTATCTGTAAATGGATAATTCATCAAACCTCATTTCAAACAAAACGTTATATTTCCTTCTGGACTGAACTTCTATAAATCCCAGAAAGGAAGTGCTAAGTCCTTTTTTATGATATGTGTGTGTATGCATCTGTATGTATGTATATTCATTTCACAACTACCTTATAATTTATTACATCTTTATTGTATTTTTAATTCACTAAGATTTGGTTATTATTAGGTATGTAAAGCTACAGAAAAATAAGCAAAAGAGAATGAGTTTAAATAAAGTATCCTAGAAAATAGCTTATTAAAATTATTTTAATTGCTCTTTTAAAACCAACATAGTTTCTGTTACTAAAGTGAATATCATATGAAAACTATATAAATTTTTTTAAATAGTCTACACGTTGATAATTACATTTCAATCATGTTTATTACAGTTTTTACAGTGTTATATTTACGTGCTTCGATATGTTAGGGAACAAAAACTAAAATCATTTGGGGAACTGCTCTCTGATTTAAATTTAAATTACTTTGGCATAGGCCGGTCAACAATGAATCTCTGTTCTGGAATTAAAAGTAAGTAAACAAAATATTGGCAGACTACTAAGTTTAATAAAACTGTAACATGACACTGAGGGCTACAGAAAACCATTTGACTGTCAATTAAAACTTAATTTAGATTTTAATAAATAAATCTTGTGCTGAAATTTGTTACCTTATAAGTACATATCTAATAAGATCAATACCACAACACTCCAAATTTCTCTTGGTCAGAAGACTCGAAATAATACAAAATGGACTCTTCTCAATAGTAAATAATCTTTATTATAGAGGTAACAATTCCAGATGCAGTAAGCTATAGAAATTCTTTACAACCACTTATAACTGTAAGAAAAAAAAGAGAATTCTCCAAACTTTAGAGTATATTTTTTGTCAAAACACATCTTAGAATGGATAAATTTAACAACATTTCCTACTAATTATATTTCATTGATGCAAGAATGTTCGTATGTATAAGAGTGTACATATTTTTATGCATGTGTGCATGTGTATATTTTGATATACATGTGAAAGCCTATATATGTGCATATGTGTATATTTATGTATGTACATATGTACATATATATGCATGTATGTATATGAATGGGCAGATGTGTGTATATCTGTATATGTACATGTGTGTGCATGAATTTATATTTGTATATGTATATTTCTATGTGTATATGCACATACATGTATGTATACGTACAGGTGTGTATGTTCATATGTACATGATGTATGTGTGTATGTATATGTGTTTTTATATGTATGTGCTTGTGATTCTGTTTATATGTGCCTAGTGTATGTGTGTAAGATATGTAAGTGTACGCAACACTTTCTGTATATATATGTATGTGTTAGTGTATGTGTATATGTATATGCCTATGTTTATATGTGTACATGTGTATGTGTGTTCATATGTGCCAATGTCATAGAAAGTTAATATCCATGCAATGCAGTCTCATAGCACCTATATTTTCTACAACAACTGAATCATCATTTCATCTATAAACAGGCATTTTTCCTTATCTAAATATTTCAGTATATTATTAAATTTCATTATATTATTCCCATTATATAATGGGAAGCATTCTGCACTTTAAATGACCTTTGCTATTATAACAATATATCACCAGACCTCACAAATATGTTATCATTCAAGTCCTGACCTTTAAATCATATTTAGGAAGCTTTAAACACCAAGAAACATTATATTTACTTTGTTCTGGGTGTTATGAATATTTACATTTTAAAGATATCCAAGAGAATTGTTACTGTTTTTTTATATTGTCAAAGTCCACTAACCCTAAACTATAGAGACAAATGAAAATAAAGTATTTTATGAATGAGAAAGTTGTATAAAGACACATTTAATGTTGTTCAAAATAATTACAAGAACAAATGATACAAAAATAAAGTAAATAGTATAATATGACCACCATTCAGAACTTTAATTATCAGACTTGAAATCTGCATCAAGCTAGTTTTAGTGTTTACTACTTGCTCTAACTCGGTAGTTCAAACACTTAAAAAGATTCACTCCTAAGTAGCCACTTAGGCCAGGCATTAAATCACAGAGTTGGAAATATTTGCTTAGGTGGCAGTCATTTAGCCAGAGCTCACTAATCCCTCACCCCTCTCTGTGGGAGGTCCATTCTGATGTCACAGCTGGTTTAAAGCACACTATACCAAACAAACTGTTACTGGAAGAGTAAAAAGAAACAATGTGCCCCTTCTCACAGGGCTGTCATCCTACAAAGTACTGGAGCTAGAGTGCAGCATGGAGCCTCAGATTCAGTGAAACCATACATTTACAAGGCACTTCTCACAACAGGATCTTTTTCTATCAAATATTATTTTGAATTGGAAATGTTTCAAAACATGTAGTCTTTTTTGATCACTGATTCAAAAGATGGAAAGGAGACCAATAACTATAATTTAAAATGTTAGTAACATTCATAACTTAGTTGGTTGAATAAATCATACATATATGTATACATAAATTTGCTTTAATGTTAACTATAATTATGCTAATATTAAATTATAAGATGAAATGAAATATACCATGTAATGTTATATCTTTTACATATATTTCCCAAATTTCAAAAAAAATAAAACTAGAATATACCAGAAATTAAAATGGCACAATTCATTATAGTCATTTGAAAAAAAAATTCTAAACTTGGTTATCTATGAGCAAAATACCACAAAAGGGGAAATTTCTCTTATTTCAAGATCTACCCTAAAGAACTATGAATGGATTGATCCAAACATATCCATAGCTTTAAGAAGTGCTAAGAAAGGATAATAAGGTATTTCCTAGAAACCCATCCTTCCATCCAGGCAGGAAATCAGGCACTTTTGGGAAGACCTCCTGCCTTACTGGTTAGAGAATCAGTCTTCCTGAACATCCCCATCCCTTTGCTCAATTGCCAACACCCACAGGAACACCCTAGGATCCAGCCCACCATGCCAACCGAACAATCTGGTAGCGATCATCTCTCTCCCTCCTGACCTCCAATTCCAGTCCCCTAATCTTATCCCTATCTTTAAAGCAGACCACTTGTTAAAGCCTCTCCTTCCTTTCTGCTCCCATGCCCAGGGCTCTCTGCACATCATCATGGCACATCCAGCATCCCTTCCTACTGCAGACTCTCAGCTACCAACCACCAGCATCCCTCAAGCCCATTCCCACTTATTAAGTGTAAGCTCCCAATACTTAAAAATACTTCATACCCAGGACCCTCAGTAGCCACACCTGGCAGAATCTCAGCATTCTCTAACCAGAAATACACAACCTATGACCTCTTCTAAGAAACACAGAGGGCAGCAGAAACCAAGGAGAACTGTTCTCAGCACCTAGAAGTACAACCATCCCAAACTCAGATGCCTAGACATCAGCATAGAAACAAATAAATATCATCCAAAACAGTAAGTCTCCACTAGACCAAAATTGAAGCACAACATAGAACATCAAAATAGCTATTATAAATATACTCAAGAACTTTAAAAAGGATATAGATAAATTCATTTTGAAATATAAAAGTACTGAGAGAACTAAAAAAAAAAAAAAAAAAAAAAAATTAGAGAAAACTGGGGGAAAAAGGAAAAAGAAAAACATGTTAGGAACTCAAATGGGAACCTCAGAAGCAAACCTCACCAAGAGAATGCAAGAGATACTCTCAGACATTGACAACAGAACTTAGAAAAAAAAAAAGATATCTTGGTTAAAGAAGTTTTTAAATTAAAAAAAAAAAAAAAATCCAGGAAGAAAACTTCCAAGAAATCTGTGACACTAAAAAAGATCAAATCTAAGAATAACAGAAATATAGGAAAAAGAAATAACCAATCACTATCAGAAATATATATTAAACCAAAACCAAAAAATTAAATAAATTATATAAGTTAAAAAAGGATATGCCTATCTAGGTACAGAGAACATATAGAACATCAAATATATGGGGCCATAAAAAATTACCCTTGACAAATAATAGTAACACTAAAGGTATAGATTAAGGCAAAAATATTAAAAGCAACAAGGAAACAAAAGATCAAATATCATTTAAAGGCAGAACTATTAGAATAATAACAGAATGTTCAATAGAAACTCTAAAAGCCAGAAGGGCCTAGACATATGTTCTACAAACTTAAGAGGTCATATAACAGACTATCACACCCAGCAAAATTTTCAGTACAATAGATAGGAAAATACAGAAATTTCATAATTAAAAAACAAATTTAAGTAGTATCAATCTACAAATCCAGTACTACAAAAGTCTCAAGAAAGAAAATTTCTATGTGAAGAGGTTAAGCAACTCCACTCCTTCCCTCTCCCAAAAAAACCTACAAGTAATAAATAATCCCAGAGTAGCAAATCAAAATGGGAAAAACACTCACTATACACCCAACAAACACTGCCCATTGATAATTCTCAACATCAACGGTCTCATAAAAAATATAGACAAACAGACTATATCTGAAAACAGAATCCATTCTTCTGTTGCATCCAAGAAACACACCTTAACACTTAGGAGAAAAATCACCTGTGAAAAATGATAGCAAGCTATTTCAAGCAAATAGGTCCATGAAGAAAACTGGTTTGTGACCATTTTAATGTATGACAAAATGGACTTCAAACCGAAACTAATCAGAAGAGACAGGGAAGGGCACTTTGTACTTTCAGCAAAGAAAAAATCTCATAACACATATTTACAGAACATTTCACTCAAACACAGAGGAATATACCTTCTTGGCAGTTCTTGGAACATTCCTCAAAACTGATCACATGCTCAGATACAAAACAAGTCTCAACAGATACAAGAAGACTGAAATAGTAACGTCCATCTTATCTGACCAGCACAAATTCAAGCTAGATATTAACAACAGAAACAACATAAAGTTTACAAATTCATAGAAATTATAATAGTCAAGATAAAATCTAAGAAAGAAATTAAAGTCTTTCTAGAATTGAATGAAAATGAATATACAACACATCCAAACTCATTGGACACAATGAAGGCAGTTCAAGGGGCAAGTATCTATATTAAAAAAAAATTTAAAAGATCTCATATTATTAACTTAACAGCATACATTAATGCTCTGGAACAAAGAAAAGGAATCACACACAATTTGAAAAGTATTCTGCCACTGAAAACTATTTAAATTTATATTTTAAGTGACGTTGGGCATAAAAAGTCTAATTTGACAAGCAAAATCAAGGAAGATAATTTACACTAACTAAGGATCTGTTAAAATATTTAAGCCACAATTGCTCTAAGGGAAATTTCAAGATGTCAACCATTTCATCTACCAATTAGTGGGGGTGGGGACCTAGGGGTCTTTATGCTCACAGATATATAATAGAGAGGAATCTGGAATTGTTAGCACACAGGGTTTTTCCTTCCAGGGACAGAATACAAAAACTGTTTTCTACCCAATGTGACCTTATACACTGAAAACTATTACTTTCGAGGCATTCTAGAAATGGAGGCAAATCAGTCAGTTATTAGTCAAGAACAATGACATCCACACTGGCCAAGGTCTACAGGACCCCTCCCCCAATGTCTTAAATTGGACTGATGACTCTTCTTCTGGCACTGTATATAGCCTTATATTGTCTCAGGGCTCTCCATAATCTGTGAAGATATGTATTACAACAAATGTAAGTACATACTGCTGCTACTAACAAATCAGCTGATAATTATAATACTAGAGAGCATAACTAATCCCCTAATTTTGGTTATTCTTAAGTCCCATCCAAACAACCTTTAAACTACAATAGGAATCTGACAACCTGTATATATTCATCAGTGGCCCCTTAACGAGGAAAAATTAAAACAGGCCCAATTCCTAGTACAGAAATTGCAACTAGGACGTAGAATTAGAACCAAACAAGACAGGCCCCCCAAAAAAAGCAATGAAATGATTCTGCTATATTCATAGATTAGTGCCTAGCCCAACTGTCATCAGAAAGACTTCATCCAGTGATTGATAGGAACAGATGCAGAGACTGATGGCCACACATGAGGTGGAACATGGGGAACCCCACAGCAGAGGAGGAAGGACTGCAGGAGCAGGAGGGGTCAGGACCACCATGAGAAGAGCCCACAGGATCAACAGCAGGGTTCGTAAGCTCTCACAGAGACTGCAGTGGCAATCACAGAGCATGCATGAGTCTGTGCAAGATCCTCTGAATGTATGGTAT
Organism: Phyllotis vaccarum; assembly: GCA_033318265.1. Lineage (NCBI taxonomy): Eukaryota > Metazoa > Chordata > Mammalia > Rodentia > Cricetidae > Phyllotis > Phyllotis vaccarum. Next base: position 53,781,557 of record JARWLC010000014.1, read on the forward strand.
GGTTGTGTAGCTTGCTGTCCTTATAGGCCTCTAATAGTAGGAGTGAGACTGTCTCTCACTCTTCTGCCTGCTCTTGGGACACTTTTCCTCCTAATGGGTTGCCCTGTCTAGCACTGACATGACATAAGAGGCCTAATCTTACCATAACTTGTTATGACATGTTCAGCTGATATCCATGGGCGGCCTGTTGTTTTCTGAATGGAAACAAAGACTCTGAAAGACAGGGGAGGTGGCCATGGGGGCTAGGGGGATTGGAGGGAGGGGAAACTGCTATCAGAATATAAAGTTTTTTTAAAACTACATTTAGTTATGATTTCTTAGCAAAAATAAAAATCTAGTCAAAACAAAGTAAGAAGGAAATTATATTATGATGATACAACGTCAAAATGACCATGTTCTATCACATGAAGTGTGAAAAGTTGAAGGAATAATCTGGCAGAGGGAGGTTCTGTAGAGATAACAACATGATCGACTCTCAATATTGACACAGAATGCACATATGCTTTTTCCCCCTCTTAGAGTTCTTAGTGATGAGGCTCACACTATAGAGAAACAGTATTAGTGTCTAGCTCATCATATAATATTCATTCCAGTAAATAAAAATATCTACTTTTTAAAAAATCATAATCCAAACATACATACATTTAAGGGTTTAATTATAAATTCAAACCTAAACCTAATCTCATAAAAACTATGAATCCATTCTTTTCTAAAACATTAGCAAACAAATGATATGTCTAAATATGTCCTTACTACACTGGAAACTGAAAATTCTAATACTCAAGAAAAATATGAGTAATTTTTTTAAATGGTCCTTTTAAATGAAAATATTAATAGTATTTTCCTTCTTTTAAAGGGGGAAATAAAATGTAAATTTCATAAAACCTTTACATAACTTGTATATTGCAAAGGTTTAGGTTGTACAATGACCCTGAAAACATCATTTGGCACATAAACCTTTTGAATGATGGCAAGAAATGCCTCAGTCTGTGACTGCCAGAGGGGCAGTCTGGAAGCAAGTGGACTTGGAACTCACGAAGGTCCCTTTGCCAAGTTAACAGTATTATGTGGAAACACAACAGGATTTAGTGCAGTTTTCTGTATTGAATGTGTTCATTTGAGGGGGGGGGCAATTGTAAGGTATCTGTGTCATTAAGGAAACCATTACAAACTCCTTACAAGGTGTGGGTCATCCAAGCACAAAGGAGCCTTAGTATCTGTCAGCACATTTTTAAGAGCAGATGAATTTATAAGATGGTGTCACTCCGAAAACAGTCTGCAGAAACACATGCCATACTAGAAAATTCCCAAGGAGGTTTGACTGAATAAGTTTGTCAACATTTCAGCTGCATCCTTAGCTGACCTTACACAGGAAGTTTTACCTAATTAAAAATCCAAAAATCTCTCTCCACCAAGCCAGGCATGAATAAACTTATTAACAAATAAATAAATGAGTAAATTTCAACTTTAATGTGATAGCAGAAGGCAGTTGTGTTGTTTTTCTTTATTACCTTAGCTGCTCCTTGGGCAGCAGCTGTCCTAATCAGCAGTGGCAACTCCTCCACTACCACAGAGGCTGCCAGGGCTGCAGCCTTGGGGGATTCTGTTCCCTCAGGCACCAACTCTCTCATAGCTACTAAGGGAACTTTATGTAATTTCTATCCCTCTAAAGAACTCAAGATTCAAAAGTTGAGGTGGAATTATGCTGGCGAAGAGTGGTTGAGGTAGAATTATGCTGGCGCAGAGTGGATGAGGTGGAATTATGCCGGTGCAGAGTGCCTAGATAACAAGTAGCCAACCTTTTCCTTTTGCCTGTATCTCCTAAGTTCTTCTCCCAGCCCCCACTCCAAAGGTCTGGTTCCACCTGGCTCTTCTCCCTATCACTTCCTGTCAACCCCTGAACCTCAGGATAATTTTATTTAAGAAAACAAATCTTAATGATCTACAATAAGTGTGTCTAGGAACTCAACACTCTTTTGAATTCATGAGTATTTTTATGCTGTTTAATCACTAGTAAAAATCAGTTGGAAGCCAGCCAGGCATGGCAGCACACATTTAATCCCAACACTAGGGAGGCAGAAGCAGGCATATCCCTGAGTTTGAGGCCGGCCTGGTCTACAATGTGAGTTCCAGGACTGCTGTGGGATAATCCTTCTGTACACTGTGAAAATGTGTTGCTCTTATTGTAATAAAAAGCTTATTGGCCGATAGCTGGGCAGGATTTTAGGGGCAGAGAGAATGCTGGGAAGAAGAGTGGGTCTCAGCAGTCTTGAACAGATACAGAGAGAAAAAAGATGAACATGCTATGTTGAAAGAAGGTCCCTACATGTGGCAGATGGTAGATAAGAAACAGGTTAATTTAAAATGTGAATTAGCTAGTAACAATCCTGAGCTATTAGCCAAACATTTAAAATTAATAAGTCTCTAGATGGTTATTTGGAAGTGGCTGTCCAGACAGAGACACTGTGACTACAAAGGGCAGCCAGGGATGTTACACAGAGAAACCCTGTCTCCAAAAACCAACCAACCAAACAAACAAATCAGTTGAAAGGATAGTATTAAAAACCTTGGTTTTGGTAAAAAAAAAAAAAAAAAAAAAAAAAAAAAAAAAAAAAAAAAAAAAAAAAAAAAAAAAAAAAAAATGATTAATTTCAGAATAGAAAACAAGACGATTCTTCTACACAGCAAGTCAACTATAAATGACAAAAATGAGGAATTAAAGGGGTTTTCTTCAAAAATCAGAAAAGCACAATGTACTACTACCAAGCAGCCAGGGCAAGTCCTCCAGCACTGCATGTGCTGAGCCTCAGCTTTTCACCAAGTCACAGGTTCCAAAAGCTTCCTCCTAACTCACACTACTTGTTTAAAACAAACACCTGTTGAATAGGAAATACTACTACTCTTAATTTGCCCTGTTCTACTTCATAATATGTGAAAAGCCAGGTAGCAGTTACAATGTGTTTAGTATCTTCTGATTGATCTGACACCACAGGGGAAAAACACAGTTAATAAAACCATAGTATGCACTTCAGATCTCCTTCACCTATTTATAAATCATTACTTTAATAACCATAACATAATAAAAGCTATGCACTGACAAACAATGCAAATTTTTCTCTTCTAAACTGAAATTATAGAATCCAGTCATTCTACATTATTTTCCACAATAAGCATATTTAAAAATAATTTTATTTATTTAAAAATTTCTCAGATTGATAAATCTCTTTTATTACTCTGAGTTTAAAGGTTGCTTTAAAGGCACTTAAAAATTAGATTCAGCCAAAAAATAATTCTTCATTACTATCAATGAACCTAATGAAGTAAGTTTCCCCTTTTTTGAGCTGTAGATCTCATATGATTAACAGACCAATGGCAAAACAAAGTAATGTTTAGCTAATTTGGTAAGATGTAAAGATAGTAAACATAAACTTTTTTAAAGTAGCCAGTACCTTAGTCAGAATTGGTACAGAAACAGAACCAAGTAGTAGAAGATATGTTTGTCGAGAGAGCACATAATCTTAGAAAAGCTTAGACACAAAGTTATTGCTATGTTACTATTTTTAAGTATTACTATATATATATAATGTTTCCTTAGTAATGAGTTCCATTATTATATGTTTTACTACACCTAACTATGTTGTTTTAAAATTTCAAATATAGGGACTGGAGAGATGAGTCAGTGGTTAAGAGCACTGGCCGCTCTTCTAGAGGCCCAGCACCCACATAGCGGCCCACACAGATACATATGCAGACAAAGGAATAATAAAATAATAAAATTTCAAATATGCACTAAGAAAAAATCAGTTATTAAATAGCAAAAAGTAAATGTATTACTTTCTTCATAAAATTCAGTCTTTTCTCATACATATTTGAGCAAACAAGGCTGCAATAACCTAAAACTCTTTCTCTTAATTTTTTAAAAATTGTTTGTTCATGATATTAACTCTAATATTTAAAATGGTTTAAACATTGAAGAGCAAATGCACTTCCTGATGTTTCCTTCACAGTGTATTAAAAGATATATGTCATGATCTTTAAATCCAGCCTTGTGAGCTGGAGAGTAACAGGCTGAGTTCCATCCCCAGAGGTCTTGAGAAAGGAGAGCTGATTCCTGCAAGCTGTCCTCTGCCCATCACATGTGTGATGCACACACACACACACACACACACACACACACACACACACACACAGAGCCACGTATACACATACAAAACACACACACAAAGAGATGCGTTTTACAGATATGATTTCTTTTTAAAAAAAACTGAAGCAATACAAGAATACCAAATAATTTCCTGTTATTTACTTTGGAAGTTCTCCAATAATAAGCCTGCTACTTTAATGTGAAACAAAATTTATTAATAAAAACAAATTATTGAAAGGCTTTACTTACTGAGACATCTTTCAGTTTTTTCTCAAGAGAGAAATGGCAAGACTCTTTAGAGAAGATGAACCTGTATGTGTCAGCTGCTCCAGACCCTGACACCAACGCTTTTCTCAGCTCATCAACATATTTTTCCTTCTCCATAGCCATATCATCAGCTTCTTGGGAAATCTCTGCCTCAGAAACTATGGAAAAGATTAAAAAGGGAATGAAATAAAAATGTTTCTGTGGTGATATATTGTATATCTAATAAAAAATAGCCTGACATATCAGAGGACAGAGCCACCCACAGAGCCAAGCCCTGAAGATCAGGGAGTGGTGACCCACGTCTTTAATTCCAGCGCTCTGTGAACGTCTGTGAGTCAAGTCCAAACAGAGCCAGAAGTGGTGGCACACACCTTTAATCTTAGCTCTAGGAAAGTTGAACCAGGAATTGAGCAAGCTGGGCTGGGAAAGAAAGATCAGGCTAGAGGAGGCAGGAGCCCTTTCCTTCACCTGTGCTCCCTTTTAGCTGAGGCCTCAAGGATTCAGTCTGAGGAGTCAAGATGGGATCTACCCTCGGCCTGAGCAGTTGGCTAGGTGAGAACTTGCTGTGGCTTGTCTCCCAGTCTCTCTGATAGCTCAGCTTTTCTCCAATATCTTCCTCCAGGTTTTTATTAAAAATACCAAGTAAAATTCATGCAATAAATTTCTATTACAAAATGTGTATTTAGCTGTTACTAATACTTTATCAAATGTAACAGAAATTTGAAAAAAATCAAAACTCTCCCTGTGCCTTTTTAAATCCTTTCAGTGCTATTCATCCCCTGCTCCTTCTCCTGTACCCCCTTCCCTGCAACCACCCTGCATTTCCCCTTTGCCCATTTGAAGCACGCATGTTCTTCAACCCACCTCTTGCACCCTTTCTCTTCCTCTCCAATCATTATACCCCTACACTTCCCAACTCCTGTAGTTATGCGAGACTATGAATCTGAAACCCAGCTCTGAGAATCGTGCATGTGCACTTGTGTGTACACGTGTACATGTGTGTGTACATGCATACTTGTGCCCAGTATTGACCTAGAAGCTCTCCCTCTGATGATTAGCATTCACAGTATCAGAAAGTGCTATGCACCATGTCAACAGACAAATGTAATCAATAATAATTCTATACAACTAAAAAGCCTGCAGAGAAAAACAATGATTTGCCTGCCAAGATACCTGCAAAGGTGCAATGGTGCCATTTTTAATCTTGGGAATAATCCGCAGCCATCTAATGGGACTTAAGGTGTACCTTAATAGGAGGAACTGATGCCTGGTTCTATAACCTAGCCAACTATCAGTGGCTGGAGAAGACACAGGCCTTAGAGTAGGACCAACTGCTGTCTTCCTAAATCAAGACAGCGTCTAATTGTACATTTGATGCCTTCCCTTAGTCTCATAAGTGTAGTTCTCAGCACCCGCCAAAGAAGCTCAGTTACCGTGGATGGAAACTACTACAAAAACCCACACTAATAAACCTGCAGGGAATGAGTGACTTTAGTAAAGCATAGCTATCTTAGCTGTCTAGGGACCCTCCGCTTGGCATTCCTTAGTTGCCTGCAATCCTTTGCCTAGGACTGAGAGCCATTGAAACTTGTTATGTTTAAAATAATTACATGAAAACCTAGAGAGAAGAATTAAAACCACGCAGCAAAAACATATAAGCTAAGAAAAATTCTAAAGATTGTCTCTTCTACAAATATGCATAGGAAATCAGACATTCACAGGTATGAATATGAAACTAGATTCTTCTCTCTCTCCCCCAATGACAAAAATAAATTTAAGATGAAACAAAGAAATTGAAACTGCCAGAAGAATGCATAGGGAAAACACTTTGAAAAACAGAACAGTAGGGTTCCAATAATTCAAGACCCAACTACAAAAAAGTACACAAAATTTCAGAATTTCCACATAGAAAAGAAACATTCAGCAAATTTAGGAGACTGAAAGTTCCGCAAGCAATTCATCTCAGAGAGAATTAGTATCCAGAAAATATAATAAACTTCATAAAATCAACACTGCCATAATAACCTAATCAATGTGCAAATGAACTGGACAGTACTCATGAAAACTAAGAGAGAAAATACTCAATATCATTATTCATAAAGATGAAAACCAACACTGCCATAATTTCCGCCCCATACTCAGAATAGCCATCGTTAGGAAGACTAAAACAACACAGGCTGATGAAAAACAGCAAACAAAAGGTGTCTATGGTTGTCTGCTCTAGTATGCAGACGTTGAACACTAGCTGGACTCAGGAAATTACTAACAATAATAATAATAATAATAATAATAATAATAATAATAATAATAATAATAGGGGCCATAAGAGGAGAGGGTGGTGGGCTAGAGATCACCATGCAAATTTGGAGAGAGGAAAAAATATGATCCAAATACATTTAAAAAGTATAAGAATTTCAAAAACCTTGGTTAAAATATTTTTAAAAGGGACCTTTAAATAATGTTGGAATTTTGTAAATTAGTAAGTCCCCTCTGGAATTCAATAAGAAACTTCCTCCAAAACTCCAAATAGAATAGATCATCCTAAAGCACTCTTAGGTAAATACCAAATGCAGTCAGTATAAAATGGGGATATCTTCATATCCCATAGTTACTGTCCACAATAGCCAAAAGAATCAGCCTGACTGCCTGTCAATGAATGAAGAGATAAGTGGAATATGGTAAATATACACAACAAATGATTAAGAGAAATAAGGTAACCCCCGAAAAACAAGGATAACTGTTTTCTTCCATATTTCAAAATCTAGATTTTTACCAAAAAAAAAAATAGTGTTGGGGGGGGAGAACAAAAACATGAGAAAAGGAAAAGATAAAAAGATGAAGGTATATAGAACTAAAGTTCACTATAACATGTAAGAAAAGCCATGGTAAGGACTTTGGTACAAGTAATATGCCAGCAAAAAAAAAAAAAAAAATCAAAGTATGTTAAATTTTATTAAAAAGAAAGTAATTTTAAAATGTTTAATATATTTTATTAATTCAACTCATATATTAAAATTGCTTAAGCAAATACCATGTAACAGATTTTTTTCTATAAATGAATGCAAAAATTAAACATACAAAAAATTCAGACCATATGAAGTATTCCTTCAAGTATTCATATCTGGGATAATGCTCTAAATCTCATCTAATAATTTCCTATGTTTCACCCCCACTAATTCTGTACATAACAGAAAGTACTTTTGGGAGAAAGGATACCATCCTTCTCTTTACACTTCTTCTTTAAAATTTATATAAACACCAGGTGTGGGGGGAGGATATGATCCCACTCTTAGTTGAAGATTTATTGGCTTAGGAAAACACAGGAAAAGTCTGTTTGCTTTAATGATGTGACTAAGAGTATTTCATCTAGCCCAGAGAACTGTGATAGAAAAACAAAAGTCAATGAAATGATTCCTATTGATGTTCTGCTATTTTTGTAATCGCAGATTGGTGCTTAGCCCAGTTATCACCAGAGTAGCTTCAGGCAACAACTGATGGGAAGAGATGCAGAGACTCAGCAAATATTGGATGGAGAGAGAGCCCAAACTGAAATTCTCCATTTGGTCCCTGTCCTTGGGACTTAGAGAGTTTTATGGAAGAAGGGGAGGAAGAACTATAGAAGCCAGAGAGGTTGAGGATGCCAGGATGACATGGTCCGCAGACATGAACTAAGTAGGGCTCACAGGAGCTCACAGAGAGCAGTAATCACAGAGCCTGCATAGAGTCTGTAGGACTTGTAGCTTGTATGCAGAGGACCAAGGTAAGCTTGGTGGTTTTCTGGCAACTCCTAACAGTGGGAGCAGATTGTCTCTGACTCTCTAGCCTGTTCTTGGGTCCTTTTCTGCCTACTGGGTTTCCTCTTCCATCCTGATATGAGGGTGTGTGCCTGGTCTCATTGGATCATGTTAGGCCATGTTTGGTGGATATGCCTGGGAGGCCTGCTCTTTTCTGAAAGAAAACAGAGGAGACCATAGATTTTGGGGGGAGGGGGGCTCTGGGAGGAGAAGAGGGATGTGTTGAAAACAATAAACAAACAAACAGACAAATAAAAAAAAAATAGGCCCCATTCCCAAGGTTGACCAACATAAACAGAACTATATGGTTTATAAAAGTAGAGAAAAACAGAAAAATAACATAGTGTTAGATGGTTAAGGAGATCAAAATAGATTTAGTGAAAGTTGGGGGAAAGGAGTGAATAGAAACAAAAATATTGTGTAAAATTCTCAATGAAAGAATAAAATGTTACCTAAGACTAATAAGTAAACAAATGTTAAAAATTCAGAAAAAAATAACTCTGTGTTTCATATCTGATGATGATAAAATAAAGTTTAAAATAAACAGAAAATTAATCCTAGTAATAAACTCATAAAGTTGAACAACTCATCACTGAGTGATAAATAGGTAAAACATGAAATCAAGAAAGAAATTTCATCAGTGCCTGGAATTACACAACAATGAAACTACAAACCACAGGCCTCTGGGCCTCATTCCAAGCAGTCTTCAGAAGGAAAGTGGCAGCGCTGAGTTCCCACACTTACAATCAGAAAAACATATTTAATTAATAAAATGGAAACAAACAAAACAATACAAAAACGCAAAGCATCTAAAGAGCTAGTTCAGTTGAACAGACTATTGATAGGCTATTGTTGTTGCCCTAGAACACCTTTGAGAACTTAAAAGTAACACTGATTCTATTCCTGAAGACTCTGTCCACTTCAGACACAGGCTGGACAGAGTCAAGCTAACCTGAACTGGCCATCTCCTCTAAGAACCACCTTTCATAATATCTGAGGGTGCTATGCAGGCCCCGAGGAAGAGGAGTCAACAGCCCTACCCAGCTGCGGGAAGGATGAACCACAATAATGAGCCGCCAGGCCAGATGTTTCCAAGGCTACATTATTTATATATTGTACATTTATATATTGGAGGTAACCAGCAATTGCCTAATTGAGCTTAAAGTCCACTCAACAGGAGGGAATTTATATCTAGTATTGTAAACCTAACCAAGAACTTTTATCTAGTGACATCATGAACAATAAATGCCATTTTCCTAAACCAGTATAATTTCTAACTCCATTCTGAATACTAAATACTTATCCCGATTCCACAGATAAGTGTAGCTCTCACCCTTCATTAAAGAAGCTTCTTTTTGTAGACGGACAGCATTACAGAAATTTACAATTGGTCTAGGTACAGAAGACAAGGGACTATCTCATGCCCAGTGCTGATTGACATACCTCCAACAATTCCTACAATTAGGTGCAGGCAATCTCAGGGAAGAGGGAGTGGAAGGATTTTAAGAGCCAGAAAACCTGGATGTTTTCTGGGAGATAGTATCTTCCATACATCACAGCGAAGCTACAGCCATGAAATCTCAATATCATGGTTGTTTAAAGACAACTATATAACAGTAATGCCAGATGACATCCAACCTGAATAGTAAAAAAAAATCTCAGAAGTTCCTATTGCTAGATGCAATTTATGGCTGCTGAGAAAAAAATCAGTCTTTTCCGGGAATTAGCCCCCAGATAGGTTATCCAATCAGAAGTGGTCAGCCCTAAAAACATATACGAGCAACACTAACTGGACTCAGCAGACTGTTTTTATATATTATCCACATAGAGAAATATACACATATATAAACATAAAGAAAAGGGCATGAATTTTAGAGTAGATGGGAAATACACAGGAGGAGTTAAAAGTTAGAAAAAGGTATAAAAATAACGTAATATAGGACTTGTGTATAAAATTCTTAATAATGCAAATTAAAAATTTAACAATTCAACATATAAAAAATGCAAAAAAAAGAACCTGTTTTTCAAAACCTTGGCCAAATATTTCCAGTTTTAAAGAACATAAAATTTTTAAACCTCAATATTGGAAAATAACTTGTTTCCCAGCAGCTTATTTTTATGTTAAGAACAGCAACACAGATGTATGTATTCATTGCTTCAAACTTGAAATGGCTGGAAGTAAAACATGGTAACCAAAAAAAATCCATCCAGAAACAGGCTGTACAACTTCAGTAAAAGGTGAGAGGGCAAAAGTGAGCATAAAAATAAGGAACTATTCTCAGACTAGCAGACACCCCTAAAACATTATTTTAATATTATGTGTAGAATGAATCTATAGGTAAGTGAGGACTTCATAGGCTCGTGCTAACCCATGTCGGTAAATAGAAGATGCCAACCTTATACGATTAGGAATATGGGTGGCCTCACACCAGAGACCTACTTACAAAAAGGCCTTTCCTACAAGATCTGTTATGTTATTTCCATATAGTGCACAAAAATACCTGTTCAGAAAAATTATACATATTTCTAAATATTTTGTAGTAAAACATTAGTAAGACGAACTATACTCCAATAAACTTAAAAGCACCCCAACAACTAGGTGATGTTTCTTGCTGACAAAGCATACAGTGAGCAATCACTAACCCTGCAACAAAACGCTCTGTAATACAGAAGTGACTGATGACAGGCCACATGATAATTAGGTCCCCAAACATTCATTAATGGGAAAAAAATAAGCAAGCTTAGTGTGTGGGAAAATAAAACAAACCTCACATCCTTTTCATTTAAATAAAAAGAGAAAAAAATTATCCATAATTGAAGGTTGCAGCAATCAAAAAGTTGAACATCTGAAACACAGGAAGAGGTATAGGAAGGAAACCTATTTTCATGTTTCATTTAGTAATTGTTTCAATATCCTTAATTGCATAATGTCTGTACGGTACCATATGACATGTATATACTAAGCCTTATATAAATAAAGATACATTTTAATATTTGCATACGCATTTGCCCCAATATTTAAACAAGAAAATATAAATGGATAATGGCATGCATAAAATATGTATAAAATCTAAACTTCATTCGATATTCTGAAAATAAAATCCTTACAGACTTCACTACAAAATTTTATGCTTGAAATATGGTCACAACAGGAAGCCAAGACGTTAGCACGCCACCAGGGATACAGGAAGAAGTCTCAGATCACATTTTGTCATGGTAAATTACAGTAGAGAACAAAATGAAGACTCCACTGAATTTGTGATAAATGCATAATGTAAGTAAATGGGAAACTGGAGTTCCTAAAGTGGCCAGCTTGCTTTCTTTTTCTCTAGCTAGTATTACACACTTAAACTCTTCTCTCATTACTGCCTACATATTTGTATATGAATTTATGATGTATGCATGTATAAATACAGTGTGCTGAGTCCACTCAGTCAGCAAAGGTCTAGACAGAGCCACTACCGTGGTTTTAGCATCCACATTCTCTACTCTTTCCGACAGAGCTGTCATACGGGCATGCTCACCCCTCAGTGCCAGCTCTCTCATTGCTACCCTGTCAGAAGCAGTCAGCAGCTGAGACTTCTCGCTGAGAAATGTACATCCCAAATAGCTAAAATAAGGAGTTCTGTACACACTATCGTTGAACTCCTTTGTTTTCCTATCATGGAGTATAAACACCTCTCATTTGCTGTGTGAGAGACAAATGAAAAGCTCTAAGTTTGACTCATTTTGACTGTACTGAAGTTGTATCATTCAAGAGTGAAACAATTACACGATGAATTTTAACTTCAGAGCCAAACTACAGAGCTAGATTTTTGTTGAAATACTTAAGAAAAACATTAAAATCTTGGTATCTGAAAACAACATAATTATAATTCTTAATTTTGTACCTTCCGTAATGTGAGACTGATATGCTGCCCACTGTACTAACAAGGCTCCCCTGACACATGCTAACTATGACTTGAGAGCCATTCACAATTTAAAAGATCAGTAAAAACTTTTCACAAAACCAAGTCTATATACAAAACTGCCAAACTTTCACAAAAAATGTAACCCATGCATTTTAATTAGGCTATGGGTTTGTTTAGTTTTCCTAAAAGCACAGTACATATCCATCCAAAAATAATTCAAGCTATACATCTAAGTCAGAGTGAAGCCTGAGAACTCCACACCTAAAATCCAGAAGAATCCTTTGCCCCCCCCCAATCCCAGTCTTTCCTGAGGCCCCCAAGAAAGTGCTGCTTAGCTTTTCTGCAAAGAGGCTGTTATAAAACTATGCCTAAGTCCAAGCAGTAAAAATGACATAGCAAGCAGAATTAGCTACTGCACATAGTGTCAACTCCAGAAAATGACATCAAATATTACAGGCCTATACACAAATTAGAAATGCATAACAAAGAAATTTGAGCAGAGGTTACCTGTGTCCACGAAGAAACACATTAACTTGAAGTCCCTGAGTACTAAAGAGTAGGACATCATTTAACTTTTACTTGAAACATGTTTGCTGTTAAGATTACCTGTCGCAGTCCAGGCTGAATGGCCATCCGTCAGTGTAAGAACAAAACCAGATCTTACTGTTCCCTTCCAAGACACTTGAAGAAAATAAGCTGTGTTGGGCTCAGAAGCAAGACAGATTCTGTTCACCTTTCTTTCCATTTTTGGCATCTGTGATGAAAAAACAGAATCAATGTTTTAAAAGAGATGATCAAATTATGATCACTTTTATTCTTGTCTTTCAGATATATAAACTCCAAAGAAATAAAAGTAAAATGCTGTATAGGAGAGCTAACCACTGAACTCAGTCATAATTTTGTTCAATAATGACTCACAGATTTTAGAAATGGAAAAAAAAAAGACCAGAAACATTTTAGGGCAAATAATCAGTAAAACTGATGGACCAAATAAAATTATTAAGAAACATGAGTAAATTTAGTATTTCCCTTTTCTCAAAAATAAGTAGCCCCCCTCTAACAAAAGAAACAGTTTCTTTGAAGAAAAACATTTGAGAGAATTATCCATGCCATAATCAATAGTTATAGATCATTCAGAAAATTAATTAATCAGATTTATTAAATTTATTTTTCTGTTTTCCTAGTGACAGCCATTTGGACATCTTGACTACTATAAACACTGCTGTCATGAACATTCTAGAAATATCACGTATTTGGGGGTGGCTCATTCCTACAAGTGGAATTGCTGGAACAGAAAGTACCCTGTGTTGAGTTTGAATACTATATAAAGAAGTTCCTTTAAAATTGTACCAAACTGTGTTTGTAGTATGAGGGTCCTAAACAATTATTTACCTTTTGGTTCATTTTAGCCAAAATGGTAGACAAATTGTAGCATCACACTGTGATTTGAATTCACAGATCTCCTGATGAGTAATGGATGTTGCATTCTTTATATATACTTATTAGATGTAAATATACTGCTATTTCTAACCTTGACTATTTTTTCAATTCATTTCTTTTTCTTACTGTTGTTTATATTAATCTGTTTTTATTTCTTCATGATTTGTTGTCTATTTTAGATGAGTATAAACTCTCACACCTAACTAGCCATCTAACAATATGTGTGTGCTGAGGAAGAAGAAGGAATTAAAGAGGAAACTGAGACTTGGTGAGTCTAATCTCAATTTTTAGGTTTAGCGGCTCTTTTGATATGAATTCAGTGATAATTTGATCAATCACTATGGGGCTGGATTTTTTTTTTGAAGCATACTGGATGTGGTTACGATACATATTACATAGTTTGAATAAAACAATAATGTTTTATCTATAACCCACTTATCCCTGGGTTGTATGCACTCCATTAAAATATGCTTAATAGGCCAATGAGATGTCTCAGCAGCAAGTAGCATGCCTGTCACTAACTGTGATGATCTGGGTTGGATCCTGGGACTCTATATGACAAAGGGAAAAAGCAGAAAGGCCCCCACACAAGCACCCACACACATTACCCACATTCATGCATGCAAATAAGTAAAAGTAAATATGCTTAACAGTAAAAGACACTGACCAAGGAATCAAATTAAAATTTAAAGTATGTAAGGAAAAATATCATAAAAGGTAAAAGCCAAAAACAAAGTACAAACCTCAACAATAAAAAACAATTACAAAAACAATTCTTCTATAATCACATAACATGAATCTCTTCCAGCTGATCCTTTAAAATCTAAGAAGGCCGTTGAAAAATGGCTCAGTAGCCGAGAGCACCACTGCTTCTGCAGATGATTCCAGATACCTACAAGGCTGCTAACAAGTGTCCTCACACTGGTCCTGGAGGAGCCCATGCCCTATTTTAGGCTCCTCCCATGGTGGAACTATAGACACAGACAAAATACCCATATTCATAAAACCAAATAAAAAAAAATCCCCCACAATATTCCTAAAGTCTAAAAGAATATTCTCATTTCTCTTGTTTAAGAAAAGGAGACACAAAATTGCAATATATATTCAAAAAAGCCAATATTATAAAATTTAAAAGTAATTTGACACATGAGTAAATTGACATTAGTGAAACTTTTGTGAGCTGCAAGTTTGTAAAGTCGTGAGTTTCCAGTTAATACTAGTACACCATCTAAATACGTCATAATCTTATAAATTCTCAAATTTTGAATGTTGTTCCCACTTCACAAACAAGGCTAACTTAATTATAAGCTTATAATTTCTGTGTTCAAGAGGGTGTGTAATTATAAAGTGTAACAGCTTTACTCGCTCCCTTACAGCAAAGTGTGCAAAGAACTCAGAAAATATCCAAAATTAAAAGTTTCTAAAATTAAATATGTGATGCCACCAAAATGATAAATTACCAAAGTAACTTTGACCTGAAGTTTAGTAGAAGTAATATTCTTCCTAGAGATATCAAATAAAATAATTGAGGCCACTTCAAAAATGGAAAAAGTTAAAACATTTAAACTTGAACCCCTGACATTATAGTCACTAAATATAAAACATACTTCAGTTGTTTGAACTATTTCCTATAGTAGAGTGCTTTTTGCACAAATGTAATTAATTGCAAAAGGACTTATTAATTTTTGAATATTTACTTTTGCATTAACTAATCAACACACTTCTTCTGAGATCTCATCATTTCATTATCAATCCAATTAGTATTTGGGTTATTTTGCTTTTAGGTATTTAGTTAGGTTCTTAATATATTTTACCTATTAGTCCTCATGTACAGCACTCAAAGATTTTCCCCAAATCTGGGGCTGTCTCTTCACTCTATATCAGTGTCTCTCAACCTGTTGGTGGCCTTTTCATAGGAGTCAAGTATCAGATATCCTACATATCAGGTATTTACATTACAATTCATAACAATAGCAGAATTACAGTTATGAAGTAGCAATGAAAATTTTATGACTGTGGGTCACCACAATATGAGAAACTGTGTGTTGTTATATTCAATAAAAATAGCCTGAAATATCAGAGAACAGAGCCAAGCCAAGAAGGTCAGAGAATGGTGAACCACACCTTTAATCCCAGTACTTGGTGGGCAGAGAGCCTCTGAATCTCTGTAAATTCAAGGCCAAACAGAGGTAGGCTGTCAGAGCACCTACCTTTAACCCTAGCTCTAGGAATTTTGAATGAGAAAGTAAAATAGCTGGGTGGGAAAGAAATAAGGCCAGAGAAGGCAGGAGTTCTTCCCTTTTGACTGAGCAACCAGTCAGAGGGCTCATGGAAACAGGACCTACCCTGTTCAGCAGGGTGAGAACTGGCTATGATTTGTTCCCGATCTCTGCTATTTCAGCCTTTCCCCCAATATCTGGCTCCAGGTTTTATTATAATACTACATAGAATTCATGCAATAGAACTGTATTAAAGGGTCACAGCATTAGGAAGATTGAGAAGCACTACTGTGTTCTCCTCTGCTCTACAGGAGCATTTATTCATGGCAATCTCATTTGTCAGATTATTGGAATTATTTTTGAGTCACTAGGGTCACTTTCAAAGTCCTTATCTATAACTACATCTTGAGATATTTCCCTATTTATCTTTTTTTTACCCTAACATTTTAAGAGTACTTTAAAATCTTTGATCCATTTTTAATTGAGTTTGGAGGAAGCTGGCAGAAATGAATCTAGCCTCATTCTTCCACATTTAGAAGTCCAGTTTTCTGCTAGGCATGGTGGCTCATGCCCTTCACCGCAGGGTTTGGGAGGCAGAGGCGGACAGATCTCTATGAGTCTGAGGCCAGCCTGGACGATAAAGTGAGTTTCAGGGGAGCTAGGGCAGTGACAGAGAAACCCTGAGAGCAGGAGGGGTGAGGAAAGAGGAAGGGGGGAAGGAAAGAAATGAAGAAACAAAGTAAGAAAGAAGGGAGGGAGGGAGGAAGAAGAGAGGGAGGAGGGACAAATGGAGGGAGGAAGAGGGAGGAAGGGAGGGAGGAAGAGGGGAGGGAAGAAGAGAGGAAGGGAGGGAGGAAGAAGGGAGGGAAGAAGAGAAGGAGGAAGGGAGAAAGGAAGGGAGGAAGAGAAAAAAAGAAGGGGGAGAAAGGGAAAGAAAAAATAATGAAAGAAGAAAGAGATGAACTCTAGTCTCCATTACCATTTGTTATAAACCCTTTCTTTTCTCGTGAATGTTTCTTTCAACTGTGTGGAAAGCCAGTAACTTTAACTATGTGGGAAAATTTTGAACCCTTTATTTTAATCAATTGAATACATTTAATGTTTTTTTTTTTCTGTTTCTGTGAAAAAAAACATTATTGTGATTTTTCTGGGGACTGAACTGATCTGTGGGTCATTTTCTGCTCCTTTATGAAAATGGAAATCCTTCCATCTTTTAGTATCTCCTTCAATTCCTTTTCTAAAAACACTTTAAAAAAAAAAAAAAAAAACCTGAGTGTCATGAAGTCCTTGCTGTCATGAAGTCAAAGCTGAAATTGCTGTGTGCCCAAAAATGACCTCGAAGAGATCAGATCTCCCTGCCTCTACCTCCCAAATTATGAGAGCACATGCACATGACAGCACACCCTATGTTGTGGTGGTAGGAGGAAAGCCAATGGTTCTTGAGTACTTATCAAGGACTCTGTTGAACAAGCTACATCTCTAATTCAGAAGCACATAATTCATATGGATCCAAACCCAAATTTGGGGAATTGGAAGAAAGTATAGTTGAAACACACAAGCATGACAGAAACAGCTCACTGGCCAGTCTACCTTGTCTAATGAGCAAGTCTCTGTTTCCAATGAGAGATCTTGACTCAAAAATGAAAATGAAGATAGTTCTAGACGAATAACACCCAAGCCTTACACCTCCAGATACATGCACACATATGCGTAAATGTATACATATCAACATACACATATATAAACAAAAAGAAAAACACTTAAACCAGAGATATGTGGTAAGGTTCAGAAACTACTTTTGAATGCTGTATTCTACTTCTATAGACATACATAAACACAGGGGATGCATAGAGATGTGTGCAGGAGCACACAAATACAAGCACAATTATCTCTCTCTACAGAGGCCTGCAGAGCCATGACTAGAGTTAGCATTAAAACCCAGCCGTTCACATCACTATAAAACACACCATTTCATCCATTTTTAAATTTCATATTTAGAATTGCTAACAAATTCCTAAGTACAGAGACAAATTCATTTAAAATTCAATATTCCAGGTGTCTGTCAGTCAGTCACTTCACAGTAAAATAAAGAATTTTAAGATAAGTAACACTAAAAAGATGGCTAAGAAACACATCTATTCTAGAAATATATTTGAACTGTTAACATGTTAACTATTTTCCAATCTTTTCATTAATTTAGTATCTCACAAAGTTAGGAAAATTTTATTTTAAAGAAATACTGTTTTAGAATACAGGTTTGAAATTGGGTTGGAATCTGTGAACCATTGCCTTCTGATTTTAGTGCACCTTCTGGTGAAGCAAAGCTATGCGACCATATCTAAGTGCTACACATATTAATAAGCTCACTCACATGTGACAATATTACATCCCACAAGTATTCTGTGCTTCAAAAGCCTCAGAAACAGTGTTTAAATTAAGTCTCAGGGTCTTGATAATATACATTTCAACTAGCTTCTTAAATACTTTATTCCTTTGCTGAGAATACCCTCTTATTAAATATCAAATACAAAAATCTAAGAATCAACCACAGGAACAGATGAGAGAGTTTGAAAAATTCTAGATTCAGCTAGAGCAAATCAATAGTATTTTTGCTCCTACCGGCCTAGTCCACAGAAACAGTGAGTGTTTTGCCAAGGGCTACTTAGAGAAATGGGTGGAACCCTCTTCAGAAAGGCTGACTGATTCGGGCTGTAAGAGAGCCCAAGTCTGGTTTCTTAAGAGTACTAAAGGACATCAGTGTCAGCACCTCTCAGCGAAAGCCAGGGATCTAAGAAGAGCCTGCAGGTGGAACCACTTGGGTCCCACCCCAATTCGTACATCAGTAGCTTTATTGAAAGCTCAGAACAGTTGAGAATTGAGAAGCTTATCTTTAGTACTTTGTGCCTTTGATACATGGTCTCTCTCTTAGAAGACTAATACGTTGTTGGCTGGTGTGCAACTGATGTGATCTTGGTCTGAACAAATACCATTCACAGTTGCTTCTGAATAAACAAGACACTTTTTAAATTAGTTTACAAAGCATTTTGTATGCCCTTTTGGATGCTGATAAGGAACAGTGCAGAAGCCAGCGCTTAGGTCAGCTCAAGTTGGTTACAACACTATCATTGAGAACACCATTTGAACTTGGACTTCTTTTTTTGCTCTTAATAGTCAGTTAGGGCTCCTCTTGAAGCTGCTTGGACTGCAGGTGTTCAAACTCTACAGCTCTGCCAGGGAGCTGTACTTACAGACTAGGAGGGGATAAATGCATGTTTCTAATGAGGCAATTACTTAAGCAGCCCCTTGTCAGGAAAAGTAAACTGAGACCTAAGGAGAATTCAGAATAAAAATTACTATATAGAACCAGTTGTCAATAGTCTATAATTGGATTCTTGCTCCTATTATTTTGTTAAACTTTGCTTTTTAAAAAAGGAAATGATGTGGGAATGTATTTCTGTTTTCTGTGAATATCAATCTTTAAATAAAGGAGCTGTTTTGGCCCATGACAGGCACCATAGAAAAAATAGGAGGAGAAATCAGAGCATAGGTAGAAGAAGTAGGGCAGAGTCAGGAGACCGACCCCGAAGCCCAAAGGAGCAACATATAAGGAGGAACACGGGTGAGCCACAGGCCACGTGGCAGACAGATTAATGAGAATGGGTTGAGTTAAGATGTAAGAGCTAGCTAGCAGTGTGCCGGAGCCGTAGGCCAAACAGCGTGAAGTTAATATAAGCATCTGAGTCATTTCTGGGGGCCTGAGCAGCTGCAGGCGGCTAAGGGGTCTGGGGCTGTAGGTCCGTGGTTCTGGGCCTCTCGCTGCCTGGGACCAAGAAACCCCATTGCAACAAGGAAAAGAAAATGTAATTGTGAACATCATGACAGCTGTGTTTTAAAGCCTTATAACATTTTTAAATATTCAAAAGCAGGGACATACAGAAGTTTTAGAGAAAACAGTAGTTATATGACAACCACTATACTGTATTTCCTTTTGTGTCCACGTACACGCAAGCAGAGGCACAAGAAGGCCTTTGCAGTGTCTTCCTCTATTGCTTTCTGCTTTATTGCCAGACATAAGGTCTCTCATTAAAACAGAAGCTGATGTTTTATGCTGGACTTGTTGCCACAGAATACTTAGGCCTGTCTCTAGCCCACAATGCTTGGGTTATAGGAACACTCAGCTTCACCCTGCTGTTAATGCTGGATTTGAACTTGGGTCTTCATGCTTGCAGTCCAAGTGCTGTTACTGAGCCATTTTCCCAAACCCTGTATTTACCTTTGTGTATGAAGGGTGTGGGGTAAAGGGGTGTCTTTGTTGGTTGGTTGGTTGGTTGGTTGGTTTGTGATCTGCATAGCTCAGAAGAGCTTAGAACTTAACACTTTTGAAAAAAAGGGGAAAGGAGGATTTATTAAGTTTTAGGTTCAGTTCAGCTTGAGCATTTATCACCAACAGACAACAAAGTAAAATGTTTTACTTAGGTTTTAGTGTTTCTCCCTAGAGTTCTCCAAAATGTATTTAGGGACATGGTTGAAACTGCTGCCTGGATGGTTAGTGTATAATTGCACATTTAACTAGGAATGTTAAGTACTCCTGTCCTGTTAGGAGAGTTTATGATTATTTAAACCCCATAAAAATGACTGTTGGTTGATTAAATATTAAATATTGGTAGTATCCCATGATTCTTAAATTTCTGTGTGTTTGTTTAAATTGTGGGTAGTAACAACTTGGAATATTGTATACGGCTTTCTCCCCAAGATTGATTTTATTTCTCTTGTACCCCTCTGTCATCCATTCTCTTGTTTCCCATTAATAAACAGAAAGCTAAACGGGTACAGTTGTGAGTGGCGTTTGGGAAGGGGGCTTGTGTGGGGGGCTGAGGGGCTTCCGAGGGGATTTGGGAGGGGGCTTTGGAAGGGGGTTTGGGAGGAGCGTGTGGGAGGACCATGTGGGAGGGGCAATGGAGTCTTATCCCTTCTCTCCACAAGTGCTTCTAATTAGATTTCAGTTCTGAGCATCACATTTCTACAACAGGAAAGACTGTATATGAGTTGGACTGATGGTACCTTATGAGAGAAGACCCTGATTCTGCTGAAAAGGGTAAATAGTTTGAGCTTAATAAATCCCATGTTACCAACACTGATACATTATAATTAACATCAGATTCTACTTGAAATTCACACTTTTTCCATTGACATCCTTATTCTCTTTTAAAATGTAATCTTCAGAATAAGGTGGTTAGAATCCTATAGCCTAATATAATTTTGACATATATTTTAAACAGCAATGGTCTGACCAATATTGAGAGGTAAAGACTAAAAAAAGAAGAAAAGCGGGAACCAGTAAAAACACTAATCTTGTAACACACACACACACACACACACACACACACACAAGCAAAAATACCTAGGGTGGCTAACAAAAGAGAAATCCAAGCAAGATACAATCGATCTATTAACAGGAAAGGTAATAGCGAGTTAAATTCCACTGCAGACAGCGGTCTCTTCAGCAGCTGAGAGGTGCTCCCAGGAGTAGGTATACTTGAAACAGGTATACATTGTCAGTGATAAGGAATCAAGGCAGAAGAACTGCTCTCTGGGTGGAGAAGAAAGCTAGAATCATTCCTTAAGATGAAAGAAATAACACATCATTTAAAAAAAAAAAAATTGTATGTCACAATCTAGGAGTCATGGGGAAGAGAATAGAACACATAGAGACCAGGAGAGCAGCAATCCAAGACAAAGAAATTTAGCTTCAGTTTGTGTATTTGGTTGAGAATCAGAAAAAGCACAAAAATAAATAAGTAGACAGATCAAAAAACCTCAGTAGTACATATCTTAGTAGTAATAAGAAACTTAAGTAAAAAGAAACCAGAAATAATATCAATATAAGAAACTGAGAAAATGTAGAGAAAGGGATCTGGTGGCGAAAGAAACAAAATTAATTTTTAAAATAATATATGAAAATGAATCATTTTTCCATCATTAGCCCTCCACTCAAGAAGGAAAAGGCGAGGTGCACTTACTGTATTTCAGTGAGTTAATACAGGTAAGTTATTTATCTGTATTTACTCACTTAATCCTCATGACAGTGAGGAAAGCTAAATGCTTCCTGAAAGAAACTATAAATATATCATTGTATATACAACTCTGGATATCATGACATGAATATCGAAAAAAATACTCTTCTAGATGCAGAAAAGACACTAATGTCTGCATAATGAAATTGACACAGTCAAGTTTTACTGTTAGGAGAAAATTGATCCAAGATGATTCTAGAGAAAGACACAGCAGAGCTACCAAAAGAAAAAGGAAAAAAAAAAGAAGAATGAACAGAAAGAAAATAATGAGGGGGAAAAAGAAAGGGAGGGGGAGAGAAAGAAAGAAAAGAAAAGAAAAAAGAAAGTTCATCAGTTGCAATCCAAATCTGGGTCTCTGTGTGCCTAATCCCTTTGCAGATTCCCCACATTTTAGTATGAAAGATTAATTTTGCTATTTTACACAAATACAATAAATACCATACACACATGTTCAGCTTTGTCTCCCCACAGTATGGACTTCTATGGATAACATAACAACTGATAATCTGTTACCACTTTGAAGTTATGATATGTAAAACAAACAGACAAACAAACAAACAAAAACACTAAGGCCTAAATTGCCCATAAATACAACAAACCAATGACTAAGTTTAACAACTTCAGCTTCCTGTGCTCTTAACTAGAGCCTGAAGCATAGCCTCAAACAGAAATATCAATCTGGAGTGTCAAAAGGTAGCACTTAGCAATCTTTACATGAATAAAGTCATTTGTAACATCTACCAACACTTTTTACTACTACAGAAGCTAAACTTACTGAGCTGCAGGGCATATTTTCTACAACTACATTTGGAACATTCATGTTTAACTTGAATAGTAAGCAACTTGGGAATTACTAAACAATATGTGGAAGATGCCGTACACTTAATCAGATCCTGTGACTTTCTTTCCTACTATCCCATTAAAATACTCAAAGAAACATCCCTTCCACTGCTGCAGTCTCGATACCACTAAAAATGAGAATCCTGGTTTTAAATATTTGAACAACTTTTAACAGCTGTGTACAGTCAATTTTAGAAATCAATTTTTAAAAATCGTATATGCCATACAGTAATAAACACAATAACATATAGCACTAAGTAGAAATATTGTGTTGCCCTAAGTATTAGATTCTCATGATTCAGCTGACGAGAACTCATAAATCAATGTATCACATCAGTTTCCTTCACTCACAATTTCTACGTATCTTCTAGGCCAATAAATAAAAAGGCAGTATCTGAATAATAACAAAAGATAACCGCACTACCTCAGGGAGAAAAAAAAAAAAAAAACAGCATTTGGGTTTTCATAATTTCGATACACTTGGAAGAGTAAAAAAATACCCCACTTCAGAATCATCCCAAGAATTGTATGTAATTGAACACATCAAATTACACCTTCCCCAAATCTACAAAACTCCTAAGGATAACTAGAGGTAAAGCAGTGTCTTACCTAATGGGATTGTACTAGCCAATTACTCCCCTTGAAAATGGCCCGTTCCTTTCCAGTAGCTACCACAGAGTTCTTTCCCTCTCTTCGGGGCCTAGAACGTCTAAGTCCCGGATGCAGACTGTGCAAAACGGAGGGGGCCTGGGAAAGCGATAATGGGGGTAGAGCGGGGGATGGTGCCTTCTGAATACAAGTGCTCATCACACAGTAATACAGCATATTCCCAACGAGCCTCTTACTCTCGAAAATTCAAATGACACACACACACACACACACACACACACACACACACACACACACACACACACACACACACACACACACACACACACACACACCAAAATTAAGAGGGACCCCAACAGGTGAACACCTTAGGAAACCCTGACATCCCCTAGGGTCTCTACACAAGGCTTAGAGATCACGCATGGTGAGAGCCGCGCACTGAGCAGCTTTAGAGGTAAATGTCAGGGAGATTGAAATAGGAAGAAAAAAAGGAGAAAGGCAAGTAAATAGCATTGCAAGTGAGAAAAGCCCGCAGCCACTTCCGGACCCTACCTCTCAGTGACTCCACTTCCGGTCGCCTCAAAAAAAAAAAAAATGTGGGCCAGTTGAGTGACCAATAAGAGAGTCCGCTAATTCTGTGGTTTGCGAGTCAGGGATCAAAACCCGCCTCTTCCTGTAGCGGCAGCCTATCACGGCGTCTGAATGGTGCAGCCTGGGCGGAGGCGCCGCGATAAGCCCAACCGGGCCTCGGGAGAGAGCGGGAAACGCAGCGGGCGAGCATCCTCTTCCGCCCCGGCCCGGAAGGGTGATGTGGCTGGACCAGCACCGGCATCACTATGGTAAGAACCTGGGCTGCAGGGCCGCGCTTGAGCTCCATGAAGGGGCTACGGGGTCGGCGGGGATGGAGCGGGCGCTGTGGGACACGGGCGCCCGGGCGCCAGCCTGAATCTCCGGGGTCCGAGGGTGCACAGGCCGGGGATGCTCATCCTGCAGCATCAGGCCGAGAGCCCTAGGAGAGGGGCTGGGCTCGGCCCCTCGCGAGGAGGTCGCCTTGCTGAGTTGTTTAGTACCTGTGGTGCATGTTCGTCTGTTCGGTTACATGTGTTTGTGGACGTCTGTTCTCAAAGGCTAGAGTTTCGGTTCCCCTTTCTATGTGTTCCATATACTGCCCAACTCTTTGCAGTAGTAATTAGTGGATTGTTGGTTTTCCTTAACACTAAGTCTTACAGCGTCCGTTTTACCTGTTGAATCGAAGGCGCCTCCCACCCAGCGTTCTTTCAACTCCAATGGTGCACCTTTGCAAATGGATGTTTTTAAATGACTCGAGTCCCCAGTTGGACCCGTCTTGTAGGAACTTAATGTGCTTCCTCATAATAATGTCTGGCCTGGACCTTCCCTGCAGACCACCACTGTCACTGGGATTTCATGTTTGTGTTCTAGATTGTCTTATAGTTTAGACCTCAGAAAAGTTTGCATTGCACATCACAAAAGAGCAACAACAAAGTTTAAGACAAGGAAAGGGAAGCCCCATTTGGCCACGGCGTAGATAAGTAGAAGTTACTGGTAGATATTGAAAGTATGTATGAAGGCATATTATTAATGTTAGGGTAAATACCAAATTCCTCTGCTCACCATTTATAAACGTAGTCCTGGAAACAATTGTGTGTTACCATCTCAAAAGCAGCCATGACCTCCCTCAACCCCTCCTCTCTATGGTGAAGATATACCGAATTTGAGCTCCCAGTTGTTTCAGAATTATCTACAGTATACATACAGCCTTTAGAACCGTGACCAAAGCTTTTGCTACCTACCCCACAATAATATACACTTGGCCATGAGGTTGTTAATAAGCTGTGTCTAGACTTAGAAAAGGAAACTGAAGTGGAATTACTTTTCTCTTAGAACAGGTAAATGTTCTTTTACTTGTCCTAAGAGAAATGCTTAGAACTTCATGCTGTCCTTCATCCTAGGTAAAAATCAGGTTTGCTTAAGATTGATGGTATTTTAACATTTTCAAAAAACAAAGAATAAACTTTTATTTATTAATGCTTGATGTGTATCAAGTTCTACTTTAAAGACGGAATTCCTAAGCGTTGTCTTGTTTTAAACTCCTGACTTCTGAGATATTTACAGGTAAAGGAACTGAAAAGTAGGGGGACTGAGTTACCTATGCCCACATACCTAGTAAGTAACACCAGGCCTCAAATTTATCATAATGTCTCCCTACAGGATAGTAACAAAAAAATTGTCTGGTGTTTTTAGTGCAGCTGTGCAACTTTCTTTTCCAGTTTTTTTTTTTTTTTTCCTTCCCAAATCAGTGATTTGTTGAATCCATGGATGAGTAACTCACATTGGAGAAGGAGAAGGAATTGTATGTATTCTTGTACATATAGACAGGCTATGTGACAGTATTATTGAACTCTAATTCTTACTGTATTAGCAATAGAAATGACAGTAGAAAAAGCGTGCATCTTTAGTACTGTAAAAATAAATTTGGCCTTGTGAACTTTACTCTGAAAGCCATTGCTCAAGGTTAATGGGATGTGATGTAGATGCTTTGATTTCTCAGAGTGCTAACCTCGTATTTTTGAGTTTCTAGAGAGTGTAGTTTTTTTCATAGTTTAAATTTAAATTGGGGGAGGGTGGTTATTCTTTAAAGCTTTGATTCTAGTGAGCAGCCAGGGATGCATAGCCCGCACCAAGTATTTAGCTTTTCTATTTTACCAAACAGCCTCTATTTTATTTGTCTTTTCTGGATTGAAAAATCCATTTTTTTTTTAATGGTAGGATTTGCTTTTTTCCCTTCAGAATATCTTTTCAATCATTTTATCAAGATAACCTATGAAGATTTTTTTTTTTAATTACTAATCAAGCATTAGTTCCACCTTTGGAACTGATTGATAGCTACTGGGCACGGCCAGAGATTCCTGAACACTGAACTGTAGCTTAACTCATAACCAATGTTCTGCAGTAGGGAGTGAGTAAATACAGTCTTTATGCATTTCTGAAACAGGGCCTTTTAGATCAAGTGAAACTGACAGTAAATGTTGATTTATGTTACATAATCCAGATGCATAATCGCCTCTAGTCCTGATGGATGGGTAATGTGTTCAGTCAGCTTGAGTCACTTCAGTAGATAGGGTGTGTTTGTATTTACAGGCTAATATTTATCTCCATTTGTGTGGTTCTCGTTTTAAAAAGGCAATAGTATATATAAAGTTCTAAGTAAAATTAGTTGGAAAATGCTGACCTGACCTAGATTTGCAAATTTTAAAATGCTGACCCATTTTTCTAGTGTAGTATAAATTTTATCATAGTTAGGCTAAGGGCATTGATTTTGTGTTCTCTACTGCAAGAAAAGAATAAACAGCTTTAGTTTTATGTAAATCAAGTCTAGCTAGTATTTAAATTTCTGCCTTTGGTGTTTAATCTTAAAATTTTTGTAGTTTACTTATTTACTTTATGTCCTGATGGAAATTTTCCCTCCTTCCTCACCTTCCAGCCCCCCCAAAATTTCTATTGAGAAGAGGGCAGGCCTCCCATACATATCAACAAAACATAGCATATCAAGTTGCAATATTCCCCTTCTCGTGTATTAAGGCTGGCCAGGGCAACCCAATATAAGGAACAGGGTCTCAAAGGCCAGCAAAATAGTCAGACAGATCCTGCTCTCATGGTCCCACAAGAAGACTATTCTGTTCAGCTGTCACATATATGCAAAAGACCCGGGTCAGTCCTTTGTGAGGTCCCAGGTAGTCAGTTCAGACTATGAGCCAAGACTAGTTGATTCTGTGAGTTTTCTTGTGATGTCCTTAAACCTCTGGCTCCGACTGTCCTTCCTCCCTCTCTTCAGCAGGATTCCCTGATCTCTGCCTAATGTGTGGCTGTGAGTCTCTGCATCTGTTTCTATCCGTTGATGGATGAGGGCTCTCTGATGGTACTTGTGCCAGGACCAGTCTCTGAGGATAACATATCATGAGGCATCATTACATTGACTTTTTTTTTTTCTCCCATTGTTTTTGGTTCTGCCTGTGTCCTGGTGCTCCAGCAGTGTCAGTGGTGGGCCCATGCTCACAGCATGGGAGAATCGGGGTTGGCCACTCCCACAATCTCTGGGATACCCTTGCTCTAGCATATCCCATAAGTAGGACAGACTGCAAGTTATGCCCAAGCCCTCCACTGGAAGTCTTGCCTGTTCACAGGAGATAGCCAGTTCACACTACATAATTTTGTTGCTTGGAGTCTTGGCCGGGGTCATCCTTGTAGAATAACTTAATTTTAAAGTGTACTTGAGTTAATTGGAGAAATTAATGTCAATAAACATTTAAATGTTTAAGGCAGTGTAATACACAAAGAAGCATCAAATAGAGTGGCTTTTTTAAAAATATTTGTTTTGTACTTAATTGGCCCCTGCCCGCTCTTCTATATTTTTTATGATTAAGGGTGGTTTCTTAAGATATTTCATTTAAAAATTCTATGAACAAATATCCAGGCTGCTTTCATCTACAGTTCTAGAGCAAGTTCCCTTATCTAATTGGTGGATTTAGCTTTAGCATCAGGAGTGATTATGGACATAGGAATGTCTGTGGACCTTTTAATTCTTTCACTATTTAAGGAATTGTGCTTTTCTTCAGAAAAGCTATTCAGTAGCTTCTCTTCTGGCCTTAGTAACTCAGGGAACCAACATACTTGGTCCAAACTATTGGAAGTTATGGCTGGTGATGTCTGCATTGGACAGTTATAATTGAGGAGTTTAAGAGAAAGATAATTTGGGGCCCGAAAATACAGTGTTTTAAAGCGAAGAACGCAATGCTAGGTGACTTAAGGTCACCGAAGGGTTTCTGTGTCCCACAAGCCTTAGGGTTACTATTAGTCGTTTTGGGTATTGTGTTCCAGTGAATGCCACAGGAGCTCTGAATCAAGGGATTGTCATATGATGTTTCCTTATGAAAAGGAAACATTTATAGATGTGGTAGACAGAATGCCCTCTGAAAAACTAAAGCACACACATATGAATATGTTTCTGATCATATGTGACAAGAGACTTTGCATCCAAGTTTTCATTTGGAAGATTATCCTGGTGGAAGAGGGGGAAATATAATCAGAAGAATATAGCCACAGAACTAGGACTGAGGTGTCACATGTCAGAGGGGTGTAGAGCACTTTAGAAAGAGAAGGTAGTAATAAATTCCAATTGGTTGTAAGTCTCCAAATTTGTAGTAGTTTTAGCAGAGTAGGAGCCTAATGTTTTATTGAGGACATAAATTTTAAATTCATCATCTTCCACAATTCATCTAAAAGATGTGAGTTGTCTACATTTTGTTTATGGAATGCAAGTGAGCAGAACTTATCAGAATGTGATGCATAGGTTGCTTTTAACCCAGCATTTCTGATACTCCCTGTCTCTGCCCACCAACCCATTCAGGAACACCTGACCTGTGCCAGAATCATGTAGTGTAGCCGTTGCACATCAGTAGAAGTGTGAAGTGTGCCTATCAGAGAGTGTTAACAAAATATTTTTTTTTTACAGATAAGTAATTAAAATATATATTAGTAAAGGTGGCACTACCCTAAACTGCTAAAAATGAAATTACATGAAAATGGTTGGTTTCAAGTCTTTGTGGCAGCATCCCATTAAAAGCAAAATCTGCATAAATACATGTTTATGTGTGGGGAAGGGGCCAGTGTATCTTTCTGTGTAAATGATTGTCTTCTGGTTACTCAAGGGCAGCCATTCTGAACCTAAGGGATGAGACCCCTTTGTAGGTTACATCAAGCATCCTGCATATTAGATACTTGCATTACAATTTGTAACAGTAGCAAGTTATAGTTAGGAAGTAGCAATGAAAACAATTTTATGTTGAAAGGTCCCCACAACATCCATAACTGTATTAAAGGCCCTAGTCTTTGGAAGGTTGAGAACCATTGCTCTGGGAATGAAAAGCAAGAACCCAATGAAGGGTTTTATATTTTACTGTGATACCTGTAACAGTCTAAACTTATGTATGCTACTTATGGATTTTAAAATTAAAAAGACCAAAAAGTTAGTAATTAGCAAATTTGCATATAAGAGCATATATATTTGTGACCCCTTGATAATTAGCATATCTTAGAATTGTAGAGTAGTTGAGTATATGAAATTTTCAGTTAGCAAAATTACCTACTCAGTTATGTAGACCTTGAAAATGTATGCACTGTGTGTCTTAGGACAGTGCCATATTCAAAGTGTGAGCATCTTCAAAGTTGGGCCCCTGATAGAACATTGGAGTTGCAGATAGTGATAGATGTGAATACTAGGTAGAAATTACCTTGGGCTTTCACAGTCTGGGCCTTTTACATAATCATAAGGATATTTTTGTCTTTGCTTATTTCTCTAAAATGTCTTTTACAAGTAAATATAAATTCACAACAGTTTGTAGACTTCTTGGATAATTAACACAAAAATGTAGTCAGTGGTCTAATCTACATTAATTTTTCTCAGTAATGCCCATTAATGAAATTTACATCTTTCTATTTTGTTATCATATGCTTTCTTTGTTTGGCTTCTCTTATTAACATTTTCATATGGAAAGTCTCATTTATTTTTCTACCACATTTATTTCTGTTTAAATAAGGACATCTGTTTCTCTTAACCCAGAGACTAAGCTTGTATCAGATAGCACATGCTAAGCATTAGGAGAAATGTTACAGGTGACAGGCTAATGTCCATAACTTAGAAAACACTCTTAAACTAGAGTCTAAGTACATCTGAAAGACTTTACCATTTAATAGTATTTGTTTAAAATAGAGTTCTTAAACCCCAGATCAGAGTTGTATATATCATATATTTTGTAAATGTAAACAGCTTTCATTTGTAAATGATTGTACACACACAAATGTATATGCACACATTCCACTTAATAATAAGCATGATGGTGAGTGTTGTTTTATCCTTTATTATGAAAACCTTCAAACACAGGAAGGTAAAAAGAAGGCTAAGATGGCATTGTATATTCAGCTTTTCATGGGCGACTCCACTTTTCCCTGTGTAGGCATAACACAGAGAGAGAGAGAGACTGACTAGAGCTTGAGTGTTAGTAAACGTACTTTGTAAAACTAACCATTTTACCATTGGAATTCTTTGCTTAATAAAGTCTGTTAATTATTTCTAAAATTTCTTAGCCAACCCCTGCCGGTACCACCACACACACACACACACAGAGAGAGAGAGAGAGAGAGAGAGAGAGAGAGAGAGAGAGAGAGAGAGAGAGAGAGAGAGAGAGAGTCATGTTGTTTCTTCTAGAGCCTATAATATTTTTGGTCTTTCTAGAGGGAAGTCATTTGTGGATTGACGTGTATTTGCTTTCTTATAAAAGCATTTCTTTTAGAAAACCCATCTTGATCCTCAGGGTTCCAAGCCATTTCTTAGAGTTGCTACAATATATTATTTTAGTTTTGAAAGTATCTATCTTTTTCTAGTTGGATAATTGCTGTGTGCATCATCTCTAACACAGAGATAATAAGGACTTATTGGATATGAAGAGAATAATGAAAAGATACCAGATGGACTGGAGAGAGGGCTCAGCAGTTAAGGTCACTGCTCTTCTAGAGGACCCAGGTTCAATTCTCAGCACCCACATGGCAGCTCACAGCTACCTGTAAATTCCAGTTCTGGAGATGTAACACCTTCATACCAATACACATAAAATAATTTTAAAAAGAAGAATACCATTAGTTATACACTCCAAATAAGGAAAGATTTATGCAATCTGACTTTAAATCCTCAGTGTCAACTTCATTTCCCAGAGTTTGCCCTTAATCCGTATATTGTTGTTTGCCTAGGGAGATATACTATCAATATATGTGTGTCAAATGACCATTGTGGCAGTGCTTTATCAGTTACCACTTACCTTCACAGATGTCAACTTTAATTAAAAGCCAGTACATATTAAATACCTCCTTTGCTATGTACCTGAACAAAGTCTTTACATAGGAAAACAAATATTACAAATGTTTTTGTTCATCCTTTTAGACCATAAAACTTACATTCACTAATAAATTCATCCACAGTCATCCTTATTCTCCCACTTTTCATCAATGTTCACAGAGCTAAAATGATGCTAGTGTTGAGATCTTGTATTCTGTCTACCCAATACTTACTATTATTTGTATATAAATATTTTTGTCACGAATTATACTAGTAAGTGGAGCTAGGGAAATGGCTAGTTGGTAGATTGCTTAACAGGCAATTATGAGAACCTGCATTCAATCTCCTGTGCCTACATTTTTAAGAAGTAGGCCTACAATCCCATACTGGGAAGGAGAGCCTCAGAAACTTGCTGTCCAACCAGTTTAGCTGAATTAGCAAAGTCCAAGTTTCATGATAGATCCTACCCTAATGAAGGTGGAGAGTGACGGAAAGACGTTGAACTTTAACCGAGGGCCTCCACACATGCAAGTACAAGTCCATAAGCTTGCACACACAGACACTGGTAAGTAATGTGCAGTCCTTTCATTTCTTTAAGTTTTCATATATAAACTTGAGAATCAGCTGTTTCAGAAGTCACAGTTGGTATTAAGCTCATTTATAGGTTAGCTTCACAGTATTCCCTTCAGAACTGAGAACTTTATCCGTCTATCCTAATTCTACAAAGTGGTCCTCTGTATGTATCAGGTTGTTTGGGTTTCGGGGTTTTTCCTCGCTCCCCCTCCTATGACATTTCGGCTGTTGCTAACGTAGTGCATTTCTTTTTTAGCTTAGGAATCTGAGGTGTTGTTCTAGCTCCTGTCTTGGTCATCTCTTTCTGTCTGACCTCTCATTTGGTTCCTGATGCCCTTAAAGTTTACAGTGTTTTTCACTAGCTCGTGAGATTTTTATGTAAACCCATTTACGAGGTAGCAATTTTACCTTTGAAAAATAATTATGACATAGCCCTCCTGGCTTTTAAGAAATCTACCTGGTCCACGGTGGCACAGACCTTTATTCCAGCACTTGGGGGGGGGGGGGGCAGAAGCAGATGGATCTCTGAGTTTGAGGCCAGCCTGATCTACAAGGAAAGTTCCTTGACAGCTAGGGCTACACAGAAATCCTGTCTTAAAACCCACCACCCACCCACCCACCCACCCCCCCCAAAAAAAAGGAAAAGAAAAAAATCTAATTTTCCTTCTAAATTTACTAAATATGCATACTGTTGACTACTAAGTGCAATCAATGTATTTTATGTACCTACTAATGCAAGTGTCTAATAATGGAAACATTTTTATCAGTGATGTTCTTGAAACTTCTTAAAAGTGTTTTGAGTGAAACATCTTTTCTTTTTACACTATGCTTCAGACACCTGACCAGGTGTTAGAAATTGACAGTCTAATAGTGCAGTGTTCACACTTGGGTGTGTCTTGTATAATGGAAATGTCAGTTGCTATGTGAGGCATAGAAAAGAGATTAAGGGAAAGCGTGAGTGTGCACCTGTGATCGATTGCAGCACTTGAGAGGCAAAAGCACAAGGGTCTCTTAATTCAAGAATAGCCTAGGCCATTAAAAGAACCATGTAAAATGGGGAGGGAGCACAGCTGGATTCATGGACTTCCTGACAAAGCTGAGCTTAGAATATAGAGTTAAGGGTACTTGTTGCGCTTGAAAAAGACCTTAATATTGAATAGAATGAGCCAAATTCCAGTTTATTTAGACTTGAAGCCATCTCATTTCCTGTTTGCCTGTTTCAATATATAATTCTTAGGATTCCTATTAAAACCTTACAGTAGAAGAAGGAACTGTTAGGTAACAACTGAAAAGGAAAGGCAGGTGCTTCTCCTTCACCAGTGTCTAATAATATTATTGTTTGTCAGGGCTTGGAACATGATTTCATAATCTTAAACACGTTTGTCCCAGGCAAAAAGTTCTGTTGAAAGAAACTTTAGTCAGTATTTAATATTTCTCCCTGGCTCTGCCCAGATTTGCAAATACTAAATGAGAGCTCAGTGATCTACTGAGGTCACAGAGCCAGCCACTGGCAGAGTGTTTCTTTCTAGTGTTCTGCATACCTTGAACATCTCTGTTAATTGCATGCTGAAGTCCACTTTGCTCAGACATTTTGAACCCATGACATTCATATTCGTGAATTTACATTTTCTCTTGCATCTTCTACGTTCTTTTCCTTAAAGAATGGAAGGAAAGTATACCTCTGAAGACTTCATGATGCTGGTTTGCATGTTGTACAACATCGTGTTTGCCTGTGATGTGGAATTGTCTGGCATTTTTTGGCTAGGAAGTTTCTCTTGGTGATATTAATTTGTTTTGTTTTGTTTTTTTCTCTCTCTCTAGTCTGCCATTTTCAATTTTCAGAGTCTGTTGACTGTAATCTTGCTGCTTATATGTACGTGTGCTTATATCCGATCCTTGGCACCCAGCCTCCTGGACAGAAATAAAACTGGGTATGTTACTAATGATATCAGTCAAGTCAGTTCTCACCAACATCGAATGTAAATTACCATGAAAGTCATTAGATATTATAACTTAGTTTTGAGTAGCTTTTTATATTTGTGTTTTAAAGCTCTAAAATATATTTGCATTTTCGTACTAAATTAATGAATAAGTTTCAAAACTGATCTAGTCAGATGTGAAATTTCACTTCCTGAATAAAAACAGACCAAAGATTTATCTAACTAAAGGTAAACATGTTAAGTAGCCATCACTTGTTTAGCAATCACCCCATTAACTTTGTAGACATGGTTCTCCTCATTCCATCCTCTTCTGAGCTCCTATTTTGTTAAAATGATTTTATGATTTCTAGCATTTTATTCTCATTAATGAGTTGTTTGGAATTGTAATATAATTAGTACAATCTAATAAAATAGAAATTTGTTCTTTAAAATTCACTGTTAAAATTAGAATATCGTATTTTTAATTTTCTAGTGCTGTCAGGCAATTTTTCAGTCAAAGGGAAGTTGCATGTGGACATGTCTGCCCCTTTTCTCTTTAGGAGCAGGAATGTATCAAGAACATGATACATTCATCAAGGAGTTGTCAGGTCTGTCAGTACAGGTTGAGTAGTAGTATATTTCTCCTACATGAAAGGCCGCCAAAAGGCTTTCCTGTTTTACATTTCAAAATAAAAGCTAATGGAGTCAGTTGTGTATGTGATTAGAAACAATTTTACTTGATTATAGATAAAAACTACTGTTTTATAAAATAATTATTAGATTCTCTTTCCTTTGCATGTTTTATCTGAGACCTACAATAAATTAGTCATTGTATTTACCATGCTTAGTTGGAGTTATTACATAGATTTAAATTTAACTCTGTATTCTAAAAGCTGATTCAAATGATCTAGAACAGGGCTGCTCTGGAAGATTTCATCTTAGCCAGCTTCTTCCTAGTGATTGTGGCCTAATAGCATTATCAACAGATGTGTAAGTTTAAGGAACAGATTGTAGTGGTTTATAGCAACTAACAAAGGTCCTTTAAGAAAAATAAACAGCATGCTAGTTGTTACAGATGCATGTCTGAAACAACTCACTGATGCTTGTTAGGTCTGAACTCAGAACAGGTTGGGGGCGGGGGCTTCCTTGTTTCTAAGATATTAGACCTGGAAAGACCTGCCTCTTGTTCAGGGTCCTGAGTCTCCCGTGATGACACGTCAGATATCTTGCTCTGTGTCCTTCAGCTCACATGGCTTTACATGGGTGAGCTCAGTTTTCCACTCTTTGGTAAAGAATAAGTGATACATGGAGTTATTGTCACATGTCACTTTAGCCCTAACATTCCTGAGGACAGATTCTATATAATCACTTTCTCCTCATAAAGTGTTCCAAGCATGGATACTGGTAGTAAGAGATGAAGAATGTCCTTACCACCCCACAACAATAAATAGGGCTGAATTTAAGCACAATCTGGCCTGTCAATAGCTTAGATTATTTTCAAAATTGTATTTGCCTGTTAGCTGGCTATTCACATGTGTTGATTCATTAACCATCTTTCTTTGAAGGGAAAAGTATATGACTATCTCTGAAACTTAAGTTCTGTGATTTTTTTTTTTTTTTTATTGAGCCAGTCTCATATAAGGAGTAAGTAAAGTTGATTCGTCTTAATTAGTACTCTACCTATAATTATAAAGGTAGATAGGCATAGCTACAAGAGTGTATATTATCTCAAATCAGCGAAATAGTAGCTGTAGTTTGGGTTTTTTTTTTTTTTTTTGGTT
Source organism: Phyllotis vaccarum (assembly GCA_033318265.1). NCBI lineage: Eukaryota > Metazoa > Chordata > Mammalia > Rodentia > Cricetidae > Phyllotis > Phyllotis vaccarum. Next base: position 53,817,034 of record JARWLC010000014.1, read on the forward strand.
TTTTTTTTTTTAATTTCTCTGTGATGGCTCATTTACTTTTGCCAAAATTGTTGTTTTTTATGTATTCCAAATAAGTGATATGTCTATTTATGTGTGTATATTCAATACATGATTGTTGTATTGATGGAATTTAAAAGAACATCTTCATTTTAATTTATTACTAGAATATATGTTTCAAATGTCACACATAATAAAATCGGCTTATTCCCACCTAAATTAATAATTTTCATTATATTACAAATGTAGCCATACGTTTATGTGTTCTTCCTTGTAGTCAGTTTCTCTGTCCCACCTGGCCAGTCATTCCCGAAGCTGCTTGGTCCCAAATAGTCACCCAAAGACGGATATTAATGACAAGCCACTTGCCCTGGGGCCCAGGCATATAACTTGCTAGCTGTTGTTCTTAAACTAACCCATGACTCTTATCCATGTTTAGCCACATGGCTTGGTGCAGGATTCTCATCTTGCTTTCTCTGCATCTTGCTGGCATATCCCTGCTCTTCCTCTTCCCAGAATTCTCCTTGCCTGGTTGCCCTGCCTATATTTTGTCTGCCTAGCTTCTGGCCAATCAGTGTTTTAGTAAACCAGTATTTACAGGGACAGATACTTACAGTATGCAAAATTATAGTCCCACAGCATTTCCTTGACTAGCACAGGTAAGGACTGCCCCTAGAGTACGCAGGTACAGATAAATGAAGCACAGAGCTATACTCTCTAAGAAGTAAATCTTCTAATAGATTACAATATCTCAATCTAAAAACTATTTCTTTATGTAAATTTTCTACTTTTGAAAGTGATAAGGAACTTGAAGTTAAATGAATTAGTTCAGTGAGTTCTTGTATAAATTTAGCCACTTTTACATAAGCTTAGCCTAATTCTGACCTATGACAAACATATAGTCTAATTAATAGTAGCTTTGGTTCAGTAGTGGTTCACGATGTGTCCTGCCCAGTTTTCATATATAAGTGGTGGTTCCATGTCCAACAAGCAGATGTTAAAATCCAGTATGTAGAATTAATGTTCTCTGTGATGTTGAGAGGAATTAACTGGCTTTCTCAATAATTGGTAATTGTTTTGTTCTTTTTATCCTGTGTAGACTGTTGGGAATATTTTGGAAGTGTGCTCGAATTGGTAAGTGTCTAATCTCCATTTATTTCTTTAATCATTGGTCACTTTATTGATAATATATACATGACAATAAAATGTCAGTTGTCAAAATAATGGCCTTCTCAATCCTCTACTATTGCAAGAATTGTAAAATTCTCTCAATTGTTTTTCTTTCTGCTATTTAAAACTAGGTGTAATGGGGACTTTGTAATATATTATTAACAAGGAGATGGAAAAATGATAAAACACAGAAGAAAGAAATCTAAGTGCAAAAGATTTCACATACAAAGCCATCATTCTAATGTTGTGATACAAAATTAGCATTATCTCCCTGTGAATTAAGTGTAATTTTAACATGAAGTTTTCTTCCCTTTGTGTTCTTCATGATGTTTTATTCTCTCCTGTGGAAAAAGCATGAGAATCTTCCTATCATAGAAAATACAGTTTGCTTTAAAATAGTAAAAGAATTTTTGTAGCCTAGGTAAGTGTTCAGGGGATATTTGGGACTCAATCATATGTGTTCAACCTATAGCCCAATCCTATCCCTTAAAGCTTTTTGAGATTTTTGTTTCTCTATTGTACTTTTGGGACATGATTTTTATAGATAACAGTCTTGTACCTCAGTGGTATAAAGTTAGACATGAACAATGTTTTTATTGTTAAAACTAGAATGTACATACAGGAAGTATAGGTTATTGACCTCCCTAAATATCATTCCCAATAAAATTATTCAGTCCAAAATACTAGTGATGCTAGCTTTGGAAAGGCCTGGCCTAGATTTCCAGAGATTTGAATAGAGACTTGTCTACCACTCAGTCATGAATGACAGCTATAAACCCTAAAGTAAGAGAAGAAAGCTTGAACACTTCACAAGGAGGCAGGAAGAGAAACAAATTACCACCCTAATGCTCAGCATTAAGTCTAGTGTAAACCAAACTGCCTAGGAGTCAAGTCACCCTGAAAAAGAAAATATCTATAATCAACAGTATTAGCAATTAAAAAGTAGTTAAGAACCTACATGTGCTGCAGGGAGAGACGGCAGAGAAGCTAAGTATCCCTCAAGTTGCTGACTCCCAAAGAAAACAAAGGCAATTAGGCCCACTTTATGTAGAAATTAGGCATGTGGACAATTCTGTTTAGTAGCCAATCAAACTATCCTTTTTTGTTCGTAATTATGACTAGAAATGGGGTATAGCTTAAAGCTTCAGGCTTGTGGTATAGTAATCCTGTCATAATCCTCAAATATGGTCTGTTTTTCTGACTAGTTACAAATTCCTTTTCTTTGTACTTGCTCATTTATTTCTGTGCCCCCACCCCCATTCCGAATGGCTCACTTAAAATGTTCCTTCTTAGAAGAACGAAAGCATTTGCTTTATTTTAACAAATTAGCTTTGAAAACTCTGGTGCTGAGACACTTTTTTTTTAAACACCTGCTCATCTCTATTTTTGACACACAATATATCAACACAGAGAGGATACAATTTTAATGGGATGCAGTCAGATCATCTTATATTGTTAGGCATCACATAACAGTAACTGTTTCCCATTCGTTGCACAAAGCTATGACCTGACAAGAAGCAACATTCTTACTCAAGTTCAACTGAAGATGTTTAGCTCTACCACATGGCACTCTCTTTTAAGAAAATGAGAAACATGAAAATGAAAGCCATCTGTAAATTATAGCATTCTAACTCATAAGACAAGGAAGAAAAGAACTTCCTCAAGAATTAATACTGAGCAGATGGAAGACTCAATGCAGGCATAATTGCTCCCATTGGCTGTTTACTAGGACTGTGCTAAGCAGTGAACATACCAGCCCTGAAAAGAATAACAAGACTTTTATAACATCTACCTAAAGTTTATGGATCAGTGAAGTGCTTTGTGGGAGTTTACCAGTGTGCTCTGTTTTTTTTGTTTGTTTGTTTTGTTTTTTTTTTAGTTAACTTACTGTTACTTTAAAACCACCTTTTCAGTATAGATTCCCCCTTTAAGAAAAGGCAGTCTATTAAATGTCTATGGGGGAGAGGGCAGAACTTTGAGAACACCAAATCTGTGGTTATTGTTTTGCTTTAATAAGGTTAAATTTGGAATTTTTGTTGGTTTGGTTGACTTGGGTTTATATTTGAGGACCACATCAGTCTTTCTGGAGGATGGGATTATAGGCAAAAGACCTGGCTAAATGTCTACTTTTATAATATTTGTGCTGTTTTTATAACTTTTGGCATTGAATGGACATAAACACAGTAATATATCAGTGTGGGCTCAGTGAAGAAGCTCTGAACAGTTTAGTGAGCTTGAGAGTTTTAGTTAATAAGGGATGTCAAGATTGACATTAATGAGAGCCAGGTACTAAGTATCTAAGGGGAACTAAGGATCTTAGACAGAAGTAGAATTTAGACATCGTGGAAGAACGTTAGTAAGGCTAGTCAAAACCATTTCTTAGGCTTGCAAAGAACCCAGATGGTTCCATGTGACTGTACTTTCTGAATTAGTACAACTTGCAGTTACTAAAGAACCAACAACAATTTTAAAAATTTAAATTCCTTATAGGGTCTGTATGCTGAATCAGGCAAAGGAAAGACTCCAAATACAGACACTCTTAAGTGAATGTGGAATTGACTCAGTAAGAATGTATTGTGTTTAATATCTACTTTGAACTTTGTAAATTATTGAAATGATGAAATTTCAGAAATGGGAGTAGAAATGCTGCCCAAAATATTTCAGACTTGGAATTTCCAATTTTTTAGGGTTGTTCAACCAATGAAATCTAGCCAAGTGTTCTGAAATCTCTCTTCCCAAACACTTTGGATAGAGATTTGACCATAAAAGACTCAGCACAGTATCTATCAGAAGAAGTAATCTATGGGGGATATTGTGCCTATTTTTTTTTTAATGGGATAATGTTGGGTATCTTGCTGGTCTTCACATAGAAGTATCTTTTAAACTCTACAAATATCATGAATTGGTACTATGGTAGAAAGAAGATACTACTGAATGCTGTGCATTAGATTTCTTGGGTAGAAATTTTCTTTTTTTTTTTAGAAAGAAAGCTAACTATCCTTTGTCTCTGAGTTGCCGGACAGCATTTCTTTGGCTCTTCCTTCAGGTACAAGTCTCAGAAATAACTTGGGTTTAGCTGCAAGCCATGTCTAGCCTTATACAAAAATAACCAGATAAAATCTCAGGATGGCTCATCAGGATGGCTCAGCATGAAGAAGCATGTGCTTCAATATCCAGAATTCAGGGAAAGCTGGAAAGAAAGAGCCCGCTCCAATGTTGTCCTCTAACCTCCATGTGTACACTGTGGCATGAACACTTACATGGACATAGCACAGGACAACAGTGGTTTTTGTTTCAGAATCTATTCAGTTTATTGCCTTATGTTGGGCAACTTTAGCACACCTTGTTAACTGGTTCATATTAAGCTTGTTTTATGTTGCCTCTAGCTCCATGTTTTCTTTCACATCTCTCAGTAGCCACCTTTGAATATCCATATTAGTCATTCATTCAACCAAGATGAATGAATATCTTCCTTTTTTCAACAGGTGAACGCAAGAGTCCTTATGTTGCCATATGCTGTATAGTGATGGCCTTCAGCATCCTCTTCATACAATAGCTTTGGAAACTACCAGTGTGTGATTGCCATCAGACTCTGTAAACAAGGACTGTCTCCACAAAATAATGCGAAGAATGGTTAACCTTTTTATCTCTGAACATGAAATGAGATAAAATTTGAGATTCTGTGCTCTATTTTTATGCTGTTGGACCAATGAGCTATATAAATAATTAAGATGTAACAGTTTAATTCACAAGAATGTGATTATAGCAATCCAGTATTACACTCTGCAAATGTCATTCTGTTGTCTTGGACCTGCTTTTCATAAGGTTCTTGAGGGCAAGAGGTAGAACACACAGTTGGTGGATTCCACCGGCTCCTTTCACTAGGACTTGAAAATGTTGTTTTCACAAAATGAGACCTTCTAGGAACTGGCCTATTTTTATTGAGAAAATTGTTCTATTTTTGTTGTTGTTACTGTTCTGTGGATTGCATTCATACTTAAACCATTTTGATTGCTAACCAGAGTACCTCTATTCTTGGCAAATTACTACAGGTGTAAAATATTTTAAACAAAACCTAGCATTTCTTTAACAGGCTTCTGGTCAAGTGTGGTCAAAGATATAGCTGCCATCCTCTGAAAAAGAGCATTCTTAGAATGAATAAAGCAAGTATAATAATGATAGACTAATAATCTTACATAGTTTTTATTCTCTTTAGTGTCAAGTCTTCCAAATGAGCATCATTGTAGTTATCCCAAATGTTTTTGTTGTGTTTTTACTGCATCCTTTTAAGTCTTTCTTTTTCCTGTCAGCTTAAACTGGAATCTCTTTTCTAACTTTATACATGATAAACACATCTCATACCTGCGTAGTCTGGAGAGTATGCTCTAAGTATCTCTCAGCTTTGGCACTGAAGCAAGAATGTGAGCAGTGTGTAATATGCATGTGAGAAGACTGGGAATGAGGCCTCCATATCAAAGGGCACCGAGAAGTTTGTGTTCAGCGTTTCTTTAGGCTCCGCTGGAAATCTATTCCTAAAGTGAAGCTACGAGGAATGAAATCTACCTGAAAACACACACTACACACAACATTATTTAAGTACTGGTTTTGACTGCTCCTTTAAAAGTAAAAAAGAATTTTTATTTTTTTTTTTATTAATGAAATTCCTATGGAAACCAAGTGCTGAACTTGAAGATGTTTTTAAAGCAGCATCTCTCTATCACTATAGCCCAAACAGGCACCAATCTCACTAGGCCCCAGCTTTATAGACTGCTCTGAGCTGTATAAACTGTACTCTAGGGGACATCAAGGAAGCTTACTCTGTTTTCTTGGGATTATTTATTTTTTAAAAAATCTTTGGAATGTCTGTACCTGTCGGTAAAATTGGTCTATTTTACTTTGAACAGGAAATGTGATTATGGTAAAATTCTTCTACTCTGAACAATACCTTGGGCTTTATATTAGGTCAAGGATTTTCAGGGTACCCCAAAAGTAGGGCTCCCTCATAGGCATGTTCGTGCACAGTCACCTTTCAAGGTCTGACTTCTGGGTGGCCATCTGTTGTCCATGTCTGCTACTGACTCAATTTTCCAGAAATGTTGTGAACCGCTTTTCTAAATTAACACACATCTTATAAAAATGAGGGGATGAAGGTCTAGTGTAAGATGTTCTGTTTAATTTGACATTTCAGACAGTGTAGGTGAAAATTAGAGCAAGACATAGTTAACTTGAACTATCTGTGATGACTTATAAAATGGTTAACTGTGTATCATCTTATTCCTAACCCTGCCAATCTGTTCTTTTAAGTAAACGCTCTTGGGAGTGTAGGAAAGATGCAAAGGGATTCTATAAAGAGCAATTTCCATTTCCAGTGTGTAAACGCTGACTTCTATTCTCCAAGCCATGGGCTGGTATAGGAGGTGTGAATCCCACAGAATATTCAGCTGTGTGCTTTGGTGGGATGTTGAGCAGTAAAGCGTTCCAGGCAGCTGGCCTCTGCATGGAGACTGTAATACACAGCTTCCAGGAGCAGGGACACTGGAATCATCTGTGCCATTGACAGTACAGGGACATGTCTTGTTTCCAAGTAGTCTTGCACGATGGTCAAAGACCACATATATGTCAAATTCATCTTACATTTTTAAAAGTTTAAACTCCAGTTCAATGTCTTGCTAATATCTTTTCTGCCTATAACCAAAAATTACCTTATATGTTTCCATTAAAAAGGTTTCCTGCTGGGGTTAGTAAGAATATGTAATTTATTATAAATTCCTTCATCTTCATAATAAAATTAGTCTTGTACCATAGAATGACATATATTTCCATGAAATAACTTTTCCAAGTTTGCAAAGTCCAACACATCTTTGCCTCCATTTGTGAAAAATATTTGACACTTGTAAATAATATATATTTTGAAACATTTACACAATTCATATGGCATGTGACCATTAAAAACAGAAATATTAGTTTCTTTGTATTCATAATGTACATGAAAGATTAATGTATATGAGATATAATGTGCTAATGTTTGTTATTGAGATAATCTCAAGATTCTAGAAGAAAATGAAGAGTGATGATTCTTTGAGGGAAGAGCTTCTAAAAGAGCATGGAATAAGCTGAAATTGGCAGTGTTCTGCAAAACCACAGTTGTATGTTAGGGATTATATGTCCCTTAGTTTGTTGTGGTACTAATGGAATATAGCATGAATCATAAAGGTGGACAGATGTTATATCCTGGAGAGTCATATATTTTCCCTACCTCAAAATTGAAGTTGAGTGTTTTCCCTCCCGCCTCCCAAAGCCTTCAGAGGGTAATAAAATCTCCTTGGTCTATGAACAGAAAGGTTGATGACAGAATATCATAGTAGATTTCTCTAAACATTATAAAGGCAACATCCAGTCAAGACAGTGTTTTCAGAAACTTGTAAAATCCTGCTTTCCATCTGCTAAAAGTGTTTCCCTGCTGCCCCACGTGCACTGTTTACATTTTCTGGATGCACAGGAAATATCCAGTGATGAAGAAGTTAAGCTTCACAAAAGTCTTTGGGAAGTTATTCCATTCTTGCAATCTAAAAATTCTTAGGGGCCATTCTTTTCTTACTTTGATATCATATAGTAATAAATAATCTCAAAGTGGTGCTGGCGGTCACCCTGTGACCTTTACCAGGAGTTCACGACTAGCTTCTGCGAAATAACTATATTGTTTCTCCTTTGCCCTAAGATAATCCAAAATGCTATTCCAGGACTTTTAGAGGAAAGAGAACTATAATTCATGTTTATAAGTGGAGATGGTCATCCTACCCTGGTTAGTTCATATGTGTACTACATAATAAAAAATAAATTATGAAAAGCCTTCTAGTTTTGTGTTATCACATTAAAAGCAAGCAGGATATAGAACTTATGGCCATTATAACTAGAATGGCTTATCTGTGGCAAAGTGTGGACTTTCCAAGATAGGTTTGGCAGTAATATTTTATTGATTTAAGAATATCCACACAGTTCGTCACTGCTGCTTTACAGGCCCTAAGTATCTGAGGAAATCTGTGTCGTGATACTAAACAGGAACAAAGGGAAAGTTTGTGAGGTACTTACAAATAGTGGAATTTCTGTAATAATGTGAGGCATGGCCTCATAGTGAACCGAGGAGGTTCAGGCCAAAAGCTGCAGAAGCTACCTTCAATGGCCCTCGTTTAGAGCACTTCATATGAACAGGCCTCCAAAAGTTTCTGTATGCGTACCAGTGATAAAATAAGCATCCTTAAAAGCCAAAACTCACTGGTTTGTTTTGGATCTGGCCTTGAATTGCCACAGAGTTGGTTGAATTCTGATTCTCCGTGAAAAACAGCAATTATTGATTACTAATAGTTTCAAACAATCTCAACTGGGAGCCTACAGATAACACATTGTGGCAAGTAGCTATCATTTTGTGTCCAAAACCTAGAAATTCAACTCATCTAATTAATACTTCATTAAAAAATAAAGGAATGTTTGTTCTTAGCTTTAGTCTTCCAGGTTAAAATGAACACAACCAAACCTTTTTTACACCTGTTCCTGGGAAGATGTTTTTCCTAACCAGTGAGTAGCAATTTTGGCTTTAAGTTTTAGATTCAAAGTATAAACAGTGAGTTTGATAGCAGTATTTTATTCACTGCATGTGTTGTGTGCCTGCCTTATTGTGCCATCGTGGCTTCCAGTTGATTTTAAAACAATTAGTTAATGTCTTATTTCTCTCAAAAGAACTCAAAATGGCATTTTAATAGACCACTAAACATATGAGAAAACAAAGTCTTTTCACTTCAGAGGGTTTACATGAATGTCCTTCACCAAATCAAAATTGGGAGTAGGGCTAAGAAAAAGTAAAGACATAATTATTAAAAGTTAGGGTGAGTTATTTACACACTCTGTAGGGCATGAGAACACTTGGGGTCTGTGTGATAGCCAGATACTACTGTTAAATGGTTTTATTTGACAAGGGAAGTGGCCTAAAATAAATGTGTAGAGATTGTTAAGTGCTCAAACCTGGACTTTGTCAGCCTCTTCCAACAAATTTGATAAAGTACTGGTCCTAGGCTAGATACTGGGAAAGTAGTGTGCAAAGATTAAACTGTTTAAAAGAAATACATGTTGAAGGCATGAAGGATTCCAGGAAAGCCAGCACTATAAAAAGATTTCTATATAGGATCCAGATATTAAATCAGCAGGCCCGAGATGAATTGGACCTTGGAAGTTATAAAGTTAGGAAAGTTCTGAAAATGTATTAGCACGCTTAAAGGATAATCCCACAGCATTTTTTTCTCCTTTTGAGTACTTGATAGAAATAGTTTCAGTCTTAACTAAATGTTACAGGTAAGACCTATAATAAGCCTTGGAAGATAAGATAGTGATGACTTGTAAAATAGGTTGTTAAGTTTATAATGTGGAATTAAAGTTGTGTGCCACACAGATAAAAGAATAGTAAAGCTGGGCAAATTTTCTGAAAACTTGGTTTAGAAATATTTAGGTCTTCTAAAGGGCCATTGTTCTTGCCCTCCATAAATGAGCACATGAAGTGTGGTGATGGTTCTAAACAAATGCTGTCAGGGGACTGCTTTTCAGTGTGTAAGTCTCAGGTATCTTTGGATGTCAGCAGGTAACAAAAACACATGACCGAATGCTACTGACAAGATCCCTCAATCCCTAGCTAACCTCTGTTGACCTGTCTGTCTCCGAGAACAGAAACAATAGAGTTCTGAATAATCTTCAACACCTCCAGAGAATGAGAATTATCAACCCACAAGCTAGGATCCTCTATTTCCTGTTCTATTCATCACGGTTAAAGATCATGAGCAAAGGAATGATATATTCAGATGAGCTAGGAAGGACCTTATGAATTGAGGTAATGGAGAAGTAGAAAACTATTTAAAAGAATTAGACATAGAGATGCAAAGAGTGATGTGTCAGGTTTAAAAGAAGAAAGACTATCTGAGGTCCTTGAGCCAAAGAAAAGGCTGGCTCACTTGTGCAGAGGGTTTGCCCTTTCAGAATTGGGTGCTTCTATAGTACAGTTTCCGTGTGTGATATGGAGCTATAAGTATTTAAAGGTAAGTTGAACCTGTTTCTCTTGCTGTTCATTCTGAGGAAAGAAGCCAGCACCCTTCTTTTAGAAGTGACCCCATCTTTCCCAGGAGTCATGCTAACAGAGGACCAAAGGTAAGTTAGAGTCATTGTAAGCTCATGTGTTTCCTTACACAAATTAGCTCAATTGGCAGATCTCTAATATATATGTACTGCTTCATCATACTGAACACATTTCACATTCTTCACTGCGGTCTATGCGACCCTGAGTTTTATAGGGAAAGCAAATGCTTAACTGAGTTGACATATTACAGAATCCTGAGAGCACTACTTTTATCTCAAATCTTGCGATAGTAAACTCTTGTCTTGTGCTATCAGTCTGAAACTAGATCAGTTGTTTTCGTGCTTCATCTCCCACACAGGTGTGTGAGTTTAACCTCACTAGTGGTAAGGCAGCCCCACATGCTGAATTCATCCATTGTGATATAAGTATCCTGGAACTCCAGAACTATGAAAAGAACATTCTGCCCTCCAAAGGCACACACAGTTACAGTGGAGGAGCTAGCATGCTGCTATCATTATTTAAACCAAGAAAAACACTGCAGACAAGATGAAAGAGCTAATAAAAATGTGTTCTTATTCCTGATTCTAAACCCTTAACAGCTGGCCTTTCCCATGCTGAATAATGTTACATAAATAATCCAGCCAGGAAACAGAGGAGCTATGAAAAAGTCTACAGAGTGATAAATGGTCTTGGCCATGCTGCTCATCACACCCAGTGGAGTTACAAGGAAGTGGTCACTGAAGATATTGGTGAGCTGATGCTGGCATTTGCCATCAGGAGCTGCAAAATCTGTTACCTGGGTCATGTGTCACCCCTTCTGCAGTAATTTCTAAGTGTACTAACACTTTCTTAATCTATTCCATAGGGGCTTTTTCTGTTCCATCCAAATTTGTCATCTTCTAATCATAGAAATCTAGAAAAGGGTGGCTCTCCAAAAATAAACTTTAATCTTAAAATCAAGCTGAATTCATGTATTATTTTAAAAGAGCAAATATCCTGCATACATTCTATTTTATATTCTTATCACATAAACTAGCCTAAGCTGATGCCCCATTTCCTACTCGTACATTTTCCTTTTAGCACATGCAGCACATGCAGTCACAGCTCAAACCAAATACAAAAGGTGCCATTAGAGCAAGGAACACATGTTCAGCCTCCTTTCCATGTGCATGCAAGCAAAGTGGCAGCAGGGAACCACAATTCAAGAGACTGGGTGAATTTGGGAACAAATCTGTTTGGGTGAGAAGGCTACCTTGAACTCTCAGAGCCCTGAACTTCGTGTTCTCTTCACTGGTCTCTTCAATTTTGTAGCAGTTTCTTAATTATGGGCAAAGAGCTCTTAGAGAAAGAAGAGGTTTTGCTTTTGTTTGTCTCTCAAAGATAGGTTCTTGGGATCTCATTGTAACTGGAATTTCTATATTTGTAAGATGTACCCAGAGTTCATCTTCCCCAACATCACAGGAGGGCTCACTCTCATCCTTTAGAAGTCATGATTACAGCAGTAGTTGCTTCCATAGAGAAAATGAATGGACATAGGCTTCTTATTATTACGTGTATCGGTAATAATGGCTTCACCTGTTGGCTACACCATGTGTTTATTCCCTCAACAGACAGGAATAAGAAAAGCGGAGACAACAGAAAACTACTGTGGGTCTTTAATGGCTTAATATGTTCCATATTTTTTCTCTACCTTCTGTGTATTTTTATTTGCTGTGATTGAATGCTACATACACACTCAACATTGGTGCCCCTATGATTGCCCTAGAATAACACAAATCACTAAGTAAAAGATGGATCCTGCTTTCCTCAGAATCTCTAACCCTGTCCTCAATAAATGGTTCAATAGCCTCCCCCCTTTAAAATTGCATGGTAAAACTTGTAAAGTGATTTTTTTTTAATCATTAGAAAGTACAAAATATATACACAACTTTTGTAAAGTGATTTTTTTTCATTAGAGAGTACAATATATATACACAAAAGGGTTTCTAAAAATAGTATAATGTACTAATAATTATGCAAAGACATCTGTAAAGATTTTTACATTTTATTTTCACCAAATGAAGTGAAATGGAGCATTCTGCTTTTAACTTTAGTTTCCTTCCATTTAACAATATCATAAACATTTGTAACAACTTAAAGAAATTTGCTCTTTAAGTTATACACCATATAAAATTTAGAGAGCATTTCACTATAGGTTGCAATTTATTTAAGTAACATACTTACAAGATAGTATGGCTCAAATCACACCAGTGTTTTCAAGGTCGATTTATTTCATGTATGAACTTAAGTTTAAAAAAAAAAAAAAAAATGCCCCATTTTCACTTAGATCTGTCCGGGTGCAATCCAGGATAATGTCAGTAAGAATGTTGACTGATTTCCTCCAATGTCTGAGGTTAATTGTAAAACTACACCACCCTATCTTTAACTTGTAACCATACATTTTCAAAACATGTTTAACATTTGTATTTCATAAACTTTTAATAGAATAAAGGATGGTGCAATATAAGTAATTTTCTCACCTCATGAGTCTCTGTGTGATGTGCTATGTGTTAGGAGAGGGACACAACATCTATAGTACCGTGTTTGAGCCCACTTCTTAACATTGCAGGACCTTGGACATGAACAAGTTTACCCAGTCTGTGAAGCTCTTAGCAGGAAGTGGATGGGCCCCACACTGAACAAAAGATAATAAAATTTGGAGACTGGTGGAAATAGAATCACAGACACCAGAGCTTCACTGGTGAGCAGAGGTGGACTGTGGTGGGCTATTCAGTCTGAGCGCAGCCTGGATACCAGTTGATACTTAAGTCTTAACAGTCTTTACACATGTATGGTGCAGTGTGGCTTCATCTCCATTTAAATAATATGGGGCTATCTACTGAATATTTTGATTAAAGTCACTTTTTTAATTTATACAATGCAGTATTATGAATATTAAGTATGAAATAAGATTTTGACAAAAGAATACTGGTTGGTAATATTTATTGATTGACTGTGGAATATGATTCTCAAAGTAAAACTTCATGTGTATGGGAATATGTAGCCTGTCATACACAAAATAAATGTAAAAATATATGCCAATGTATTAATGTTTTACCCAGGAGGAAGGAGTATCAGTGAATTTATTTCTTTAACTTTTGTGAAACATACTTTGGCATGAAAACCATGGTAAGATTATATACATTTGAATTTTGTGTTCTAATTTGTATATGCTTACTCTTCCCTAACCATCAGATTCTTACTTTCTTGTGTTCTTTTTTTTTATTGCTACTTGTATTTTATTTGTGGGATTCTGTATCTGTGTAAGTGAATGTCATGTGTATGAGTGTCCACAGAAGACAGAATGGGGCACTGGATGCCCTGGAGCCACAATAACAAGCAGTTGTGATCCGCCTAAAGACATGGGTCCTGGAAACCAAATTTATAACCTTGGAAAAGCAGTGGGCGCTCTTAACCACTGAACATCTCTCCAGTCTCCTTTCCTGTGTTTGATTCTCAGGAGAATGTGAAAGATCTTGTTATCATCCCGTCGTTGCCCCCCCCCACCTCTGTCCCCCATTCTCCTATACTTAGTCCTACAACTCAATATTTCATCAGAATTGGAAGTCTTCTAAGGGTGCCCAATCATTTGCTTTTGGAAATACAGAATGAACAATATTTAGTAAATTTCTATCTGTCGTGTAAATTCTTAATTCTTCAGAGAAGCATGAATGGGCTGAATTTACCCTCTAATGCCTTAACTTGAAGCACTTTCAACCATCAGGGGGAAAAAAAATCATTTACATTTAGAACTGACAAGAAACAGGCTCAGTTGTTTCTAAAATATATGTGTTAAGAATAGTCTGCCAAGGACTTTGTATAAAGACGAAAGATAATAAACTTAAAATGTATATACTAGTCAAGGAAGGTTTTATACATATAACACAGTATGATCCAGTTTCTAGAACTAAGTGCTTTGTACTAGATAGAAAATTAAGGCCAAATAAATGATAGTTTTTGAATAATAAAGCTCAGTTTTATCTTGAATAAAATGAAAAGTCATCTCTCTGGGATTACATGGCACAAAAGTTGGAACTTTATAAATTTCTCTGATTGTCTTGGTTTGTGGCAATAATGGCAAACATTTCTCCATGCTTTTTACATACCTTATAAAATACTGGCAAGTCTGGTATTTATTATGCCATTCAATTATAGATACTCTGAGACTTTTGAAGACTGGAGCATTTCCAAGAACCAGACAAACAGATGAACTTGTACAGAAAAGAACGAAAGGAAGAAAGACCATGAATGATTGTAGTAATTAAGTTTGCTTTTGAGTACCATTTTTTCTATAATCATGTTACTGAAATTGTTACTAGATGTCATGTAGAAGAATTGTGTTTATAGAATGTATGCCTACAGAGGAAATACTCTTTTGGCTTTAAAATTTTATTCAGCTTTTCTTTTGGGGAGTTCTTGGCACTTCAAAAGGATGTTTAAGTATCCACAGTTTAAAAATGAACAGAAATGTTAATGTGGCATAACTCATTCATTCTCAGACTATGATAAACACAATTTATAGTTTGGAGTTTTTAAAAATTTCTCTTGAATCATACTCCTCTCAACTACTCTGTTACTCAAATGTTCTGTTAGTTCTATGAAGAACTGACAGTTCTCAAAGATGTAAAATGAAAATTCTGCCTGCAGCATAGAAAAGTTGCCCTTGACACCCTGCCATGGAACTGTGGACCCGTGGACTAGAGTCCTTGCTTCCTCTTCTTTCAGCTAGTTTCATTCTTGGTTTGGCCCAGTCCGTGAATTCCAGTGAAACACAAAAACTGATTGAGATGACTCTGAATTGAAAATTACATACACTGACTCTGGCCCAATTAAGCAGAAAATGTTAGCTGGAACAATGTTAGCTGGAAAATCCTATAAAAAGTGAATAATATAAATCTCTTCCAAACTATCATACTGATCATCTTGACTGACTCTGGACTTTGTCACCACGAAGGGCATAATAAAGTCCCAGAATCAAGAGTATCTGCAGTTGTCACCATAATCATGTTACATGCCAAAATAACTCTAAAGTTGGAGAACAATAATAATTTACTCATCTCTGTGTGTGTACTAACTGGGGATTAGTTATTCTGATCTGTGCATGTATCTGCTTACTTCCAAACTCCAGGTGGGTTCAGTCTAGCTTTCTCATTTTATTGAATTAATGAAGTACCTGCCATTTTTCCTTGTATTGATAGTAGTTCAAGATGACTAGCCAACTATTGAATGAATTTTCAACCTCATAAACATATCTTTTAATATTACATTGCCAAAAAAAAGTCATAGGACAACACAGAATAGTACATAATAGATGCCATTCCTGATTAATGGAGCTGGAAAGCCATATAGCTAAAGTCCTAGACACAGGATGAGGTGAAAATTTGGAACTATTACTTTATTCCAATAGCAATAGTAAAGTTCAGATCTTATGATAGTGCCATGGCTGCCTACCAGTGAGAAGAAAGGAGTGGTCTACTTTCTACACAAGTAGGAAATAAACAGTCCTGTCTTCTACCAAGAAACAGAGCCAAGTACTGACCAGCAATCCACAAGTCTGTATCAAAGGAGCTTAGTCATTACACTTCTAGTCTCCTTTAATGAGTTTGGGTGGAAAGTAAATAAGTTACATATTTTAAGATGTAAGTCAAATTAGGAAAGATTTAAAAACTTGGACTATAGAGAAGAAAGAAGAAAATTGCCATTTTTTTTCTAGAATAAATTATGGGATGTTCGTGCTTATAAGACACTCTCCCTAGCTCTCTAAAGAACCTTGAATCAATATGCTATTATCATGTTCAACTACCCCAGATTTACTAAAAATAAAGATATGTGAATTGAATAAAAAGGAACAATTCTTATTATGAAGCTATTTAGTCTCTTGAAGGTTTACAGGAAGTAGCAAGAAAATTCCCTCAAAACACATGAAAATTTCCTGCCAAGTTACACTTTTATTCTTGTAATAATTTTGACAATCATATTAACTCTTCCTTTGTTAAAACAAAAACTGAAGTGCTACAGAATATTTGTTGAACTAAATAAGATGTGTTATATTTGTTTAATTGTATAAGATGTGTTGCTGTTTCAACTCACCTGCCAAAGGCCCCTGATTGATCTAATAAAAAGCTAAATAGTCAATGGCAAGGGAGGAGATAAAGGAGGAGGCAAGACTTTAGAGCAGAGAAAGTAAGTAGGAGGAGGAATTTAGTCTTGAGAAAGAAAAGAGAGAGAGAAAGACACCAAGGTGTAGCCTGAGTCCTAATCTGGTTTTAATAATAAAATCCTGGAGCCAAATATTGGGGTAAATACTGAAAGATCAGAGAGACAAAGGGGTCAGCCACTAGAAAAACTTCTTACCTCTACCAAAGCCTCAGCCTGAAGGGGCTGAGCTCCTATCTCCTCTTGTCTTATACTCCTCTCTTGCCACAGCCATATCACTTCCTGTCTCCACCTCCCTAGTGCTGGGATTAAAAGCTTGTGCCTCCCAAATACTGGGATCAAAGACCTGAGATTTCTAGTGCTGCATTAAAGGTATGAGCCTCCACTGCCTGCTCTGTTTATCTTTTAGACTGGATCAATTTCATGTAGCCTCAAGAACTCCTGATCTTCCTGCTTCCTCTTCCCAAGTACAGGGATTAAAGTTGTGTGCCACCACTGCCTGCCCGTTATGGCAGTGGCTATCCCTTGCCCTCTGATTTCCAGGCAATCTTTAGTTGTTTGAGCACAAGCAAAATATCACCACACCAGGAAGATGCTGGGGCCAACCAGACAGACATGGAGAAAACAGAAAAGTAAAACATACAGAACGAAAGGTTTAAAAAATAAAGTCAAAATGTAGGTGAGTAGAAACATGTTAAGTCCACAAAAAGCTAATATGACAAGCCTAAGCTAAGTGCAAGTATTCATAGTTAATAAGTCTCCATGTCTTTATTTGGGAGGTGGCTGGTGACCCAAAGAAAATGCCAACCAAACTGAAGTGTTATTAAATGTTGCTTGATTCTATCTCTTGACTTCTATAATCTTTCTAATGGAACTTCAGACACTTCCATATCCAGAGGGAAATAGAGAGGCAAGAAAGGTGGTCTGCTTACTAAGTAACCAGTTACTATACATCTTTTGGAGGAGCATAATTAGACTAGTGCACAGCTATGGTCCAAAAGAAGAACTGATGAGACACTAGCCCACTCATGCATGTGGTTCTGACAGGCCTTGTCCTTCTCAGTTCCCTCTACTTTGCTGAAAACAGATTACATTCCTGAAGCTATTGCCAAAGATCTGTTTCCTTATTTGGCCAATCTCTCCTCCTGAGGCTGACTACCAAGATCCAGCTATCCAAACATTGAAGTCCAGCTATCAGAAGCCCCTTTTAGCTCACCTAATTAACACACCCAATTAAAATTAAACATCACATCTTAATATTTGTACATTTATAAACTGCCATTTTCCTATGTGCCCAGTCTATCTCCCTACTACCCAGAGGCAGACCTTTGTCCCACCATGACTAATGTCCCTGTAAACAAATGAATCCTTCCACCCACTTGTTCCCAATTAACCACTCATAGGCTTATATTAATTATAAATGTTTGGATGATGGCTCGGGCTTATTAGTACCTAGCTCTTAAATTTAAATTAACCTATTTCTATTAATCTATATATTGCCAAATGGCCTGTAGCTTACTTGTTCTTTTACATCTTGCTTCTTGGGTAGTTCACAGTGCCTGCCCTGACTCCGTCCATTTTCATCTCTATCTTTATTTTCAATGTGCCACCTAACCTTATTTCTGCTAGGCTTTTGGCCAAAACAGCTTTATCAACCAGCGAGAGAGCAACACATAGTCACAGAATACAGAAAGACCATCCCACAGCATACCTCTACCCCTTCTCCATGGTCCCCTTCTTCCTCTTCCTCTATCTTCAGTTTGTGTCTCTTATCCCTGCCCTCTGTCTTTCTGAGGCAAATGAATTTCCTTTGTTCTGAGAACTTGACCTGAGAACTTGGTCTAATCCTTCTCCTTTCAGGAACATTGACATGCTGATTTTTCTTCATATAGGTCAAATATGAGAGTTTCCTATCTAATGGCAGTATATACTTTATATTCATCCAGCAAAAACATGCCTTACTACCTTATAGCAGTCACAAAAGATACTAACTTTTCAGTACCAAGAGATGAGGGACCTAAGTTCTCATGGAAACCTGACTCCAGATATACTAGACCCAGTGCTGCAAGACCCACCTACCTTGTTGCAGGAGTAAATGTATGCATTCTTCTTTGAAAAGTGCTTCCTGGGCTTAACGGAGGGCCACATTCTATTGGAGGGCCACATTCTATTGGAGGGCCACATTCTATTGGAGGGCCACATTCTATTGGAGGGCCACATTCTATTGTGCTACTCTAGAAAGGGGGCTCACCAGATTCTAAACTTCATACATGTGTTGCAGTTGCTCTTGCCATTGGTGACCATATGTTCCGCTGATTTCTCCAGACAATGCTTTCCAAAATGACTGTTGAAAGATACAAAGCTTTTATTATTAATTTTATGCAGTC
The DNA here is from genome assembly GCA_033318265.1 of Phyllotis vaccarum. Lineage (NCBI taxonomy): Eukaryota > Metazoa > Chordata > Mammalia > Rodentia > Cricetidae > Phyllotis > Phyllotis vaccarum. The sequence continues at coordinate 53,835,898 of JARWLC010000014.1, forward strand.
CCTAAGGAGTATCTTAAACAGCTTCTACCTTTTTGTCAAGTCCATGCATGAGGTACCCATCTTAGAGGCAAGGGCACATCTGGCTAAGCCTGCCCATCAAAATGCAGATGTAATTTTGCATTTTGGCAAATTAATTCTGCTTTGACAAGTAAAACATTTTGGTTTAATTAAATTCAACAACAAAATAAATGGAATTCAACTTCTGTATTCATCTCTGGCACTTTCATGGATATCATATGTGTTTGACTTCAGTTTGAGTGCCGTAAGTCTTCTAAATTAAACCCTTTTTAGAGTACTAACCCATGTTAGTTTCTTGTTTCTCAAAAACAAAACAACAAAAAAAAAAAACCCTCATATGGGTCTCACTTTAAAGGAATGAGTGACTGATGAGCAACAAAGGTAATAAAATTTTTCTTTTCAAGTATTTAAATTTCTTTTTTGGAGGGTTAGGATATGCAGAATTAAGATTCATCAATGAAGAACTCTGGTAGGAGAATCACAAAAACCCTCAAAAACATTTTTCTGCATATTTCTTACTCATTTCCTTTTTTTTTTTTTTAATTCTCTTTCCTTTTCTGAATTAACTGAAATCTATTCCTGTTGCCTGGAACTGTGAATGTTAAACATGCTTCCTTTGGGGGATGTGGGCTGAAGATGTATAACCTTTGGAGGAACATGTAGAGTCCTTTAATATTAACCAGAGAGTCAAAGACAGGGCTCAAGCATCCTCTAATAAGATCCCTCCTCAACAAGAGCCTATGCTGAGAGTTTCCTGTCTCCTTAGTAGGACATGAAAATTAGCTAAAGTCAAGCCACAGCTTAGTAATACTTTTAAATACTAGAAAACTCTACAATATTTGCCTACTGTTATAGCAACATTATTTGAAGAGTTATAATAATGCTTTATTTGTCAGACACATTGGTATATATTCAAGTTTCTAGGAAGGCAATTACTAGAAGATCCCTCAACGTATCCAGATGTTTCTAGATAAGTCAGGGGACATCTTTCTTTAATGAGAAACAATATGTGAAGAAAAAAAAAAATCAAAGGATGCTTATAATTCCTGAGAGCTCGCCCTGAGAATTCCTCTCCTCTTCAAATGGGCTATTGATTTAAAGGAAGGAAGGAAGGAAGGAAGGAAGGAAGGAAGGAAGGAAGGAAGGAAGGAAGGAAGGAAGGAAGGAAGGAAGGAAGAAAGAAAGAAAGAAAGAAAGAAAGAAAGAAAGAAAGAAAGAAAGAAAGAAAGAAAGAAAGAAAGAAAGAGAGAGAGAGAGAAAGGAAGGAAGAGAGAGAGAAGGAAAGAAAGAAAGAGAGGGGAAGGAAGGAAGGAAGAAAGAAAGAAAAGAAGAAAGAAAGAAAGAAAGAAAGAAAGAAAGAAGGAAGGAAGGAAGGAAGGAAAGAAGGAAAGAAAGAAAGAAAGAAAGAAAGAAAGAAAGAAAGAAAGAAAGAAGGAAAGAAAGAAGGAAAGAAAGAAAGAAAAAGAGTGGCAGAAACAATTTTGTTCTGCTGCAACAAGGGTTTTGTTAAATTAGTGGTAATTAAGATCAGAGAAATGGTTGAAGTACCTCCCTCTGATCCATGATTCCTCAGTGTAATATTTCTGTTCCTCTACTCCTTTTGGGTATAATTTTTTTCTTTTTTGTTCTAGAAACTTCAGATCACAGTAAAGTTACTAGTAGTAGATTTCTCCAAATTTTAGAATTACATACCAATTTTTAGAATTAAATTCTATGAATTAACTGTATATCTTTACGTCTCTTTCTTCTCCTCCAAATCCAATCCCCCATCCTTATCTCCAGTTCTGTATCAGGTCAGCTACTGAAATCTCCTCCTTCTCTTTGTCTTGAAGCTCATGTCTTGAGCTCATCACACAGATCTTCTCCAAAATTCTTCCCCACCTATTCCATAGTCATAGCACCCAACTCCAACAAGCAGTTCCTGGGAATCTACCAGCTAATCCTGCCACAGAAGCAAGTAAGCCAGTTAAGCAGGTAGGCCTACTTCAAATATTCACTTTGCATTTTCTTTTTCATATCCAACTCCCTAGTTTCATCCCAAGCTCTGTAACACAACACCTGTGTTGCCTCTCCTATCTAACTACATTTCCTGAGGACTAATCAGCTGATGGTGGAATGCCCTAATTTGTTCCTTTTTGTGAACTCCCTCAGCAACTCCCCCAGCCCATGCCTACTCATTAGTGTCAGCTCCCAATACCTAGAAACACATTCTGATAAGAACCCTCAGTGGCCACACTTGGTAGGATCCCAGAAGAATTCCCTACCAGCTACCACACAGCTATAATATCTTCATAAGAATCAGAGCAAGCAGTAGAAACTAAAGAACAAGACACCTACCCAATAAAGAAAAGAACAGGTGTCCATAATTTGAATAACAATCATCCCAACCCCAAATGCCTATATACCAGAGTGAAGACAATCAATAATGGTCTGAATAACATGTCTCCATTAGAGTCCAGCAATTCAACTACAGTAAGTTCTAAGAAATACAAATATAGATGAAACATCAGTCAAGGATCTTAAAATAGTCTTCATGAATATGATAGACGTCCTTAAGAAGGAAATGCATAAATCCCTTAAGGAAAATTATGAAAATACAAAGAGTGAAAGGAAATGAATAAAACAGTTTGAAGCTTGAAAGATTAAGTAGAATCAATAAAGAAATCCCAAACTGAGAGCAATCTGGAAACAAAAATTTTAGGAATTCAGAAGCAAGCCTCAGAAATAGAAAGCAAGAGATGAGAAAGAGCTTCAATCTCAGTCATTGAAGACAAGATAGAAGAAATGGATAACTTGATCAAAGAAAATGTTAAATACAAAAAAAAATTACATGCAATAAGGCAAAAAGAAATTTCTGTGACACTATGAAAAAAACAAACCTAAGAATAATAGAAATAGAAGGAGAAAAAACCTAGCTCAAAGACCCAGAAAATATCTTCAACACAATTGTAAAAAAATAAAATAAAAATGTTCCTAGCCTAAAGAAGAAGATAACTATAAAGGTACAAGAAGCATAAAAAATACCAAATAGACTGGACTAGTAAAGAAATTCAACTGAGCACATTATAATCCTAACACTAAATCTACAGAACAAAGAAAGAATATTTAAAGCCAAAAGGGGAAATAAAACCAAGCAACATCTAAAGACCTATTGGAATAACATCTTCCTTCTTAATGGATCTAAAAGTCAAGAGGACCTGGACAAATGTTCTACAAACTCTAAAAGACTACAGACATCAGCCCAGACTGCTATAGCCAGCAAAACTGTTAATCACAATAGAGAGAGGGGAAAGAACACATTCTATAATAAAAACAAATACAAGCAATGTTTATATACAACTCTAGCCCTATAGAAGGTTCTAGAAGAAAAGCTTCAACTTGAAGAAGATAATCACACCCAAAAAACATAAAAAATAATAGTTTTTCACTGTGACATTACCCCCTGAATATACAGTCCAGAGCAAGGGAAAGAGTTTCTCCCTAAATTATCCATGAAGAAATGAAATAAATACCATTTTAATAAATCTCCATCATGAACTCCATTAATTATGGTCAAGTATTAATTTCTAAACCAATATCTAGAGTATGAAAAAGCAAATACTCAGATTGGCCTGACTTTGCCAACTCACAAGGCTGATATAAACCAGTGCAAAAAATTGAGGTCACCAAATCAATATGAATGCACATTTGCCAGAAGATAGAGTTATTAATACTTTCAAAAAAGAATTAACCTATTGTACTATAATAGCAAATCAAATGTCCTAAAAGAGGCTGAAGCTATAGGTAATGAGCTTGTGTATCATAAACAGAGCACTCTAGGGATAGCTGGGTTCAGAAGGATGACTCAGCAGTGATTCAGTCAAGTTTCTCATGGGTATCCTGTCAGAAGTGAGCAAAATATAGCTTCTGGCCAAGAGGAAAACAAGGTGTTCATGGTTCCAAATGAGTAAGTGCACAGAACAGAACTTTTTATGGGTCAAATATCACCTAGCACTTACTTCTGTAAGCCAAGAAAAGTTTTCATATATTTAAAAGCTTAAAACTACAAAATAAAATGCCATGACTTGAAAATATGAAATCTAAATGTGCATAAATAATCTGGCAATGAGAATTCAGTCATATTTGTTTTCTAATTTGTTAATTGTCTGTGGCTGCATATGAAATATTTACTATTTGGTAGAGATTTTGCCAACCCCCATGACAGAGTACTGGAGCTCAAATTGTCATTCCTAACTCACAGAACCATTACAACCTGGAAACATGTTACAAGTACTAAGTCTTTTGGATGAGAATATTTCAAAATGAATAGGCCATCATGATTTGGGCTCAAGTTTAAAGACTAATAATATAGAAAGATGCTAAAAAGAAGAGTTTGGCCAAGCAATAGTGGTCCATACCTTTAATCCCAGGACTCAGAAGGCAGATCTCTGTGAATTTGAGGCCAGCATGGTCTAGAGAGCAAGTACAGGACAACCAGCACTACACAGAGAAACCCTGTCTCAAAAAGACAAAAAGAAAAAGAAATAAAAAGAAAAATTTGAAGGGAATTTTCTGATTTTTGATTCAATAACACGTTTAGCAATAATATAGCAATAATTAGACATTTGCAGTATGTTTGTCTCAGGGTGTTTGTCTTAGGGTTTCTATTGCTGTAAAGAGATACCATGACCATGGCAACTCTTATAGAAGAAAAATTTTTAATCAGGGTAGCTTATATTTTCAGAGATTTAGTACATTATCATCATGGTGCAACGTGGTGGTATTCAGGCAGACATGGTACTGGAGATGGGGCTGAGAATCCTACATCTTAACCCTCAGGTTATAAGAAGTTGTCTGAACACTGGATTTGACAACATCATATATGAGACCTCAATGCTGACCTCCATAGTGACACACTTCCTCTAACAAGGACATACCTACTCCAACAAGGCCACACCTTGTAGCCAGAGTTTCTGGCTGGCTCTAGCCTCAATATCCTTACCTATCTGCAGCCACTTAACACCCAAATAATCACACAAAGGCTTATATTAATTATAAACTGTTTGGCCTATTGCTCAGGCTCACACCAGCTAGTTCTTAGAACATAGCTCAAACCATTTTTTATAATGTACTTTATTGCCATGTGGCTCATGACTTACCTGTGCTTTTACATATCGCTCTCTTGGCAGCTGCAGTGTCTCCTTGACTCTGCCCTTCTCTATCTTTCTTTATGCTTAGAATTTCTGCCTGTTTCCAAGCTGCCTTGTCATAAGCTAAAATAGCCCCTTTATTAGCCAGTGGTATTCATGGCATACAGAAAGATATCCCACATCACTTTCCCTTTTTCTGTTTGATAAAAATTGGAGGTTTCAGTTTTAACATAGTAAAATTAAATGACAAAACAGCTACCAAGCAAAAATTAGAGTTACAATATCTAGTCTATTTGTATTTAGCAAAAGTAAAGAATATATTCCATTATCTACCTTATCCTTGTGAGTCTAAAGTTTCATATCTAATTTACCTTTTAATATAACTAAGAAAAACTATAACTTTCTAATCTTCGGCTTCATCAGAGACCCTAGAAAGAAAGAAACAAACAAGAATTGCATTGCAGGCAACCTCCAAATTCTAGAAATGACAGAGACATCTGGCTGCCTGGACAGTCACCCAAAGTTCCTCTGTAATGTCTGGACATGCATCTTCAGCCTATAGGCCTAGAATATCTCATACACCTTTCAGTGAAACAGGAAATTGGAACAACTATTCCACTCATTCTGGCGTAGTTCATCAGTCACTTCTTCCTGTGTCCTGCAGAATTTCTGGCAGTCTCTGTGGAGCTGAAACCTGAAGGACAATCTCGGTTTGTTCTGACAAAGTTCAGTGGTAATTTTCCTATGTCCTGCATGTCCAGTTTATACAGTATACTGTCAAGCAGTTGAGGCAAGAACAATTTCTTGCCCAGTGGCTTCTTTTGACACGAAGAAATTAAACTCCATATGAAGTTTCTTCAATTCCTATCATCCTCTTGAAATAGATTGATGCTGCCAGGGATAGACATGTCTCATCATTTAGAAAAGTCTAAGTTCTTAAAATATTTAAATGTCATATTCTATAGGTCTTTTAAGTGTTTGAAGATTACCTATCTTGTATATCTAAAAACTTAACTAATATGATTATATTTTATTATCATAGATGAGAATCTGAATGTCTTAATTATGCATTACAACTTTAAATGAGCTACATACTATCTTAAACAAGAGTAGGAATATATATGCAGTATAACAAAATTAACCTTAAATTTGTATCAATAAACCAAAATTCATACCAATGTAATAGTTGTTTTGTGGATCAAAGGAGATTCAATAATATTTTTATTGCTTCTATATCATATCCCTCTCCCTAGAAAGAGATTGACTATGACCCTTAACCATTTAAATTAAAACAAACATTTGTATACAATATTTGTGAATTTGGGCCTAGCATTCCATAAACTACTTCCTGCTGGTTAGGAGTGCTGGAAATCAAAGGGGAGTCCTGAGGCTTGATCATCTTAGTGAGCATCCTTGAAACTGATGTGACCGTATCTTCCCATAAGAGATTTTTCAGGGAGTCTTGCTTGATCAAATCAGATTAACCTGGAAACAATACACAGGTTCTCATTTTCTGTGGAAACAACCTCCTAATAGTGCCACTCCCTTTGAACTTATTCAAACTGACACATTCCACTCCCCTAGCCCCATAAACTTGTAACAATATTATAATGCAAAATACATTTAGTCAACTTCAAAAGTCCCATAATCTATCAGTCTGAGCATTGTTTAAAAGTCAGATTTCCAATCTCTTCTGAGATTCATGCAATCTCTTAGCTGTAATCCCCTATAAAATCAAAGTCAAAAAACCAAATCACATACTTCCAACATATAATGGCATAGGATATACATTACTATTCCAAAACATAGGAAACGAAATACTAGACTAAAGCAAGACCAAAAAGCAGCTGGGAAAAGTTCAAACTCTACCTCTTTATGTCTGATGTCAAAATGTTCTTTAGGTATTCAATTCTTTTCAACACCACTGCAAGTCAACTCTCTCTTGGGCTGGTTACACGCCCTGTTATCAGCTTTCCTTGGCAGATATCACACAGTGCTGGCATCTCCAACATCTTTGGGTCTCCAAGGCTCTCCAGGCATCACCCTCACAGCTTTATGCAATAACCTCTCTAGGCTTCCATTCAGGGACACCTCTGACATATGCCTGGCCTCAGTGACTTCCCTTAGTCATGGAGGAAGTTTCCACAATGCCTTCCTTCTATCCCTTGACTCTAATGCCAGAAACATGTGGCTGAAGCCGTTGAGTTCTGCTTCTTACTGGAACGTAGCCTCTGCTTTCAATTATATCTTCATCAGCTTTCTGTTTTCCATCATTTTCTTACCACCTAGATTTGGCTGTCAAGAACTTGCTCTGTAGAGCAGGTTTACCTTAAACTCAGGAATCTTCCAGCCTTTCCCTTCCCAGAGCTGAGACTAAAGATATGTGCCATTATACTCAGCTCTAAACTTTTCTTCAATTCCTTTACAAATTGGAAGCTTAGCTAAATGAGACTTTGCCCTGAAGTCACCAGCCCTTTATTCCGTTTCTTAATCTGGTTATCTCTTTGAACACAGGACTTAGTTACATTACACTTTCTACTGATCATTTTCTCCTCAAAGTGTACGTTTTGTATTTTCTTTGCTCAACTTGCTCCTTTTTATTACATATTTTTATTAAAGTTAATACTAGTAACGACATAGCAGAGTCTATCCTAAGCTGTTTTAAGACATCCTCTGCCAATGGAATCAATCTAAAACTCTTCATTTTAGCCTCAAGAAGACTTTTTTTTTAGCAAGGGCAAAAGACAACTACCTTCTTCATAAAAACATGAAGAGGTTGGTCTTTAGGACACATAACAACTGTTCTTCTTCTTCTTCTTTGAAACTTCTTAATCTCAACACCAACAGTTCAATTTACCCTTAGCACCACTGTCTTCCATGTTCCTACTAGGATAGTCCATTAAACCCCACTTCAAGTATTAACTGTTTTCATAATCTACAGTCACACAGATGATATTCCTCTAAACAAAAACATGGTTCAGCCTGTTACAGCAGCACTCAAGTCCCTGATACCAATTTCTGTCTTCATTGGGGCTTATAGCGCTATGGAGAGTCACCATGACCATGACAACATTTATAAAGGAAAACATTAAATTGGGGTGGCTTACATTTTTTTGAGGCTTGGTACATTATTGTCATTGTTCCGCATGGTTGTAGATAGGCAGACATGGTGCTGGAGAAGTATCTGAGAGTCCTAAACTTTATGTACAGGCAATAAGAAGTAGTCTGAATACCCGGAGTAGCTGAAGCATATATGAGACCTCAAAGCCCACCTCTATGGTGACACATTTTCTCCAACAAGGCCATATATACTCCAGAATAGCCCCCCACCCTAACAGTGCTAATCCACATATAATTATGGGGCAATTACTTTCACACAATGTTGCAAAAATGTTTATGTTTTTATTAAAGTATCACAATAATTTATGAAGTAGATGGCATCATCATCATAATTTCACAGCTAAATAAAGCATCACAAACTTGGCTCAATAGTCACAGCTGTTGTTTCAGGTAGGTAACAAAATACCTTGACACTATGGTTAGAGCTCTACATGTCTTATTCAAGTATCTAGGCAACAAGAAACCACATCTAATTTTCATTAGTGTCAAAATCAAAGAGGTAGAGTTATATAAAGAGGTACGTAACAACCTTTTATTTTCATCTCCAGTTTCAGTGTTACCAACTCATGCACTTTTCCACAAGAAGAGCTGCACAAAGGGGTGTAGACGTCATCCCCTGTGGTCAGCAGCTCACTATCCAGCTTAATTATTTTTGAACATTTTTCATAAATTTAAAATGTTTAACTCTTTTTATTTTAAAATGATATGAGAAATTTGGGGGTTCAACACTAATACTAATTTGAACATCCATGATTTTAAACACTCCAAAACTGAAAACTCTAATTTAAAAGTGCCATTTTGAAGCTACAAATGGAAAAAAGTTCACCTCACCTCATGAGATGGATCACAGTCAGAAGCATAAATAAAATTAACTTCAGGCTGTATGTAGAAAATATATACAAGTCAGAAGTATATTCCATGTGTAGTGTGTAACAATGAGGTTTCTTGGTACTGGGCAGCCTGAGGACTGGACCCACAGACCTGCCGGCCCAGACCCCTTAGCCACCTGCCACTGCTTAGGCCCCCAGAAATGATGCAGACGCTTATATTAAGTTCATGCTGTTTGACTTATGGCTGAGGCACATTGCTAGCTAGCTCTTACATCTTAAATCAACCCATTCTAATTAATTTGTCTGCCACATGCCCCATGGCTCATCTGTGTTCCTTACATGCTTCTTCTTTGGTGGCTGGGTCGATCTGTCTGACTCTACTCTTCCTTTCTTACCTATTCTGATTCCCCACCTACTTCTTCTATGGTGCCTGTCATGGGCCAAAACAGCTCCTTTATTTAAAGATTGATATTCACAGCATACAGAACGACATTCCCATATCAGTAGTGTGTGTATGAAGCTATTCCAAAATGAAAATACTGGAATTTTAAAAGATTTCTGGTGACAAGCCTTTTGAATGGGGATACTCACCTTGTAGTTACATGTAATTACTTATAAAAACAGTAGATTAATATGGGATGTCTTTCTGTATGCTGTGAATGTTGGTTAATAAAGGGACTGTTTTGATCTATGGCAAGGCATCTTAGAAGCAGATGGGAAGTGGAAACACAGATACCAGGGAAAAGGGTGGAGTCAAGAGAGAAGCAATCCAGTTGCTGAGAGGGCAAGATGTAAAAGCATAGGTAAGCCATCAGTCACAGGGCACGACAGATTAATGGAAATGGGTTAAGATACAAGAGCTAGCTAGCTATAAGCCTGACCCAAAGACTGAACAGCACGTAATTAATATAAGCATCTGAGTCATTTTGAGGAGCTGTGCAGTGGCAGGTGGGTGTGGACCTTGGGGACAGCCTGGGCCAGAAACTTCTAAACTTCTACTACAGTAGACTGTTATTTTATTCATAATTTCCAGGGTAGCTTCCCACAACATTGCCAGTTTCCATTTTCTTGTTTCTGTTTTGGAGTTTGAGCAGGGTGTACAAAGAACACTTTGGGTTAAGGAGGTAGTGGACACAGGAGTAAGAAAATGCTGGTAAAAGCATGAAAGAAGGAAAACCAGACTTGATAGAGCAGGACGTCAAGCTGAAACAAACGCCTCCAAACACCAGTGATCTGACCTGTGTGCATGAGAAAAACAAAACCAGGTTGAGATGTGTGAGACACTTGAAAGGTACAGTTTGGATCTTGAACAATGTTTTCCATATGGTACATATGTCACTGTAGACTTTCCAGATTACCAGCTCACCACACAATAAAATGCACATTTCCAGCTTCAGAAACATTAGAAATTATTACCCAGCACACCTTAGTAATGTATCAGAAAAAAGTCTAAAAGTGACAAAGGACTTTTAATATATTTTACACATACAATAGAAATTTATTGAGTTAATATTGATTTATAAAGAATAAAGATTTTCAGAGGTATTTTTGGATCTCATTATTTAATTGATTGCTATGTTACCATTTAGTTGGTCTGGGGAGAGTATTGGTAAGTCACACACAGGAATGCTTTGACTCACTTGCTAGGTTACTTTACAGAGCCAATTTTATAATTTTAAATAATATCATATATAGGAGGTATATTGCCTTCTTATTTGTACGATTACTATATTCTTAGATATTTAAAATCTTTGAATGTGGTGGTTAGGAAATGCCATTTTTACTTTTAGAACACAGAATTTGATGCAACTTTTTTTTCTTCAATGAGCAGCAAGATAGTAATAAAAGGTAACAATAAAGATTTTCATTTTTTCTTTCACTATTATAAAGTGATTGACCTGGAAAATCAGGAGCAAGCCAGACAAAATTCTGCTCTGTGTTACCAAGTTCCTGATTCTCATCATTAAATGCACTGAAGTGACCAACTGCTGAAATTGTCACACAACAGCAACAGATTATACAAAAAGGATCAACTGACAGATTAACCTGCTACCTTAGAAAAAAATGTGGACGCGTTGTTAGATGATAATAAATTATATATTCATATTTCTAAAATAATTCTATGCTCAGTTAAGAATGTTACATTTTCTCGAGTCATAAATTTCATAGAGGATCCTTTAGAGCCTTATATGCTTCTTTCTAGATACACAACGTAACTGAATGTTTATGAAATCTCACATTCACAGGCCAAGAGCTCCACTGACACACTTCCAGAATGTATGTGGACTTTCAAGGTTTCTTCTGATTCAAAATCCCTAAGATATGATTCCAGTTTTTAAATAATAAAGTTAGTCATCAGTTGGAGGACAGCATATTCTGAAGGACTAAGTGGCTTTTTTAGGAGAGCCACTGAACTCCATTACCTTGAGATCATAACACTGGTTATTTTGTGGATATGTTTTATTTATTATTATTGTTGTTGTATGCATGTGTGTATGTTGTATGCATTTTATCAACCTCACAGGTAATTTCTATAGTATATAAAGACTATGTGGTAATGGATACTTGGCAAAAGAATATTCCTCAGTTTAATTGAGAGAAAATATTAATAAAGTGGCATGGCATTTAGGGCATTTGGTTTACTTAAGGAGAATGGCATTAGGGCACTTTCTTGTGTTGATTGCCTACTTCTAAAAGAATACTCTTTATTTTTCTTTGGAAATATTCTGGGATGGGGATAAGAAATGACAGGAGTAAACCATAAAGACTTGCAAAAAATTAATAGTATAGTTACATTTGATACCAAAACATGCTGACTTGTCTTTTTCCAGGCCTGTTTCACCCGAATGCCTGATAACTGAAGTATAGGTTTTATTAAGTAGAGTAGACAGGCACTCTGCAGAGATTAAAACCACCATGATGATCCGTACATGCAGAAATAGAAGGACCTTCCTTCCTGTCTTTTGTAGCTGACAGACAGGCCCATAATGAGCACATTTTGTAGCCTGGGAGAAAGAAAATGAAGATGAAAGAAAATCTTTTGAAGACTAGGGGAGAAGGGAGGGATTGTACTGACACGACAAAGCCCTCTAAATTGTTTCTGAAGAGACAGAAAAAGAGACCCTGTTTAAAAGTCATATTGTCCTGTTTGAATTAGTGTGGCTTCCAGAAAGCAAAGAATCTGTATAAGGATATATAGATGTCTGCTAGCAACTACCTTAGCCTTAAAATGTGATTAACCTTATTCACCACGGTTACTGGCTGTGAAGACTTTCCAGGTGGAGTGGTTCCTGTTCACAAGCCAAAGCATTTCTTAGGATTTCTATGACAGTAAAACCACAGGATGATTTTATGTTTTACTTTAAAAATATGTATGTAGATTTATTAAGCATTCAAACATTTTTTTATTGTTTGAGTATTTTATACATGAATATAATGTGTTTGGATCAAAGTCACCCTATTCCCTTCCTCTGAGTAATTTTAAAAACATTTTTGTTTAATATGCCATGTAACTAAACACTTTATTTTAAAGTGTGTAATTATGAGAAAATTTGCTCTAAAGCCAAAAATAGGTTTTTTTTTTTTTTAAACTTTAACTGCAAATTGTCAAACTTCCTGAGGCTGTTAAAGGAAGGCCTGCATCCATCATTAAAATGAATGTTAACCCCTTAGGCTGATGACACACACAGACCCAGATTTCTGCAAATGGAAGCCAGGGAAGCTGTTGGAAAAGGAACTGCTGCCCATTTCCAATAGAAAACAATGTACAGCAGCAAGGCCTTATGAGGGACATTCAGTGTTGAAAACAGGCATGATCTAGATGCAACCGGGGTGTGATTGTACATGGAACAGGACATGCTTTCCATAATGGTGTGGCAGCTATATCGTAAATCCACCCCATTTTAAATGCCTGTTGGTTCCTGCGTTTGAAATCACTAATGTTCCTTTGACTTCAGGGAACCACCCCCAAATCTCACAGGAAATGGTGGCTCACTTTCCCATTTCCCTTTTATTTCTTTTATCTTTGATATAATAATTTCACAGTTTGCTCCTTCCCTTTCCTCCCTCCAAGCTTTCCCTTATGCCCCTCTTTGCTTCCTTTCGAATTCTTTTTATTGTTGTTACATACTATCTACATATGTAGATGTTTCTAAATACATAAATCCAACCTTCTCAGTTTATATAATGTTATTTTATGTATGTTTTCAGGGCTGACCATTTATTATTGGACAGTCAATTGGTGTGTTCTCCCTGGGGGAAATATTTCTCCCATGTTCCGTATCTTTGGTATCTCCATCTATGATTCTTTGTGTAGGGTTGAGACCTCACTAGCTTCCCTGTGTTCACCTTAGCATGTCTACTGGCTTTGGTCAGCTCATGTTGGTGAGACTTTCTGAGTGAAGCATTGGCATCACAGAGAGACAGTGCCATCAAAGATCATTCCTCTGGTTCTTATGATGTCTCCTCTCCCTCTCTCACAGTGGTCCCTGACACTAAAGTGAGTGAGGATGATTTTTTTTTTTTTTTTTATAGATGCACCCATTGGTATTGAACTTCACAACTCTGCAGAACATTCTCTATCTGCTTGAAAGAGAAGTTTCTTTGAGGAGGGGGTGAGGACTATAGTTTTCTGTGAGAATAAAGACAAATATTTAGAATGTGGTTAGGAATTATACTGGTTTATGTAGGGGATTGTGTTGTTTCATGGTAAATAATTGTCCCACCCACTGGTTTAATAAAAAGTGCTGATTGGTCAAAGGCAGGCAGGAAGTGTGGGCGGGGCTACCAGACTAAAATCTCTGAGAACAGGAAACAGAGAGCAGAATGCCAGAGAGAAGCCAGAAGAAGCAGAAAACAACTATGCTGCTCTAAGAAAAGGTACCAAGCCCCAAGGCTGAACAGGATAAAAGTCATGGGTTAGATGAAGGGTAGAGAGCTAGCAAGTGATATGCCCGGGCCTGAGGCCGATCAGTCTAAAATTATTGCAAACATCTGTGTGTTTCTGTGGGACTGTGGGACTGCAGGACTGTGGGACTGTGGGTCTGTGGGCCTAAACCTTGAGGTTAGGCCCAAAAGTCAGGGCCAGAAATCTCCTACTACAGGTTTAGTCAAGTGGTATTTATATGTTTTTTGCTGAGATCCACGATGTAACTAACTCTGGTTAGTTTGCTAGCATTCCAGTTATTGAACAAGTCTTAAGTTCAGTCAGAAAACTGTTGGTTATCCTCATGATATATATGCCACTGTTGCATCCTTAGGGTTACCATGCATTGTTGTAGTTCATAGGCATCATAGCCGGGCAGTGCTGTTGGTTGCTTCCTTCCTTTCAAAGTTTGGATGGCACTTCCTGATGCCTGAAAACTAATCCTTAGGGAGAAGATATTCAGGTAGTTCTAGCTCAGGGATTTCTGGCCCTGTGTCTGAAGTACATGATATTATCAGTATCAGGGAATTACCTCCCATCTGTGGGGATCAAGGAAAAAGCAATAGCCTGTAATGTTTTGGGGAGTTTCTTGTACAACCCTAACTATCATTGTTCATTTTTTATTATAACATACATCAAATTCTAGAATCTACATACTGAAAATTGAATTCCACTCAGAAGCCAACCTAGAAGCAAGTGTTCTCAGTCCTCTTCTGCTTATCATGATAAACCCATTTTAATCTTCCATCACCAGCTGTACAATTATTTAAATAAACCATTCCTGTATTCCCTTGAATGCCAGTGGCTCAATTTTTAAACAGTGTTAATGGTGTGGAATAGTCAGTCCCTAGTAGAATCTTGCTAATGGAGCTGTGTGTCTGTATTGTCTCAGCCATCCACAGTCCTGCTCTCTCTGTGATGTGGCTGGGTGCCCAGGGGATGAATTGATGAGCTATTGCCTGGTAGACGAAGAGAATCAAACAGTGGTGCTTGGCAGGAACCTCTCCTCCTGCAGCTGTTGAATGCTAAATTAATTATTTCTGATGTATTTCTTCAGCTGTGCTAGACAGGGTTGGCCTAACACAGCAAGAGCCTTTCTAGTCCTTAACACTGCACTTGAATCTCAGAGATGTCGTAAAGGGGAGAAAATGAAATAACTTTTTCCCAGGACAGATGCTGCTGCTGAAATATACTCGGTATATGTCCTGGTGTTCATATGCATGCAAGCAGGCATATGTAAGGATTCTCATTATAAGCACAACATAGCAGCCTTTGAAGCTTAATAGTTCTTGTGCAGGTGTATGAGCTGATCAAATAGAGCCTTTGAGGAAAAGTAGCACCATTCAGGTGGAGGCATCTCAGAGCAGTAACGGGTGGGTTCAGTGGGAGACTGTACAGTAAAAATCTAGAGGTGAATTTCTGCCTTCTCTAAGGGAAACAGTGAGGGCCGCCCTATCTGTGATTTCCCAATCTGGAATTAGATGTCCTATAACCATTTTGTACTATATGCTTGCTCGCTGTGTCTAGTAAGATCAGTATTTTTGAGAGAGACAGAGAAGGGTCACAGAAAGGACCTACATTAGCAATACTCCCCTTGAATGACTGACAATGAGGGTACAGATAACATGAGCTTTCTGTTTCTCTTATCTCATTTAGGTCCCCAATGGGTCAAACATATAGACTGATGACGCTGGATGTATCCTAAAGTTTTGAAGTGAACCTCCTGCAATTTCATCACTGTATACATAATCAACATATAAATCCTAATATAATATATTTATGCAGCCTCATGTGCACATATTCCATGCTCAAGTCTATTTATTAGAAAGAATCAGCATCCCCACTGAACCTTTCCCCGTAGTGTTCTTAGGTTAAAAACCAAAAATAAGACCTATTTCTGTTTTAGAAATTTCTTTCTAGAAGATACTCGAGAAGATTTGGCAAAAGTGCTGGCAATTGAGGGGCCTTGCTTCTCCTCATGAGCTTTAGGAAAACCTAAGAATGTAGGTCAATGTGTGCTGCTCTGTAACCCTAAGGAGGTCTATGTGCTTTCCTCTTTGTATTCTCAAGAAAGTACAGATTAAAAAACAAATCTTTGGCAAAAATAAAAATGCTCCCCACCTCCGTCATGAACTGGCTGGGACCCATTTCTCTTTGCTCCTTTCCAGCACTGTGTTGACTGAAGGAAGGAAGACCCTTCCCTCATCGTTCCTGTGAGGTGCCTGATGATAGCCTTTGTAGTCCAAACATCCAGTCCATTAACATTTCATGTCTTCTGCCAGTTGCTCTGTTGTAATATGAGTACTAATTTCACTTACTTTTAATTCTTTTAAAAACTATGGTTTCATAGCCATAGACAGTGGAATGGTATGTGCATGGTAATAGCATATGGGAGACAGAGGCAGAGGGATAGTCCAAAGTTTGAAGACAGTCTTGTTGAATAGGAAGTTTTAATGTAGTTGGAGATGTGTAGAGAACCTTTCATTAGAAAGGGGAAAAAAGAGGAAGGGAGAAGGATGAAGGGGACAGAGAAAGGAGGGAGGAGATGGGAGGGAAGGGAGGAGATGGGAGGGAAGGGAGGAAAGAGGGAAAGATCTTGATGAAATTTAAAGAAGCATCTTTAAGAAAAATGTATTTCTCCTGCCAAACATGCACATGTTAGATGGCTCTATGTTATGATGCTTATTGCACGGTGTGTTTATGCTTCAAGAGGATCTCTCCAACATTCATTTTTTAAATTGTGATCTGTAAAGAAATAAAGGAAAAATAAAGAATGCCTATTGTCTATACAGGTGGCCTTTCCTGATGATAAACATTATCTCAGAGAAATTATCTGACTGTAACACAACTCCAACATCATGTAGTAAGGCCTACAAGTTCGGGAAGATAATCTGTGTGGCTTGGGAAGACCCATCAACCCTTTCAACCCTTTGAGATACATTTAATTAAACACTAACTAGGGAAAAAATGCATGTAAGCTGCATAAGTAACTTACTTGGTACATGGCTGTCATCAGCTACACAGTAAGTACAAAGGAAAAAATTAAATGAAAATTGGTATATTAAGTTTATTACATAACATCAAAGGTACTTCAACATATAAGCAATATATTAATGAAATATATGTATTTTGTCTTCAAATCTAGTTCATACAGCACACCTTTCATTCAGTGATATTAAGGCTCAGTGGTCCCATGTGACTAATAGCTGCAGTACTGACAAGGGCATATCATAGAGCTTGAGTTATCGGAGTTGATATTTTCCCAAACTAGAGGTAGCATATTACTTTGATTTCCACCACATCTTTCTTAAAAGGCATTATTAGAAAGTATTTATAAGATGCATTGAGCCATATAATGACCCATTCCTTTATATTTGAGTTTATTCTAGTAAAACTTATTTAACAACAAAGCAGATTTATAGGAAAATCCCGACTGTATAGAATTCCATACATTTGTGCCTGTTAATATATTAATCTTGAAACATAATTAAGTCACAATTAATGAACCATCACTGATACATCACTGTTTTTAAATAAATGCTATGCTTTATTCACATTAGCTTATGTTTTTCCTAATGCCCATTTCTGCCTCAGTATCTCACCCAAGACCACATTACATCTAGCCACAATGGGATGTTACTCTCCTGTTGCATATTTAGGTTTCTAGAGTTTTTCTGCTTCTAACAACTCAGCAGTTTGAAGTGTGTGTGTGTGTGGCATTCCCAGTTACAGTTTGGTTATTATCTTTTCATAGAAATCTGTGAGGATCTGGATTTTAGGAGGAAGACCACAGAAATGATCTCCCATTGGTGTCATGTGATAGCAATAGTAGGTACTATCTGTGAGTTAACCCTCCAGTATAGTTGAGTTAACATTTATCAGTTTTATGAATTCTGAAACCACTCCTTTCTCTTTACTCTTTGGAAAGAAGTTTATACTCACAAAACTCCTTGGGACAGAGAGCCTGCATAAATAATTTATGAAAAAGTTTACTTTTTAATATTTTATTCTACATTTATTTTTATTGAAAAATAATTTCTTCATAAAATATATTTTAATCATGTTTTCCTCTCTCTCATCTACCCCAATATTTCCCACATCTCCACACTTCCAACTCCATACTTTCTTTTTCTCTCTCTTTGAATACAACAGGCAAAGAACACAACAAACCAGAACAAAACAAAAATAAACCAAAAAACCTCAGGAGGAACAAATCTACATACATGTAAAAACAGAAAATCAGAAATCATAGGATGTAAGCAAAAGACCAGTAAAGTTAAAAATACAAAGCCAAACAAAGCGTTATGAGACAAAAGAATTGCCCAAAATGCCATTGACTCTTTTGGTGTGTTTAACTTCTATTGCTGGGCGTGGCCTACTCTTCGGTGTGATTTTTTTATACAGTGGGATTCATTCACAAAAACTCACTTTTTCCTTTATGAGTAGTTGACACGTGGAGACAGCTTCTGGGTTAAGGTTCTCCTCTAAGTGCTGAAACTCCATCTGCCTTGGACCCGCACAGGTCCTGTGCATGCTGCCACGTGAGTTCATGTGTGTATCCTTCCTGTTTGATGTCCTCCATGCCCCTGGCTCTTATGTTCTTTCTGCCTCACACTCCATATACCTCCCTGAGCCCAGAGAGGAAGGGTTTGGTGAAGACAACCCATCTAGGACTGAGCGTTCCAAGGTCTTTCAATCTTAGTGCATTATTCAGTTGTGGATCTCTATTAATTTTCATCTCCTGCGGGAAGAAGTTTCCCACATGATGGTTGAGTGAGTCCCTTATCTATAGCTACAACAGAATGCCATTAAGAGTCATTTTATTGCCATGTTTCTTCATCACAACAATTGTCTTTTTATCTAGGTCCAGGGCCTATTTAAGTCTTAAGTTCTTGGTCTCCTGAGCAGTGTTGGTCACGGGTTCCATTTCACAGAGTGGGCCTTAAATCTTCTCAGATAGTGGTTGGTTATTTCCACAACTTTTATGCCACCATTGCACCAGCATATCATGCAGCCGGGGCACTGTAGATGGAAGGATCGCAGCAGGATCAGTGTTCAGATTTCTCTCTTGTAGTGTGCAGAGTGCCATGAACACTCGTCAGCAGGTGTGGAGTCCTAGTTAAGAACAAACATGACCTCTCCATGTTCACTGAGAAATAACAGTATTGTCTTCAGCAATAGAGCCCATTTACTTTTGTCCAACAATATTATTTATATCTTTTAGGCTCATTACTATTTGTTTCATACTTTAGGTTATCATCTAATCACGTTTTATTCTGTTGCTCCCTTATTGGCAATTAAGCATGCTGCAGTTGGCTTGTTTACTCTTTGACATGTGTCTGCTACTGATGTCTGTCCTTCTAGGCACTTTTTGTTACGTTTGGGGAATCATTTATTTTTTCTGGCATTGAGAAGTGCTCCAGGCTCATTTTGTAAAATTCCTGACCTGGACTAAGAATCAGGAATACTAGTGTCTTTTGTTCTTTTATTGATGGAGACCCATGTGAGTATCTGTGTAAGTGCTGTGTAAAAACTTGCAAACCCATTATTTGACACTATTTAGTCTTCTGTGATTCCTCCTAAATTATTGGGGAAACTGAGCAACATACACTATCATTAACATCTCAAAAAAGGGGAATATCTGAATCTCAAGCAACATCACCACCACTAATAGTCCAGGCAAATAAACACAGTGTACCCACCAGAAAATTGAGTCTTCTGTTAACCTTATAATATTTTTTATTAATCAAATGTGAAAGATAGCAAGATAGTAGAATATAGGGTATTATGTTATACTGTATTATTATATGATACTTGAATAAATCACCTATTTAAAATAGAAAATGTATTGGCCCAAAGTAAGAATAAAGACTATTACTGTAACTGAAAAAGGGATTCAAATTATGAAAGTGCTTGTGGTCAGTATGTTACAAGGTTTTTAAAGATTACGTTTATGACTTTCTACAAATATGCTATCTTATATGCACCATACAAATATTTCTTTAACTATTGGTGTGGATTGCAATTAATTTCTAAATGTTATTGCTAAACATTATTGTAAGCATCAGTCTGATGATATTCAAATTATTCAAAAGAGGAATACTGCAGAAAATTGATTTGTTTTGTAGAGAAGTTTACATGAATAATGTGTATTCTTGTCTATTTAATTGCATATCCTTTATGTGGCTTCTCTTTTGCCATAGTTCCATAAAGCCATTAATAAAGACTTCATTTGTCAAAGAAAGCATGGTGTTATTATTGCTTCAGACAAAGCTAAACTAAGCCAAGCAAGAGTTTCACTCAAATGTTCCACTACAATTGATCTTGGAACAATGAAAGAAGCCTTCTTTCCAAGCACACATGCACTAATAAAAAACAGTTCTGGTGTTTGGTTCAATTGCTCTGCTTCTAATTCAGTAGGGCAGTGACCTCACTGGATCCCTGGTCTGTGTTCCCTGGGAAATATCATTCCCATCTTCTGGCTACTCTAGAATTTTCTGCATCCTGTTACTCTATGTGCTCTTACAGTTGTTTCTATGGTTAGGCCACATCTTCAACCTTCATGTCTTGAACTTAATCTTTCAAATATTCTCATTAATGGTAGTTTTTGTCTGGTTTGGTCTGAGGAAAAATAAACTACAAGCCTTTGGTATGGTTCATACTCTATAATTTAGGCCAATATCTCTTTAGACTTTTATTGAATTTGGTACAAAATCTGAAAAAAGAATATTAATGGCTCAACTAACTACACGTGTAAAAGCCTTACATATACATGTATTTGGGAGTTCAACACCATAAGCTTACTACGCAGAAGTTGGAAAAAATGCAGCCTTAACTCAACTATTCTTTTCCCAGATAACATATTTGAATTAGTATGACCATTCAATTTACCACAGTGTCATTTATTACAAAGTTTTATCAACATCATGGAACTCTTGACACAAATCTCAGATAAAAAACTTTAATCATTAACCCAAGCATTTTTATTGTCTGGAATTCACTTCTTTATAAAGCTTTCTGATTTTTTAAAATAGGTCAATTTGTGGAAAGCCTTACTTTATATTGGAGTAAAAGGTATCTCAATGTTTACTAGAATTAGCTCAGATAATGTATTCAGAAAAATTAAGAAGTAATAAAAATTTCAATAATTATAAAATAAATGACTATTAATTCTATCACACAGTATGGAAATTTTAGGAGGTCTGTGGTACCTTGAATTTTGTTGGATTAGCTGAATGTAAGACTATGGCCATGAAGGTAAAATGGCCACATTTCTGGAATTCTTTAACATTAAACCAATAAACCATTTGTTTCTTGTCTCTTAAATTTCATTTAAACAAAGCATGGAAAGCTGTGGATAGCATGAGAGCTAGAGAATAGAAACAGGTCCAAGGCTAGGATGCAACAATGAAGGCAGGAAAAAAGCAAAAGAAGATTGATAGAGCCTAATCATCTCTGCTATTGATACACACATACATTCAAGATCAAGTCTTTTGAGGTAGTGACTTTATTTCCTGTTTCTCTCCTCATGGAAAGACAAATCATCAGAAAGAACTTCAGAAATGAGTTCCAGTTCTGAGTTCAACACACAAGATGTAGGAAACTCAGCAATAGTTGGGAAATGAGCCCCAGACAAAGATCGGAGAGAAATCCACGCTTAAGCTCAAAACATGATTTGGGCTCACCCTGTAGCCAGACTGTATGTGCTCACTTCCACCCTGTGCTCCAGAAGCAGTTTTAAAGGTAGTGATTGAAATAGGAAAAATTGAGCAAGAAGCAAACCCCAAGATTATGGGATTATGGATGTGGATCAGAAAGTGACCAGTTCTCCCACTGTCAACTTGTCATCTGAAGTCATCAGAATATGTGTGGGGGGATATTTTCAAGTATAATAAAAACAGTTGGAGATATCAGAACAGGACCACCTCCCCTGTCTTTTTTTTTTTTTTTTTCAAACAGAGTTTTCTGTGTAACAGTCCTGGCTATCCTGGAACTTCCTTTGAAGACCAGCACTCACAGAAATTCTCTTGCCTCTGCTTCCCAAGTGCTGGGACTAACAGTGTAAGCCATGGCTTCTTCTGCCTGTCTGGTCTTTCTATGTCTACCTTAAATACTTTCTTTGCTCAGTTAAGGTGTGGCCCCACTACTGCCTGATTGGCAGCCTGGAACTCCCTCTGTAAACTAAAATGACCTCAAACTCAGATTTGATGGGATTAAGGGAATAGGTCACCACTCCCAGGATATTCCCTGCGCTGGGATTAAAGGTGTGAATTACCACTATCTGATCCTCCTAGACTGACTGTGGATAGATCCCTCTGATATCTCTGACTGTTTTTATTATATTTGAAAATATTCCCACATATGTGTGGCATAGACAGGTTGGGAATAGAGTAACTTGACCTGAGTGAATCAGAATTCTCATGTGCACATATATGCCCCATGGGAAAATCTCAGGTTCATTAAAGTCCAAGGAATTTCTCACAGAGGGTGAGGGATTAGTTTGATATATAATAAATGGATAAAAATGAGTAAGTTCCATTATCTTTAGAGTTGAAATTGAATGTATTTTTCACTTGGAGCATGAATTCAGAGTTTATAGCAGGTCCAAGTATAGTACTAGATCTTATACCATAATATTTAAGTCTTTATATCCAATGACCTTAAGTTCTTTGACAGGGATAGAATCAAAATACTTTCTTAATCTATCTTTTCATAATATTGGCTTTAACAGTGATCTTAACCTTATTGATTAAAAAACTTTGCTATGTAGACAATTTACAAAGTATTTATTATATGCACTATTGTTAAATGTAATTATAAATCTATAAAATAATTTTGGCCCAAACAAATTATTGTGTGGATAAGTTTTCCTGAACAACATAATAATAAACAATAAACAATAAACTCCCTACCTTGAATATTTAGCCGTATTAATAATAAACAGTAAAACCTTACCTTGAATATTTAGCCAATAATAAGTTATGCCTGGGGAATTTACATAGCATTTTACTTCCTGGAATATTATAAAAACCATACTCAGAGTGGGAATTTAGTAGGCATTCTGATGCTAATTGAATTCTCTGTATTAAAAAAAACTAACTCAAAGTAAGATTTGATGATTGACGTTTTAAAATGAAAATAAAATCTATTCTTCCTAAGTAGGGTTTTAGGATTCTCATAATATCTCCACATTTTTCCTCTTCCTCCCTCCATCCCTTTGTTCTTTTCTATGCTCCTTTCTTCCTTCAGTGATAGTAAAAAGCAAGTGAATAAAGCTGATTTCAAGCTGTGTACTAGGAGCAGCTGATTTCCAACCAAGCATTATGGTCAGCTTGATCCTTGTCTATAACTGCTGCTCGAGCATTCACCATCAAACACAAGCATTTTTTTTCTTGTGTTAGAAATTGTAATGGTTAGCCACAATTTAACTATCAAAAATACTTTCCTGTGGAAGATGATAGAAAGAAAATCCTTTCATCATACCCACCTACTTACAGAACATTTTTTTTCCCTCATCTCAAAGAAACCTCCCAAGAAGCTTGTCCTGAGCCCTTGATGTGTCGGAAGCACAGTCTTTGTCCCCAGGGCCTCTGCAATGGAGGGCAACCCCTGGAAGGTCACACAGTTCAACCACCCCACAAACACTCTCACTTCTCAGCCTCTTCTGGGTTATATCACCTCACTTTGCTCCCCATGGAATGAGACATTTAAATTGCAACTCACAGCAGCTGCCATTTGACCTCTTCTCAGAATTTGTGTCTGAGAAAGAGTTCTCAGTGCCTGGTTCACTCCAGAAAATTATTATAAATGGTTCAGTTGAGTCATGCAGCACATTGTAAAACAAATAAACAACCACCTTGTTGACACACGACTTACAACTAATATAGAAAGCTTTATATTAATGGGATGAAATGTTGGTTTCTAAGAAATGTCACTTGTCTTGTTTTCTTTAGCAAGAAATTCAAATTTTAATTTTTGTGTTAGACTGAATCTCAAGTAGGTGAACTTTGTGATAGCTCAATAAATCCAAAACATTGAAAATTTGCTTTCCACTTAGCATAAATAAACAAAAATTTTGAAATATGAGAACCTAGGAAGCTTTCTCCATCTTTTTTCCTCTCCTTGGCTGCCAAATTCCTGACCTGGGGCTCTTTCTTTGGTGGTCTGATGACTCATTTCATTTATAATAAGAGAAGAGAGCAAGGAGGCTTGGATGCTTAGACAGGTAATTAAAAGCTGAGTGGGTGGGCCCTTTGCCTGTATGGCTGGGGTGCTGATCCGGCAGATAATACTGGATATTTTCTGTGGTGCTTACTACTGTGGTTGAAATGAGTACACAAAGAGCAGGACAAATGCAGGGTATCTCACGGTCTTCTAAGCATCATGTGTTCTCTACTCTGTGAAGCTTCTGGACATTGTTATTTATTTTTAAAAAGACTCAGCTATAAGGGCTAAGGAAAGACTCAGTGTTTAGCACTCGCTCACCGTCAATGAGGCATTTTAGATTCCATCTGGAGTTTCAAAAACAATAGCAACAACAGAATTCAGATGTAAGACTCACTTGGAAAAACAGCCTTAGACAAGCAAACTTGATCGTAGTGTGGAAATTGTGGCAGATAAAGTTGTAATACAACCCAACATCTGTCTCTTAAGTCAACTTCTCTGTGATCTCTCTCTGTCTTCCTCCTTCCCTTCTTCTCTCCCTCCATCCATATTTCTCTCCTGGACCCTTCCCATGTGCTAATATTGTAGGATCAGGCCAAAGGTCAAATAGGTTTTGTCTCTGACATATTCTTTGCCACTGTCACCACCCAAGTAGAGGGCACCATGTTTTCACAATGGGAGTGTAATAATTCTCACACTTTCTGACACTTTATCTTCTGCCTATAGAAAACACTTTCAAAAATACAAACATAATGACATCTCTGCTTAAAACCCTTCAATGGCTCTCCTCAAGGTCAAGTTCAGGTTTTTATTGAGGCAATAAATTTGAATTTACCACCACCTCATATAAGCCAGAGCTAGAAAACGCCACACCTGGAAGGACACTGTCTTCTTCAGCTGCATTGCTCTTTTTTGTGATCTGTATTTGTAATTCCCTTTCATCATTTGATACCACTAAGACATCAGTAGAAACCTTCCCTACTAATTACCCATCCCGAACATGTTACTTTCTCTATTAGCAGACATATTGTACATGGACAATAATCTACTACATGAATTTTCTGGTAGGTGGTGACTTCCTCAGTCACTGTGAGGAAGTATTTTTTTAGTGAATGGGTACAAAGCAAATTTCCTCAAGGGTTTACTTACGTGTATTTGGATTAGTACTGTTTCTAATTTTTTGATTTCTGTTAGGTTATACTCACTAAGGAAAAAGTGTAAGGTATTTGATTAACAATCAAGAAAGGCTGACAGAACTTGTATCCAAGGGCAAGAGGAAACAGAAACATCACTGGAATTAAGGGAAGACCTGTGCAGAACAGACTACTATGGAAGAAAAATAGAAGGCAGAGTGATTCTGCTTGACCTGGATATTTTATTCGTTTTGGCTAATAGTTATTCTCCTCCCCAACAGCCTAGGTCTTTGGATCTTCTATTTACTAACAGAAACCTTGAGGAACTTATTCGGACTCTTTTTAATTCAAATTTCTCACGTGTTAAGAGGAGAGAGAGAGAGAGAGAGAGAGAGAGAGAGAGAGAGAGAGAGAGAGAGAGAGAGAGAGAGAGAGAGATCTGTCTAGCCTATAGGTTTATTTTGATTGCTAAAAGTGACCTGGTTATAGCATTTCTATGAGTGAGGGTATAGAAGAAACTCTGGTTTTTGTGTTTTGTGTAGTTTATTAGTCAGTTTATTGACTCATTAGAAAATTTGATTATAATCAAACTCATCACTGAAACCTTTTGTTTGAAAAATTATTAATGAAAATTGAAGACAAATTAACAGGTGTATGTTGTCCACTCACACTTATGACTGATTATTATTTTTTTTTTTTTTGTGATCCACTGAGATTAACTAGGATTGTCAGTATCACTGTACATTTGGGGTTCAATTACTGGATAATTTCCTACAATTTGTATAATGCTTTTTAGTCATTTAAAAATGACCCTTTTCCCTCTCTCTTCTTCTTTCACTGGAACCTTCTCCTCAACAAGTCCTCTCTCTAGTTTTATGTGTTTTTGTGTGTGGCCCATAAAGTTTAATCATTTTCTTACCCTAGTATGGGTGGGATATTATTTACTGGAATAAGGGTAACTCATTAGTGACTACTCACTGAAGAAAATGACAAAGCCCAACAACTATTTATCACCAATTTTGCCTCAGAGAATGAGGAACTCATGGACCTCTACCCCATCACAAGGAATTAGTGATGGTCCTAGTCTTGTGCAGATAACCATAGCTACAGGAAGTTCATAAATGCAATGGCCATGTCATGCTCTGAAGAACCCTACCTACTACTCAGCTTCCCATCCCTTGATTCTTATCATTATCCTATTACTTTACCCATGAGCAGCGCTAATAACATGGCCCTTGATCCATTTATAGTTGTTTTGTGCCTAATGAGAGCTAAAGATTCAGTGAAATTCTTCAACATGTGTTTCCCTAGTGTGTGTTTTTTATTCTTTATCAAAACTGATGAACAAACAAACAGAAAGCCACAGATGGCTGAAGGTGTGTGAACCTACAGCTGGCTCTTTTTTCTGCTCTGCTGACCTGTGTGTTTACTTCTGTGCCAGTACCATGCTGCTTTCCTGACCTTGGCTCCGTAGTGTTCCTTGAAATCCAGTATGTTGATAATTCCAGCAGTGTTCTTACTGTTTAGGAGTAATTTTGCTATCTTAGGTGTTGTGTGGTCTATGAAATTTTTAGGAATTTCCTAAATTAATTCTTGGAGAACTTTATACATTGCATTTTAATCACATTCACACCCTCTCACAAATGCTTTCAGATTTAGTGCTGCCCCCGAACTCATCAAACTTTGTGTTATCTCTATGCCTCTCTCTCTCTCTCTCTCTCTCTCTCTCTCTCTCTATATATATATATATATATATATATATATATATATATATATATATATATAACATTCCTGTCTTTTATATTCAGTTTGTGCTTGTCAATGTCCCTTGGGTATAGGGCAGGCTCTGAAATGAGATTTCACTAAAGAAAGTAGATTCTTCCCCACCCAGAAGCCATCAAATGCTAACCTTTCCAGTTAGGGATGAAAGGGACATCGAGTCCACCTCCACATCTTTGTGCTGGGGTTTTGTCTGGCTTGAGTTTATACACGTTTTCGTAGGAAGATTATAGTTGTTCCATTGTAAATAATTGTCCCCAACTATGAGTTTAATAAAAAGCACTGATTGCCGAAAGGCAGACAGGAAGTATGGGCAGGGCTATCAGACTAAGAAGACTCTAGGAACAAGCAGAATGCCAAAGAGAAGCCAGAAGAAGCAGAGGACAACTATGCTGCTCTGAGAAAAGGTACTGAGCCGCATGGTTGAACAGGATAAGAGTCATGGGTTAGATTAAGGGTAAAGAGTTAGCAAGTGATATGCCTGGGCCTTAGGCTGATCAGCCTAAAACTATTGTAAGTATCTGTGTCTTCCTACCGGTCTGTGGGTTTGCAGGCCTAAACCTTGAGGCTAGGCCCAAAAGTCCAGGCCAGAAACCTCATACTACAAATGGCGCCCAACATGGGGTGCTGGCATCTTTTGAGGATTCTGAAAAGAATCCTCTTCCATGAAAATCCCTGAGCCTTGAAGAAAAGGGTATAAGACAGAAGTTTCATTTTAAGGATGAACACTCAGAACTCTCTTATTCACTTCCTGTCAACTAACTGTGGGTGACTGTGGTAATGGCCATCTACTTCAAGAAGCAACTTCTCTGATGAAGGCTGAGGGATACACTGGTGTAGGAGTGTGCATAGCATTAACAGTTCTAAGTGTGGGTTCCATCTCTTTCTTGGTGCAGGCCTTAAATCCAATCAGAAAGGGTTGGCTACTCCTATAACATTTTACCACTTTTACCAGTAGACATATCTTTCCAGGCAGGTTGTCAGTGTAGCACACAGGGTTCACAGCTGAGTCATATTGATGGATTTTTCTCTCCTTTTGTGGCATAAATAGTACTTTCTAATACCGTTGAGAGCTATCCAGTGGGAGTGAAGCTTCCAGTCAGTACCTACTTGATTTTGAAGATTAATTTTTTTGTATTTCTGTGAAGAATTGATTTGGCATTTGTATTGGAATTGCATTGAAGTTAGAGATTTATTTTGTGGAATGGCCATTTTCTAAAAAGTGATCTTATTAATTGATGAGACTAGGAAACCATTTTTCTTTCACATTTTTGTTGTAGAGGCCTTATATTTCCTTGGTTAGATCTATTCCAACATGTTTTTTTGAGAGTATTGTGAATGCCATTATTTCTCTATTGCTTTAGCTAAGGTTTCCAGTACTGTATTGTATAGGAATGAAGACCCTGAGCCCCCTCATCCTGTTTCTTCTCTTTTATTTATTATATGTGCCTTTTACATCTTGTATCTTGATCCATTCATTTCCCTGTCCTTTCACATCACCCTCTGCTTCTGAACCCCACCCCCACCCCTGTCATCACAGAAGTTGCAATGTGACACAGTGAGTCATGTAGTAAACTATTTTATCCACATATTTTTACTTGCAAATGTTCATTGCAAAGAGTCATTGGTCTGGTTAGAGGTCTTAGGTTTCTACAATATCAATAGATTCTGGACCCTCACTAGGACTCTTTTTGGATATCCTGTCGTTACCTTGTGATGTGGAGATCCTGCAGCCTTGGGTCTGTGGGGTAGGTCCCTTCACATGCTCCAGCAGATCATAGATGGAGTGGATGTTGTGGCAGGCCAAGTCATAACCCCAGATCTGGGCCTGGGCAGCTGGAGGGTTGGTCCACCAGCCAGTTCTCCCCTGTTCTCACCAGCAGGGTGAACTCTCCACCATTGCCCCAGCTAACTCACCTCTTGCAGAAATGATCCAGGGGTGGGGCCAGTTCCCCTGCTTTCAGGCCCTCAGGGTCGGCTTTCTGACACCTACACCATTAAGGCCAGCTCTATAGTGGTGCCTAGGTGAGGTACCTGGGCCACTTCTTGGGCCTTGGGTTGCTGCAGCTATCATCAGGGTTGGGTCATTCTCCTCCCTAGTTATCAGGCAGCTTTGCAGTGCTGCCTGGGTGAGGGGCAGAACCCATTTCTTGAGTGCTGCAGCTGGTAAGGGGAAAGAGAGCTCTCTCATCCATTGTAGGCAGTAAGGGGTGGAGGGTAAGGAAGGACATCGTGCAACCTTCCCACACTGCCCCATGACAGATGAATAGTCAGGACACGTCTTGCAGGCTTACTACAGCTTTGAGGATGGCTCATCACGCCTCTGCCAACAAAGCTGTCTCTATTGTGTTACCCATGTGGGGTGCAGGGTCTGCTCTCCCAAGAGTTGAAGCTAGTGGAGGGCAGGTCGAGTTCTCACACCTGCTTCTGGCATTGAAGGAGGAAGGGAGGAGGACAACTCTCCCCCCAGGACAGATGGGTGATGGAGGCAGCTCACTCCTTTGGCGATGGCTCACCTACAGCTATGCCAACAGGGTTGGCTCCATTGTGTTGCCCAGACAAGGTGCAAGACCTGCTCTCTTGAGTGTTTTAGCTTGTGGGTCAGGAGTTCTTCTGTTCTTATGATCACAGGGCCAGCTCTCCCACCTGCCTTAAATGTTGGGGGGGGGTGTTTCTTGTCTTAATGGTAATGGTAATACTTTGAGCTTTTCTTGATTTATCATTATGTTGGCCCAAAGTCTAACACATGCAGTCTTTATTAAGTTAAAATATATTCCTTCCATCCCTAGTCTCTCCATATCTTGAGGGTGAACATTATCAAAGGCCTTATATGCAACTATTGAGATGGATATATATCATTTTTGCCCTTGAAACCATTTATATGAGGATGTATTTATTTATGTATGTATGTAAATAATTTCATGTATGCAGTGAAGTCAACTGAATTATATTGAGTTATCGTCTGATATGTTCTTGAATCCAGTTTGTAAGTACTCTATTTTCCTATTTAGAATAGTTTCATCTGTGTTCACCAGAGAGAGTTATGTATAATTTTCTTTCTTTGATGCTTTTTTGCTTGGGTTTGGAATCAGAATACTGGTCTTATAAAAAGGGATTGGAAGTTTTCCTATCTTAGCTTTTTAGTATTCAAATGAAAATTTTAAAACTGAAAATAGAGCACTTTCTTTACCAAAAGTCTGAAGCTCTTTTACTGTATTAGCCTAATTCAAAAGTGCAATTATGCATCTAATTTTAGCTTATATTTGAAGATTAAAATTCATCATGAGTCATTTGCTAAAATTAATATCACACATAAAATACTACATTACTTAACATTTCTCAGTAAAATAAGCAGCTTAACTCTCTTTGTCCTTGATGTTATAA
The DNA here is from genome assembly GCA_033318265.1 of Phyllotis vaccarum. NCBI lineage: Eukaryota > Metazoa > Chordata > Mammalia > Rodentia > Cricetidae > Phyllotis > Phyllotis vaccarum. The sequence goes on from JARWLC010000014.1 coordinate 53,866,379, forward strand.
TACTGGCATTTAAGAGAAAATGTGATATCATTATGCTGTTAAACAATTTATTTAAAAAACTGGCTGCTATTATAATTGCTATTGTTAACACTAGCAAGACAGATAAACAAAAGTAATTTAGAAAGGTTTCTTTTAGCCTCCTCCCTGGGGACTAGTTTCCACAGTATTAGGAAGGTACTATGCAGGCTTCCAAGGGAGGAAAAAACCAGTATCTCTACCCAGGTATGATTTCTATGATAACACAGCTGTTATCAGGATAGTAGGATAGTCCTACGGGTATAAAAGTGGCATTCATATCTGGACAGAAACCAGTTTTCTAATTTGACTTAAGGCCCCTCAGCAGGAGTGAAATCATGTCTAGTACTTTAAACCTATCCAACTACCCAGGACTAGTGGGGTCATGAATCTTAGAGGAGAAGCTACTATAGCCACTTTATTCACTCATCACAATTACCAATTATATGATACTTATCCTTATACTCACAGGTAAGTGAGCTTCCACTTATGACAGAAACTTCTCTTAGCAACAGATAGAAACCATTACAAAAAAAATAATTGGTCAAAATGCAGAGAGCAATTGATTATGGGGTATTCAGCCTCAGCTAGCCTATCTATAGCACAACTCATACACCTAAGGCTCATGGAACTTTGTGGGAAGGAGGTATAAAGACTGTATGCACATCAGAAGGCCAGGGAATCTACTGTGAGATTGTATTTCCTATTAATCTTAATTTATGGTACCTCAACAATATGACTGCCTGAGCAAGACCTGAACAAGTGCAATACCAACAGACAACAGATGTGGTACCATGTAAGAGGAAGGGAATCTCACAGGGACTCTATTAGAGAGGGGGGGGGGCAGGCTACATGCAACTAATAACTTCTAAAGAACTGGAATGGAAGAAATGTTCTTTCCTAGAGATTAGTGTCCTAATTGTTTATCTGTTCCCCATTTGTCAACCCTGAAATTACATACAAGTAACAACAAACAGACTGAGCTGGTTGTAGTCATGTATTTAAGCATAATATGAAATGGTAATAATTATAGAAAAAGAGGCCATGAATTTAAGAGGGGAAAAGGAAATACACAGGACGCTTTCAAAGAATAAAGGGAGATGGAGAAATTATATGATCCTATTTTAATTTCAGAAAATAAAAATAAATACTTTCTATGTAAAAGGCAATAAAAGTAATCAGTAACTTACTAACAGCACTTTGAATATAACCAATGTAAAAATATCTGGTTGTCTTCACCTTATTTTATTTGACTAGTTGAGAAATATTTCTTGGCCATGTAGTCAATATATGAATAATGCTAATTAAATTGTTAAAGGCATTTGAAATATAAAAATAGCTTACATTCCTTCCTCTATAATTTTGTATTCATACTCACTTCCATTAAACAAATAGATAAAGTATCTTAGATGAAGATAAACTTCATATTCTTCTAATAAAATCATATTAATAAACCCTATTTAAAGTTCTCTGTATAAAGTGGTATGAATAGCTGCTTTTATAAACGAAATTTCTGTGTATTTTAAAGTAGGATATGATGTCATAAAAGTCATAAGAACTGTCTGGAAATGTGAGAAATTTTAAACAAGAGATTGCTTGTTTTATTAAGTTAATTAAAATGCACATCAGTCTTTCTCCATTCCTATTTAAATGGCAGAACATTGTGCAATTTTCTGTATATTTCATCTGGTAAACATTAAACTATGTGTACAGAGCTAAATTAACTTGTTTGTGCCATCAGTTTTGAGTACCTAATGTTATAAACCTGAAATTCTGATTGGAGATGGGACACTAACGTGTTCTCTTTGGGAGTGCTATTGAATTATTTCTTTTATGCATGAAGTAAAACACAAAATAATAATAATCTTAACAACCATTTGAATGATCAAAAATAAAAGACATTTAGATGTAAAGACAATAAAGCCCAAGGAATGACAAGAACCAGATAACTAATTAAAAGAATCCCCATGTGTCAAATTACACAAATAAACACAGCTTAGAAGTGGGGATAAATTTTCTCTCATGTAGCTTGTTATCTTGTTTTAATGTGACCAAAATTCAACTTTGTGTCTGATGTTGACTTCCACTGTAAATATTTGGATCTTATCAAGGTTGTGAACTACTTTGGAAGTGAAAGCACACTCCAGAGAACTCTCAAGGGCCAGTATCAGTCTCTACAATCTACTCAGAGCTAATGAGAGACTATAGGAGTTTGCATAGATTATTGCCTGTGGCTGCCTCGGTGGCTTGACATTGAACAGAAGAATGACAGAAATCTCAGAGGCTAAGGCAAGAAGAGGAAGAATGTGAAAACCCTTCAGAGCAGTGTGCTTTATAGTGCTTTGAGTCAGCCCTTTCTTAAATGTCATATCTTCTCCTTCCGATGGTATAAACATTTTCCTTTTTGGTTTGTAGAAAAAAAATCATTTAAAATTTGAAACTGCTTTGTGTGTTCAGCAAACATTGTCTGCTTCCTGATGGTTTCAGTACTATGGGACAGAAATACAGCAGTGAATGATAACAATGAGACACTTGTCCTTCTAGGGATGGCAATTTTAGCATAATTAGATAAAAAGAAGGAACAGTGAAGGCTCCCTAAATATTTCCTTTTTTTAATATTTTTCTCTGCTGTGGAATACAAACTAGGTTTAAATCCTCCTGTCCTTTTTGTTAGTACACAATGAACATCCATTGATACATTGATTTCCCTTCAACACATACCAGTTTAGTGGATTTATTATCTTCTAAAAGGTGAGTGATGGAAAGAGGCATTATTTCTGTCCTCAAGCATGGTATGATCTAGTAAAAGAGACAATTCATGTACATGTGCTTTTGTGATCTAAATTTGGAACTCCGCACAAAGCTCCTGTGCTTGAATACTTGGTCCTAATCTGGTAGAACTGTTTGAGAAGGTTATGGGATTTTTTGAAAATAGAAACTCACTAAAGAAAGTGGATCATGTGGGCAAGCCTTGTAGTTTTACAGTCCAGGTTGACTGTTTACTCCTGTTTCCTAACCATGGATGAAACATGCCCAGATGATTACTGACCTTGCCATCTACCATGTCCCACTAGCCATGATGAACTGTACTCCTTAATATGGAAATACACCTTTCCCCCCTTGAGTTCTTTTGTATCCATGATTTGGTCAAATAGTGAAAAAAGCAACAGATATACACGTCATTGCGATGAGGATCCACCACAGAATTCCAGGAACTCATACATAGTAAGAAAGGTACCATTCTTAAGAAGCTATAAGACTGGGACTCATGATTAGTGAGGGTGGAAGAACATAATGACAGAAGGAGAAAAAGAAATCTCACAAAGAACAGAAAAGATGAGACAACAAAGGGAGAGCATGTATCCATCTAGTTTATGTTACATTTAGCTGTTGTCAGGAAAGGCTAAGAAGGGGAGCAGAGTAATAAAAACCAAAAGAAGAGTCTTCAAAGCAACTAACAGATGCTGGTTGCCATGATGACCACAGAGTCCTCATCTATTGGAAGCTTGTCTATGGTCATTTAAACCATTGCTGGTGTGCTGTGGAACAATATTTGTACACTGTAAATATGCATGACTCTCATTGGTTAATAAAGAGCTGGCGGGCCTATAGCTGGGCAGGATGAAATTGAGTAGGAGAGCCAGGTGAGGAGGATGCTCGGAAGAAGAAAGGGAGAGTCTCAGGAGTCGTGAATGAGATCCAGATGAAGCAGGAGATGACCATGTAATGCTGAAATAAGGTTCCACCACATGGCTGAGGGCAGATAGGGAATATGGATTGATTTAAGTTGTAAAAGCTAATTAGTAACAAGCATAAGCTATTGGCTAAGTTTTTTTATAATTAAGAAGAAAGTCTCTGTGTGGTTATTTGGGAGCTAGCTGGCAGGACAGAAAAGTCTATCTACACTTGAACTACTAAGTTCAAGCTCAAGTTTTCTTATGAATTTCAGCTATTAAAAATTGTACATTAAACATGACCAATGTATGACTATGTTCAATATAATTATAAGCTTCCACTCTGCTAAGATATGTCCTTAGCTTAAAATGGAATCTCAGAACAAAATACTAGAATTCCATGTCTCATTATGAATGTTGGACTCTTACCAAATTTAGCAAGATTCTCTTCTAAAAAACCTTCAATGAGTACAGACATATATCAGAACCTGTGGTGGGATTCAGGTGTCAGCTGATAAGATCCGAGGATGCTTACCCAGGGTCCTGGGCCCCTGAGGGGGGTGTGGCCAACCCCATTGATAAGGGGCTGCTGAGACCCCGGAAAAGGCTGTTTTGCCTGGTTCCTGGCTGCTGAAGAGTCCAGTTTGGAATCCATCGTCCACCGTTCCAGACTCCAGTCCCTATTCAGGCTCTGCTATAAGCTGTTACCTATACTGTGAGTGTTGGTTTGTATTTTAATAAATATCAATCTTGGACTGGTGCCTTCTAAGTAAAACTTTGCCTACAAGAACAAGTTTAGGTGAAGATATGAAAACATTCATTCATAGGAACAGACAAACATGCTCCTGCCCTTCATAGCTTAAGATAGAAAGTGATGAAGTAGTACAGTGTCATCCAGAAGCGTAGGTACTCCAGTGCCTTCCAGCTTGTCTCCCTCAGTGTAGTTATTATATTTGATAGTAAGTTTATTGTAGGTTACCCCACCTATCTAAAAATTAAAAAAAAAAAAGTTTAAAGAAAAAGATGAGCCAAAGCTGTTGACTTATCCTTACTGGCCAGCAAATTGATAACAGATTATTTATGGGAATCTTACATTTCCATGTATGTAAGGGAGTTTCTTGGCTTCCCATTATTGAAATTTTCAGGTGGTATTAAATTTGGTCATGGGATTATAAAACAAAAAAGCCAAAGGGATAAAACTTCTTATGAAGATAATCTTTTTTTCTTCAAATTATTAGTTCTGCTACCTTGATTCCTTAAAAAGCATATGCTTTTGCTATAACTTCTTGTTCTGAATGATCTTTAGCCTGTAAAAGACCAAAAACTGTGTGTGTAGATCTTTACTATGCTTTCCTACTCAAATAAATCTTAAGGTAAGTTGAACATTTCTTCCACTGAAATCTTTCTCTTTTATCAAAAGTAAAGATACAGATGGTATATAAAAGAACAATGCTAATAGGATTCCTTATGGATGTGGAAAATTTGTGTGGTCTGTTAGAACATAGTTTATGAACATTAGCTAGAAAATCATCTCCAACTTTATTCAATGTGTGTTAAGCACATGAACTTTAAACATGTCTAAATTCTAAATTTTCAGATTCTTTTATACTACAAAAAGCTTCTTAAGTCCTAAAATGGTGCTAATTTTTTAAAAGCATGCTTTAAGAAAAAAACACAAAATAAAACATACAAATGAGAGAAATGTGTTTTGGTGTTATAAAATAAATTTGAAAAGTGAGCATCCAAATAATTTTTTTATTAAAAGTGAATTTCACATTAGTGATGACATCCATTTTCTTACTCATTTCCAAGGCCAAGTACAAAGGAATACAAAAGCCTGCTCCCAACAAATTGCAGTAATCCTAGAAACTGTGGATATTTTTTCTCCATAAGAAAGGAAAAAATATTCCCTTTATGTGTTGAAAATAAGGTGTTATTCTCAGAGAATTAGAGAATAAAAATTTAAAAATTCTTTCTTAAATGCTTTGCCTTGTTTGAATTATTTGGTTAAAGACGAAAATTAAATAAAAATAGGGGGAGGGTAATGAAAGGCCACCTTTCAAAGAAAGGTGAAATCATTGACTTTTCTTGAAGTGTTTCACAGAAAGTGGCAAGATCGAGTGATATATGCACTCCAGGGCTAGCAGCTGGAGGGCAAAAACACCTTTTATCCATGATTGACAAATAATACATAATGGGGAGAGAGAGGCAATTCACGGTTTAACCTTCAGTCTCTCTCTCTCTCTCCTTTCAGGGCAGCTGGGTGCTGCTGTTCTGACTTGGCAACCTTTGAGGTGCTGCCAGGAAAAGGGACCAGGGTGACAATTGTTTCTCTCCTCTTACAGTCCCCCAAAGCTCTAATAAATGTGTGTGGCTTGCTTTTTCAAATAGCATCCAGCTGCAAACAATCCACTATTTATCCTTGAAGTAATGGGGGGGGGAGGGTGAGGGCCTGGAAATGCATTACGTAGTATAAAAAGCACAGTGGAGGAAACCGAGATCTAGGATCCCTAAGGATGGCATGTGTGACCGGAGAGCCAGCTGGTGGCCGATGCACAAGCACTTGAGAAAAGAGGTTAAAAGGACCAGCAGAAAAGATTAAATTTGAGCTCTGTCACAAGAGAGTTTCTAAAGTTGTGCCATTGTGTATGTATTGAAGATAACATTAAAGATAACATAATTCATAAAAATAAGATGTATAATGTAATTTAGAATACATGTAAGAAAATTTAAAAAAAATCAATAAACTCAAAATCTAGAGACAGTTCTTGTTAACATCCCTACTTTTTTTTTTTTGACTTAGCCAGTGCCATTGACATCTCTCAGCCACTATATGTACATACAATGCACATCCTTCCCATTTGTATCTGTTCATCAAAGTAAGTGGTTTTGCATGTGATCTCTCCTTATAATTTCTTCATCTCTAAGCACAACTTAGAAACTCAGAGCCAAATCTAGGGGAAAGGTTGAAATATCAAAGAGAGGAAACACCACAGTCAGATCTCACCCAGCTGTCTTCCAGCTTCCTCAGCCTCACTCCTCCTGGCTTCTTCCGCCTGAATCTGTCTTTCTATGCCTTAAATACCCTTCTTGCCCAGTTGTTTCACATCCAGATTAAGATTAAAGGCCTGTGCTACTACTATTTGGTAGTTAGCCTTGAACTCACAGAAACAAAGAGCTCCTCTGTCTCTGGAGTTATGGGATTGAAGGCCTGGGACCACCACTGCCTGCCTGGGAGCCTGGAACTCCCTCTGCAAACCAAGCTGGTCTCAAACTCAGATCTGCTGAGATTAAAGGCATAGGTTACCACTCCCAGTTTTTAAACGTGCTGAGATTAAAGGTATGAGTTAGCACTCTCTGATCCTCCTGGATTGACTGTAGGTGGATCTCTTCTCTGATATTCCAGACTGGTTTTATTAAATATATAACATATCACCACACACAGCAGCATATATGACAGCTCACAAAGCTGGGAACTTGGAGTGCGTGGCTCCAGCCTGAAAGCTGCTCAACAGCTTGGGGGAGTGTCTTTTCCAGGTGTACAATTGCTCTGAGCCTCTTCTGGGCAGCTCAGCCTATTTTTATTCTTCTGGGGAGTTCTAGCCTGGCTGGTTTCTGTTTCTTCTGTATGGCTGGGCTTGTCCAAGACTCCTCTTTGCAACTTGGCTTGACTAAGAGAGTGAGTGACTCATGTCTTTTACTGTTTATTTGCTCTGGAGAGGGAGGGACTTAGTGAATCTAGTCAGTTTCAGGTACTTTCTGAAATTGTCTTGGGTTATTTACTTTCTGTCTTTTTTTAAAAGTAAAACAATAACAAAATTTTATTTTAAGTTTAAGAATATAGATGTGTAGTAGAATTTAAAAAAATTCTTCACTGTATAAAATATGACAGAGTTGTTAATAGCAAAACTTAATGCAACATTAAATAATACTTAGCAGAGTAATCACTTTGAGATTAAGAAAAAAGCCACTTTTTATCACTATACATATATACATTGTGTGCATTTATTTAATTATAGGGATATAAAAGTATTTTATAGTTCTCTCTTACTTTAGTAGATGTGCATAGGAATGTGATATATTTTCACTCAAACTGAGAAATATAAAGTGTAGTAGTTAGTTCATTTTCTTTTGGCATCCAGAGTTATACAATATTAGCAAATTGGCAAATTAGTGAATTACATGCTGTCAAAATATATGAAATCTTTAATATTTTTATAATGAATTTATTATTATAATTTTTATTTAGGATACAATTAAAATAACAAAATGGGTATCACTAAACTTATAATTATTTTGTATAAAATAAGTGTCACAATGTATTTTTAATGTAATTGAGAATCACTTCAACCTAATTACATATTCATCTCATGTACCCTAATGACACCTTTTTTATCTGCTCAGTGTCTAACATATTGCTATTATGTAACCTAGTATTTTTGTTGAATAATATTTAATGAAACATATTAAAAAGTAAAAATTGGCATTGTTAGAAAAGTTAGATTGATTGGACCATGATGGCTGGCACTATAGTTACAGTATATTGATACAAATATTCTGACTGAGAATATAATACAATATTATTACAGAAATAAACTCTTGTTATGTGATTATTTTAATTGTGACTCAACACATTTTCTTTAAAATATCAGCAAAATAAACTCTAATAAATAAGAATTATAATCAGTATACTATACTTTATAAAACATTTATTTTTATGCAAGCCTTAAAATATTTTTGATAAAGTAACTTTTAATTATTTTATAAAAGACAGAAAACCTCATTTCAAAAAGATATAAATTCAACAGTGTAATGAGAAGACCTTCTGACACACAGAAAGACAAAAACAGTCCCTGAACAGTTTGGGATCAGAAGGAACATTGAATAGACACCCAGAGATTCTCCTAGGTAGAGAAATTAGAGAAGATCTCCTTAGTAAATTGCAATCATAAAGGGTTGCAACCAAGAAGAGGTGGGAACAATCATGAAAGAAGGAGGTGATTGAGTGAGAGGAGCAACAAGGGGGGGGGGGGGGGAGATGGATATCTTGATAGAGGAAGCCAATGAGGGGTTGGAAAGAGACTGGGTGCTAAGGAAACCTCCAAGAACTCACAGGATGTCTCTGACTAGGTCTCCAACCATAGTGTGTGGGGGTGCCTAAACAGGACTTCCCCTAGGATCAAATGAATAACCACCCTAAGTGTCATCAAAGAACATCCTACAAAGAATAGAGGTGGAGGCAAAGATCCATGGCTGAGCACTGGGCTGAGCTCCTGGTCCAGCTGAGAGCAGGGGAGGAGAGTCTGTATAAGCAAGAGGATAGGGATTATGAGGAGAATTCCCACAGAGACGGCTGGTTGGAGCTCTGGAGAGCTCACTGAATCAAGAACAGCTGTTGGAGATCCATCTGGAAAAGGAGCTAGGCCTTCCAAGAGTAGGAAACTGTGGATTAGCATGGGTAGTATATAGAGCCTCAAGGAGTGGGATCAGACTGTGTGGGCTGGCACCTTGGAGCCCATTCCCTGCAGAGAAGCTCCTAATCCAGACTTGATATTGGGATGAGGAAATCGACCTACCTGGAGTGGATGTGCCATGCTGAGCTGACTCACCTTTAGACTTCTTGACCTTTTGGGGGGGAAATGGGGGATGGGGAGGGGAGGAGGCTGAAGGCTGACTGGGAGGGATTGGGAGGAGGGCAGGCAGGGAGAGCAGGGGGATACACGGAAGAAAAGAACTTTTTTACAAAAAAAAATGAGGAAAGGATTTAAATTTTTTTTTTTAAAAAAATATATTTTAAAAGTACAAAGGGGTTGTGGTTTGCAGCTTGGGTATTCTTTGCTTTTTATCTAAAGTCCTCTTATGAGTAAGTACATCCCCTTGCTCCGCACCCTCTTCAGCATAGGGTGTCATCTGTGTTTTTGATCTTAGCTCTTCTGAAAGGTATAAAGTGGCATCTCAAAGTTGTTTTTATTTGCATTTCTCTGATGGATAAAGATGTTGAGCAATTTTTTAAGTGCCTTTCATCCATTTGTAATTCTTCTGTTGAGAATTCTGTTTTTTAGCTCTGGGGCTCTAGTTTCTTGAATTCTCTATATATTTTAGAGATCAGTCTTCTGTCCAATGTAGGGTTGGTAAAGATCTTTTTCCCATTCTGTGGGCTGTTATTTTGTTTTATTGACTGTGTCCTTTTCCTTACAGAAGCTTCTCAGTTTCAGGAGGTCTCACTTGTTGATTGTTGTTCTTAGTGTCTGTGTTACTGGTGTTATATTTAGGAAGTGGTCACCTGTGCCAGTGCATTGGAGGGTATTTCCCACTTTCTTTTCTATCAAGTTCAGTGTGTCCGGGTTTAGGTTGAGGTATTTGATCCACTTGGATTTGAATTTTATGCAGGGTGAGAGGTATGGATCTATTTGCATTCTTCTAAATATTACCATCCAATCATGCCAACACCATTTGTTGAAGATACTATCTTTTTCCATTGAATATTTTTGGCCTCTTTGTCAAAAATCAGGTGTCATAGGTGTGTGGGTTAATGTTGGGGCTTTCGATTCGATTCCATTGATCCACAAGTCGGTTTTTATGCCAGTACCAAGCTGTTTTTATTACTGTAGCTCTATAATACAGCTTGAAGTCAGGGATGGTGAAACCTCCTGAAGTTCTTTTATTGAGCAGGATTGTTTTGGCAATCCTGGGTTTCCTATTAATCTATATGAAGTTGATTATTGTTCTTTCAAGATCTGTAAAAAAAAACAAACAATGTGTTGGGATTTAGATGGGGACTGTATTGAATCTGTAGATTGTTTTTTTGTAAAATTGCCAGTTTTACTATGTTGATCCTACATATCCAGGAGCATGGGAAATCTTTCCATTTTCTGATATCCTCTTCAATTTCCTTCTTCGGTGACTTAAAGTTTTTGTCAAACAGGTCTTTGGTTAGAATTACACCAAAATATTTAATGCTATTTGCTGCTATTATAAAGGGTGATGTTTCCCTTATTTCTTTTTCTGCCCTTTTATCCTTAGTGTATAGGAGAGCTATTGATTTTTTTTTTTTTACTTAATTTTGTACCCTGCTACATTGCTGAAGGTGTTTATCAGCTGTAGGAGTTCCCTGGTAGAATTTTGGGAGTCACGTATGTATATGACCATATCATCTGCAAATATGGTTTGACTTCTTCCTTTCCAATTTATATCCCCTTAATCTCCCTTTGTTCTCTTACTGCTTTAGCTAAATCTTTGAGTGTTTTCTTTAACTGATGTATCTACTTCCACTACTGAGTCTTCCACTCCAGAGATTCTCTCTTTTATTTTTTGCATTCTGTTTGTTATACTTGCATCTGTAGTTCCAGTCCGTTGCTTCCGGTTTTCTATTTCCAGCTTTGCCTATGTTTGTGTCTTCTTTATTGCTTCTATTTCAATTTTTAATTCCCAGAATGTTTCTTTCACCTGTTTGCTTTCTTTTCCTTGGTCTTCTTTTATTTTCTCTCAGGGATTTGTTCTCCTCCAATTTTTCCTTTGTCTTCTATTTCTTTAAGGGAGTCTTTTTATATCCTCTTTTAAAGCTTTTATTATCTTCATAAAGTTGTTTTTAAAGTTGTTTCCTTCTGTTCCCTCTTCACTGTTATGTTCAGGTCTTGATGTTGTGGAGCCACCAGCTTCTTCTGGTGGCATCTTGTTCTTTATATTGTCATATGTATTCTTGCACTGGCATTTGCCTGTTGCTTCCTTGGTTCACTCTTAATCAGCACTTGGTCGGCTCTTAGTCAGGAGGCTTCGGTGTCTTCAGTTGTTGGATTGGGATGATGTAGATTGCAATTTGGGTGATGTTTGGCCTGTGGGATGTCCTTCCAGCTGTGTTTGGCTGGGGATTGCACGTAGGAGGATCTCTCTGTTTTGTTTTTTGTTTGTTTGTTTGTTTTGTTTGTTTGTTTGGTTGGTTTTTTTTTTTTGGTTTAGGGTAGAACTGGGTGTGGTCAGGGTGCCAGGGGCTGTGTCTCTGGGTAGGGGTTCAGAGACCATGGTTTCTGCTTGGCCTGCGGGTCAGGGTGACGCTCACCTCTTAGCTGGGGATCGGGAGGCATCAGGGTCTCCAGTTGTCACTGTGTGATCTTACTTTCTGTCTTAATGAGATTTTCTGCAGGACACATTGTTTAGTTTCTGAGAAAACTGCTATAAATATGACAATCTGTAGTGGAGATCTAAGACACATATGTAAAATGTATAAAGAAAGCAAGCATGGAAAGATGGAGTATTACACAATAAAACTGCACTAGACATCTTACATTGCTGTTCACTCAGTGGTAGTGCTTACCTGGCCACCTATAAACATGGGACTCGAGAGATAAAATGATGAAAGACCAGAAATATGGACACAGACTTCCTGTTCTCTTCGGCATGGTCTCACACAGTTGTTCCTCCTGAGCACCGGAAGTGACTGGACGCGTTATTTCTATCCGCTAGCTTTTCCTTCCAGCATTCACACCTCTTACAACGGTTCTGGGGCCTGAGATATCACCTCGTCAGTTCTTTCCTTTCCTTCTTCCTCACAATGTTCGTGTTCTTTTTTATTGCTGAATATCTTGCCATCCGCTTTGCCGTGTTTCTTCTGCCCGTCCTACTCCTTATATCTGAAGTATACGTCATCATTATCTTCACCAGCATTTTTCAGTCTTCTGTCTCTTACTAGTCTTTATGACATTGATTATTAGATTATGCTTCCAAAAGAAGAATACTAATCATATCCACATCTTTTTCATCACCCTTTACTGGCTCTCCAGTTCCTGTTTAATTATGCACAATTTTGTAAGCTTGTCTACTTGTGCCTTTTCTAATAGGTCCTAATCCTTCTTTCTAATGAATATAAGTTCTATTTATGTACAAATTGCAGTAGAGCAGATCTCCCTCTACAGAGAGTATTTCTTGAGTTTCTGCTTTGTATTATCTAACTTTGTTTTATGTTACTTTATTTTTTAGGGAAAATGCTTCAGTTTTTAGATTGGGTGTTCTCTGAGCATTGGTGCAATGCAGCAACATTGAGACAGAACTTTGATCTCTCTGTTTTTTCATTCTTGTCTATGGAGTGGGACTGACAAGACAGTATTCTTCTGAGCAGGTGGAGAAGGGAAGGGAATGGTACGCAAGCTGGGAGGGCTGCAGAAAGAATGAAAGGAGACTGACAATCACCACACGTTAGGAATGTCGGTCCCAATCACACACATTTACCAGCTGCAGACAACACTTGCCTTCCTGCAACCTCTGATGTCCTGGTCTCCACTTGTCACCTCCCAGTGCATAAAAAGCCCATCCAGAGATTCTGACCACTGTTCCATCCTAAGAACATCAGTGCCTGTGCCAAGAGAGGCCTACCAAGATGAGTCCTGCCCCCTGGCCACCAGATGAATGGAGCCATAGACTTTTGCTCAATCTCATGCATCCAGGCCTCTCTTTCTGAAATGACATCATCTTATTTATGCCTGTTAAAGTTCTGCCATTTGAGCTTCTTATCTCCCACCAGCTCTTTTCTGATGCTTTACAAGTTCTTTAATAACAGGATGATCATAGTCTATGGGAAAGAAGCATTGCTGATTACCTTGAATGGAATGCATAATTCAAGACTGATTTTCCCATGTGAATCCAAAGGGGTGGCAAGTACTTCCATCTGTCAGGTACAATAAGACCACCACATGGAAGCAGTGAAGGGGAATTTATAGCTCATCTCATCTTCAGCCATTAGGCATGATCCCTGACAAACGTTAAACGTCTTGAAATATATACCATTTTAAATGTCTATTCTAGGCACATAAAAGGATACCAATAATACCTCAATTTTCATAACCATAAGTAGACGTTATACAGAATAAAAGTCTGAATGGTTAGTGTATAGAATATCAAAATATTCACCAAGGGAGGTTATAATAAAACTTCGTGTTTAGGGAAAATAGCAATAAGTATGTTCTTTGGCCATATTTTTCCATAGATGAGACTTGAGATTTCTATTATGCAGTGTTCAGAATGGTAAGAAAAACCTTATTGAAGCCACATTCAATTTCTTTCTTTTATATATTAGAAAAATGTGTTTCAAAGCTTCAAAACTGTAAATTTTACCTTCTTTCATTCTTCTTGTACTTTTCAGCTAATGCCTGTTTTCCCATCTGTTCCCTCTCACCTGCTTTAAAATTAAACATAAAAATTAAAAATTGCACTTATTAGCTCATGCGCTGCAGTAAGCTGGGGTCCTCCTGTGGAGAATAGGAATTTATTCTTGGATTTCTGCAACCTTTGTCTTTCCTTCCTAATTAATTTACAGTCCTCAGTTTTGCCTTTTGATCATCACTGAAGCATGATGGAAGGAAGCATGATGCATTAAAGAAGTGTTCTTTTAATTCTTATAAAATTTATTTTCATTTAACTAAAATATTTCACTGTATCTCTAGCACTGTGATACAAAGGACATTTTTTATACAAGCACATAAATTTATATTGAGCACATTTTACCCTACCTCCCATACCCTTCCCTTTGTACCTCTACCCCTCCCATTTATCCTTTATCTGTCGTTATTTATCCTTTATTGTTTATATTCTTAATATAACCAGAGCATTTTCTGCTTCATTTCATAAAATATTATATAAAGCTTCATATTTCCTCTCCAACTTCAATTACCCATGAATTTGTTTCCTAAAGAATTTCATTATTCTTCCAGAAGAGGATTCTGGGAAATTTCTTTTTCCACTTGAAAAATATCCTAGAAAAGTTTAGCAACTAGGTCTCCAAGTCTCACTGATGTGTTAATATGAGTTATGATTGGTGATTTGAAGATTGTCATTTCATCTTGGAAACTGTGAGTAGGGAAAGATGATGTCTCAGGCTTGATTGTATGTTTCTTAACCCAGAGCCATAACATAAAAACCTAGTGCTGATTATAAAATAAAAGGCCATGCCAATGAGAATATTTAGTGATAATTCAGATATCAAACATGTAGCAGTTTATTACAATGAGAAGGGTACTTATTCTAGAGATTGTCCACCACTGTGACTATATTTTAAAACATGAGATAAATATATGACAAATGCTTTCAAAAGAGTGAGCCAATGCCAGCACACATCATTTACTTCCTTAGGTGTTGTCAAAGTGTAATTGTTCTGTCATTTGTGGCAAACTTCACATTACTGTAAAGGAATAGAGATATTCCAACATAGTTTTTAGTAGCATTTAATGTGTTATAAATAGCCTAGGTATTTATTTATCCACACATGTCTCCTAAAGATGAAGAGTAGAAGAACACTATCTCACTACATGGACCAGTGCTTCAGCCCCAAAACAGCATGTTAATGAACCACTCCGTTATTGAAATCGCTGTTGTTAAGAGTTACTGTAAAGATTAAAAATTGTACAGAGGAAGTGTCTAGCTACAGGCACCGGCACATTAGTAGACAGAATCATTTTTATTTGATCTATTTAATGATGTGTGCATGTATGAATGGGAGCATGCATGGGTGGGTTGCATGCCTGTGTGTGCACAACTTCACCCATGTGTATCTTCATGTGTGTTCACACCTTGGTACATGTGTATGTGTGTGGGATGCATGTGGACATAAATGAATGCATGTGTGTGGGCCTGGGGTTAAGCCTGAGCCCAGAGGTCCAGCTCTTCGGGCTTCCCTGGCAGTGGGATTACAAGGACAAGCTAACATGCTTTGCCTTTTATACGGATATAGAGATTGAATTCAAGCCCATAGTTCACTGACTAAAGAATCTGTACAGTCCCTCAATACAATTGTGTTTGTAAGTTCAGAGATTGCATTTTCTAAGCTAACACTTAGTGTCATAGGAAAGGAACACAGAGAACTCATTAAACAAAGTTCTACTTCATTCCCAGCCTGTATGGACATCTTCAGCTGCTCCATTCACAGTGACCATGAAAATCTTAAAATTTTAGAACTTCCTTCTTAATAGTTTACCAAGCTGAGGGGGAAAAGACAACCAATTTCTCACTATAAATACCTTCTCCTCGCCATACTAAAAAGATACACTCAACATTTGCTAATATTGTGAAGGAGGAAAAGATGCAAAATATTAGTTATAAACAGTTACAAAATAGAATACTTCTTGATTTAACCTTTTTAAAAATGTATTTGAAGAGGGCAGAAGTGAACAGGAGAAAGAAAACTGTATTTTGGCAAGCCCTGAAATATGGAAACATTATTCTTTCATGGTTTTCCATGCATCTGAATCTCTGGACAGCTTCTCAATTACAGTGTGTTAGCTGCAGACTTCAAAGCAATTCTGCAGTTCAGTTCACCTTCGTCAGTCAATCAGTCGTCAATCAATAAGGCATGAATCCCCAAGAAAGGGAGGATTCTGAGTGAGAGGCCCATTTTCCCCAGCAAGATGCATGATCCCGAGAGCCTGACATTCCTCCAGGAAGCCCTGCTAATGGCCCTTTCCTCTGAGTCTTCTGTAACCATTTCTAGAGTTCTGAGCAGGCTTGAGTAGACTCCCTCCCATCTGCCAACCAACATCACAGCTCTTCTCCTGTGCCAGATGAAACCCTTTTGGTCCGGAAGCTCCCCCAGATTAATACCAGACCCTTAATCTCATACCATTCCCGACCCACTGCTTCTCAACTTTATAAATATGTGTATTGTTTGGGCTGAACTCAACCAAATTGTATTCTCCCCAAATTTAAGGATAACACTCAATTAAAAGATCATAGAGTATTCAAGTTCAAAGGGGTTCTTGCGGTTTAACTCAATCACCTTATATTTCAGATTAAGATAAGTCAAAACAAAAACCCAGTAAAGGAAAACTGTCATAGTACAGTGAAAGTCAGTAGAATCCCGAGACAGACTGAGAAAAGCCCAGCTTTGTAGGTAACTGGCTCTCTCTGAGCCTTGGTTTATATTAGTCTGCACAATGTAGCATTGCTGAAATCCTTCAGAACAAATATAAAAGGTCTGCTAAATTTAAATAACTATTGCCTGCCACACCTGACAAATAGCAGAACGGAATCAGAACCCCCAAATGCTGAGGTCCAAATCCAGTGTCTATCCGTTCAGCCTGGGTGATTGGGTAATTACTTCAACTGCTGCATTTTCTCAGAGAATTCCCAAGCGTGCTGGCCTCCTGAGAACCCCCTAAGCATCCTTTGAGGGTGGCTGATTCCCAGACAGATTGGAATTCTTTTGAGACAGGCAGGTAGGAGGGATTTTGTTATTGTTTCTTGCCCTGGGGGAATAGATCCCATCAGTAAAGCAGCAATAAAAAATGTTACTTCTATTAAGGGGAAATGATTAACACTCCTTTAGTTAGGCAATATTTCCCCATCCATTTCTAAATCTGGCCTCACAGGAATGGAGCCACACAGATGGGAAAGCAGAAACCTAAAAAGAGAGAGAGAGAAAGAAAAATCAAAAAAACAGAAATAAATTGTGATTTGGTGAGTAGATATAGCAGAAATCTTCCATCTGGTTTGTCTACACTAGTTGTAGAAGCTATACAGATTTGAATAAAATTGAAAATTCAAGCATGATATTATAAACCTGAAGCTATGGGTACCAAAACTTGAGGAAACCGGAACCAAGATCAAGTGGGAGGTGCTACACATCTTTTCAAAGAGTGAAGTTCTGGCAGGAAGAGACATTCAACTTGTAAGAAATGCCCAAGCACTTCTAATTAATTATCACCTTCGTGTTTACTTTTCATGAGTCAGTGAGCCGGAATGATTAAAGCATATGCTGCTTTGAGACTCAGACAGGAAGGAGTGAGCCAGAGTTGTAAGATGATGCTAAAAGTGCCCATCCTGGCTGCCCCGTCGAATCCAGCCTTCTCATGAGCTGAGGTTTCTGAGAGTAATACCTACCCAGCCTGCCAGTGGCCCCACTGCATATTTATGGTGATTACCTGAAAACAGTAGTTCCACATGGAAAGTAAATCAGTAGAGGAATAACACAGGTCTGGGAATTCCATGGTGTTTTGTTTGAGCCCACAGAAATAAGACATTTTCCCATCGGAACAATATGTGAGATAGGGCATGTGACTTGTCTAAATAATGGAAAATAGGAAATTCTAGTTGGAGATTGAGCAGAATGAAGAAGTATTTTTTTTATAAGCTTCAAAAATGGAAAAATGCCCATGTTACAAAATTTAACTCTATAGAATCTTTGAGGCTGAGTTAACAGATTCTTTTGACTGGAAATTTAACAAAGAAGTGACTAGCCTGTTAAAATCCTCTAGCAAGGGTAGAACATGGTGGCATATGATTGCAATATCAGCAATGGAGAGGATCTTAAGAAGAGGCCCACCCTTAGTGATACAATGAGTTCAAAACCAGCCTAGACATTACATAGACCAGGTCTCAACCAAAACCTAACAAACACAAATAACTCACTGTGACACTGGAACTATATTTTCATAGACTATGTTTTGAAAGTTTCTATGTGGCAGAGGCCAAAGAGGTAACTTGGCAATTCATAGGACTTGGGTCCAGGTAGTACATATGCAAAGTTGTTTCTATTCAGACCAGTTATTGGTCAATGTCATAGAAATTAGAACTAAGGAAACAATCATTGTCACAGGTACCACTGTGACTACAGTAGAAAATGCAGGGCCATCTCAGCTATTACCAAAATTACTTAGCTAAATGATTATGATCTTGAAGCAGAAATTAAGTTCACAGTTTTCTGTGTGATGTTATAATATATAGCATTTTAACTTCTCTCAGAACATATTCACCACCACCACCGTGTGTGTGTGTGTGTGTCCATATGGATGAATCTGCCTGTGGATGCCAAATGTTGATGGAAACTATCTTCTTCAGTTGTCCTTCACTTTACTTTGTTTGTGGTAAGATCTCTCACCAAACCTGATGCTAGCCGATTTCACTAGACTTCCTGGTCACCAATCCTAAGCCATGGGGATCTTCCTGCCTTCACATCTCTAACCCTAGGATTGCAGGCATGTAACACCTTCCCAGCTCTTAGACATGGAAGCTAGGAGTTTCTTTTGCATGGCAAGCACAATGCGGCCATAGCCATCTCCCTTGGCATTTCTTCTTTTTTAATGAAAGTGTGCTTCAGTACTCCACTCTGCATCACTCAGGTATCACCACGAGAACAAATCATTCTAGACTTTAAAGAAAGA
The DNA here is from genome assembly GCA_033318265.1 of Phyllotis vaccarum. NCBI lineage: Eukaryota > Metazoa > Chordata > Mammalia > Rodentia > Cricetidae > Phyllotis > Phyllotis vaccarum. The sequence continues at coordinate 53,885,208 of JARWLC010000014.1, forward strand.
AATTTAATTCAGATGAGTTAGCACATGGAGACGGCAGAGAAAGGAAACCAGAAATGAAGAGACAACATGTTTTTTTCAGAAAGCTCAGGGTGAAGGAGAATGTTTGTCTTCTCTCTAGGGAGCACATGGAAACATTTAATATCTAAACAGCGCTGTCTCATAAAAGGAAAAGAAGAGTCTAAAACACTTTATTGTCTTGTAACTAAAATTTGTATTATTAAAACTACCTAGTTGTGTTTTCAACAACTTACTCTAGGATTAAGTTATTTTATGATCTAAGAGTATTTAAAAATAATTTTAGCATAAAGCATTATAATAATTTTCATTCAGACTAGAAAATCAATCCAGTTTAATTTAGTAATGGCCTGCTATGGTGGTGCATAGCTTTAATCTCCACACTGGAGAGGAAGAAGCAGATGTCTATGAGTTCAAGGCCAGCCTGGTCTATGTAGCAGGTTTCATGCAAGCCAGGGCTCCAGAGTGAGATCATGACTCAAAAAGTTAAAAAAAATTAAACAAACAAAGCCCCAAATTATCATTTATTGAAATTATATATACGTAGTATTTTTGAAATAATACATTTGGAAAAAATCTTACTTCACAGGTAAAAGAAAACAGAACATTAAGTTCAGATGTAAAAGAGCTGTTATATCTATTTGGAAAGTATCAAATCCAAGTACCAGAGGGTTCTGGTGAAGCAAATATGGCCTGGCTCACATGCTATTTGAGTTGCATTGAAATGGCTTGAGTGATGATTTGCACAGAATCAGGATAAGATCCCAGCAGTTAATTTCTTCCATTTCCACCCATACACTGCACTATCCAAAGTAGGGCTCTTCTTCCTCCTACTGTAACATAAACTCCCACATTTCACTCTGCATCAAGCGGAGCCAGTCCCTGAAGCCAGATGACCCTGATGTTGTGATTCATTTCCTTGTCAATGAATTCTCTGTGCTCCGCTGGTAACAGATGGTGTCACATCAGAGTCTACACCTGGAGCCAGAAATAGATACAAACCCATTCAAAGCACACATCTACTAGAGAGTGGTGGAAAACTGATGCCAAATGTAACCCTATTTGCCCTTAGGAAGGCAGAAAGCAAGAATGATTACTTAGTAGGCTGATAACAAATAGCTACTTCCAGGTTGAACATTTTATACCTACCATGGATATTAAAAATAAAAAACCAAACACAAACACCCCCTTAGAATCTGAAGATTTTTCTGAGATACACAGAAACAAAAGGCACGGAAGTTAAAGATATTAACCAACACAGTAAAATAAAGGCTGTATGTGAACTTGATCAAACATGTGACCATAGCAGAGACATTTGTAGTGATCTGAAGACACATCTTTCCAAGTTGGAGCATGGGAGCACCTGGGTCCTAGGATCCATACTTCTCAGCCTCCCTAATGCTGCAGCCCTTTAGTGACCCACAGCCATAAAATTATTTCATTGCAACTTCAAAATTGCAACTTTCTTACGAATCATAAAGTAAATATTTAGTATGCAGGATATCTGATATGTGACCCCTCTTGGGGGTTGTGAACTACAGGTTGAGAGCCATTACCCTAGATGGCAGTGTTGTTTGGGGAGGTCAAGATGAGACAGACTTGCTGGAGAAAGCATGTCACTAGGGCTGGACTTTGAGATTTAAAAGCATTCACCACCTCCAGTTTGCTGTCTCTGCTTCATGCTTGCAGTCAGCTCTCAGCTTTCTGCATATGCTTCCTTACCTGGTGCCTGCTGCCGTGTGTTCCCCCATGTTAATGACTCTAGCTTTCTGGAGCCATAAGCCATAAGGAACTTTCTTTTGTAGGTTGTGTTAGAAACAGAAATGTAACCAATACAGCCAATAAAGTTAAAATTTTAGAATTGTGAAGCAAAAAACAAACACAGGGGCTAGAATCTCATTATATGTGTGTGTGTGTTATCATTCTGAAAAAGCTTAAAATCAAGGGAAGGAAAAGGGGGGAATCTTTTTGTTAGTCAAAACTTCATACCTCAGAAGCTATACTTGAACAGTTATTGTGCCTAGACATATATGATCAGAATTTTCTTGCAAAAATGGCCTGAGAGGCCTTTAGCTGGCATATAAGGCCACGTTTAAATCAGTTGAGCACTTCAGAAAGATATGGCTATTGCACTTAAATTAGTAGGAGCACCAGAGGATGAGATAAAGGGGTGTCAGGAAAGGCAAAGGGACAAAGGAGACAAGTCATAAGCTTTAAGGCTTTATAAAAGTTTTTATCGCTGCCTGAGCTATTGATCTCCATAAATTCTAATTAAGAACCTGATTCTGGGGGTGTTAGAAATGAGGTTGAATATTTATTCACCTAGATTCAGATGGATCTCTGATAGGAACGTAATGATATGTTTTTGATGAGATGTATATTAGTGTCTTGTTTCTGTCCCTAAATCCAAGTATCACCCAGGCTCTCTTCTGGGACCTTGAAAATGATTAGTAAGCAGAAGAGACCAAAGGATGAACTTCCTGGATTTATTCATCATTTATCTTTCTCAGTAAATACCTTTGTGACTTTAGAGTTCTCTTCTTTTGGAAATGCAGATAATCCAAGGAAAACCTGGTAAGAAAATAAATTTGGTTTGGTTGCAATTCTAAGTTTGATTCATGGAATATAGCTTAAATAAACATACATTATACTAAATATTAGTTTTGGGAACAGAGATAAAAGATGGTGGCACATGACATGCCTGCAATCCCAGAACTAATGACAGGAAGGTATTAAGTGTGAAGCCATTCTAGGCATGATGGCAAGACTGTAGTTGACAAGATGGCTTAGAGGGAAAAGATACTTGCCACTAAATCTGACAAGCTGAGTTCAATCCTCATCATAAAAGGACAGAACTCCTGTAAATTGGGCTCTGACCACCACATGTACATCTTGTTGCAAGGGCACATATGTTTGCGAGCACACACACATTCAAAATAATTAAATGAAAATTATTTTTTTAAATATAAAGTTCAATCATAGTCACTACTTAAATATCCACAGCATTTCAAGTGTTAAAAACATTAATCTTAGATTTGAACATACCATTAAGAAGTACCATGGATGTAATGAGTCTATAAACTCTTTAGAGTAACGGATTTTACAGACTTATTACTTCATTCACTATGAAAAAGTGGGTGTTAGCTATCTTTTTATCGCTTTTGCAGAGTCATGAATAATATGCACCTCCTAAATGAGAGAACATAATAAAATTCAAGATAATGTCAAAAAGTTAAAATATTTGCATAAAAGTTGCAACAAAATTACTCAATAAGAAAACTGTATATTTTCAGGGCTGGAGAGATATCTCAGCAGTTAAGAGCACTGGCTGCTCTTCTAGGGGTCCTGAGTTTAATTTCCAGCAACCACATAGTAACTTACAACCACCAATAATGGGATCTGATGCCTTCTTCTGGAATGCAGGCATACATATAGAGAGAGCACTCATATAGTAAAAAATAAAAATGCGTAAATAAATAAAATTAAAAAAGAAAACTAGTTTTTAAAAATATATCTTTATGGCTTTACTTGGAAACTATAAGTCCATTTTAAGGGTAGGGTAGAGAATGACTTTTTTTCCCAGGAAGTCAGGGCACAGGAAGAAGAGAGTGAATGTGGTACACCTTATACAAAAACTTATAAAAGTTAATTAGCTTTGCCAAGGCCACACAACTGGAAAGCTATGGAAAGTATTTTTTGTTTGTTTTTATTGAGGTTAGGGTTTGAAGCCTGAAGTCTACCTACAAATTGCATATTCTTAGTGAATATACTTATGAATAATATTTTCTGTGAATCGCCAAGGTTTTAGAGACGGCGTAGGAGAAGAAAACTAGACATGTTTAGGAGCACATGTGCATCTAAATCAAAGAATTGTCATCTGGGACTACAGAATAACTCCAGTCCAAAGATCATACACTCCTATAATTTTAAAAAGACAGTATGAACCTATATGTACTGTACATTCTTTGTGTACATTATATGAGTTATCCTTTAATGCCTAGCTTACCAGTCTTTGATAGGAAATCCCCTTATACTCTGTACACAGCTTGCTTCCCCATATTTGAATAAAGATGCATATATTCTCCGTAATACATGAGACACCCATGCACACCCATGCATTTCCTTCATGGACTCTTGTAAGGGCCGCCCTTTGTATCACTATATTCTGCTCTTGGGCTGCTAGGATCCCTGTGAGCTCGACCTGGCAGAGTATGACATTAAAAAAACTTCAGCTTTCAACCATGTGAAAAAGCCCAAATTAAGGAATTTGATTTTTTTTTTAGCTTTTGTTGATGCAGCAACAGTTTCTTATTTTGTTAAAGGGCATCAATTTATCTTGAGAATACAAATGTTCTTTCTTGCATTCTGTTTCTATAAATTCTAATATAAAATGTGTTGTCTACCTAGAAGTGGATACGTGGTATAATAAGCATAGTACATCCCTTGGACCATAGTGATTGGCTTAGAAATGGGAAGAAAACTCAAGCTAAGTTAGTGAAACCCAACTCAGAAATGATGGAGATGATGGAGGTTCTGTCTCCTGAGGAAGGGATTGGGGTATGAGTTGCAGAGGCAGGGTCACAGAAAGATGAGAAAGTTTTACTCTTATGCTTTTACTGTTTCCATTTTTGCATGAATCACTGTATTTTCAAGTATTGAGTGCTAATGCTATAGTAATCTTTTTGAATGAAATACTCATTCCAGAGGCAGCGAAAATATCTCTGACGTTATGTATTTCCTTGACTTGACTGTCAATGTCTCTTTCTCTCTCTCTCTCTCTCTCTCTCTCTCTCTCTCTCTCTCTCTCTCTCTCTCTCTCTCTCTCACACACACACACACACACACACACACACACACACACACACACACAGAGAGAGAGAGAGAGAGAGAGAGAGAGAGAGAGAGAGAGAGAGAGAGAGAGAGAGAGAGAGAATCCCCCCTTCAGCCCCCACCCCTTAGCCTGGAGGAGCTGAAAACACTAATGGAAAGGATTTGGTACCCTGCATAGTAAACTCAAAAGACTCCTAATACCCTCAGGGTGCAGCAGTGACTAAATCCTCAGCAGGATTCAAAGCTGTGACATTGTCCTTTTGCAAATTAAAGCCTTTTATGGAAGAATTTCACCTCTCCTACTAAACCTTCCTTACACTTCAAATACCAACAATGAAAACATTTCAAGTTTCTATCAGAGAAAAATGAACTCGTCTTGCAGAACCCATCTAGTGTTCTATATCCCACATGACAGTATGGAGGTTGCCACATCAGCAGCCTGAACAAAGAACGTTAATGAGAAATCTAGACAAAGCGAACCCATGCATCATCTGCTGAAGACAATCTTAAGACACAATGTTAGGTAATTTTAGGATTACATTATGTTGGTTGCCTTTCACACTTTTCATAGGGGGGGGAAATTAATCCATAGCTGATGTCCCATATTTTTACAATAAGGACTGATACATTTTAACCTTTGAACAATTGGAAGCCACTTTAGTATGTAGTTTTCTTTCCTTTGTCCTATTTAAATCAATATGCAGGGAGATATTTCTGTTCTGTGTTTACCTTTGCAAATAACTGCTCTGACATGGAAACTCAATTGCATGAATCTACTTGAACTAACATAAAATTGAGTAAATATGGATCAATACAGCAAAAAAAAATTTTCTAGGGATTTTTATAATCCATCTGAAATATTGTTTTAAAAATACTGTAGTTTTATTTTAGAAGAGTATAACATGCCCTGTGCAAAGTTATCAGAAAAATGAAACATTTTTGAAATGTCTATTATATTGCAAAATTTTTCATGTAATACATTTTAAACATATTCTTTCCCCTTCCCCTCCCCCAGCTCCTCACATATTGTTTGAATTAAATGTTTTTTCTTTTATCAATTTCAATACTTAAGGACAGTCACTGCTCTTGCCAGTTTTTATTGGATGCATACGTACATACAAATATCAGATTACAATGAGAGCTTTTAAAGAAAACTAATAGTTTCACAGATCACTCTTCTATCAACAGAAGATAATGAATCTCCAAGGCAACTGGCGCTTCATTTTATATATTGTGCTCAGAAAAATACAGATATCCATTATAAACTATGTTCCTCGGCTCAGGCTACCAAGGTCAAAATCAGAAGCGATATATTTCCCATGGCTTTGATGGTAAAGCCCAGCATTGCCTACGTGTTCATGCATTGTTCCCTGTAGACAACTTCAAAGCCACCAGCATCTAGCACAGGACACTTTCCCTTTTTCCTGTTTTCCCCACTGTTGTCAACATTTGCTCATCCTTTCACACTATTAGTGACAGAATGCAGCACTGATGTAGGTGTTGTCAATGCATCAGTAATGTCTAATGTATTACAAATTGTGTAAGTTAATCTTCAGTAACAAGAATTAGACAACTGTCTTTCCTTTTGTACTTGACCATAAATCATCTTTTCTTTCTGAAGTACTCTGACAAGAAAGAGAGAGAACCAAGTAATTTGGAGACAGTGTTCATATTTATATATATACTAATTGCTTTTGACCTGTGTGCATCCTGCAGTGACCACATGAAACAAAGTAATTTTCAATGTTGGACGGCCAATTTGTAGTAGTCACTGATGATTCTCAAATGCTCCTGTTAGAAGGCTGGAAGGGTCTCATAAAAGCCCCCCACTTAGCCAAGCCTTTCCCATCCACCTGTTGGATTAAGGGAGATACCAAAAGTCTCAAGAGAGGATGTATGGCAACTGAATGATAGAGTTAGTGGGAAGGAAAATCTAGTCATTGGCTCTTGCTAAGTACGAGCATTACAGTAAATTAGGGTCTGTTTATAGATTTGAGGACGAGTTCCTTTGAAAATCTCCTTTTCTTGTTATAACAAGAATCTACACAGCAAAAATATTGAACTTGAATTAGGCAATATGAATGCTAGACTTGGTATCATCAGATTTTTTTTCTGTTAGATTGTCACTTGTGCATTTCAAGCATCTATTTCCCAATTGAAAAAATAGTATTCGGCCCTGTCAGCCAATGATGCTATTGTAGATAGCAGGACAGAAGATAAATTCACCCTTAAAGAAAACACACACACGCACAGACACACACACACACAGGGACACAGATGCACACAGACACACACACATACACAGGGACACACAGGGACATAAATACACATACACACAGACCCATACACACACATAGGGACATACACACACATACAGACACACAATACAGACATATACACACAGAGAGACACAGACACACACACACACAAACACACACAGGCACACAGACACCCCCCCCCCAACACACACACTAAAACCTTGCTCCACATCCTCTCCAGCATAAGCTGTCACTTCTGCTTTTGAGCTTAGCCGTTCTGACAGGTGTAAAATGGAATCTCGGAGTCGTTTTGACTTGCGTTTCTGTGATGGCTAAGGATGATGAACATTTCTTTAAGAGCTTCTCTACCACTTAAGAGCCTTCTGTTGAAAATTCTCTGTTTAGGCCAGCAATCCATTTTTTAAAAAAAATAGATTATATATACTTATTTATTTATTTTTAGTGTCTAGTCTTTTGAGTTTTTCATATACTTATGAGGTCAGCCCTCTGTTGGCTGTAAAGATCATTTTCCATTCTCTGGGCTGCCATTTTGTCTTATTGACAGTGTCTGTTGCCTCACAGAAGCTTTACAGTTTCGTGAGAACCCATTTATTAATTGTCTATCTTAGTGTCTGTGCGACTGGTGTTCTAGTCAGGAAGTTTTCTCCTGTGCCAATGTGTTCAAGGCTATTCTTCACTTTCTCTTCTATAAGGTTTGGTGTATCTGGACTTATGTTGAGGTCTTTGATGCGCTTGGACTTAAGTTTTGTGCAGAGTCATAGATATGAATCTATTTGTATTTTTCTACATGTTGACATCCAGTTATACCAACACTATTTGTTGAAGATGCTATCTTTACTCCATTGTAAAGTTTTGGCTTCTTTGTCAAAATTTAAGTGTTCACAGGTGAGTGGATTTATGTCTGGGTCTTTGGTTTGATTCCATTGATCATTGTGTCTGTTTTTATTACTATAGCTCCTGAAGTAGAGCTTGAGATTGGGGATAGGGGATACCTCTAGAGATTCTTTTATTGTCCAATATTATCTTAGCTATCCTGGATTTTTTGCTTTCCCTATGAAATTGAGTATTGTTCTTTCAAGTTCTATAAATAATTGTGTTGAAATTTTGATGAAGATTTCATTAAATCTACCAATCCATGAGCATGGAAGATCTTTCCAAATTTTGATATCTTATTTAATTTTTTTCTTCAAAGACTTGAAGTTCTTCTCATACATGTTTTCTATGCCTTTTTTGAAAAAAACAGCTGTAAGAGTTCCCTGGTGGAATTTTTGGGATAAATTATGTATACTATCATGTCATATGCAAATAAACATTGGGCAAAGCTTGAGAATTCCTGAGGAGAGGGAAGAAGGATTGTAGGAACCAGATGGGGTTAGGAACGTAAAAGAAAGGCCCATAGAAACAACTAGTGGATCATAGGAACTCACAGAGTCTGAACCAACAAGAGAGCCTGCATGGGACTGACCAAGGCCCTTTGCATATGCGTGACAATTGGGTAGCTTGGCTATATGTGGTACTCTCATCAGTGGGAGCAGGGCTGACCCAGGTGCCTTGACTGGCTTTTTGGAACCTATCCCTTATGCTGGAATATATTGCCCACACCGAATACAGGGGGAGGCATGTAGTCTTATGGCAGCTTGATATGACATGCTGTGCTGATGCCCATGGGAGGCCCATCCTTTTCTGAGTGAATAGGGAGGAGAGGTGAAGTAGTGGAGGGACAGAAGGTAGGGGAAGGGAGTTGGAGGAGAGGAAAGAGGGGAGACTGTCGTCAGGATGTAAATATAAATAAAATCATAAAAATTAGTTAAAAATTATAAATTATTTTGGCATTCAAATTTTTTAAATAAATTTTATTTTGCACTTATTTACTGGTTGTATGTGTGTGGAAATGTGTGTGTACGTACAAGTGGAGGCCAGAGAACAAATTATAGGAATCAATTCTCTTCTTCAACACCATGAGTTCTGTGAATTAAACTCAGATCTTTAAACTCAGGCTTTACAGCAATGGCCTCCACCCTCCGGCAAATTGCTAGGCCCAAGCTCCAGTTTCTCAATATGACTATTTTACAATGCTGGAGATTAGACTTATGCCATTTTGCATTAAGTTCTCATGATAGCAAGTTCAATTCTTTTGTTTCTATTATATATAGTCATGCTTATAATTGAAAAAATTCATTAAAAATACTTTAGATTTGACTTTTCAGCATGTGTTTTTTCCCAATTCCCTTGCTCTCTCCTATTTTCTGATTCACTTTTATCATTCTTAATAAACTGTTTCTATTTCGTGTGTGTGTGTGTGTGTGTGTGTGTGTGTGTGTGTGTGTACATGCACAATATTGCAATGAACTGGTTTTGCTTGAATACATATTTCTGCACTAAACACCAAAACCTGTTAAAATTCCAGTTTTAACATCTGTGGCTACAATGTATATATACTTAGGAAAGTGTAGACAGAGGATGAGATGGTATGACACACACTGTTAGATGGAAACACAACCAATATTTAGCATTCCATAAAAACTCATGAAGAGATAAATATCTGCACACGTCATTTTTTCTTTTTGTAGCTTTTAACTGGTAACTTCCTAAGAATTTACACTAGATTCTTGGCTTGTTTCATCTAAGCATAATGTGGAAGATTCCAACACTATGGTTTTTTTTAAGAATATGTAAAATCTGTATTATAATAAACATATGAGGTGAATAGCATAAACAATTTTATGCATGTGATGAGAAATATTTTTTAACATCTGACTTAATAACTGTTAATAGTTAAAGAGTAAAGTGGACTAAATAGGGCCTGGAGAAGTGGTCAGCAATTAATGCATATGCTGCCTAGTTCCCAGCACCCCCATTAAGTGATTCACAACTGTTCCAACTCATTCCCAGGAGACCCAACACCCTCTTCTGGCCTCCACTGACATCTGCATGCTTGCGCTACACATAAACATACCCAGTCACACATATAAAATAAATACATTTTTAAAGGATTAAATGTGAGAATAAAAGATAGATTTTGAAATATGTAATATAAGAATAAACTATACATCATAAAATTTTAAAGCATTTATTTATTAAAAATGGTTTATCTTTGCTGATACAATAGGGGTGGAATAGGCTGCAGTTGTGATAATAAAAATAATTATCCACTATAGTAAAAAAAAATGCATTTTCGAATGTCTTTGTGTGCTAATTTTCTGCTACATGTGTTCAGAAGAAAGAAAGCTAGCAGGCTTCTTAGGCTTTTTTGAGGACTCACGGTGCATCACTCCTTCCTTGACATGTACTCATTATGTTGCTTAGAAGAGTCTCCAGAGTTCTATGGGAGACGTCCAGATGATTTCATAGTAAGGTATAAATGCTTCTTCCTAAGGGAATTACCTCAAAAGCACGCAATTTATTAACCCCTAGGGACATCTCATTCCATAAATAGCTTCAAGAGAGAGCTCTTCTTATGTTAACTGCAGCTGAGACTGGACTCAAGCATATCTGTAAAATATTGTAAAATCAGCTCAAAGCTTTCCTTTTACACAGGCACCTGTATTTGATATTTGAGCTCCTTTACAGCAATATCTGCCAATAGCATCTCCTTCAACTCTGAATCAAGAATCAAGGATCCACATTAAACCATAGATGCAAATGACAGAAAATAATTGGAACATGATTATGATCAAGACATTTTCTATTCTTTCCCCAGCTTATACATCCCTTTGCAAGACATATTCATTAATTTCATGTACACACTTGTACACTGAGTAAAAGAATACATCCAAAGTTAGAGTAGTCCAGGCTTCCACAATCCAAACTTTGTAAACAGAAGTTGACCATTCTAATGAAACTTTTCCCCCTTATGCTAGGAAATGACTAAGAACTCAAACCAGCTGAGAAGGAATATAGAAGCTGAAGTCTTTATGAATAAGACATCTGTCCGAGCTGACAGGCAGTTCAGTCTTCATCTGTGAAGCAGAGTCAGTGGGGGGTTGCAGCAGCTCCCAAACTGTGATGTATTGCTTGTGCCCTTTACACTAACATTAGCTTATATATATGCACGCGCGCGCACACACACACACACACACACACACACACACACACACACACACCTAAAATACCAAAAGGCCGCTTTTCCTAAGAGCCAGAGTGGAGAAGGAAGGCTGCTTAGTCTCCCCTGATGGAGGAGCAAGGCAGTTTGCTGTGCTATTAATCTTTCATCTAAAGACAACCACTCTCTCTGGTTGATTTTTTTCATTTAATTATATTTTTTTCTTTTGTCCTGCAGATGTTAAAGGGCTTTTAGGTCAGATGTGAATGCAAACGCATTACCACTGACAGGTCTGTCAGTCTCTGCCTGTTTAAAATGCTTTTTGGCACTTAGCACATTGAGCCTCATAATCATGCTTGTTCACCTTAAATTATAAATTCTTTAATGGCTGTTACTGGCCTTTCTGGAGAGGCCTAATGCAGTGAAGACTGAAGTTCCTTCTTTAGCCTTGGAGAAAAGAGGCCTGTAACAAAAGGCATTAAAATCTATTATGAGGCAGAATTTCCTCCTCTAGGAAATGGTCTCAGGAAGAAAAAGCATTCAGAGAGACCACACTGGAGTGAATGCAAGTGTTTCTCAAGTTCTGTTATACATTCTGTCTCCAAACAGCTTCCACAGATCTAAAGCAGTTGTCTAGCACAGTAAGTCTCTGCAAGCTGCATTGTGGAAGCAGACACCGTCACTGTGGAAGCAAAGGCTGATGATTTATATTTACACTGGAATCTTTTTTTGTAATGGAAGGAGAGTTGAGACTATTTCTATAGTTCTTAAAAACAGCAATGAAACTGCAAGTCAAGACATGGCAATTATTTACATAAATCTTTTCTTGTTATTTCCCCCCTTCTTATCTTGCTAATATTTATTTTGACTACTTCACAGAGTGATTCTGACTTCATCCAGGATGGGAGCAGGCTGAGGGGACATTACCACCCAGGTAGTTCTTAGTAACAAACTCTCCAGCGTTTGCTGCTTTTCTCTTTCAGTACTTTTCAGTTGTGACTTATAAAATGGTGTTTTGTTTCTATACTTATACCCATGTTTCAAAAGTTTCAAGGAAGACTGTTGGTATCCACAAGATCAATTGCATGCGTAAATATTTTATCATATTTTCCAAGCATCCACACTTTTGTGGTTACATTTGATAATCTGGCTCCAAAATAGTAACAAAGCTTACCTGGACCAAACAGCTTATTCAAAAAGGCAAACAAAATTGCCCTGGGTCATATCCTCCAGATATTTATAAAATCCAAATGAGTCAAGTCTAATAGTTAGTGTGGAAAATTTATTCCGAGTTAAGATTTTATTGATTCTGAGAGGGGAAAAAAATGGAATCTTTGTGGCTATAAATCAGTGACTTTTGACCTGTGTGATCTCAGGACCAGTCTTACATGAGAAATTGTTAGAACTTCATACTCAGGTCCTGCCCAGACCCACTAACTCAGAAGCCCTAAGAGAGGAAAAACAGCAGCCTATGTTTTGTCAGCCTTTATGGTCTCTAATGCTCACTGTAGTTGAGAACCAGCATAATAAGTAAATTAAGGAGAAGCTGTAGTTGGATGTTTTTCTGTCCCACCTGGTTGGTCCCACAGCCATTTAGTCCCAAGTAATCACACAAAAGCTCATCTACAAGAAGTTACTCACTGTTTCAGGCTTATGTATAATTTGAGGCCACAATGCCACAAATGAGATTATTATAAAACCTACATAATAACTCACAGATTTTATCTGAATATCATGGAGATATAAAGTCAGATTTAAAAGTAAGGTTTTTGTAAAAGTTTTAAAAGCAGTTATTGATTTGAACAGAAGTCTTTCATTAATATTATGGGAATCCTTTCAATGTTTATATAGTTTAAAAAAGGGAAGAGTGATTATAACCTTCAGAAATCTATGTAAGTCATGTATGTACTAAGGTTTTGGATTTTTATTTAATTTTCTTTCTGTATAGTTGCATTAGGCTCTGTTGTATGCCATTGTCAATAACTCAAGTTATATAGTTTAAAAGTGAAAGCAGAATTCACCTATATATAGACTCATCTGATATAAATTAGTATTTTTATAAAAATCATTCATATCCTAAAAAAATCCAGAATTTTATGTCAATTTCTGTGGTTTGACACAATGTAAAATACGTGTTTGGATGCTGCCAGTAAAAGTCACTCAAGATGGTTGGAGGTTTTGAAAATAAAAGGATTATCAATGATGTAAAAAAAGAAATATCTGGGAACTGAAAAATGAGGAGGGTGGAACTATCCACTTTCTAATGGAGACAGAGATCTCCACTCTTTCTTTGACTCCAGGAAGCAGGTTTGTAGGGGGATTATGTTGTTCCATTGTAAATAATTGTCCCACCCACTGGTTTAATAAAAAGTGCTGATTGGCCAAAGGCAGAAAGCAAGTGTGGGCAGGGCTACCAGACTAAGAAAAATTCTGTGAACAGGAAGAACAGAGCAGAAATGCCACAGAGATTCCAGAGTTGCCACACAGGCCAGAAGATGCAGAGGACAACTATGCTGCTCTGAGAAAAGGTACCTAGCTGCATGGCTGAACAGGATAAGAATCATGGGTTAGTTTAAGGGTAAAGAATTAGCAAATTAAATGCCTGGGCCTTAGGCTGATTAGCCTAAAATTAATGAAAGCATCTGTGTGTCTCTGTGGGTCTGTGGGTCTGTGGGTCTAAACCTTGAAGCTAAGCCCAAAAGTCTGGGCCAGAAACTATTACTATACAGGTTATTTATTACATTTGAGATGTAGCCAGCAAAACATTTCCCAGATGTAAGACTACAGTACATCTTGCTAGTTTGATAAAGGAATCATAATCAGGAGTTAGAAGAACTAAACTCTGCTCTCTATCTTTGTCTTCAAAATATTGAGGCCATAATCAATAACCCCCTGCCTCTGTCCCCTCTCATGAATTTAAGTTGGTTCCTTTATCAATTAAACGAAACATCTGTACCAAAGACACCCAGTGCTATTGTTGTTCCAAGTGCCACACCATCCATTCTGTTTTTTTTTTTTTCCCTCCATTTGTCTGGTTATTACAGAAAAATTTACATCTCAGTTTAAATATAAGTTATTATTGTTTTCAGGAAAAGATCATTTTTGGCTATCAGGTAACATGTTTTCTGAATTCTACCCCTACCCACTCTCAACCATCCTTCTACTTAAATAAAAGCACATACTGATTGGTTGGGGTTAAATCCCAAACTCTTAAGTTATGAATTAGAGGAAAGTCTCAAAGTGTACTTTCATGATTTGACTTCATTAGCACTGAACTTTAACCCCAACCAGCTGAGCTTGTGAACCACGAGTGCCTACCAGCCAAGAATAACAGAACAGCTCCTTGGCTGTTAGGCCCAGTTGCATTCAGCACATGCAAGCATTCGGACACTGCTCTTCAGCTCCCAGTGTTCCCAAGTGTATGACAATCACTGTGATTTCACTTTGCCAGACACTTAAAGTTACTTTCTGAGAATCTAGCTGCAGCATATAGGTTAGAGTTCGGTCGTTAGCAGAAATTCTACATTTAAGACTAGTAGAACTGGAGAGATTGAATTGAAACAAAGTATTAGAAATGTATGGGCACAGACTATATTCAAATACAAATGTAAGTATTTCATGTTTGTACTTAGAAGGAATCGTCTATGGGCAGGATATTACTGACTCTTTGTTCCCAACTTGAGCAAATTCAAAACTGTCAGACGTAAATGTGACACTAAAGTAATATGGTCAGGATTTTCAGTCATTATTATCCTGCCCAGTGTAATTTCCCAAGCATTAGTGAATTCCAATGTGTTAATGTAAATATTATCTATTGAAATGTGATTTATACAACATAAAATTTTGCTTTCATTTTTCTCCTTCAAAATATTTATTACAATAGTCATGTATATGGAAGAAATTAATGTGAGAGAATAGTTTGTATACAGATAGAAGGAAAGGCTGAATAGACATCTCTCTGTGCCTATTTAATATACACACCTACAGAAAGCCCTATGACCGGCCTAAGAAACCAGTGTCCTGCCTGCTTATGGGTTCCTTTCTGCATACACCAACTGCAATGAATCTTTCAACCCTCCTCTGAGAAGTATCTGCTTGCAGTAGACGGTGATTAATACAGACAACTGGGAGAGAATAAGAGACTGACTATCAAAT
The DNA here is from genome assembly GCA_033318265.1 of Phyllotis vaccarum. Lineage (NCBI taxonomy): Eukaryota > Metazoa > Chordata > Mammalia > Rodentia > Cricetidae > Phyllotis > Phyllotis vaccarum. The sequence continues at coordinate 53,900,529 of JARWLC010000014.1, forward strand.
GCTTCCCTGAAGGGAACATGTGTATTTCAACTTTCTAAGACTTGGGAATAGTGTGGTGATGTGTGGGGATTCAATAAAAACTTCAGAAGTTTTGGATATATCAAAGGGAATCTATCCACAGTCTATGTGGGGAGTTAATAGAAGCTCCAGAAGTTCCAGAGCTCTAACCACAGTCAGTCTAGAAGAATCAGAGAGTGGTGATTTACACCTTTAATCCCAGCACAGGGAGTATCCTGGGAGTGGTGACCTATGCCCTTAATCCCAACTGAGTCGAGGTCACTTTAGATTATAGAAGGAATTCTATAGGTTCCCAAGCAGGCAGTGGTGGGACCACGCCTTAATTTACTGAAAGGGTATTTAAGACAGAATAGAGACACAGGAAGGAAAGCCAAGGCAAGGGAAGCGAGGCTGAGGAAGCTGGAAGACAGCTGGGTAAGATCTGACTGTGGTGTTTATTCCCTCTAATATCTCCAACTTCTTCAGAGATCTATCCCTGAGTCTCATTTATTCGTGCGACAGTGATGAGACAGCCAGAAGTCTAAATGTCAGTATTTTTATACTGCTATTTGGTAAGTTCACTGTGACATATGATGTCTGTAAAACTATTAACAGCAAGTCTTTCTTTTAGAATATACTCACATATGATAACATACATGCAATTAATTACAACTTATAAAAATATAATTTGCAGAAAATTTCTTCTAGAATTAAGTCTTTGACATTTCATTAAAAGTATGTTTCTTATGTCCCCCACTAGCAACAGCACTAAGGAGAGCACTTCCCTCTCCTAGAGAACACAACAGAGCTTGGCAGGGGGCAGGGTGCAGGGGTGCAGTGAGTGGGCCTGGGGGTGGGATGAAAGCAGAAAGACTGATCTCACCACCCCTCATCTGCCCTGTGGTGGCATGGGTGAGGAAAAACATGCCCCCCCTTACTCCTTTTCACTTGTGGCAGATGGAAGAGCAGGTCCCCGGGGCCACTAGGGTGGCACTGTCCACCAGCTACAGTTCACTGCAGAGTGGGCATAGCACCTCCCCTGAGCAGGACACTGGAGCTCACCCTGTTGGCTGGGGTGCGGCTAAGCTAGGCCTGTGGATATGAGAGCAGGAGAGTTGCCCCTGCCCTCTCCCTGGTATGCCATGGGATGGCAAAGGTAAAGGAAATATGCCCCCCCCCCCACACACACACCTTGCCACCTGTGACAGGCCAAGTGGGAGAGCTGACTCGGGCATGAGCTGGCCCTGCCCCTTACCAAAGAGCAGGTCCTGAACCTCTCCTGGACAAAACAGTAGAGATGGCCCTGATAGTATGAGTCAGGTGAGCTGGATCTGAGGGTGTGAAAGCAGAACTAGCCTGCTTCTTTTTGTCTACTACACTGGGAAGCTAGCCAAGGCAGTGCTGGAGCACTCACCTGGATGATATGATAATGAGGAGGAGGAAGAGGAGGAAGAAGAGGGGAGGGAAAGTTGGCAGGTGGACCAATGCAACTACCACCCAGGCCCAGAACCAAGACTACAAGGGAGCCTACTCCAACACCTACCTTCCAACACCTACCTCATCTATGAGCTGCTGGAGCCTATGCAGGGGTCGAGCCTACAAATCCAAAGCTACAGTGTTTCCATGACACAAGGCAACAATAGGATCTCCAAGAGGAATCCTGGTGAGAGTCCAGTATTCAGGGCTTAGCAGGGGCTAGAGGGCTCCAATCAGACCAAGGATTGTTCAATGAGCTCTTGTAAGTAGTGATATATGGACAAAAGGATATACGGAGTGACTCACTGGACCACACTACAGCTTCCATGCTGAGATATTTGTTTGGTGCTTTGGTTTTATTTTTAAATTTTGTTTTGTGGGAAGATTGCAAGGGCAGAGGGCAGAGGTAAGGAAAAGCTGGGGGGGGGGGGGGTGTGTGACACGGGAGGGATAAGTGGGATCCAGATTCACGATGCGAAATCCACAAAGAATCAATTAAAAAAAAAACTAATAAAAAGATGTTTCTTAACTAATAGCTCAAGTCTAAGAAATACCCTCAAAATATAAGTTCCGTGGCGAGTTCTGCCTTTTGACGCTCTTTGTATGTGACACGGTAGAAAACTACCTATGTCTTTGAACTGTGATAAATGAGCAGTGGGTTAAAACAGCAGCAGGATCTGTAAACAATTGATATTTCATCCATCCAATTTCCTATGAGATGTTTCTCAAGCAAACCTGGCTTCCCCACGCTCCTGTTAGGTGGGTTGACAGACCTGACATGGTAACTGAACCCTCTTAGAAGTTGCAATTACGGAAGGAATTGACTGGTTCATTTCTGAAAGGAAATGTATCCTCTCGAGCTTCTTGAACCACAAACCCAAGGTCCTTCCTGGTCCAAGGGCTGCAAGGTGGGAGCATCTGGAACCCATTGCTGAGCGAAGGCACAGCTTCCTTGTGTAAACACTGCCCGTCTTCGCTTCCTCTTCTTTTCCTTTCTGATCTTCAATTGAGAATGCTAATGAGAAATCTAATTTTGATAAAAGCATTTACCGGATAAGTGAATATCACAATCTTCACCTACCTCATAAAGCATAAATGATCAAATAAACCCTGGCCAGAATGCTTGCTGTCTGACTGGGGCTGAGTATTTCCTTGCTGCTAATGTTGATAGAGATGTTTAAAGCACAATAGACGACATGGAGATCAGTCACGCCTGAAGGGAAATATGAACTTGTTTTTGTACTTGAAGGCTCAGCACTTAAAGAAATTATTCACTTCACAATATGCTCTACTCTGGTGGTTTTCTTTTTGAAGAAAAACATACACACATCCAAAGAAATACCACGTTCTTCAATTGCTGTCTCCTGATAAAGAGCAATTGTGTGTTGAAATGACTGTGTTCATATTTCACCCTCAGACAGTCTTCTGACATTGGGGTGGGGGGTGGGGGGAATCAGTGTTCATTTTTGTTTTTAATTGGGGATTTTAAATTTTGCTCATACCCACAAATCTGAAGATATTCCGTTTTTGATAAAATGTGAAGGGTAAGATAACTGCATCTCTTAACTGCTTAGTACCAACTATAAATGTTATCATTTCACTGAAAAACATTGAAAAGTTTCTGAACCAGATAAGCCTCTCCTCCAAGGCAGCAATCCAAATCAGATAGAATTAGAAAAAGCCCTGGTTTAATGAGTAAAGCGTTCCTGGGTGATTCTCTGGCTCCCCAGAGGGAGACAAGGAAGGGAGATGAAAAACTAAACACCTGTTTGTTTTCCAGGATGCAGTTTAAATGCCCTTTGGGAGTGGTCTGAGCATCACTCAGGGAGAAGCCATGTTTGGCTGGCTTTCTGAGAGGCAGGGTCTGGAAGAGAGAGGGGTGGGCTTCCACCTAATCATCCAGACTCTGGGATATGGATGCCAGGGTGCCAGGGGTGGATGTGGACCTTTCAGCAAACATATAGATCTTATTTTGATGATTATTCTTATAATTTTGGGTCAGATTACAAAACAAGAACTATTTAACACCGCATAAAGATGACCTTATGCTCTAAGAGCTTTACATGTATTAATCCATTAAGACTTAAATAACCTTGTGAATATATATTATTATTTTCTCAATTTTATGAATGCAAAAAAATGAGACACATGTAAGTTAAATCACCTAGCACATGAATGTTAGAGCTGGGAAATATTTCAGATGTTGAGTCTGACACATTGTATTGTATATCAGCATTATCATGATGGAAAGTCAATAATTTGAGACTCTTGAGAATCAATTTCCAGTCCTCCAAAAAATATTGAATTTGATTAATTCATAACTTTGAAATGAGGACAGTAAAAAGTTAATGGAAATAATTTTTCCAACAGCTTTGGGAAGAAATTTAGAACTGAAATATTGTGGATGAATTAGAATACATATATATGTATATATACGTATATATATGTATGTATGTATGTATGTATGTATGTATGTATGCACACACACACACAGCACATGAAACCTTCTCCAAAATGGATTACATAATAGTACACAGGTCAAGTCTCAACAAATGAGTGAGAGAGAGAGAAAGAGAGAGAATGTCAGTACATGAGTGTGAGAGAACAGAGGGAGCCCCCTAACTACTCTTGATCCTCTGGTTATAGATGCTCCCAGGCAAGGATGCAAGGGTGCCTCTCTGCCCTTGGGTCTTATGGATCATCTCTAATCATTGCATATGACTATTTATTCTTTTCTTAAGATATAACAATTGGATTCTGTTATTTACAGCCAACGAATATAAGCATACATAATTCAGGCAGATGTGTGAGTAAAGAATCCTCTCAAATGTTAATGTAATTTGTGGCCTTCACTGCTGGAGTCCAGAAAAATCTAGGCTACACATCATAAACACTATGAAACCAGAAACAGACTTTGTTACAGCATCCATGTTGTCCATAATAAGAACAAACAAACTAATGCTCAGTTGCTTTTAATCATATTTGAGACCAGAAAGATATTTCTTTCAAGAATCCTCATAGAGGGGAGTCTGTGTAATACACTGAAAAGAAAGAAGATGCCAAAGCAATCATATTATTAGTGTATTTGTCCTCCCACACAGTTCCCCTGCTGGGACCCGGGCTCAAAGATTCCCTTCTACTGGGCCCAAGTATTACTTCAGCATAAGAAATACTAATAATAATGGTAATAACATAAGTAGGCCAGAGAACTCAAACCCCTCAGGGAATTTACTGGTCCCTGTTCTCTTTAAAGTCATTAGTCACCCTGGCCCCACAGAAAGCTTTGAGTCAGAACTCTCTTTCACAGAGTTTCATGAATAGAGCAAGCAAGATTGGCTCCTTGGAAGAAACCTTTCACAGGAGGGTTAGAGGACACTTGGTTTGGCTTGAGCCAGAGGTAATGATTTGTTCAGGTAGCGAATTGGGATGAAGAGTTTGTTTACTGTTCATAGATTTTTTTCCCCCACAAAGAACCAGAAAATTAGTATTTAAATATTTGATCCTTTTTCTAAGGAGGAAAATTATAACTGAATTATTTTCTAATTTATACTTTGAATGTTAGCCTCTTTTTCTCTCTTGTTCCTTTGCTTATCCATGGATCATAAAAGCACGTATGGTTATCTAAAAAAGGAAAAATTTAGAAAAGCATAAAATTGAGAATGTAATGTTCTCCGTCCACTGTAGAGACCTTGATCTTCACTTTTTAAAGAAAAACACAGTCAGCTTCTCTCATATTTCAAAACAACTAAAGCGTTTATTAGTACATATGTGTTATCAATAACTTCATAAAATGACATAACCACACATGGTTGCTGAAGAAATACTGCAGGATAGTTTGCTTTATACACACCTACTCGTACAGAAAAGTGACAAATAAATATATATGTATTTGAGATTTTAGTGATATTTTATATATATTATAACTAACATTCTACATTGTGATTAATGGTCCTGTCTTAGAGGTTTAATGTTGCCAAAGACTCTTACAAGTTCTATGTACTTGGTTTTACAGTACTCATGCTTTTTGAATGGTAATAATAAAAATACAACATATCATAAATTTTGGAAAAATATGAGCGACCATACCAGTTTTTTTTTCATGTCTTGCCTTACTTCTCAGTTATTTTGTGATGAGAATATTATGTTTGAAAGTTTAAAATTACTGTGCTTAAAAGAACTACAAAACCACAATAACAAAATGCTTCTAACCTGTAAGCCTCGCTTGCCCAAGGACAGATAACTTCCTAGAATGATAGAGACTGTGCTTAGAATTGCCTGCTCTTGTACAAAGTGCCTGTTTTTGTTTCTGTAAACAAGCTGGCTTGCCCAAATTATACATAGACAGCAAGTACGTCTAGCTGTGTGCTTGCCCCCAATTGCATGAATGAGGGATGTAAAAGTGAGTTTTGCCTTTATAAACCCTGACTAATTTAATTTGGAGCTACATCTTGAGTGTGCTCTTGGGTGCAGGCCTGGCACCATGAGTATTCTTACCAGTATCTAAATAAAGCCTCTTTGTTCAAATTTATTCATGGTCAGACTGGTGCACCTGAGACCCATAACAATTTGCTTCTTGTGATCTTGTGATTTCTAATGCTTTTCTGTGGCCTAATTTCACTATCACAATAATCTGATAAAGGTATGTGATGTGGGAATGCCTTTCTGTATGCTGCGAATAGCAATCTTTAAATAAAGGAGCTGTTTTGGCCCATGACAGTCACCATAGAAAAAGTAGGAGGAGAAATCAGAGCATAGGTAGGAGAAGCAGGGCGGAGTCAGACAGATAGAGCCAGAAGCCCAAAGGAGCATCATGTAAGGAACACAGGTGAGCCACGTGCCCCGTGGCAGACAGATTAATAGAAATGGGTTGATTTAAGATGTAAGAGCTAGCTAGCAATGTGCCTGAGCCATAGGCCAAACAGCATGAATGTAATATAATCTGAGTCATTTCTGGGGGCCTGAGCAGGGGCGGGTGGCTAGGGGGTCTGGGGCTAAAGGTCTGTGGGTCTGGACCTCTGGCTGCCCGGGACAAAGAAACCTCTTTACCACAGGTTTGCAGTGAGCATTTGCCACTGATACCCATTCAATATATCACCACAAGGGACAAAGGACATTCCCCTTTCTCTTTGAATATAGGCCTCAAACAAGATCTTTCAGAGACTGTATTTTCTTTATGGAAACAGTGAAAAGGCCAACAAATTGTGTTTTCACATGTTGACTTTCCCCCTTGATTGTCCCAAACAGAATTGGCATAACAACTAAATAGCAGTTAGCGGGCTCTGTGTCATATTATTTAGAATATATATTTAATTTCATTCCTAATTTTAATTACCATAATAATTCTCTGATATAATAACTTTCTAAAGTAAGACACTAAGACACTTCTCCTGAACTCTCAGGACTGGCACCTGTGCTCATCATCACGCGATCTGTCTGTGTGATTTTATTTTTACTCAGCATTTTGTAGGGCTCCTTTTAGATTCATAGTACTGAGGAAGAAGAGTAATTAATGACAGAGATTCCGCTTTACCTGTGCCTGGCACCCATCTTCTGCTTTAAATAAACCCTACAGAGGTTGACCAATGGGAAGCAAAGACTCCTGTTGGTTCTTTTTGTCTCCCTCTTCATGTGGCTTGTACCATGCTGTGTCTTCTATTGTATTTTGCTAATTGAAAAGAATACTTCACATTAAACTTTGGAGACGCTCACAGAATATCCTTTACTAGGCGGTACAAGTTTTTACCTAATTTCTCTCTAGCTGTCACCTGATTATGTTCACATCTTGTGTTTTGTTGTTTCTTTTTCACTACTCCACCCAGCTCCCCTCTCGCTCACATTCACTCTTTTCTTCCGGGGATAGCTGCTGAAAGGGCATAACAAGACACAGTATTGAGCACAACCCACAAAGGCTGAGTAAGACAACTCAATAGGAGGAAAAGGGTCCCAAGAGCAGGCAAAAGAGTCAGAGACACCCCAACTCCCACTGTTAGGAGTGAGTGTGTCCAGAATGTAAACCATAAAGTATACACAGAGGGCCTAGTGCAGACACATGCAGGCTTCATCACTACTGTTTCAGTCTTTATGAGCTCCACTGGGCTCTGCTTATTTGATTCCGTGGGCTGTGTTATCATGATGTCCTTTGGATCCTACAAGTAAATCAGCTTTACCATTTTATAAAAATGTAGCAACACCAGCACTTTTCATTCTTCTAAGAAGAGACATGCCAGCTTTAATTCACAATGCATTTGTTTTGGATGTTAAGATGCTTTGTTCCCTTAAATGACCATCAGGTTATTGCTTTAATGTCACCTTTATCAGAGTCTATGCTCTTTTGGAGTGGTCTATACTCTCTAATATGGATAATGTCTCCTCTTCTTTGCTTGTTTTCCAAGGCCATATTTTAGTCTGTGTCCACACAGAAAGGTTCCATCTAAAATGACTCTTGCCACTTATACATTGGCATTTGGAACTTACTAGTGTTTATTATGGTTGATTCTAATGTCAGCTTTACACAAACGGAAAGCCTTACCTGAACAATTGTGCTGACTAGTGAGGAGAGGTCACCCATTGTGGGCACACCTTATGGGAGGAGCACAGATAAAAAAAGCCAACAAAGGAAGTTGATCTGGCCTCTCTTTGTTTCCTTGGCCTTTCTACTTGTGACTAGGTTGATTCACCACATTAAACTGTTGCTTCTGTTGTCATTCCTTCACTGTCAGAAGAACCAGCCTTTCTAACCTTGCATCATCAAATAGAGGCAAAGGCTGTACAGCAGTGGTTCTCAACCTTCTTAATACTAAAGCTCTTTAATAAGGTTCCTCATGTTGTGGTGACCTCCAACTATAAATTATTTTTTGCTGCTACTTTATAGCTATAATATTACTATCCATATAAATATATATATATAATATATATAATATAAATATCTGGGTTTTCTGATAGTCTTAGACAACTCCAGTGAAAGGGTCCTTTGATCCCCTGTTCTCCACCCCTGAAAGGAGTTATGACCCACAGATTGAGAACTATTACTCTACAAAAACTTTCCTGGCTCTGGGCACCTGCCCTGTGAACTGAGTGCCTACTGGTGTGACCCCCCCTGAGGACAAACGGCTATTCTGAGACTTCTCCAAATGTTGAGGCCTAGTCTCAAGGACAAGTATTGGGTTCTTAGTATCTGGGGTGTGATTTTTTTAAGCTCACTTAATAAATTCTGGTTTGTGCCCATCCTTTTGGTTCTGTTCTTCTGTAGAACCCTGGCTAAAATAGTATTTCCACAAAAAGAAAGAATTATGAAGCCAGGTCTCATATGATTTCAGTATAGAAATAGCTGTGTCCATTATAACATTGGATGCAAAGATAATCAACATGTAATGGAACAATGAGGTTAAAATTACACAATGTGAAAAAATAGAAGCTAAAAACCTGCGATGTTGACTTTAACTATAAGCATCATAATGGACACTATCTACTGTTCTTCCAAGGTTTTAGAGCACAATGTATTAAACTGTGTCTCCTTCAAATTCTTAAATCAAAGAGCCCAAATTTCCAATATGACTGTATTTGGAGATAACTTATATTACAGTAATTAAGATTAAAAAAAAAATCCAGTGTTACTGGTTTTCTTATACAAGGGGTGAGAGACACTAGGGATGCCTGTGCACACAGAAAATGCCATGTATAAGAATAGCTAGAAGGCAACCTTATCTGTAGACCAAGGAGGACTAACACCTTGATCTGAGACTTCCAACCTCTACAACTATGATGAAACTAATTTCTTTGTTTTAAACAAGCCAGTCTATGCTGTTTTGTTATGGTAGTCAATCTGAGGTAGTTAAGAGGGGATAACCACTTGTAAATTATTACTTTAGTATTTGAAATGCCTTGTGTAATATAATCACCTTCATATGTGTAATATGAAGAGAAAAAAATTTATAGATTGACATGTGAGTATGTCATAAATATGACATAAGAGTCCTTGAACCATTGTGTTGAAAACAATGTAAGGTAAATCCAACCGTAATAGCCCAGTATTTGCTCGCATGTGTGATTCATAAGCATTCAAGACGCATATTCACTACTTCAAGGACATAACCAATGGAGCTCTCCAGACTATTTGTTGTTACTTTGTATATCATGTTATTGCTAGCCTATTTCAAAATTAGACAACATCAAATTAAATATCATAACTTAGAAACAAAACCCAAGGGAAATAAATATATCTTTGACATATCATATTTTAAAACACAAAGCATAGTAAAATCAAGTACTTGTGGGGATAGATATCAGTTCAATGAATCTCTATGTTGTTATGAGGGAGCCTAGGATTCTCATTCCAGACATTAAAGGTTTGTTGTGGTTTCCCTCAACAAACCAGACTTACATGACTACAACTGTGCACTTATTATATGCTTTTACTGTACAGATTCTGTTTATATCATATCTTATGATAAAAAATATAGCTTTGCCTTGTGTTTTTGTTAGTTCATACTTCTTCATGTTCTTTCCAAAACAAAACATTCAAAGTAATAAGGAAGCCAGGTTATAAAGCTTTAAACTTGAAAAAAAATCAATTAGTGGCACATATAGAATGTGTTTTAAAATTAATTCTCTCCAAGGTTTTTTTCTTAGTCAAAGCTTGCATATTAATTTCACCTTCTAAGAGATATCTTACCTACCTATCTCTACAGTCATATAGAGAAAAAGTTTTGAGCACTGTTGCTGGCTGTTTTCCTTGAAAATATAGAGAACTGAAGGGCTTATGCAGAAATTCTCAACAGAGTAAGAAGTTGAAAGGCAGGCAAAATGTGGTCTTAACTCTTCTGTCATACGCAGCAACATTGACTAGATTTGGCTTCTGACCACTATGTCTGATGGAGACAGAGGTGTGAAAAGCAACGGAAAGAGCACATGCCCTTCACAGACTCTGTGCTTGGGGTAGAGGCTGGCAGAATCCCAGCATCTTTTAGGGTAATTTTGATTCTACCTCCTAACATCTGTAAGACTACTTCTACGTGTATATAAGACACACTGGCTATAAAACTATATGTATTTTTATATATCTGAATGTTTTCATTCTGTTCCACCTCCTAGGATTTTCATCTTTCCACTGGGGCTTATGTCTCAACCTTAAGCTACATATCCTAGAGTCTGTGCCAGGCTTCTAATTGATTCCACACTGAACCTGTAGACTGGACTTGGGTTCTTACTCTTTACACCTTTTATTACTCTTAGCACAAGTGAAACAATGAACTCCTGAGATTTCCACCCTGACACAAGTCTTTAAACCAGGCTGTAGTATAATACTATTGGGCACAGTATAAGACAGAGGCCAAAGATGTAATCCAGAGTTCTTAAAACTTGACTTTTATTTATCAAGAATATATCCCAATTGCTAGTTTGTAGAATATAATAAAGAGTTTTTAAAGTTATGACAATCTAAATTACTTTGTCTCAAACACCTGGAACAGCACTAAGCAATAACTTTAAAATTTTATGTTTTAAACTCAACAACAAGCTAAAATAAAATTAATAGCAGTGCATCCAAGCATTACTGATGATTGCTGCTGCTGAGCAACACCATTTAATCCTAGGGCTTGCAGTTTTGTTGTCAATGATTATACTCTGTTGGCACCAAAAACAAATAAATAAGAAAAACAAACAAACAAACAAGAAAACCCCACCATGCTACTGCTATGTTGTGGCTAGAAAAAAAAAAGCCAATTTAAAAATAATGAATTTTCACCATGTAAACAGCAAATAACATCATTAGGCTTGTTCAACTTAAAAAACTAACTGAGGAAAGTTTCCTCTGTAACTTTAGTTTCCATGGTTGTGAGGCTTCTTCGTTAAAGGCTGCCATGCAGTTAAGATAAGGAGGAGGAAATAAGGAATTTACAAAGCCACAAAACTCACCACTGTTCTTACTGACATTCAGACATTTTTCTTCAACATCAATTTGGACTACTTTGTTTTAGAGTTCTCACTGTTCTTACAGAAGGATAAAACTGTGGGGAGTTTAGTAGACAACTTGTGGGAGTCAGTTCTTTCCTTCTATTCTAGTCCTGAGGTGTTGTGGGATAATCTTTTTGTATACTGGGAAGATGTGTCTCTGCCAAGACTCCTTCTTATTGGTTTAATAAAGAGCCAACCAGCCAATAGCTATACAGAAGAAGATAGGCAGAACTTCTGAGGAGAGAGAGGAACTTGGGGGAAGAATCTGAGGGGCTAGGCCTTTGCTTTGAGACATGGAGGAAGTTGGGAGTACCCTGTATTTAGGAAAGGTAACAAGCCATGTGGAAGAACGTAGATAATTATAAATGGGTTAATTTAAGTTTTAATGGGAACATGCCTAAGTTAAAGCCAAACTTTTATTCTTAATAAAAAGTCTCTGTATCAGAAGCTCACTGACTCTGAAATGACAGCTGAGGAATCTTCATAGAAATGAACTAAACCCTCTGAATGTAGATGGCATGAGCAGTTTGTGGAGCCTTTTACAGTCGGTCCAGAGTTTATTCCTGGTGCATGAACTGCTTCTGGAAGCCCATTCCTTAGAGGAACACCTTACTCAGCCTTGATACTCAGGGGAGGGAATCGGACCTACCTCAACTGGATATGCCAGACAAACTGACTCACCTTGGGATTCCTTGCCCTTCCTGGGGATTGGATGGAAGTATGGGGGGGGGGGGAGTGGCAGTGAAGGAGGACAAGGAGGAAGGGAGGAAGGGGGAGCAGTGATATGTATGAGCAAAAACTATTTAAATTTAAAAAATTACTTAAAAAGTCTCTGTGTTATTATTTGGGAGCTGGTGGTCCAAAGAAAGTCTGGCTTTCATGGAAACTGAGTTCACTTAAGTGGCTAGTAAGTGCCTTTGCCAACTGAGCCACTTCTCACAGCCTTGCTTTTATAAATTACTACTCTGAGCTGCTCTTACTTTTATATTTTTTGACAGTGCATAGTATTCATGTTCCTTCTATCAATGAGAACACAGGTCCTTTTGCAAGTTATTATTTTCATAGACTTGGGAAGTCAGGTCTTTTGTGCTTATAGTGTAGCTTCCTGCTTAGTGTTTGTATGAGCTCCCTGAGCATGTGAGTGAGTGGGTTTCTAACTCTTGCTATTAATAGGAGGTGACCTAGGTCACTAGTTTGTCTTTAAATTTTCCTGCCTTATTTATATTTACACTGTTGTTTTGTATTACATGATTTGACAAGTCTATAGTGGTGTGATAACCCTACTCTAGTGGCTCACAGAAGACTTTCTCTTATGGTATGAGATGATTCAATCACCATCACACAATATTAAGAAATGAGACCAGGTGATACCTGTTAAAAGTTTATTATAGCTCTGCTTTTAAGAATGAAATAATCAATTCATGCAACCAATTGAATAATTACGGTTTAAGAGTACATGTTCTATAAAAACCAGGTTGACTATGTACATAACTCAGTATCTATCTTTCATCATTAGGAACTACGTCACCTGAACAGTATTAACAACAAGACCATGAATAGAATTATCAGCCAAAACAGAGCACATTTTAAAATGACTTACCTGTTCCATAGAATTGTGCTGTTAGCAACAGAAAATGGATTTTGTTTAATAGTCCTAAGTTCTTCTCTGTTCTGCCTATTTATCTTTTCCATGGGACCCTAACCAATCATTCTACTATGTTATCATTTTTCATTTTCTAGAGCATCATATCACTGTGATAATAGAGTATTAGGCTTTTTACAGTCAGAAGCTACCAGTGCTATGGATTTCATTATTACTTATGTGTTTTTGTGTCTTAAAATTTCTTTTCTTTTCTTTTCTTCCTTTCTTTCTTTCTTTTCTTTTTTTTTTTTTTTTTTTTTTTTTTTTTTTTTTTTTTTTTTTTTTTTTTTTTTTAGGAATTGACTAATTTCCCGTCGTCTGGACACATCACAGTTTATTCTTTTATCTACTGGAGGCATGTTTGGCTGTCTCAAATTCTGGCAACTGTAAATAATGTAGTTATATTCATTAACATTCTTGTTAGCATATCTTAAAATCATTTTTTCCTAATTTTGGTAATACAAAATAATTATATCACTTTTCCATATTCTTCTTTACCACTGACCTCTTCCATGATACCTCAAGAAAAAACTACTGATATCTAAGAAATTCTGGGAGCTAAAGAAATAGTCTCCAGGGAAAGCAAACCACTAGTTATCCAATACTAAACGGTCAACTCTGAAAGCATATATACAAGTGTTAGCATAAATATTCAACCCAAAAGCTTAGATACAAGTGATAGTATAAATATTGAAAGTTAGTAACTGGAGGATGCTAATTCTAATCAGTGTGCGGAGGCCTCATGTGCATTGTGACTTTGGTGCACAATTCTCTGACAAAAGACAAGGAAGCAATGAAGTCATTAAAATTCTCACATCATTTGTGGATTAATAATGTTCTAAAGAGAGTGGGCTTCAAATAATAGTGATCACTCGACTTTCTCTATGTCATACATGAAAACTTACCTTTCCACCATGTCATAACACAGCATAGCATAGCACACCACCAAGGAGAAGTCTGGGAGGAACAGAACCTGAATAATTTCCTCTGTCTCTCTTAATGTGGTCAAAGGCAAAAGAAAATTATTTGAAGCAAATCAACCAAATAATCACCATTGTTAGTCTATGTAGCAGAAAAATTAACCATTAAGAAAGATAGGTTAGGTAGCTGATGACACAATGCCATAATCATAAGGCAGTACCCTTGCAACCCTAACACTGGGAAGGCAGAGCCAGATAGAACCTTGGAGCTGCCTGGCCAGCCAGTCTATCAAATCTGTGAGTTAGACAGTGAGAGATTCTGTGAAAAAAAGAAGCCTGAATGTAAATAAGGAAGACACCATAACCAACCTTGAACCTCCATACGCATCATACATGTCCATATGCATGCATACTCCCACATATACATGCACAAACATGCATATGTGACGCACCAAAACCAAAAAATCAGAACAAAAGAGACTATACTTTGAAAGACACAATGAAGATAATGAAAATCAGTCAGGTGGGGTGGCACGTCTTTCATGCCAGCACACAGGAGGCAGACACAGTAGGATCGCCGTGGGTTCAAGGCCAGCCTGATTTACAGAGAGAGCTACAGGACAGTCAGAGTTTACAAAAAAAACCTGTCTGGCTCTGCCTTCCCAATTGTTAGGGTTACAAAGATACTGTACCACATGTGGCTTGTACATGGGTTCCAGAGATCTAAACACAGTTCCTCATTCTTGTGCAGCAAGCAATTTACTGGCTGAGCCATGTATAATTTTAAAGAAATCCTGCATTTAATTATTTTTTCATAGATTATGATTAAGGTACTGTGCCATCAATCATCTAACCTAACTAATATTGTTACCTTTCTTAATGGTTAATTTCTCTGCTAAATAGCCTAACAATGGTGATTATGTGGTTGATTAGCTTCACATGGTTTCCCTTTGCCTTCAACTACATTAAAGGAGACAGAGAAAGTTACTCAAGGTCTATTTCCTTTCCTCCCACACATTTTTAGAAGTGTCATTTCTACACTGTCAGCAGTTGGAAAATGTACACACTGTTTGGTTGAACTCAGCTCACATTTGTTTCTGATCCTGAATTGCATTTAAATATCATTACCATCAACTATTTCCTAGCCCAAAGCCTGTGGGAACAAAACCAATTGAATAATACCTTCTGGTATTGGTTGGCAACATACAAGAATATAAGGCATGCCTTGAGACTCTTGTACATGTTCTTTTATCACTCTGGCACCAAAGTGTGTGGAAATGTCTGAGATTCACCAACTTTTCTTCACTGTGCATTTTTCTGCTTATCCCGCCTGCCCTTGTTTGCTTAGCTTTAGATCCAAAATATTTTATAGATGTGTCTTGGTATTAATATTCTCTGGGACTAAGCTTTCTCTTTCCTGACTCTTTGATTGTATAATTTTATTTTATTATTCGATCAAACTGTTTATAAGCATAAAAAAATCACTAAATTTTATTAGTTTACTTTATGATTTAAAAAAAACTTGAAAATAAGTTAGAAGGTAATACCAAATTTTAAAACTAGAGATCATATACTCTAGTGATTTTTAATGCTAATTAAACAATAAAAATTCAAAAATTATTTCAAAATTTAGTCTTGTTTTGTAAAGGGAATTGATACACACTGAAATGTATTTGTTGCTTTCTGTCAACTTTTATCTAACTTTAATTAATTTCAAGGTAATATGCAAAGGAATGGGTTTCATTAGGGCATTTTAATGCATATATCTTATTATCATTTGTTATAATCCACCCACATTCCCTGCTACTGCTCACCCACTTCCTCAGAATAGTCCCTCAATCTGTTTTCATGCAGTTTAAATTCCACTATACTTTGTTTTTCTCCAATTTCATCTCTTTTCCACTTTCCTAATTTATGCACACACATGCACACACACTCTCACATACACACATACATGCAAACACACACACACATGCAAACACACACACATGCATGCACGTGCACACACACACATACACACACTCTCACATACACACATGCAAACACACACACACATGCAAACACATGCATGCACGTGCACACACACATGCACACACACACTCTCACATACACACATACATGCAAACACACATACATGCAAACACACACACACATGCATGCACGTGCACACACATGTACACACACACTTAAATTCAAATTTCACATCAGAAAGAATATATACAGCACATTGTTTATCTGAGTGTAGCTTATTTCACTTAACATAAAGATTTAAAATTTTATATATTTTTCTGAGAATCTTTTATGATCTTGTTTAGACTAAATAAAATTCCCTTGTGTACATATACTTTATATTCTTTATCTGTTTCTCTAGTGACAGAAACCTAGGTTACTTCTATCTCATTGCTATTTTGAACTATGTACCAATAAGTATGCTTATGGAAATATGTCTGTAATATAATGGCTTAGTGTCCTTTAGTCATATACACAAGCATGATAAAATTGGGTAACACAGCAGTTTTGTGTTGAGGAGTTTTAAGACATCTTCACAATGACTTCCATAGGGCTGCACCAATTCACATTCCTATCAGAAATGCCTAAGTGTGCCTCCTTTCCCATACACTCACCAGCACTTGTTACCATTTTTTTCTCTTAAAAATAAAACTAAATTGCTAAATATGTGCAAATAACTGGTACCTGTGGTACCGGGAAAGTATTCTGCTTGCTACCAGAGGATAAAGGGAGACACCAGCCGAGCTACAATTCTGTGAACTGTAACAGTGACCTGCTTAGAACTACTGTGCAGCAGTGACACAGTCAGAAATCATTTTACCAGCAAACTTTGAAACCTTCATCTGATGTGTGATTCATTTCAGTGTCTCGGCATTGGGAGTTACGTGTGTGGAGGTGATCTTTTGGAGAGGTCATATTTACCTTGCTTTTTCATGTTTCTTATATTTCTTTGTTTTATACAACTCTTGATTGGAATAGCTGAGTTTTATTTGGCATATTTTCCTATCACTGAGTTGCTCTTGAAGGTCAAACCCTGTGGCGGGATTAAGGTGTCAGGTGATAAGGTCAGAAGACACTTCCGGGACCCTGGAGGGGGTGTGGCCAAGCCCATTGATAAGTGGCTGCTGGGACACGAGGAGCTCTCTTCCTGGTTCCTGGCTGCTGGCTGCTGGACAGACAGAATCGGAATCCATCGTGCTTCCATCGTGCTTTCATCGCTCCTCCATCGCTTGGATCCACCAGTCCTTGTTCAGGTGCCACCATAAGCTGTTACTAATATTGTGAGTGTTAATTTATATTCGAATAAATATTAATTTTGGACTGGCGCCTTGAAAGTAAAACTCCATCTACATCTGGCGCCCAATGTCCTCGGCCCTGTGCCCTAAACTGTAAGAAGCCAGGGGACATACAGACTGTTCACTTGGGCTTAAAGCTCCCTCTTGCTAGCCGGGCACGGTTTCCAGCCAGCTGATCCAGTGTGTAGGCGGGGGTTTTTGGCTCATTGCCTGGGGGCAAGATTTCAGCGCAAGACGCGAGATCAACTCAGTGTGCAGACTCTAGACTTCAGCTCAGTGCGCAAACGCAAGACTTCCGTTCAGTGCGCAGGACCGGTTTTCAACTCGCCGGCCTACTACAGCATTTGGCTCTGCTTTCAGCCCCCTGCAGCACTCGGTTTTCAGCCCGCAGCTTTCTGCTGCTGAGAGTCTTTGCATCTACCATACAGTGGGTAGGAAATTGAACGAAACTGTGACACCTGTATACTAAACAGCGTAATTACATCTGAATTGACACAATGGCTGACTATTATTCTTTTGAAGAGTTTAGGTCATATTTTGCCATGGTGGTTGATAAATTTTTAAATGAATATCTTGAAGGATTCAATACCCCAGTCCTATTATTTTTTGGCTTATTTCTCTATTTTATTTTTCAAAATAAGAGGATGATGACAGAGTTGTCAAATGGAAACCAACAATTATTGTCCAGATTATGTATTATGGAACTATCCAACTCTACAGTGGCAGATGAGGTTAAACAGGTGCAAAATGTAAATCGACAGTTACTGTCCAAGGTATGTGATGTGGAACTGTCAAGCACTAAAATGGCAAAAAGGATGGATACTCTGGAAATTGGTTACAACAAGCTTTCAGATAAGGCTTCCTCTGTAGATAAGGATAACACTGTACAAGAGAAATATAGGCTCTATGTAAATTATGAAAACAAGAAACTTGTTGACTACATTAATGATGAGAACAAGAAAATCATTAATTATGTTAATGATGGGGATCGAAAAATTGCTGACTCAGTGAGGTCTTTGGAAGGACTGCTTCATCAGGACACTCAAGCTCTAGAAAAATCAATAGTATCTAAACTTCAAGAATGGAAACCAGTAGTATCCAAAATCCAGGAATGGGAACCTGTAGTATCCAAAATCCAGGAATGGGAACCCGTAATATCCAAAATTCAAGAATGGGAAGATCGCATTGCAATACTGGAAAAGGGTAGTGATGCATCTTATGCTCAGAACAGTTCAGGTCAACCCCCAATGGGATATTATGGTACTGGAGGTACTCTACCCAAAGTGGTAAACATAACAGGGCTACCCCCTTCCACACCACTATTGTTCCCAGCTGCTATTCAGGCAAAGATAACACCTGATGGATCCTCAGAATATGTAGAGTATAGCTATGAGCCAGTACATATGAGGGACATCAAGGATTTTAAAGAGGCAATATCAATGCACGGTATACACTCTACTTATGTGAAGCAGCTTCTAAATTCATGGTCAGCACAAAACCGGATTCTACCAACTGATTGGATGCAGCTAACAGCTGCTGTCTTGGACCAAAGTCAGAATTTACAGTGGAGAGGCTGGTTTAGAGAGGAGGCCAAGACCTTGGAACAACAAGGAAAAATTAGGGGTTTCTTTGCTTCTCAGGACCAAATCCTTGGTGAAGGCATGTTTGCTGATGTGAGGACTCAATCTACTTATGATGAGCATACTTTATTGCTATGCCGTACTGCTGCACTGAATGCTTGGGAAAAGATTTTGGACCCAGGTCAAAAAATTGAGCATTATACTAAGGCCAAACAAGGCTTAAAAGAGCCTTATACCGACTTTATACAGAGGCTCACCACAGCTGTTCATAGAGCAATATCAGATACAGAAGTTAGGAAGCAATTAATACTTTCTCTGGCCTTTGATAATGCTAATACAGAATGTAGAAGAATACTAATGCCTTTAAAGATCAGAGCTGCACCGATAGAAGAATGGATTCAATATGTAATAAATGCTGAATGTCTCCATGGAAATGAGGAGAATTGGGTAGGCCAAGCTGTTGCTAATGTTAGAGTGAGGAACCAAGACATCACTTGCTTCAACTGTGGTAAACAAGGCCATATAAGACGGAACTGTGCACAAGGTACTCTTGGAAAAAATACCCGATCTAGGTTTAATTCGAACAGAAGGCCATTGCCTTCTGGATTATGCAGAAGGTGTGGCAAGGGACGGCATTGGACCAATGAATGTAGATCTACCAGGGATAAAGAAGGCAACCCTCTACCACCGGGAAACGCCTTTCGGGGCTTCCCCCGGGAAGCCCCCAAAAATCAGACTCCAAATTCAAGGATGGTGAGATCATATCCGGTCATAGGAGAAGATCAGCATTCTCAGGACGAATAGAGCATCCAAAACCTGATCTAGAAAACCATATGCTATTAGATAATAATATAAATTCAAAAGAAAACTCAGAAATTCCAAAAAGAATCACAAAACGAATATTCTGGCAGACTTCAATAAATGAACAAAGACCAAAATTGGGTATACGGATAGATAATATTTATATCCAGGGTTTAGTCGACACGGGGGCTGATGTTTTGATCATAACCCCCCAATCATGGCACCCCAGATGGCCTTTACAGGCAGTAGATATCCAGTTTCTGGGTATTGGAACAATATCGCAAGTAAAACAGAGTGTGAGATGGCTTGAATGCATAGGACCAGAAGGTCAGAAAGGATGGTTGAAGCCATATATGGCTGATATAGCAGTGAATCTGTGGGGTCGCGACCTTCTAATGCAATGGAATACCCAGATTAATATCCCTCCTCGTTCTGATATCAACCGGAGACTCAATTATGTTTCCAGAAATGACGCTCTAAGGTACTACGGAAAAAATTCGCCAGCCATTCAGGTTGTAAAAAAGAATTGCCCAATAACCACAGAACCTCAAAGGACACTCACAGCATTGCCTTTGAAATGGTTAACAGAAAAGCCTATTTGGGTTCAACAATGGCCTTTGACAAGAGAAAAACTTCAGGCTTTGGAACAGTTGGTACAGGAGCAGTTACAGGCTCAGCATATCGAAGAATCAACCAGTCCATGGAATTCTCCTGTTTTTGTTGTCAAGAAAAAATCTGGAAAATGGAGGATGGTAACGGATTTAAGAGCAATTAATAAGGTGATTCAACCTATGGGCCCCTTACAATCTGGTATTCCCCTGCCTTCTCTGCTACCTAAAGGATGGCCTATTGCAGTTATTGATTTGAAGGATTGTTTTTTTACCATACCTTTACAGGAACAGGACAAAGAGAAATTTGCTTTTACAGTGCCTACTCTTAATAATTCAGGGCCAGCTAAGAGGTACCAATGGAGAGTCCTTCCCCAAGGAATGTTGAATAGTCCCACCTTATGCCAATATTTTGTACAACAACCACTAGAAATACTGCGCAAGCGCTTTCCTCAATCTATCATTTACCATTATATGGATGATATTTTGCTGGCAGACCCAAACCCAAAGACATTAGAAACATTGTTTGAAGAACTAAAGAAAATATTGCCTGATTGGGGACTACAAATTGCTCCAGAAAAAGTACAGAGGGGAGATTCTATCAATTATTTAGGATATAAAATAGGTTTACAAAAAATTAGGCCACAAAAGGTAAAATTAAATAGAGATAAATTGAAGACTCTTAACGATTTTCAAAAGTTACTAGGAGATATCGCTCATATATGGCCCATGATTGGTATAAAAAACTATGAGCTAGTTAATTTGTTCAAGACTTTGGACGGTGACAAGGATTTAAATAGTCCAAGAGAATTAACTGATGAGGCTGAGAAAGAATTAGAATTGGTGGAAAAGAAACTTCAAGAAGCACATGTGGATCGTGTGGATCCAGACCTGGATTGCATACTTGTTATTTTACCCTCTAGACAATCTCCAACAGGAATATTAATGCAAAGAGAAAGCATTATATTAGAATGGATATTTCTGCCACATAGACCAAGCAAGAAGATGAAGACATATATCGAAAAAATTGCTGATCTGATTTTTAAAGGTAAATCAAGACTTCGCCAATTGACTGGAAAGGACCCTGCAGAAATTGTTGTGCCTTTGACTAATGAAGAAATTGAACGATTATGGGCAGACAGTGAACCTTGGCAAAAAGCTTGTAGTGACTTTTTAGGAGAGATTAATAATAAATATCCTCAAAACAAGAGAATTCAATTTATAAAGGAAACTAATTGGATCTTTCCTCATGTGGTACAGGATAAACCCATTTCTGGAGCCCTCACCTTTTATACTGATGCGAACAATTTAGGAAAGGCTGGCTACAAGTCTGAAGACTTAATTAAGGTGGCTCAGAGCCCTTATAACTCTGTTCAGAAGTCAGAACTATATGCAATTATTATGGTGTTGTTGGATTTCACAGAGCCTCTCAATGTAATTACTGATTCTCAATATGCAGAAAGAGTTGTTTTACATATTGAAACTGCTGACTTCATTCCTGATGATTCAGAATTGACCTTACTATTCATACAACTACAGGATATCATCAGAGGTAGGATACATCCTATGTACATAACACATATCAGGGCGCACACGGGTCTCCCAGGCCCTCTAGCGCAGGGTAATGATGAAATAGATCGGTTGCTGATAGGAAACGTGCTAGAGGCCACAGAATTTCATGAGAAACATCATGTCAACAGCAAAGGATTAAAAAAGAGTTTTTCCATTACTTGGAATGAAGCAAACGAAATAGTAAGGAATTGCAACACTTGCTCTTTCTATAACCAACCGTCTTTACCTGCTGGAAGTAATCCTAAAGGTACACAGAGAAATGAGATCTGGCAAATGGATGTGTTTCACTTCCCAGAATTTGGAAAGATGAAATGTGTACATCATACTATCGATACTTACTCTGGAATGCAATGGGCAACTGCTCTGAGTTCTGAAAATGCTGATGCTGTACTAACTCACCTTTTGGAAGCCATGGCCATAATGGGAATTCCCACTCAGATTAAGACTGACAATGCTCCAGCTTATGTTTCCCGAAAAATGAAGATAATTTTTGGATACTATAATATAAAGCATATTACGGGGATACCACACAATCCCACAGGACAGGCAGTTGTGGAGAGATCTCACCGCACGTTGAAAGAGATGCTTTATAAACAGAAGAAAGAAATGAGAAAACCCAGGGAGAGATTACACAGTGCCTTATTGACTTTAAATTTTCTTAACGCTGATGAAAAGGGAACATCAGCTGCTGAGAGACATTGGGTGATAGAGAAATCCTCTGAGTTAAATCAACCCATCTACTTCAAAGATGTGTTGACTTCTGAGTGGAAGCCAGGATATGTGCTTCGATGGGGTAGGGGTTTTGCTTTTGTTTCAACAGGCAAAGAAAAGAGATGGGTACCGACAAAACTAATAAAAGTCCGCTTTGTAAAGGAGTCCCTTCCTGAGGAGGAGAAGTAATTGCTCACCCCTGATATGACAAATGGATACAAGGTAAGAAAAACACATTTAACAAACCTGGGGCAGGGTCTCAGTTTTGTCTTTACAGGAAAATGGATATAACTGCTTTTAAGACTAATTACTCTCCTGCAATAGAAGACAGACTGATGATTAAGGAGTGTACATGACGGACTATGAGACCAACTAATACACATATGCACTACTGGGTAATATTTCAATATTTACTGCTTTGCATCTTGCATCTTCACCTCAAAAAAAAAAAAAAGAAAAGGAAGGCGTGGTCCTGATTTGACTATTAATAGGGCTGGATTTGGATTGGGAACAAGTGGCTTTCTCCCTCTCTAAACCCAAGCATATTGATAAAGAAAATGTGAAGTATTCTGTCTCATATCAGAAAAGCCACCTGGTGTGAGACAGAAGACAGAATATTTAGGGATCAATATTATTGAGACTTCATCTTAAACCTCGTTTCTCTCTGTTTCTGTAACTTTCAAACATCATGTCTGCATACAATCTCCTGAAGTTATATAAGATATTAATATCTTTTTTGAGTATCAACAATGCTTAAGTTTTCCATTGTAAATAACATTTCCTCCTATCAGCTATCTACAAAGAATCTTGAACCGAGATGGGGCCCCCATCGCAGCAACTCCTACTAGTGAAACAAGAATAAAAGAGAGAGTAAGAGACAGGTAGACAGACAGACAGAGGCAAAATTAGAAAAATCAAGAACCTAGTGCGCACCAATCAATGATTGTTTTCAGAAAATAGACTATTCAAAAATGGCTGCAAGATAGCTCTCTATGATAATCTCCAGATCACACTTCTAATTAGAATTCCAGATGGAGTTAACCACTATTCTGAGAATGGTTATAAATGTATATAGTCAGTCCATTAAGATCTAACCATTGTTTTAGCCTTTACAGGATCCCAAAGAGATGCCATCGCCCTTAAGTCAGCAGGAAGCAACCTTATGAAAGACTACGCCCCCTTTCCCAATAAGTTTTGTGTTCTGAGGGTTGTGGGTAATTCTTATTCTGTTAGAATAGTTTTAAGTGAAAATTGGGTGGAGGACAGAAGTATAATATAGCATCAAAGATCTCTTCTGAAGAAGAGAAGGGGGATAGATACGATAGATAAAGGTAGATTGTTCTGCCTACCTATACACCATTTTAGCTAAATGTATGGGCTAAGTTAAAGACAATTTGCATTGGCATAGGTATTTGTATATTGATACAAATGTAATATCATTTTATATGTTTAATTGTGATAATTTGTACATTTGTACAAAGTTCAATCTGAAATTGCTTTATATAACCAAAGCAACTTGTATTTCGTTATAAATCTGAATCTGTAACTATTATGTAAAATTGAATCTGTAATTTCTGTTTTATATATACTTCTATCTCTGTTTAAAATATTTGCACATCATTGTCATGTACACTATGCAATTACTACCTTCATTTAACTATACTAGATATAATGTATGATTGCACTAGTTATGATATGTGCACAAAATGTTTTATATACCTCTGTTTAGATGATATATATGTATATACATGTCTAAAATGCTGTGGCCACTCTACATGGTAATATACCCCTGGCTAATGTTTGATAGTCATACTAAAAGTCATTGTTCAGGGATTGTACACCTCTTGTATATATATTCTAATTTTAATACAGGGTTTAATCCTTAGGGCAATAAAAACTACTGTCAACATTACTTAAGGTACCATATCCCAGTCATCTCAGATACAGGTTAGAATATCATAGATAGACAGAAATCTTCAACCATTTCATAGACCCGGAGAATATGGCATTTAACATTTGAAATTCGGCCATGAGAGGCACGACGACTCCTGGTGTCACTGCTCCTTTCCCGAGATGGTATG
Source organism: Phyllotis vaccarum (assembly GCA_033318265.1). Classification (NCBI taxonomy): domain Eukaryota; kingdom Metazoa; phylum Chordata; class Mammalia; order Rodentia; family Cricetidae; genus Phyllotis; species Phyllotis vaccarum. The sequence continues at coordinate 53,925,173 of JARWLC010000014.1, forward strand.
AGCATCGAGGATACTCCACTGGAGTTTGTCCTTTTGGCAGAGAATGGCCGGTTGAGTAAGGAACTGTCCTTACCTTGATTATTGACAGTGCACACATGGTGTCCAAGCTGGAGGAACAAGTTGATGGATGGAGACTGACGAAACCTGCCTGGACAGGATAAGACAGTCCCTCCAAAATTTCCCTGCTTGTGAGAAGACCTGTCAGATACCATAGGCCTGTTGCCAATATGATAGATGCTCCAACGGCGCACAAAACAAGGGATGATTGTCCAGGTAGCTGTGTTGCTGTCCTCTCCCAAATTTTGGAAGCCACTACTTCCATATACCTCTGACTTTCAAGTGATATATCTTCCTTCTCAGGTCTTGAAGGGGTTGAAGAATAGGTATTTACGGTTACTAACTCATAATAATTCCTATTGTACATAATCTTAGTTTAGAACCTTTTTATTTAGACAAAAGGGGGAGATGTGGCGGGATTAAGGTGTCAGGTGATAAGGTCAGAAGACACTTCCGGGACCCTGGAGGGGGTGTGGCCAAGCCCATTGATAAGTGGCTGCTGGGACACGAGGAGCTCTCTTCCTGGTTCCTGGCTGCTGGCTGCTGGACAGACAGAATCGGAATCCATCGTGCTTCCATCGTGCTTTCATCGCTCCTCCATCGCTTGGATCCACCAGTCCTTGTTCAGGTGCCACCATAAGCTGTTACTAATATTGTGAGTGTTAATTTATATTCGAATAAATATTAATTTTGGACTGGCGCCTTGAAAGTAAAACTCCATCTACAAAACCCACTTTCAAATGAGGCTTCAATTTCCCTCCCACCCCCTAGGGAGGAGCTGCATGTCCTTTGTTTGCTCCCCCACCCCTTGCATTGTCTGTCCTTCCCATGGCAACCTTCCATATCCTTCAGTGCCTTGTGAGTGGAAGCTCTTCCTTTTCTTTCTCTTCAGAATAAAGTCAGTGTGGTCCTTATTCCAGGATCTGTTGCTTACCAGAACTGCATCTGTTCCACTTTCTTCCTAAGAAAGTCTCCTACACATTTTATTTTATTTTGGTTGGAAAGGAGATTTAGAACCTCAGTATCCTCATGCATGCTATGTGAGGTCTCTGCCAGTTAGCAATATCCACAGTCCTCTTTTGTTTATGCTTATTTCCTTTGACATGGGTCCTGTAAGTTGCTTGTGCTGGCCTTGTATGTCCACCCCTAGTGCTCCTGGGATGGCTGGTGGTCCTACTCCATCTCATAGTTTGAAGTCATTTTTCACATTCATAAAATGTCATAGTCAGTGTCCTATTGCTGTGAAGAGATGCATGACTTTGGCAACTCTTGTAAAGGAAACCATTTAATCTGGGCTGGCTTACAGTTGAGAGGTTTAGTTTTTTGTCATCATGGCAAGAAGTATGGCAGCATTCAGGCAGACATTATGCTGGAGAAGTAGCTGAGAGTTCTACATCTGGGTCCATAGGAAGATGGAGCTACTGGGCTTACCTTGAGCATTTGAAACCCCAAAGCCCATTGTCCTGAGACACACTTTCTCCAGCAAGGCCACACCTCCTAATCACTGTCAAGTAGTGCCATTCTCCAGTGATGAAACAGTCAATCTATGAGCCTATGGAGTGGATTCTTATTCAAACCGCCACAAAAGACTTTCTGGAATTGTCTTTAGCAATTTACTATGCTCTTCTATGTTGTTTATTTGCCTTTATTGGATTAACTACAGTCTTTAACTAAAATCTAATTTGCCTCCTTTTCTAGCTATATATTTTCTCTCCACTACCATCACATATGTTAAGCCTTGGCTAAATTTAAAATAACCATTCTTCTTCCAGCTGCCTTCAGGGACAGAAGGGACACATATGAGAATATTTTATTTTATAAAAACAGATAATTAATAAGGATGCAACATGCAAACATGTGCATTACCAGGTATATTAAGGTCTCCTTCCAGTGATCTTCTCAAGCTAGTGCATGTGTATGCACTGTTCTCTCACAAAATTAGGTTAGCTGATTATAGACCATTGTACAGTATACCATTGATCTTTGTAATCGTAGTGAGGCTTCAGCATGTGTAGGGTCTTTTGTGCAGGGAACTTCTGCTCTGCCAACAGCTCTCTTATCCTTACAGGTCCATCACCTTTTAATGGCACCTATCCTCACTATAAAGGACCTACTCTTCTGACCTAACCCAAACATAATAGCATCATCTTGGGATCTAGAATTTGAATATTTGAATACTCAAGGCATACAAATGTGCAAAATCTTGAACACATCCTAATCAGAAGGAAAAGAAGATTCCATATATATATATGCACTTCTCATTGGTATGTCTTATATGTATTTCTTATCTTTTGCTCTTCTTTTTCTATTGAATCCTTCAATTCTTCAGTTTTGATTAATTGAATCATATTTTTAAATGTTGGGAATCTGAGCTCTTCTCATAGACATTAATGCAATTTTATTTTTCATACTGTAGGATCTTAAAAGACATGTTTGCATGTGCATTATGCTTATACATGCATTTGAAAATCATTTGGGCAGGTGTAGTGGCTCACATCTGTACTTCTAGCAATGGAAAGGTTCAGGAATAACCTGACCTGCAGAATGGGACCTTATCTCAGAACAAGGAGATAACACTAACAAAAACAATAGCAAGAAAAATGCTCCAAAAACCAAAGAGCATTTTAAGTATATTATGTGCTTTGTCATCTTATCAGCCATGTTCCTGGTTTACAGATAAAAATTACTAAATTTATATTAAATGAAATGAACAGGTATGTTTGCTGAATTATTAAGTATAGATTGGATGTTGGTATTATTATTATTATTTTATTAGAATAATAATTCTCTGCCCTCGAATTTCCAAGTTCTAGTCTCTGAAGTTGTGAATATTTTTCCTTGCATGGCTATAATAGCTAATCTTGGTTGCCAGCTTCACTATACTTAGATAAACTAAAAACCTTAAGCAGTTTGGTATAGTTGTGAGAGAAATGTTTTTGATTGGACCATTTGAAGGAGGAAGACCACTCTAAATCTGGGCCACACCTTGGTGGCAGCCCATGTAAAAGGACATGGAAGAAGGAAGCTTTTACTTTTTTGTCTGCTTGTTGTCACTATCATTGTAAACTTCTTCTATCCTGCTGCTGAGAATTTCTTTAGCTCATGTTTGAACCTAGATCTTCAGATTCCATATTAGACCAAAGACCAGCAGAGACATCCAGTCTCATGGACTAAACAGGATGCTCGGTCTTTTCATGAATCAACCATTGTTGGAGTAGCCTGTAAGTCACTTTAGTAAAGGCTTTTTTTTAAGCATACATCCATAAGCACACACATATATTATGTAAGTATGTCATGTGTTATATATCCATATATGTATTTTATGGTCTATATACATACACAATGTATGTGTGTCTGTCTGTATGTCTTTTCTCTCTCTCTCTCTCTCTCTCTCTCTCTCTCTCTCTGTCTTTCTCTCTCTCTCTCTCTTAGTTAGGATTACTATTGTTGTGATGAAACACTATGACTAAAAGCAAGCAAATTGGGAAGGAAAGGCTTTCACTGGCATATACTTGCTCATCACAGATCTTCACCAAAGGAAGTTAGTCCAGGAACCTGGAGTTACAGTTCATGCAGAGGCCGTGAAGGAATGCGGCTTACTGGCTTGCTCCTATGGCTTTCTCGGTGTGCTTTCTTGTAGAAACAAGAACTACTAGTACAGGGGCATCAGCCATCCTGACTGGGACCTCTCTCATCAATCACTAATTAAGAAAATACTCTACAGGCTTGCCTACAGCCTGATATTATGAAGGTGTTTTTGCAATTGAAGCTCTCCCCTCAGATGACTCTAGATGTATCCAGTTGACATAAAAACTAGCCAGGACAATATACATGCACACATAGACAATTACACATTCTCACATAGACTTGTACATGTTAATCATATTAGTTCTGCTTCTTTAGAGAATCTTAAGACTGCAAATAAAGTAAAACAAACAACACTCTTTACATGTATGATTAAATTAAGGATCTCCAGATGAGAAGATTTTCTTGGATTATCCGGTTGGCAAAATGTAGTTATAAGTCTTCCTCTCGAACAAAGTGTAAGCAACAGAGCCACAAAATGGTACAAGAAGAGAAGCAGAAATAGAATAAGTAACCTTGTGCTGCTGGTTTGGAATATAGGGTGTCCTGAAACAAACAAACAAGCAAAAAAACCAGTGGCCCCTGCAACTAGAAAAAGCAAAGAACTAGACAGTCTTGTCTAAAGTCTTTAGAGCGATTGTAGCCATGTCAAACTAGGCTTCTGACCTTCAGAACTCAGTTATAAAAAATCACCTGTAAGCGTGTGATAATTCTGTACAGAACCACTAAGAAACTACTACTAACCACATCATGACGTGGTTTATTCATTTCTCATTTGCTGTATAGAATTTCTGTTTTATGATCCCAGATTAACACAAAATATAGAGAGACTGTGTATGTTATGTAATAAAATGGAATTCAGATTTATCACTCCCCTGTCTTTATCTTTCAAATGAAGTAGATAACATAATAAAATAGTTGCTGGAATAAGTTCTCTATTCCATTGCTCAAAATTACACATGCATGATATGATAAGGCACAAGATGTCAAACTGTTTTTCTTTCCGATGGATCATATAGACTCATACAGTTGGCCAACGTCAATTAAATGTATATGCTGAAGTAAGACACTGCATTTTCATTTGGTCTGTAGAATTGCATAGCTTAATAAATCGTGAATAAGCTGTTGAGCAAACTAAGCTTCATTAATTCATAGACAAATCACCAAAACTACAGCACAAAAATAAAACTAAGCAGTGTTATGATTTGATTGGAGCTGACTTAGGAGAAATTGAGCACTGTGAACACTGTTGTGTTAGGAGCACTTGCTACCTTGTGGCTCAAAGATCGATACCCATATGGTTTCCTATTTCTTATGATCAGATTTTTCAAAGGAATGATGATCTTTTTGGATCCTGAGTTCAAAGGCCATATGTGTGGCTTGTCAACATTTTGATGAAAGCTTTGCTCAAACAAAATAGGCCATTATCTCATCTGCATGGAAACTCTGGGGGTGGTAAGATGGAACATTTTCTTTACTGAGGAAAAAACAAATTTTCCTTTGTTTTCAATAAAGTATTTATTTCTCTTTTGACTTATAAACTATTCAGTATATCAGCCCCTCGATCTGGGATAATGTTTGGTTTTAGAATACTGCTAATGTGAAATGGCATTAGTAATTCTTTGAATATAATTTTGTTATTAAATAACACACATATTTAAAGACATTGCATTCTTTTCGTGTTTATTTACCAGGAAGTACAACAATAGTTAAAGGAACTTCATCCAATCCCAAGTCACCAAATGATGTTTCTAAAGTTATTTGGGATCTGCATAGGCTATTTAATGTGCTGGTGGAATCAACTTCTTCCTCCTGTTTCTCTCCCTCCTATTTCTCCCCACCAACCACTACGTTTTCGAGACACTCTAGCCCCTGCTTTGTAAATGGTATAGGGTCAGGTGATGAAGGTCCTTAGCTAGTTTTGTAATTCTGTTGTCTGGAAGAAGTGTATCCTGTTCTGACAGACATTTGTGGAAAACCTGTGCTGTGTTGAGCAAAGAAGCCTGGAGCAGCAATATGTCTGTCTCAACTCTTCTACTGACCATGCATGGATCTCACTCTCTAGTGAGTGCTGATAGCATATGCATCACCGTAAAACATTGCCAACAGCTCAGGGAAACTGGTAGCACAATTTAGATCAAGCGTGTATATAAGTGGCATGGCTCTATAATATGCTAGACAAGTGTAAGGTATTACTTGTGTTTGAGTCTTGGATACCTGCTGTAGAGCAACATGAGTCTCCATTCTGCCTGTATCGGGGCCTCATATCCCATGAGGGCAACAAATGCTTCCTCATTCACAGCTAGGAGAACAAGCCATCTTTAGAGATGATATTTTCCAGAGAAATTACTCATCTATCCCACCTTTTCTATTTCCTGCTATGTGGAGAAGTCACCACCCTGGAGATATGACTCCTGCCTTACCACACAAAGAGCTCTCCTTCCATAGCCACATCTGAGGACACTGGAGAGTAGCGCATCCTCCCCAGGCTCATGCCCACTCATCTCATTGTCCACATGACACACCCATGGCAGCAACCTCCTTCTCCCTGTGGCCTCTTAAAGTGTTCCTATGTCTTGCAGATCTCATTTTCAGTGTTTAAGGAGGGAATATGCTCACAATGACTCACTATTAATTCAAGAATTGTTCATAAACAAGGAGATAGTATTTACAATGTCTAAATGAGGTTTAAGTGCAATTTTTCTGGTGCTCACTACCCAAACAGGCCCTATTTGGGAAAAGGAATTGAGGAAAAAAATAGAAGTGAAATTAAGAACTTTCAGAAGATGACTTCAAAGCACAGAGGCCAGTTTTTTAGGGAGGGAGGAAGTAACTATGGTTATTTAAAACCAAAGGTCAAGTAAAATGTCTCCTGGCTATTCCCTATCTATTCCAAAGAGGGCAACAAGAAAATGGCTTTATGAACAGAGAATAGGACTTTAGTTAGGTATAAAGAATTTTTTAGCAATGTCATTTGTTAAATATTAGGAGAGGTTACAAAGGAAATTGTGAAATTTTCTTTTCTGGCAATCTTCCTGTAGTAAGATAAATTCTGCCTGTGTCATATTTTCTTAACAAAGTTCTTACAGTCATTTTCAAATGCCCATATATTCATTTGTCAATTAAGCAAAATATTCTAGAGCTTGAATAAATAATATATTTTAACAATTTGGGGGAGGTTTATCCTTTTGGTTTTGGTGGATATAAGATCTGCCACTTTCATGGTCCAATTTAATAGGTACATTCACACTGTTTTATAATAATCAACACCATTTGTCTCAATAATTTTCATTCTAAATTGAAATTCTGGACTCATACAAAAATGATTCCCATCACTTTCAATCCCTGCCTCCAGTAATCACTATTATTATTTCTACTTTTATAAATTTGAGCTCTTTGGACATTTTAATGGTTACACTGAGTGACTTCCCATTTCCCAACATGGACCCTAACATATAGCAAGAATTTTAACATATAGAATTTTTTAAAGAAAGAAAAAATATGGAATCCTGTTCTGTCAGGCATATTCACCCAGTTACTTTACCCAGACATAAGCTCCGCAGAACAGAAGCAAATGTCTTTTTGATTAGGTACCCCCCCCCCACCCACCATCTATTCCCCAGAGAGGTCAAGGAATTCCAAGGTGAGTCAGTTTGGTCTGGCTTATCCAGTTGAGGTAAGACTGAGTCCCTACCCCATGTATCAAGGTTGAGTTAGGTGTTCCTCTGTAGGGAATGATCTCTGAGAAGCTCTTTCAGGCACAAAGAATAAACTCTAGTCAAGCACAAGTGGATCCATGAGCTAGTTTGTGTCCCTTTCTATGTAAAAAAAAAAAAAAAAAAAAAAAAAGAAGAAGAAAAGAAAAGAAGAATTTTAATGTACTCTGCCTTCAGTTTCTCTTTCTACTTTACTTCTCTTTATTTGCTAACCAAAGTTGTTTACATTTAACCTGAGATTAGAGTTAGGCCTCTTGATCTCTTGATTGCTCTGTAGCTAGATTACAAAATTTGGAAGTCAATAAACAGTTTGTATATTATATAAATATCTCAGTCTACTTTCTGTCACTGGAACAAACTTCCTAAGACAACTCATGTGAAGGAAAGGTTTAGTGTGGTGACCCTTGGCCTTGTTGCTCTGGCCTATGGCACCATAGTACCTCAGAGTTGGAGCATGTGTTGGAAGAACTTTGTTCATCGTATGGTGGTCGGTAAGAAAGAGACAGAAAGAAACTAAGGTATCAATATCCAAGGACTTCACTTACCTCTTAGTTTGGGCTACTATTGTTGTGAAGAGACACCATGACAACAGCAGCTCTTATAAAGAAAACATTTAATTGGGGGTGGCTCACTTACAGTTTCAGAGGTTCAGTCCATTATCATCATGGCAGGGAACATGGAGGCATGCAGGCAGCCCTGGTGCTGGAGCTGAGACTGCTATATCTTACAGGCAACAGGAAGTGGACTGACTGTCACACTGAGGGAAGCTTGAGCAAAGGAGACCTCAAAGCCCTCCCCACAGTGACGCTTTTCCTCCAACAGGGTCACACTTCCTAATAGTTCCACTCCCTTTGGAGTATTTTTTTTTTCAAGCCTCCACAGCTACAAATTTCCTTGAAGGATTTATTGCCTCCCTAAACCGTCACAGACTGTTGCCAGAATTTTGGAAAGCAAACTATAGCAGACAGCATAGCTACTGTTATTGATAAGAATCAATTCAGTTCTCTTAATGTTTGAGTCATGATCAGTCTTTTACTTATTTACACAAGACTAGTGTTAGTCAGGTCAAACAGGTTATATTTCATTTATGGCATCAGTTAATTAAAATATCAATATTCTGTCATAGGCTAGACCTTCATACTTATAATAATATCATTGGTATGTATGGTATGTCAACATCTGTCACCACATTTTGGAATCCTACAAGTATTCTATATGGAGCTTTCCTAAGCTTTCCAGTTCTAGGTATCATTGTCCAGTGCGGACCTAATTGTACAATCTGGCTTAGCAGCACAGCACAGTGGTATTTGTATTTCTCTTCACAACTCTTTTGGGATGGAACTTCTGGTTTTGGAATCTGTATTATTGTGTAATTATCAATATTGCATGTGCTTAAATATAATCTTACCTATGGCTGTCATTATTCTTCAAATTTTATATTTTCAAATGTCCTAATTTTCTCTTTTCTACATTGGTATTTGGCTTAATGTGAAATTTTGATTTGTAATTATTTTTCATCAAAATCTCAAACCTTTAATTTCTGCTCAAGACATCTGACCTTAGAGCCACTTACCTATGGTTTTTTGGTATACTCAATAGTATCAGGTTCCATATAGTGAATCAAATTTTAAATCCAATCCAATATTTGTGGTCCTATAATATTTGTGCCACTATTTTACCAATGACACATCTTGTTAGGCCAATATTTACTAACAGTTACTAATCATGGTTTTCACAGTTAGGTGAAAGTGATGGTTACTTTTCTCCTCTAGCATGCATAGAACCTTGAAATACTCTGAAAGCCAACCAGTAGCTATGAAGTATCCAGGTAGGCACTAGATCTATTTCTCCTTGTCCTATTGGGCCAAATGTGTGATTTTAAGTATTTTTAAGTTCTGGAGAGTAACCATTAACAGTGGCAATAGCATACAATTTGGTGGCATGAGGTTTGTGAGACCCCACTAGCCATCAACTCAAAAAGATATAACCCATACTTGGCAATTTATCTGTTAGCCTATAACAATGAATGGAGGCATTGTCTCCCTGATATAGGATACACTCCATTTACATTCCTTTTACAAATGTACGTAGTATATATTTAATAGAGTCAATAGAAGTAGATTTCCCATTGCATTTTCTTTAGTTATTCTTCCCAGTATTCCCTCCTTTACTTTGCCCTCCCATTTTCCACTTAACACTTCTTGTTCCATTAATCTACTCTCCCTCTTCATACCACCAGCATAGGCCCTAGGCCCTAGGAGAGGACTCAATACTATCATTCTGCACAGTGTATCTAGGAATAAATTGTTGCTTAAGTGTTCATGTTTATACCGTAGATTAATGCATATATCAACCCTCATCTAAGAAGTTTCTTTTGCAAGAGATGGTGATTAATAAAGAAACTTACAGCTGGCCAACATGAAGAGGATAAGAGACCGTGGAATTCTCAGGTCTAGTTGGAATATATATGTATATATATATCTTCTAAAGCTCAGGGGTCATTTTGAAAGAAGGAGGCTAAATACTGTAAGACCCAAAGGGAGTAGATGTTTACAACAAAACAGCATTTTCCCAACTTGACAGTACCATTGCCTGCATGAATTTATAGCAGCTGCAGCTGCATTCATAAGACCTGTGCAAAATCAAGCCAGTCAAAATTCAGGAGTGGATGGGTGGATGGGCGTGGCTGGTAAAGCTCCACTTCTAGCTGAAGAACTATTTCCAGTTTAGGGCTGCTACAGAAGGGGAGACAGTTCTCTTCAGGAATGTGGCTCTTGAGAGAATATCTATGATCAATTTGATTGTTCTATGCTCAAGTACTATACACAGTACTTAGTGGACTTTGCTGGTTTAAAAGAAAATAGCACATGAAGTTGGAGAGCAATGTCATGGTCTAAGGGACAGAAGAGAAATTGCCGAGGAGGAAATGACAGGTGAACTTGATCAAAACTCATCCTATTTATCTATGAAATTTTCAAACAATAAATACAAAAATTTAAGGCTTACTAGGCCTACTAGTTGTGCTATTTTATTTTTTTACTGTTGCTTATTGCATGTATTCATGAGTCAGAAGACTCAAGTACATAATCAAGTCAACCACAGAAGAATGTTTATTTGGCTTATGGTTTTCTTGTAAGAGCACTGAGTCCATTGTGGCATGATGAAGGCATGTCAGCAAACAGAGGCATGTTAGTAGGAGTTCACTCTGAACCACATGCACAAAGCAGAAACAGCAAGCTAGTGCATACTTTCTAACTCCCAATGACATACTTTCTTCAGCAAGGCTGCATCACCTAAACCTCACAAACAGCAACCCCAACTGGTGACCAAGTGTTTAAATGCCTGAGAGTGTTGGAGACATTTCCTACCCAACCCACCACACTGATGTTCTGATACTCATCATATAATGATGATTGTAACAGACACACGTTTAATGCACAGTGACACACATATTTAGGTTAGAACGTTAATTCAGGGAATCTTACTAATTTTAAACCTTCGTAATTTGTCTTTTATGCCACTTTTCATATTTTATATTGCTTTTACTCTACTCTCTTTGATGTCTTCTCAATTTTATCTTTGACACTTCTGACTCCCATTAAACTTTTTATTTTACAATTATTTTTACCTCTAAAACCTCAGCTATTTTGTTCCATATTCATTGCCTTTTATTATAAAATGGAGGCAATGACTTTTCACATCATGTCCAAGATTGAAATTAAAATTCAAAAATTATTAAACTGATCATGACTTCACCACTTAATAGCTGCAAACTCCTGATTTCATGCCACTTTTCTGCCCTCAGTTTCCACATCTATAAAATAGGAGCTACAATAACACATAATTCATAAGATACCTGTGTGAACACACACACACACACACACACACACACACACAAAGAGAGAGAGAGAGAAAGAGAGAGAGAGAGAGAGAGAGAGAGAGAGAGAGAGAGAGAGAGAGAGAGAGAGAGAGCCCTTGATACAAGTTCCGACACCAAATATATGCTATCAAGGAAATTTCTTGTTAAGTTGTTAACTTTTATTCTGTTTTTTGCACAATATGTTTTAGGTTTTTCTGTTTCATTGTTTTGGTCTTCTGTACTTCGGACTTTCCAATACAAATTTCCATTGCTGTTGATCATATCCAATCATTCCTTAAAATAATAAACTAGGCTCACTTCTTCTGATGAGTTTTGTATGTCTTTCTTGTTTTGTCCAAAGGTCTTTTCTTAAAAAGTCTCATCATGGCTTTGGAATTTAACCAATAGTATTTTGTTTGTAGACAAAGATATTTTGTAACATGTTTCATGTTGGTGTGAATCAAACAGATTGACAGGCTATACTTTCTCTAAATGCGAGAACCAAGAAGTTTCAAACATCCATATTCTGGTTTTGAGGTTGTGTTTCGTAGCTGGGGTAGAGACAGAGGGAATTGGTAGCTGTCCATTTCCAGTTCCTCATGTCTCTTCCAGGCTTCATTTCTACCTTGATTATTTTTAGTCAGACTCACTTTTATGTCTACAGAGCATCTTCCTCTGCTTTTTGTAGACTATGACCTTCATTTTATTCCGCCCAATTTCATAATTTTATGTCTCAGAATTTTCAATCTCTGTTTCTTCAAATTCTGTTTTAATATCTGTTCTAATGTTAACCCCCTCCCCTCTGGTTGCCTTTTTTGTTAATTCTATTAATTTTTGCTCTTTGGCATAATCACTGGAACTTCCACAATGCATCCTGAAATCAAAGTGAGTTTATGATTCATTCTACTTGTTTTGATGCAGAAGTAACATCACAAATAATATTGTTGGGATTACTGGAAAGTCTCAGTTGGTCATTCATCCTTCTTCTTGATTCAGGAATAATTAAAAACAAAGATAGTAGACTCCCAGTTGCAGAAGAATGTGATCACATAGAAACAATGATGACTGATCACTTCTCTGAAAAAGAAAAAGAACTAAGAAGTTCCACTATATCTAATTGCAGCAATTAATTAAGCTACTCCCTTCTGGGGAAAGTGAGAGTTAGAAACACAAAGAAAAGCTTCTCTCACACAGTCATAACACTGGAATCCCTTAGGCAAGAAAGGGAACTAACATGCCTCAGCAGTTCCAAAAGCTAAAACGGAAACAAAAGGACTTTCTGGTTCTTAGGAATATGAAGTATTTTGTCAGTTTTCAAGATTTCTAACATATATGTACTTTAGCACAGAAACTTTTATTTTATGATTTTTTTAAATTTCACTCTGAGTTTCCTAAGAAACAATTCACTTGCTCCTTGTTAAGTGCCCAGTAGTAAATCACATGTGTCTGTATTTCTTCTTGCCAAAGAAGTTGAAAGGACTCCCTTGGGAGATGTCAGTGTTGTGAGCCTTCATGACCCTGCAGATGGCTAGGCTTTGGTGAAAGTGCATTCTTTGTATGGATAGCTCCTGACATATCATCCCTCACCAAAGAGCTGCTGACAATGTTCAGGTATTTTCAGGAAGCATCTCAGATTTTCTTCTCAGCTTGAGGTGGGTTCCTGAATTACAGTCCCTGGCAGAACAGCAGGAACAGGAAGATATTAAGTTGCTGGCACGGAGACACTCCTTTTTTTCACCCTGTGATTCTATTAAAGCATCTCACGAAGGGAGAGTAGTGACCCTTTCCTGAAGGTTTTTGTAACATGTTTTTCTGTGCTGTTTAAAGAAAATAGGACCACTGGCTGAAATGATTTCCTAGTCTTTTGTCCTTCATAGTTTGAAAATGATAGACTGAAAGTAAGCATACTATATAGGTCATTTAGCAAAAAGCAAATGACATTTGTGACCTGATGACCTGAATAGCTGAGGGATGTCTTTTTCTCTTTCTAATATTTATAGAGCACTTTTGGAGCGTTGGATAATGTGCTCAGGATTCATTAGTAACCTACTTTTAAAGAACTCAGTACACTGATGAGACAGAAAAACAAACCATTAACTGTGCGTTGCCTATCAGGATGGGCTTTAGATGAATGTGTAAATAAATACTAACAGATAATAGTAGCTTATCTACACAGTGTAAAGGGTACAGACAGAAAGAGAAATGATCACTGTACTGAATTTCCAAATCCAAAGACAGAGTTTTTCAGAGGGATAATAAAAACAACAGGAAACAGAGTATAGCTGCCTCTCCTTGTCTGTACACTTGGACTCAACCAGTGGATTGAAAATATATTAAAAAAATAAAAACCTATATTGACCATATACAAATGTTTCTCAATTATTTCCTAAACAATATAGTTGTGATGGCTCTTTATATAGTTGTAGTATATCAAATAGTTTCTAGAGGAACAGAATTGGCAGAATATTGGAGGAGTTATTAGATTAGCATAGGCAACTGGAGTCTAAGTACTTAATGAAGAGTTGTCTACATGATGGATAGAGGACCAGGGAATCCACGAGATGCTCATTCCAAGAAGCATGGTACCTCAGAACAAGAAGGATGAATCCTGTAGCCCAAACCTGGGGGTAAAGGCATTGAAGATACCTGAACAGACACACTAGAGTAAGTACATGATGGCTGACGGGTTAAAGAAGCTGGGTCTGATGTCTACAAGTGATGACAGAAGCAGTAGGTAGGTGCACTTGCTCAGGAGGAATGGAGTCTGCACATACTGCCAGGCTTCCTCTTCCATTTTCATTCTGTGAAGGCTCCTCCTAGCTTAATGGATAGGGCCACCCATGTCCAGAACAGGATTTTCTCCCTCATTTTGTCCCATTTCTTAAAAATGTTTAGAACTGCCCTAACAGATATACCTATAAGAGCAGTTTACATGAAAATCAGGACTATGATAATTATCTGTCATAAATAATTTATATCTGATTTAATGTGGGTGAGATATATTCAGGTTAGATACAAATGATGCACTAGTGTAAACAAGGGACTTGAGCATCTACAGGTTTGGGAGTCTATAGAGATCCTAGAACTAACATCCTCACTTGGATACTGAATAATGACTATAATTGGAAAAAGTGGGATGAAAAAAGAAAACATGTTCAAAAAATGGAAACATTTGAGATAGATCATGTGGATGACAGACATTTAATGCCCACAGATGAGGTCAGAGAATAGGTAGACTGCACAAGATTACAGGCAGAAGGAGGAGCTTGAACTTCATCTTCTAGGCACATGGTTCATGATCCATAGGAGCTCACATTGGTGACTTGTTCAAAGGGGAAGTTATGTGGGCAGCTGCTGTCAAGCTTTTGGAGCCACAATTTAACTAGAACTCAGGCTTAGTAATACATAGGAAGTTCTGCTGTTGTCTTTCACTCTTTGCCTATCAATCAGGATGGAAAACTGCTCTAGTACCATGCCTGTCTGCTTCACACAAGAATGGTAATGGACTAATTCTCTGTAACTGTAAGCAAGCCTCCAATTAAATGCTTCCTTATAAAAGTTGACTTGGTTATAGCAATAGGATAGAAAATAGGAGATATGGCATGCCTTATCATGCTGTTATTTGGAGGAATATGGAAGACTTTGGAACTTCAGAGTTGAAAAGCAGTTGAATGCTTTAAGGGGGGCTTCCTGGGCCATCCTAGTAGGAGCATGGAAGACAGTGGTGCTGAGTGTAATGTGCTCTGTCGGGGCCCTGCTCATCAGGTTTTAGAAGGGAAGAATATTATCATCTGACCAAAAGGCCGTTCTTGAATATGGCTGCTTCATTTCTTGTCTGGAAATATGCCTGAAGCTAAACTGAAGATTGTTGGACTAATTATGTTGGCAGAGGAGATTTCAAGAGAACCTAACACTGACTGTGCCCTTTAGTTATTAGTGATCACTCTTATGCAAAGCTACAGTGAAAGGTAACTCTCTCTCTCTCTCTCTCTCTCTCTCTCTCTCTCTCTCTCTCTCTCTCTGTGTGTGTGTGTGTGTGTATAAGGGAGGAACAAATAGAAATGTAAATAGTAAAGTTTGAGGAGAAAAAAAAAAAAAAGCAGAAGGAAATGCAATACTGAAGCCAAGTCCTGTGCTTAAAGAGGTAAAAAGTTTTTGTTTTTGTTTTCTAAAGAAAGGCCTGATTCAAAATGGAGTAGAGTAAGTGGTGCCCTCAGGACAAGACTCAAACAGTAAAGCTTCCAACTGTGAAAAGACTTAAAGGCCAGTTTATGCAACAAAGGGAACCGTAAAAACAGAAGCTGATGCAAATTAACTCAAGGAAGGGGACAAGTTCCAAACCTAGCAAGTAGAAGAACTTGGCAGCTTCTGCCAAGTGGTTCTAAATTTAGAGACAAGAATACAAGAAAGGGGTTATGGAATCTTCCCCTGAGGTGAGAGAAAGACACTGAGGCCAGGCATTTGTCAGGGCAGTCCCTTGTGTGAAGTCTGGATTGTATTGATGACCCAATATGTTGGAGATGACAGAGCCCTTTGATGCCTCCCAAGAAGAGGTGCTAACAGAGCATGGAATCTGTTCAAGGCAGAAAATTGTGTTGTAGTCAATGATGCTGAAAAGAATTGGAGATCTAAAGAGTTCCTTGACATCAGACATAGAGATGCAGAATTTGGACTTTGTCCTGATGGGTTTTGGTATTATTTTGGCTCAGTATTTTCTTTCTGTGCCCTATTTCCTCCCTTCTGGAATGGTAATGTAATAATATGTGTGTGTGTGTGTGTGTGTGTGTGTGTGTGTGTGTGTGTGTGTGTGTGTGTGTGTGTGTGTGTATGTTGGAAGCATGTATTTGCATTTTTGATTTTACAGGACTTATAGTTAGAAGATTCTTGAAGTCTCAGAAGAGATTTTGGGATTCTAAACAATGTTAAGGCTGTGAAACACTACAAGGACTTTTAAAGTTTAACTAACTGCACTTTGCATTATGATATGACTACAAGGTTCTAAGGGTCAGAGCGTGGAATGAGAATTGCCTCCATAGGCTCATATATTTAAATGTTTTGTCACAGGGAGTGGAACTATTGAAGAAATCATGGTATCTCTTTCCCAAAACAGTAACTACAACATCTCTTGCAACGAGTTCTTGGGAGAGAAGGTGTTAGGCCCAGCAACTAGGAATAAGATCACTACCACAATTTAAAGCCAGATTTAAAACAAGCTTTAATTAAATCTCACCAGGTATATGGGCTCATGCCCATGTTACTGGCAAGACAGTCCAGAATCAAGTATAGCAAGGGCTTAAAAAGGAAACCCATAATTCATTGCATTTCTCAACAGGTCCAATCAGGGACAAGCATATATCCTAACATATTTCCTTTCTATATACCTCCATCCACATGTGACCAAGGACATCTGGTACAGATGGGTCAAACAAGCTTCTTTAGGGAGTGAAAACACGTATAAATGATAGTTCCCAGTATTTTAGAAACTATCTCTGTTTGTGGGCAAGCGGCTTGCAGATCAGAGGCATTTTTGTTTTATGGATCTCTTAGGCATAGTAATTAAAACTTAAAATGTAACTTTGCTCTTACACACATGGTTATAAAAAGTTGAGGGTGACACCTTACTTCCTGGCTCTGTTTGAAATGTTTCCCTGACATTTTCCATGGTGCCTTCAATAGAGACAATGACACACTGGTAAGACTTCCAGCATCTAAAACTAATAAAAATCCTTTTCTTTATAGTCAACCCGTTTGGGTATTTTCTCTTCATTTTACATATTCTCTTAATTTTTCTTTTTCCCATTTTAAGTTAATATCTTTATCATTCTTAAAAAATAAATAATGCATACTTTCTATATAGAATTTTAAAGGTAGTTAGTGATTTTCTACTATCAGCCTTTTCGTGCTGGGAAGAAAATCTTAAATTATCTCACAATGGGACTTCATGTAAAATATATAAAATACAATGCCTCCTTCTCCATTTTTATCTTTCATGGCAGAACAAAGACAGCTTGCATGGAGCTACCATTTGCTGGCAGGTAGCTTTTGCTTTCTGGAATAGGAGGAGCTATTCTAATTACCAGGTGATGGAGAAGGATATCTGGGCCCTTTGTGCCACTGATACCTTGTAAAAGCAAGCTGGTTTCAGGGCACGAAGCCTTTTATGAATGGAAGCACCGACGTTTTCCCTTCGGATTTTGTTCTGCACAACCTGGAAGTTCAACTTCAAAGTGACTGCCATGATACTGCCACTCTACTGTCCTGCTCACTCCTCCAAGGTGGAATAGTGGCACTGAGGAAGGCAGCTGTTGATGTCCTTCCCAAGGACCAGGGACACTGAGCTCCTCCCTCCATAATAACCCAGAAAAGTTGTGCTGTGGTTTGGGTTTGAAGTGCCCCCATAGTTTACTTGGGGTGCTTGTTTCCTAGCACTAGTGGTACTGTATCAGGAGGGTTAGGATGCTCCCAACTGTCAGGAGGTCCTTAAAGGATATATTTTTGCCTTGGTTCTATCCTACCATGGTGTTTCAGGATAAAAACAGCCGTTTCCATACATTCTACCTGTCATTCATACATATACTTCCCTGTCACGATGGGCTGAAATCGCTCTGAAACCACGGGTCACACAAAACTTTCCTCCCTTCGTGCTGTCAAGTCTTTCAGTCATGGTGACACAAAAGTTAACTAGCACAATATCTGCGTCATTGTCTTCATTTTTCTGCCCTTGCCAGTCTCTCTTGCCCCTGGGAGTCTGATAGTAAGAAAACCACTAGGCATATCAGTTAGATGCATTATCTGTAGAGGTACCAACTGACCCTACCATATGTATGTATATGTATATGTATGTGTATGTGTGTGTGTGTGTGTGTGTGTGTGTGTGTGTGTGTGTGTGTATGTGTATGTGTATGTGTATGTGTATATATATATATGTTCATGAAATTATCTAAAATTTGATGGGAGACATCTGTGGAGAAGCTATGTTGATTTCAGCATTTCTACATGTTATAATTTGCTCTTTGGGTCTTTTTCTGAATTATTAATTGGGATCACTCTGTACCATCTTTAGAGTTCTGTTTTAGAATTGAGTGGTATGTGTTGATCAAGGAGTATCTATTTTTCTTAATGCCCATCTTTCCTGCTTTGGTGAAGAAAACAGTTCGGTCTTGTTCTTTCAGATCATTGGTCAATCTGTGACATTTTATGTCCTGCTGGCTGCCTTCCACTTGACTTTGGCCTTAGCTGCTCATCTGTCCTCAGGCATTCTGTTCACGGTTGCTTTTCTCTGCACGCAGACTTCTTAGTATATGGGCTCTTCAGCTGATGACTCCTTAGAATGGGATGAAGTCATTAGGAAGTTGTCTGTGTTTCCAGAAGACTTGCAGAAGACTTGGATATTCTTATAAGAGTCACCATATATCACAGACTGTGCCAGTCACACACGTGGTGAACTCTCCTATTGAAATTCTAGGAGATATGTCTAAGTATGCAAAATTAAAATCAGGTAATAAACAATATACTTAGGCAGTCTGAAAATTACATCAAAACACTGAAAGATTTGGGCCTTTGTTCATGAAAATTTATTATATGGGAAACCTCAAATTTCCCTGTGAACTGAATTTTTTCTTGCTTTTCCTAAGGTTTTAGATTGTAAGATTATTACTGTACCACCATACATCTTCCACCTCAGATGTGTAGGCTTTGTCTGCTTTTCTTTCTTGACCATTTTCTGACTACTCTTTCCCCTAACACACTTCCTCAATGGATGGTAAGAGGTGTAGTAGAGAATGCTAACCTCCAAAAAGATTTTTTTTTTTTTAAACTCTTGGGGTTTTCTTACTTGGTGACATAGACGGAAAAAAAAAAAAGAAAAAAAAGAAATCAAAACGACACCTCTTTCTTCATTTTAAATGCTACTCCACCACTGTGATTGGGACTGATTTATGTCTCTGTTTAGGGTTTCAGAGCATGCTTAGCAGCTCTGTGAACTTGGGTTGGAGAACTGTGTTAGATTAAAAACAAATGCCAGCAATGAAGGCATCTTAGGAGTTTTTTCCTCTCTCCAGGAACATTTCAGCCCAGATTCTGTTTGAAGACATCACTGGATGTGTGGAATATCTGACCCTTAGGCTCCTGTGGTGCATCATGGGATGTGAAGTGTTTTGTAGGTGAGGGAAGGAGACTGACCATTTTTCTGTCACTCTGCAGTCTTTCTTCAAGCTAAATGGCATGCCTCCCTTGGCTAACAAAAGAAAAATAAATCTCTGAAAAAAATAAATACCTTTAAGAGAAAAGCTTTAATGTCTGTAATTAACTCACATTTTTTTAAATTAATGTTACTAGAAATTGACCTGAACTATAGTGAGTGTGTGTGTGGGGGTGGGGGGGGGTTGCGTGTCTATGTGCTCATATAAAAGAGAAGGACTAAAGGTTAAAATAAGTTATAAGGAGATTTGTTTTACTTTCAGAAAAGATTAATTTGGGAAGCCTTTCTTTGACACATTGCTAATAATTAAAGTAATTTTTTATTTTCTGTTTCCTTTCAGTAACAACCTCCCATCATTTAGCCCTCTTACAGAAAAGTAACCTTGAATCCCATTAACGCACATAATTCTTTATTAACAGAAATGAGAGAAGCAATGTGGCTTACTGTGGGACCTTTAGCATCATCTGAGTCTGTGTAATGTTGCAATGACCCTAGCTTTTAGGTTCCTGCTTTGCCTGACAGGGTCTTTAGTTGTGAAATCTGCCACCTGCACTTTCACCCGTACAGATAGCCATATCCTTCTAATAAGACTAAATTTTTGGAAATTATTGCCCGGCCATACTGCTCATTCAACAAATATGCTGCTGGGTTTTATGTGAGGTGCATAGAACACATAGTAAATAAACCTGGTTGCTTTGTTCCCTGGGCTCACTGGTAGCAAAGACAAAATAAACAAAATATGGTAATGACGTATTTCTAAGTGTGGGCAAAAAAAGCATCATAAATAAGGACTGGTCACACTAGAGTGCTTCCTCAGGGACATGTTTTCTACAGGGAAAGGAGCCTTCAATGGACTAAAAGAGTCCTTTCTAAGGAACTATCCAAGCTGATGGGAGCCTGGTGCTAGCCAATGGCATTCAATACAGCATGTATAGTGAAATGCCGTACATAAGAGAGAAACAGAAACCAAGCAGGATTTACTGGGAGAAAGAGGGATGAGAGAGGAATGGTGGTGGAGGAAACAACTGAATTTATTATATAAATGTGTGAAACCTCCAAATAATAGAAAGAGCAATATACAAACAAAACCTGAGTGAGCAGAAACACTGTGCATCTAGCTGATGACCTCCACATTGCAATGTCTAGGGAAAATCAAATTGTGAGCAGGTACTGTGATATAAGAAAGCAGCTTACACTTCATATATCCCCTGCACCTTCTGTCATGTGGCTTTGAAGCTCTACTTGGTAGAATTAGATTATATTTTTCTACTCAATTTGAGTTAGATTTCACCATATCATTGGCTTTGAGCCACGTAAAGCAGAAGGAAATAGCAGTGACCTCCACACTCATTACATGTTTCTTCCTATACTTTAAGGAAGATGAGCAAAGCCCAAAGTACTTTAGCCCAACCCGTAGTAAACACACATGGCACAGATGACCCACAGCCTATTATGCAAAGCTGATGGGATGGCCCCATTGTAGATCAGCTAATCTGTTATGTGGTGGTAGAGAGACCATGGTAGGTTGGAGCCAAGGGGGTTCATGGCAGGTATGAGAGAGAGACACACCATGCAGACACCTCATGTAGAGGATTTTATTGGGAGAAGCAAAGAAGGTATGCAGATTCCATCTCTGGAGATAAGAGAAGAAGATAGGAAGAGAGAAGAGATGGGAAAAGAGAAAGAGGAGGGTGATGTGGGAATGTCTTTCTGTATGCTGCGAATAGCAATCTTTAAATAAAGGAGCTGTTTTGGCCCATGACAGGCACCATAGAAAAAAGTAGGAGGAAGAATCAGAGCATAGGTGGGAGGAGCAGAGCAGAGTCAGACAGACTGAGCCAGAAGCCCAAAGGAGCAACATATAAGGAACACAGGTGAGCCACGAGTCATGTGGCAGGAAAGATTAATAGAAATGGGTTGATTTAAGATGTAAGAGCTAGCTAGCAATGTGCCTGAGCCATAGGCCAAACAGCATGAAGTAAATATAAGTGTCTGAATCATTTTGGGGGTGCAGCAGTGGGTGGCTAAGGGGTCTGGGTTGCAGGTCTTTGAGTCTGGGCCTCAGGCTGCCTGGGACCGAGAAATCACATTGTAACAGATGGTGTCCCTGGGTGGGCAAATATCCACTTAAAGCCTGAGAAGGTTTAAAAAGAGTTCTAGTTCACAGAAATTGAGCCAAAGTAGCTTCCAAATTGTGTATGTGAAGCAGGTCATTGTACAGAGAGAGTATGGCATCCAGCCACATTCAAAATGGCGCCAGCAGACTGGCTGCAGGCAGTGTAAGCTGTAATCAAGCCAGTTCCTGAAAGCTCACAGAAGATTCAGTACCATGTTATTGGTTTAAGGTTTCTGCTTATTTTGAACAAAAAGGAAACAAAGACGGTTTCATAGTAGCAGCATTTTCCTGGGTGTGCTCTGTTTGCTGGCCACAAACAGATGCGGTCCCTTTAAGAGAACTTACTGATTAACTATGCAGCTCTTTAAGAGAGTATATTTTAAAAGCTCTTATGGTTGAAAGATGATTAAAGATTCACAATAAAACAGATAAAAAGAAAAACCTGTAAATGGGTTACAATGTGTGTAAAAGGTACATAGGCTTCAGAGAGAAAAGAAAGAGGATATAAAAATTCTTTAAAAGAAATAGAGTAATAAAAATATAATAAGCCACATAAAGATGGAAAAGAGACACAAAATCTGGATTTTGGTTGTTATTGTGTTTTCTTTTAATTTTTAATTGTTAATGAGCTAACTGTAGAAAGAATGGATTGCAAATACAAAGGTTACTAAGTTAAACAAGAATATATATTTTAAAGGTATTTTGATTTTGAAATTTGTGTTTAAGGATTTATTGCTTTGGAAGAGTTCTGCTTTTGTTTCCACAGAAGATGAGAACCTATGGATTGCTTCCAGAAAAATATGTTTTCATCAACCAAGACCCCCTGAAAAAATCTCAGATGAAAAGAGATGGCCATATCAGTCAGATACAGGGCCACAGACTATGATCCAGTCTCAAGAACCCATGAGATTTTCAACACCCCTTAATCAGCAGGAAGTAGTAATGGAAAACTATGCCCAAATTCCTAAAATATTGTTTCTAAATGTTTGTTTTCATTATAAATAGTTAATGGTCATAATTAATCTCTTTGTAAGAAGAAAAGGGGAATATGGTATATGAATAATTTTTAAAAACTTAGATTATTGAATTTACTTAGATCAGGAAATCAGCTGTTAATCTCAAAATATTTTGCATTGGTGGGGACTTTGGTTTACTGATACAAATTTAAGGTCAATTTTGTTATACTGAATGTATTTTTCTACTCTTGTTTATGATATGATGTTTATGTTACTGATTAAAATTGTAATGTATAATTAAGAAATGCATGTTAGTTAGATTTTTAGGTATACAAATATATATATATATATATGTATATATGTATATATATATATGAAGATATATTTTTGGATGAGATTGATTAACATATAAACTATTAGACTTTTAAATAAAAGATTTTTTTTGGCATGTGGGTAGCCTTCATCCAATCAATTGAAATTATTAAGAAAAAAAATAAATGGAGACTCCAGAGAGAAGAGATTCTAACATTTTTTGCTTGGGAGAGTTCAGACTTCTACTGTGTCATCTACTGATTGGATAACCGTATGATCCCATTCATCCCTCCTTGTCCAGGTAAGTTTCTTGTTTTGTTGTTAAGAGTGAGTCTTACTATGCAGCCCTTGGCTATCCTGAAAGTTGCTATGATGATTTTCAGGAAAGAAGTGAGATGAAAGGAGGGAGTATTCAAGTGTTTGTATTTGTGTATTCCATATACACTAATCCTTTCTAGCTGATGTTCAGTAAACCTGCCCCTAGATAATAATATTCTTTCTCTTATTTTAAAGACTTTACAGACAAAAACATCATAATAAGGCTACAGAATTATATTTAAATAATTAAAGACAAAGCCAAACTAAAAATCTTCTCATGCGTTTTCTAGTTATATCTAATCAAAGAGCATTTTTGAACTCCTCTTCCTCTTCTTCCTCCTCCTCTTCCTCTTCCTCTTCCTCCTTCTCCTCTTCTTCTTTCTCCTCCTCTTCCTCCTCTTCTTCCTCCTCCTCTTTCTCTTGCTCTTCTTCCTCCTCCTCTTCCTCCTCCTCTTCTTCCTCCTTCTCCTCCTCTTCCTCCTCCTTCTTCTTCAGTCTCCATAGGACTTTCAGTTTTCTTTATCATTTGGTAGGGACAAGTACTTTAAATGCTAACCATGTGTGCCACAGGATACTATGACTGGAGTTCAGATTTAACCTTACATTTGTCAAGGAGACACTGATCTGTACTTCACTCTGCATCTGCTAAATCCCTACTATTTAGATTTAAATTTCTTTAAATGAAGGAGCATTACACTGTAATGGGCAGGCACCCCTAACTTTAGTGCTCCAGACACCCCAAGACCATGGCTAATGACCACTGTTAACTTTAAAGAAAAAGAGAGTTTAATGACTATGAATGATATACCGGTATACACACATGTGTGGGCTCAAGGCACTGTGGAAGCCAAGAGCACTGACTGCTTTCAGAGTAGAATTCTTATACTGCACTCTGAGTAGAGGAGGCGGTATGGGCGGGCTCGGTGTGATAACAGGGCGGGGCCAAAGATCAGCTGAGGATGGAGCTTAGGAAAGCAGGCAGGCTGGTGTATTTCCTGTGAAACAATAGTGTCTTGGGCAAGCAGAGACCACCTGAGGATATTCATTTCTTGGAGCAATGGTCACAATGGGTACATTGTGCAAGCTTCAGAAAGTTCCAGGTGGGTCTCAGGAATTCAGGAAGTATCTCTCGGGTGGTCTGGCTCAGGCTGCCGGGTGTGTCCCATTCAGCCATCAATTCTGTGAACAAAGCTTTTCTGAGAAACAGCCATCTAATTTAGTGATACAATGAAGCAGAAACTCTGTCAGCCTTGGCTAGTTTCAGAGACCTCAGGAAGGTAGTCAAGGGGAAAGAATCAAATAGGATTTTTCTATCTTCACAACACAAATTCTGGATGTAGAAAAGAAAGCAATGTGGCATGATGGAATACCAAATTAGAAAAATTAGGAGAACATTTGATGTAGGTGATTGATGACATCAATCAATCAATCAATCTACTTGGTGGTCTTTTACAGAGTTGCCTTCACTTTTGGAAGTTCAGGTGCTGTTAGCTGTCACATCCAGAAAAGGAAAAAAAATATTGAATACTTTTATTGAATAGAATAATATTAGTAACTTATTGAAAATCTTTAGCCTTGGGTATTTTTACCCTATAAATTTTATCAACTAACTTTTTATGGTTCTATAGTAATGGTTGGGTAAAGATTTTTGTTACAATAAGGTTTCTTGGCCCAGGGAGGCCAGAGGCCCAGACCCACAGACCTGCAGCCCCAGACTCCTTAGCCTCCCACTGCTGATCAGGCCCCAGAAATGATTCAAACTTATATTAAGTTCATGTTGTTTGGCCTATGGCTCAGGCACATTGCTAACTCTTTCTTCTTAACTCAACCCATTTTCATTAATCTGTCCTGCCATGTGGCCAGTGGCTCACCTGTGTTCCTTACATGTTTCTTCTTTGGTGGCTGGGTCAATCTGTTCTGACTCCGCCCTTCTCCTACCTATGCTCTGATTTTCTCTCCTACTTTTTCTATGGTGCCTGTCATGGGCCAAAACAGCTCCTTTATTTAAAAATTGATGTTCACAGCATACAGAAAGACATTCCCATATCACCTCCCCTTTCTGTCTAGTCAAAAAGGAAGGTTTTATTTTTAACATAGCAAAATTACATATAACAAAATAGCCATCAAACAAGAATTACAGTTACAATACCTTGTAGGTGAAGTTTACTTAGAAGGCACCAGTGTAGGGTAGATATTTATTAAAATATAAACCAACACTCACGGGACAGGTAACAGTTTATAGTAGCACCTGAACAGGGACTAGAGTCTGGAACGGTGGACAAGCAGTGGACAGATGATGGATTCCGATTCTGTCTCTCCAACAACCAGGAACCAGGAAGCGAGCCCTCGTGTCCCAGAAGCCTCTTATCAATGGGGTGGGCCACACACCCTCCAGGTTGGCCACATCCCTCCAGGAGCTCGGGACCCTGGATAAGCATCTTAGGATCTTATCAGCTGACACCTGAATCCTACTACAATACCTAGTTTATTTTTATTTAGCAAAATTTAAAAAATACTCTATCATCTAGCTTATCCTTGTGAATCTAAAGTTTTATATCCAGTATACCTTTCAAATGACTAAGAAAAACTATACCTATAGCTATCTAATCTTCAACTCTGAATAGCCTGGGATGTCAAAGACCACAGAAGGATATATTTACCCAAAGAAACTGGAAGTGCAAGCAACTTCCAAAATCTAGACATGACAGAGATGACACCTATCTGTCTGGACAGTCACCCAAAGTTCCTTTATAAAGTTGGGGCATCCATCTTCAGCCTACAGGCCCAGTCTTTTTTCATTTCAGTGAAGCAGGAAATCTGCTATGCTTATTCTGGTATCGTTCATCAGTTGCTTCTCCTCAAGTCCTGAAGCATATCTGACAGTTTTCTCTGCAAAGCAGGAACCTGAATGACCATCTCAGCTTGTTCTGCCAAAGTTCAGAGATCACTTTCCTATGGGTCCTGCATATCCAGTTTAAACAGCATCCTGTCAAGCAGTCTATACAAGAATATGTTCTTGTCCAGTGGCTAACCATTGCCACAAAGAAAGTAAATTCCACATAGAGTTTCTTTGATGCACATTTTTCTTTTGAAGTAGATTGGTGATGCTGGGAGCAGATCTGTCTCACTGTCCAGAAAAGTCTAAGTTCTTAAAAATATTTTAAAAGCCGTGTTTTGTAGGTCTTAGAAGTGTTTGAAGATTACCTATCTAATTGAATTATATCTTTGTATACCTAAAAATCTAACTAACATGCATTTCTTAATTATATGTTACCATTCTAAATCAGTTACACAAACATTGTACCTTAAACAAGAGTAGAAAAATACATACAGTATAACAAAATTGACAATTAATTGTATCAATAAACCAAAATCCATACCAATTTAAAATATTTTGAGATTAACATCTGATTTTCTGATTAAAGTAAATTCAATAATCTAATTTTTTAAAATCACTCATATACCATATCCCTTTTTTCTTCTTAGAGATTAACTATGACTATTAACCACTTATAATGAAAACAAGCATTTATAAACAATATTTGGGGAATTTGGGTGTAGCTTTTCATTACTACTTCCTGCTGATTGAGGAGTGTTTGCAATCTCACGGGTTCTTGAGACTGGAACATCTTAATCTGCACCCCTGAAACTGATGTGACCATCTTTTCCCATCAGATTTTTTCAGGGGATGTTGGTTGATGAAACCATAATTGCCTGGAAGCAATCCACAGGTTCTCATCTTCTGTGGAAACAAAAGCAGAAATCTTTCAAAGCAGTATATCTTTAGACACAAATTTCAAAGTCATGATACCTTTAAAATATATACTCTTTTTTTAACTTATCAGCCTTTGCAATCCATTGTCTTTCTGTAGTTAGCTCATTAACAGTTAAAAAATTAAAAGAAAACACAATAATAACCATAATCCATATTCTGTGTCTATTTTCCATTTTTATGTGGCTTATATTTTTATTACTCTATTTCTCTTTTTTATGGACTTTATCTTCTTTCTTTTCTTTCTGAAGCCTATGTATATTTTACACACATTATAACCTGTTTACAAGTTTTTTTTTTATCTGAATCTGTTTTATTATGAATCCTTAATATTTTCCAACCACAATGCTACCACTCTCTTAAAGAGCCACATAATTTTTGCAGAGAAAGCTGAATCAACAAGTTCTCTTAAAGGGGTCATGTCTCTGTTCACCGCCAGCAAACAGAGCAGACCCAAGAAATGCTGCTACTAAGAAACCATCTTTAACTCTGTTTCATTTTTGTTCAATATAAATGTAAATCTTAAATCAATCACATGCTGCTGAGTCTTCTGTAAGACTTTAGAAACCTGCCTGGTTGTAGCTTATATTCCCTGCCACAAATCCTTTGAATGTGGCCCGAAAGCCACACTACCCTTGTACAATGACCCACTTCAGATATACAATTTGGAAGCTGCATTTGCCTAGTTTCTGTGATCTAGAGCCCTTTCTAATATTTCCCTGGATTTATGTGGGTTTTTAGCCCATGTTGGGATTCTCTCTGATTCAATAAGGTTATAAATCTCACTTTCAATATACCAAATACAGGATTAATACTTATTGGAAAGTAATTTAACACTCATGATCACAGGTTACACCTTAGGAAGATACTTGAGCGATTGGATGGTCCAGGCGATGGATGCTGATCTAATCTCTCAAGAAGGCAGGAACAAAACGGGCTGTCCCAAATCCCAGCAGCCCCTTTGGAATGGGGCTGGCCACATCCCTTTCAGGTACCCAGGGCTCTGGCTATATGCCTTCCAACCTTATTAGATAACACCTGAATCTCACCACAGGTTTTTGTTATAGAATATTATTTTAAGATGTGTTATATTTGTTTATGCTGTAGATGTTTCCTTAATGATGCAAATATGTAATCTTTTATGTTGTATATGTTTAACTCTGTGAAGCTGCGTTGAAAAAATGTTTTCCTGTCTAAAATACCTGTTAGTCTAATAAAGAGGTGAACAGCCGATAGTAAGTCAGGAGAAAGGATAGGTGGTACTGGCCGGCAGAGAGAATAAATAGAAGAAGAAATCTGGAAGAAAACAAGAGAGAAGAAGGAGTGAAAAAAAGAGGGACCAGCTACCAGTCATACAGCCAAACATGAAATAAGAAGCAAAGAAACTATATAAAAAATTAGAGAAAGGTAAAGGCTCAGAGGCAAAGTGTAGATGGGATAATTTAAAAAAAGCTGGATATCAACAAGCCAAGCTAAGACCAAACATTTATAATTAAGAATAAATCTTCCTGTGGGATTAATTTATGAGTTGGGTGGCAGTCCCCACCCAAAAATGATACCAACAACATTTCTTAGTTACATTTAAATTGTGTCAAGCTAAATCTAATTCACAGAAAAAGTTAGAAAATTACTCATAAAAACAATTGACCAACTTTGCTTTTCTCTCTCTATAAAGCTGTTTTATGTTCTAAACCCTGTGATTAATCCAGAGATCAAGGATTCCAACTGCTCTAGAATTCAGGTTAGTAGATGCTTAAAAAGAAGAACAATACTATCATCGGTTTTCTAGATCTCTGTACTGTAAAGGCTCTGGAAATGAGAAGGCTAAGGACAGACAGGGAATATGAACAATGTCTTCCTTTTCAGTCCTTCCAACCTCCCCATGGCCTCGTGTCCACTCTCGTTTCTCTGCTGAACAATCGCCAGCTGCCCCACTTGGATCTTGAAGACTAAAGCTGAAGAATTCTATGTGGTACAGAGACCAATAGCCAAACACTGGTGGTCAGAGAACCACGTAGGAAGAGAACAAGATCCAAAAAGCCAACTAAGAAGCAGGGCTCATAGAGCTCAAAGAGCCTAAAGCAGAAGTCACCGAGACTGTAGGAGTCTGTGTTAGGTTCTCTGCAAATATGTTGTGGTTGTTTAGCTTAAACTTTTTGTGGAACCCCTAACAGTGAGAGGCAGTGTATCTCTGACTCTTTGCCTGCTCTTAGAACCTTTTCTCCTACTGGGTATGAGGGTTTGTGCCTAGTAATTTTGCGTCTTGTTATGCCAAGATCAGTTGATATCCCTGAGAGAGCTGTTCTTTTATGAAGGAAAACAGAAGAAGTTGATCTGTAGGAGAGGGGAGGTGTTGGTGGGGAATGGATGGAAGATGTGGTTGGTATGTATTGTATGAGAGAATAGACAAAAAATGAAAAAAAAAAAAACGGAATTTATCCAGGATTGATGGTAGATCTTGGTCCTTTGCTTCTACATCCTACAAAAGTTCTTTCAAGAATAACAAAAAATGTCTTGCTCTGGGTGTGGCAGTGCACACCTTTAATCTCAGCACTTAGGAGGCAGAGGAAGGCCAATCTCTGCAAGTTTGAGAACAGCCTGGACTATAGAGAAAGTTTCAGGACAGCTGGAGCTATTTCACAGAGAAACCCTGTCTAGAAAAACAAAACAAAGGAAATAACAAGGCTCTTGGCTAAAGAGAAAGATATTACAATGCAGTGGACGGACATTACATTAGAAGTCACAATCCTATGCTATAATCTTTATTTACTAATATAATTTCTGTAAATTATAGACTGGTGGCAGGAAGTTGGACAGGTACCCCTGTGATTTATGGGTACCACAAGAAAATAACCTGTGTCCTCCAGCTTCTTTGTATCAATACTGTTAATTAAATTATTTATTTGATATGATTTGGTCTTCACTCAGGAACCTATCGTCTCCCTTCCTCTCTGTGTCAATTTTGTTTGATAGGCTGTGTTTTAGCAATTTGCCATAGAACAGCTTGCTATTCATAGGTCCAGAGGAGTCACTCACCAGGCCAGGAAAAAATTCTCTTAAAAACAGAATGATGATGAATCTCCTTATTCTTTATTATAATACAAAGATTAAAAAGATTAAAACCAGTGCAAGTATTTTGCACACATGCATTTTGCATTGTCCAATGTTGGCCACTAGTACCAACAAAACATAGGAATAGTTTTCTTCTGACCTTTAGGGAAAACACTCCACTTACAATCACAAATGTGTTACTGTGCTCAATGTTTTACCTGCTTTATTCCACAAGTCAACTATAAAGACTTAACTGATAGACCCATCTCAGATTGTACCCTTGAGTAGAAACTGCATTAAACAATGAACCCTTATAAAAGATCTTGAAAACACAGGAAGTATTTTTTTTCTAACTGTAAAGTGCAGGGCATGAAAAACTTTCATTGTAAGACAAAATGAATACATGCCAGTAGCAATGACAGGTATAAATTAAGATCACATTCTTCAAATTATAAGTTTCAGTGAGATAAATGTGGCATTCAGTGGAGACCTTTATTTTACTCAGTGCCTAGGACAGAGTAGGCACCTAGTAAACACAATTTTAAAGGACATAAAATGATGTTCTCCAGACACATGGGTGAACACAGGTGGACAATGGCTCTCCATGCTGTTACCACTCTATGACATACATGAATGGCCACATTCCTCTTGATTTTGGTTTAGTTTTTATTCACAGTGTTACTAAATAGCTTTTAAAAGCAAATCACAAGACACACAACCTTTCTAAACTCAGAATGAAAGACCTGGTAGTTCAGAGGAACTAAAGCAACTACCCCCTCTCCCCCAAGGAGTGCCACCAGAAGGAGCCCTCTGGGAATACCCGTCTTTCCCCTTGCCCTCTTCTGCCTCCCCTCTCTCCTGTTCTAGTTACATAGAAAATATCTACATAGTAACCATTTGGGGGTAGAAATGTCTTTAAAAGCTGCTGGCTCAGAAGATTGTAGCTCTGTGCCATTGGACCACATTGCAGCTGTTAAGTCCCATATGCAAGTGAGAGAAGCAGGGTATGAAACAGGGAGAGGAAGATCTTTGCTCTAGGCAGCAGAGCGATAGGTGGAAGGGGTGGAGTTGAAGCAGCCCCTGTCTGCAATTGCAGAAACAGACAAGACATTCATATTTAGGGGAAATTTCACCTGGCATCTGGCCATGGATATTTGGGGCTCAATCACATCAGACCTTTCAATCAGAGTGAGTGACTTCCCTGAAGAAATTAATATCTATAATGCAATCCTAAGAGCCTGTCTGGGGAATAGACACTGGAGGAAGATGAATCAATCTTGCATCAGGAATCTAACAAAGACTTCTATCACCTTGACTTACCTCACAGTCTGAGTAGGCAGGTTTCTACCTGCCTACATTTATAACAGTGAAAAGCCATGGTTCAGATCAAGTGAATCAAATAGCTTGAATGTAATCTTGCCTTGATTTGAATATTTGTCTTCAACCACACAGCTCCCTTCTGGTAATCCTTTCTGTCGAAGAAATGACTGATTGACAGCAGAAAATGCTTTCTAGCTCCAACATGTTTTTTTTGCCTGTGTTATCTATGAGTCTGTAACTTGCCCTGATGCAAAAAAAAAAAAAAAAAAAAAAAAAGGTTCAGAGAAGAGGCTATCCTGGCAAAAAGGCATGCATGGAAGCTCCTATCTATTTATGAAGTCAGATAGACACATATACCTTTTGTATTTGAGAGGAACTCCTTAATCCATTATGGACAAGGTATATTATGCTGTAAAATTAATCTTTTATCCAACAAACAAAAATGTTGTCATTTAAGAAATTGCCCTTTATTTTACTCACTGTTCTATGACTATGAGGACACATCGTGACCATGACAAGAAAGTATTTAATTGGGGGTTTGCTTATAGTTTCAGAGGCTTTCATTATCAGTCTGTTGTTAGCATGGTAGGGATGGCAGGGAGCCTGGCAGTAAGCAGGCACAGTGCTGGAAAAGCAGCAGAGATGTTGCTATATCCTCATCTATAGGTCAGGAGAGGGAGAGACTGAGCCTTGTATAGGCTTTTGAAACCTCAAAGCCCACCCTGAGTGACAGTGACACACTTCCTCCAACAGAGCCACAAGTTCTAATCCTTCTAATCCTTTTGAAGAGTCCCTGTCCCTAGTGACTAAGCATTCACATATGAATCTATGGGGAGGGGGGGGGTGGCAGGGAATTCTCATTCAAATCAGCACAGTCTTTTAAGTAGTTAATTGGTTTTTATCTAAATGAATGAGTTATTGTTTTAAAAAAATAAATTTAATGACAACCATCTACACTCTGGTTCATTTACATGTTTAATGTGAAGAATTACCATCTATTTAACCATAACAAAAGCTACTTTAGACACATTTGTATGTTGATTTTCTCTTACAAAACTTATTAGAAGGTTCAGATATATTAATTAATGTACCTATTCCTCTTGATGCCTTGGTGTAAGGATTCTCAAAAAAAAAAAAAAAAAAAAAAAAAAAAAAAAAAAAAAAAAAAAAAAAAAAAAAGTTCTAAATATTCTGCACTGGAATTGTTGAAAACTTCAATGAAAATTTCCAGGCCTACGTCAGTCCTCTGAAACAGAGGCTCTGGTTCCATTTCAGTAAGCTTTGCCAGATGAAGCACCTTAGGCTTTCAGAATTCCCTTACAACAGTAAATTTTGCCTAAGTGAGAGAGATCTGGCTATAACCCAGAGATTTCTGGCCAGGAGAACCAAGCCATATTTCAAGAAGAAGCTTTGTGAACTTATACACTTAAAAATGCTAATTTCCAATATTATATTGGAGGAATTTACCATATTAATGATTTATTGGCACAATTGACTAGGTGTTGTAAGATAAACAATTAGCAAAAGTAAAGGATATATGTGTTCCCTTGTGTAAAGTCTGAAAATGATAATCACACCACTGGAAAAGCTGCATTCCTGTAGATTTACTTCATAGAAGGGTTTTCTGTCTCACTGAACATGAAGACAAGGAGCTCAGCAGCATTCTGATCCTATGCCTGTTAAATAAGACTCCTTGTGTGTATCGACTGCTGTACTCAAGCAGTTTTATAACATTACTATCGTGGAATAAATAAAACAAAATTGAAAAAGATGGTTGTGTTTCTTAGCCTGACCATCAGACTATTGAAATAATAGACCTCAAGAAGTTGGACATCCCCCCAGGAATCTCATGCTAGAAGAGAATGGCCAAAGCATGGCATTAGCCAGACAAGAACCTTGGCTTCTATTAAGAGTTTTCACACAGTCCTGATGGCTTGTCAGACCACCTAGAAGAAAGGTATCACACCTGGACCAGGACTGCTCAGATGTGCATATCCCTTGTCCTCTTTAAACTTTAGGACTCAAATATGGACTTGAAGTTGGGGGTCACTGCGTCCCTTCATCCTTCTTCCTAAAGCCACCACATTGAATGAATACCCTTTCTGCATTTTACTATTAATTTGGCTGTCATTAGATTTCTCCAGGACAGGTGGCTGAACCTAATGGCTTCTTGGAGTATAGACTGTAATGCCAAATTCAGTATTAATAGAGAATTCTAGAATTTTCCATCTGGAAATTAGTATGTAGTCAGGAAATCCTTTTGGAATTTTTTTTTAAGGGTCAGCAGTTTTTATATAAATAACATAAGAAATCAGACATCAGCTCTGAGATAGCCCAGAACCCACCTGCCCTGCAATAGCAAGTGTGGCAGCTCTCAGCCTCCATTTCTACTATAACCAGTAATGAGTACAGTAGCCTCTGGCAAGAAACAATTCTGGTTTTAATTAAATTTAGGTGAAAGTACAATGTGAAGAACCAGAAAGGAATTTGTTCAGTTTCAGAAGGCTGAAGGCACATTTTGAGGAAGGAAAATAACTGACAAGAAGTATCTAATAGTCAAATTACAATACAGCATATTCTGAGAGTAAAGGCTGTAACTGTTAGAACATTAACGGTAATGGTGTAAGTGTAGGACATGAAAAGAGAGAGGTTAGGGAGTCATCACTCATAGGGGAGGTCATTGCATTTTGAAAGTACAAAGATGGGTAGCATTTATCAGCCTGGAATGAGACAAGCTAGAACTTGAAATTGGAGAGTTGAGAATTGCAAGCAGGCCATCCGACAGTCTTGTAAACATGGGAGATATGTGGTTCTTAGAGTCTCAAGTTAGTTGATGGAAACATAAATGGAGGACACAGAAAAACATGTGCATTGAAGGACAGATAAAGGACAGATTCCAGGCATGAGCAGCTCCATCCAGCACACGGAAGTCCTAGCACCCAGAGTTCTGTACCTCAGCAGACTACCAAGTGAGAAAAGGAAAAAAGAAGGATCTTCATTCTCTGTGGCAGACAAAAAAGGACCAGGACAACCAGGAAAGACACCGGATCCCTTTGTCTGGCCTTGTTTTGGAATCCCCACCTGAGAGTGCTGGCTTCCTGCCTACTTGCCAATGGACAAGCTGCCTCTTCCCTCACAGAATTCTCAGACACTTCCCTTTGTTTTTGTAAACAAAAAAGGTGATTGCCAAGCAGGAGAAAATCCAGCGGCAGCTTAAGATCAAACTAATTAGAAAAAAGTGATTCTCAAGGAGACTCGGTTAATTCCGGGTCTAGGAGGGCAAAACTTGCAAATAGCACTAGAAAAGATGGACATTCATAAACAACAAATAATACCAAAAAAGATGAGTAGGCAGAGAATAGTAAAAATTGTAGAAACCTAACATTTTTCTAAAACTAAAGAAAAATGTAGTGAATGAAAGGGTAGAAAAAGATTACCCAGTACATCTAGGATAAACATGAAAAAGAATTGAAAACACAGAGAAATACCTCAGACATTCATGAGTCCCTAGTGCAGCGACTATATTATTATTATAATACCTCTGTTTACACCTAGTATTATTTTGTCCAGAAATTTTACAGCCCCAAATACATTGTATCCTAGCACTCAACAATGAGATAAGCAGGGCATCAACACAACAGACAGCTTCATCTCTGTTAACTGTTTAGGTGCTAGAAAGTATCAGAATAATGCCTTCAAGGTTTTGAGTGGAATGTGCTTCCAGCTGAGAATCCCAAAGATGTTAAATCATTTTTAAAAAATACATTTTTCAGGACTTCCAAAAATATAAGGCCCCTGAAAGATGCCTTCTGCTGCCTTCTGTTTCTTTAAAAATGGGGTGTTGGGATTGGCTAAGAGCACTTAATAGTTCTTGCAAAGAACCTGAGTTTGGTTCCCAACTTCCACATCAGGTAGCTCAAAACCAACTGTAACTCTAGTTCCAGAGGATCCAATAATCTCTTCTGGCTAATACTGGCTCCTGCATGTATGTGGCACACATACACTCTCTCACACACAAAAGTAAATAAATAAATAAATAAATAAATAAATAAATAAATAAATAAATAAATAAATAAATAAATAAATAAATAAATATTGTATGAGTGAGTGTGGGTGCATGTGTGTCACGGGGCACATGTGGAGGTCAGAAGACAACATTCAAAGATTGAATTTAGGCAATCAGATTTGCCTGGCCAGCACTTTGGCTGAGTCATCTCACCAACCCTCCCTAACCCTCTCCTGCTATTTCTTAGTATTGAGTATATATATGTTATCTCACGATGATTATACATTAAACCAAGACAGCGGTAAACAAGATCTAAGAGACAGATGACCACCCAGCTTTTCAGGGAACTGAGCAGGAAGCAGCTGGAGAATGAAACCAGACCCCATGCAGCAGGATAATGGATAGCTTAGAAAAAAGAAAGACAAGAAAAGAGAGATTTAGTGCAACCCTTACGGTGTTAAAAGATGTTAGTGGGCAGAGTGCAAACAATGTAAGGGGGACACACCTAGGGACTGTCAACATAGTACACAAAATAAGAAGCAAACATTAGTGATAGTACCCTGTTTGGCTCTGCGGTCAACACTTTCATATTGTCATTTATGTAAAAAACGATTAACAACCTTCAACTTCAATATACAACCTCGAGATAGTTTACAACTGTTAGTCACTGTGGTATTTTGAAAGAAATTGGCCCCAAAGAGAGTGGCACTAATGGGAGGCATGCCTTGTTGGAGGAAGAGTGTCATTATGACGGTGTGCTTTGAGGACTCTTTGCTCAAGCTTCATTCAGGGTGGCAGTCAATTTTCTGTTGCCTCTGCATTGAGAGGAGACATAGGACCCCAGCACCACATCTGCTTGTGTGCTGTGATGTCCCACATGCTAATGATAATTGACTAAACCTCTAGAAATCTAAGCAAGCCACCTCAATTAAATGTTTGTATTTATAAGAGTTGCTGTGGTCATGGTACTTCTTCAGGATAAAAACCCTAACTAAGATAAACATGTATTAAAACTCTTACTGGTGTGTGAACCTAGATATTTGTTTAATTACGTTTACTGAAATTCCCCTTTGTAAATTCATAAGTCCTCAAAAGGTATATAATAAGATATATAATAAGATTATATTATATATACAGTATAAGATTTATGAATAGCACAGAGTAAAATGCTCTCAACCTTGACTATATATATACACATATATGTGTATATATTAAATATATATTATATGTATAATATATATATATATATATAGAGAGAGAGAGAGACAGAGACAGAGAGAGAGAGAGAGAGAGAGAGAGAGAGAGAGAGAGAGAGAGAGAGAGAGAGATATGAATACTTGAAAGGGTGTAAAAATCCGGAATTGCAGTAAGAAAACAAAGCTTATAGTTTTTTAAAAACAATGAACAAAGCCTACTATGAGAAAGACAAAAATGTTAAAGATAAATGTGTAAATGAGTTGAATTGTAACACATAAGAAGCTAATAATGTGATCCTGAGAAATTAGAATCCTCCACCCCTGACCTATAATTAACCCATGTGCTGTTTTCTGAAGCAGAAACTTTCCGAAGTTGCACAATGTGCACATTGTGACCATTGCTCCAGGAAATGAATGTCCTCAGGTGGAGTTACTCTATCACCTGGCCTCCTGTTTGCTATTGTTTCACAGGAAATACTCCTGCCTACCTGATCACCTTTGGCCTGAAGCAGACCTTTGGCCCTACTCTGTTGTAACTTCCCTATCTAAGGAACCCAGCTGTGACCCCTCCCCTACCTGAAGAACTGTATAAAGAAACTAACCCTAAAGTGGCTTGGAGCTCATGGATAAGCTTCTGTGGCCATGAGTCCGCACGCGTGTGTATCAGTATATCATTAAACTTTCTTTTTCTTTAAAGTTAACAGTGGTCCATAGTCGTGGTCTTAGGGCATCTTGGTGCCCGCCGGTTATAGTTGGAGGTCTCACTGAAATCCGTGCTTCATAGTGGACCCCTGGACCTGGATTAGGTGAGTGTGGAACTGGCAGTGGCTGCCGATCAGGGGTGCAAGTCTCTCTCAGCTGCGATGGACAGACGTGTTGGGCGGGTTGCAAAGCCACAACTCTCCAGAGACGCCCCGGAGTCTGGGGGTGACTGAGGATGCTTGGAAACCCATCTGTAGGTCGAGTTAGACTCTGACCATCTGTCGCCAGTTTGCAGTTGAGCTCGTAGGTCGTAGGTCCAGACCACTAGGTATTATTTTTTTTTTCCGCTGCTGCTGCTCGAGGCGCATCTGGCTTTGTTCCTCTGTCAGTCTGTTCAGTGTCCTTATCTTGCTGTTTGTGTACTTGCTCTGGTCCGAGATGGGCCAGAAGACATCTACTCCTCTGTCCCTTACTGTCTCTCATTGGTCTGATGTTGTTGGTCGTGCCTCCAACCTTACTGTCTCTGTTAAAAAGGCTAAGTGGAACACTTTCTGTTCGGCGAATTTCGGTGTGGGATGGCCCCCCACAGGCACTTTCCATCTAGACACCATCCGAGCAGTCAAAGCTATTGTCTTCCATCCAGGTCCCCACGGACACCTGGACCAGCAAGTGTACATTTGGGTCTGGGAGGACCTGGCTGAAAACCCTCCCGATTGGGTGCAGCTGTTCCTACCTCCTCCACCAACTCCCTTGATATCAGGCTCCTCTGCAACTATGCTTCCTCTTAAATCCCCCTCTAAGCCCTCTGCCTACGCCCAGATGGATCTTCTCATGCTCAATGGGACACCTCCTCCCTATCCGACAGGACCCCCAGAAGCTCCCCCTGCCCAGGCACAATCCTAATTATTGAGTTAAAAGCTAGCATAAAGTTTTAGAGATCTGAAAGAGAGCTGACAACAGTAAGGATAGTTTCCTTTGAGGGTCAGGGAAGAGATCTTAGGTGGGAGTAGGGAGGGGAAGAGACTATTATTCTGGGTTTTTCATGCTTTGTTTTCATTTCATATTTCTTTTTCTTATTTAAAATTTTTTTAACATGCCCACCACTGTCCCCCCTCCCTTCTCCCTCCCACTCCTCCCCCAGATTCACACCCCCCCCTAACCATTTCTCAGAGAGGGTATGGACTCCCAGGCTAAGTCAATGCAGTGTAGCATATCCAGTTGAGGTAGGACCAAGCTCCTCCCCACTCCAGTATCAAGGCTGAACAAGGTGTTCCTCTGGAGGGAATGGGCTCCTAGAAGCCAGTCCATGTATCAGGAATAAATTCTG
Source organism: Phyllotis vaccarum (assembly GCA_033318265.1). Taxonomy (NCBI): domain Eukaryota; kingdom Metazoa; phylum Chordata; class Mammalia; order Rodentia; family Cricetidae; genus Phyllotis; species Phyllotis vaccarum. The sequence continues at coordinate 53,963,666 of JARWLC010000014.1, forward strand.
GTCCCACTGCCAGAGGCCCCATACTGTACATGCTATTCAACTGTCATCCACACTCAGAGGGCTTAGTTCAGTCCCATGGTGGTTCCCCAGCTATTAGTGAGTTAGTGAGTTCTCAATAGCTCAGGTCATCTGTGTGTTTCCTCATCATGATCTTAACCTTTTGCTCATACAGTCTCTCCTCCCTCTCCTGAGCTAGACTGGGAGCTTGACACAGTGCTTAGCTATGGATCTCTTCATCTGCTTCCACCAGTTGCTGGATGAAGATTCTGTAATGACAATTAGGGTGGTCATCAGTTTGATAGTTGGGGAAGGCTAGTTTACATACCCACTCCACTATTGCCAGGAGTCTTAGCTGGCAATAGTCAATGTCATCTCACTAGGTCATCTTTGTGAGTTTTTGAGTATTTCTATAGCATTAGGTTTCTCTCTAATTGCACAATGGCTCCCTCTATCTATTTCATTGTTCTCTCTCTCTGTCACTATGCCAACTCTACCATTCCATCCCTGTTCTCTCCCCACCTCTTCTTACCTCCTCCCTCCTATAGTCCCAATTTACTTAGTAGATCTTTTCCATTTTCCCTTCCCAGAGGCATCCATGGATGTCTCTCTTAGGTTTCTCCTTGTTACCTAGCTGCTTCAGGTTATGGATGGTAGCCTAGTTATTCTTCACTTTATGTCTAAAAAAATAAAGCTTGAAGTAGGGATGGTGATGCTTCTGTAACTTCCTTTATTGTACAGGACTGTTTTGGCTATCCTGAGGTTTTTGTTTTCCATATAAACTTGAGTATTGTTCTTTTGAGGTCTGTGAAGTATTGTTCTGGGATTTGGATGAGGATTGAACTGAATCTGAGGATTGCTTTTTGTAAGATTGCCATTTTTATTATATTTATCTTACCTATCCACGAGCATGGGAGATCTTTCCATTTTCTGATATCTTCTTCAATTTCTTTTGTCAAGGTATCAAAGTTCTTGTCATATAGGTCTTTCACTCCTTTGGTTAGAACTATCCCAAGATATTTTATATGAACCATGGGTATGGTAAAGGGTAATATTTCCCTGATTTTTTTTCTGCCTGTTTATCATTTTATATAGGAAGGCTACTGGTTTTTGTTGTTGTTATTGTTTTATTTTTTACTTAATCTTGTATCCTGTCAGATTCCTGAAGGTACGGGAGTTCTCTAGTAGTTTTGGGGACACTTATGTCCACTATCATATAATCTGCAAATGTCAAAAGTTTGACTTTTTTCTTTCCAATTTGTGTCCCTTTGACCTCCTTATGTTGTCTCATTGTTCTAGCAAGAACTTCCAGTAATATATTAAATAGATATGGGGAGAGTGGACAGCCTTGTTTTATTCCTTATTTTAGTGGAATCACTTTGAGTTTTTCTATACTTAGTTTGATGTTGGGTATTGGTTTGCTGTATATTGCCTTTCTTATGTTTGGGTATGTTCCCTGTATCCCTGATTTCTCCAAGACCTTTATCACAGAATGGTTCTGGATTTTTGTCTACGGCCTTTTCAGCATCTAGTGAGATTATCAGGTAGTTTTTTTTTTTTCTTTCAATTTGCTTATATGGTCAACTATATTGACAAATTTTTGTATCTTGAACCATTCCTGAATCTCTGGGATGAATCCTACTTGATCATGGTGGATGATTTTTTAAAATGTGTTTTTGGATGTTGTTTGAGGATATTATTGTGAGTTTTTATATCAATGTTTATGGGGGAGACTGGTCTGTAATTCTCTTTCTTACTTATGTTTTTGTGTGGTTTGGGTATCAACCTCATAAAGAAGAGTTTGACATTGTTGCTTCTGTTTCTATTGTGTGGAGCAAGTTGAAGAATATTGGTTTTGGCCCTTCTTTGAAATTTTGGTAGAATTTTGTGCTATCCATTGTCCACTTTTTTTAGGTTTTCCAGTTTTGTGGAGTGCAAATTTTCACGATATGACGTAATGATTCTCCAGAGTTCCATAATATTTGTTGTGTCCCCCTTTTCATTTCTAATTTTGTTAATGTCGATGTTCTCCCTCTACCTTTTGGTGAGTTTGGATGAGAGTTTGTCTATCTCACTGATTTTCTCAAAGGTCCAATTCTTTGTTCCATTGATTCTTTTTATTATTCTCTTTGTTTCCATTTTATTGATTTCAGCTCTCAATTTGATCACTTCCTGGCATCTGTTCCTCCTGGGTGTGTTTGCCTCTTTTTGCTCTAGAGCTTTCATCTGTGCTGTTAGGTCGCTAATGTGAGATTTTCCCACTCTCTTTAGGTAGGCATTTGTGCCTTCATTTTTATTGAATTCTAGAAAGTCTTTAATTTCTTTTTTTTACTTCTTCCTTGACTCAGTGATGATTCAAGTAAACATTGTTCAGTTTCCACAAGTTTGTGGGCTTTCTATAATTTGTGTTGTTGTTGAACTCTAACTTTAAGGCATGGTGGTCCTAAAGGTATATGGGGTTACTCCAGTTTTTTAAATTAGTTGAGATTTGCTTTGTTGCTGAGAATGTGATCAGTTTTGGAGAAGGTTCCATGAGGTGCTGAGAAGAAGGTATATTCTCTTGTGTTTGGATAAAATATTCTGTAAATGTCTATTAGATTAATTTGAGTCATAACATCTGTTAATTTCTTTGTTAAGTTTCTGTCAATATCTCCATTTTTATGCAAATACCAATCTGTTACTTGTGGTGGGATTCAGGTGTCAGCTGATAAGATCCGAGGATGCTTATCCAGGGTCCTGGGCCCCTGAAGGGGGAATAGCCAACCCCATTGATAAGGGGCTGCTGGAATCCTGGGAGCCCGGTTGCCTGGTTCCTGGCTGCTAGAGAGACCGGGTTGGAATCCATTGTCCATCATTCGGATACTCCATTCCCTGTTCAGGCACCACTATAAGCTGTTACCTATATCGTGAGTGTTGGTTTATATTTTAATAAATATTAATCTTGGACTGGTGCCTTGTAAGTGAAACTCCACCTACAGTTATTATTATTATTATTATTATTATTATTATTATTATTATTATTATAACATAGTAAAGCCTGAAGTCAGGGATCACCACATGCCTCCATAACTTCCTTTACTGTATAGGATTATTTTGGCTATCCTGGATTTTTTTGTTTTCTATAAAAAGACCTATCCAGTGATGAGAGTGGGGTATTGAAGTCTCCAACTATCAGTATGTGGGGTATGATATGTGGTTTAAGTTTTAGTAATGTTTCTTTTACAAATGTACGAGCTCTAGTATTTGAGACATGGATGTTCAGAATTGAGACTTCATCTTGATGAATTTTCCTGTGATGAATATGAAATGTTCTTCTTTATCTCTTTTGGTTAATTTTGGCTTGAAGTCCCTTTTGTCAGATGTTAGGTTAGCTACACTTGCTCTTTTCTTAGGTCCATTGGATTGGTAAAATTTTCCCAACCCATCATCTGAGTTAATGTTTGTCTTTGAGGTAAAGGTGTGTTTCTTGTATGCAACAGAAGGCTAGACCCTGTTTTTATGCCCATTTTGTTAGCCCATGTCCTTTTACAGGTGAATTGAGTCCATTAACATTAAGCATTATTAATAATCAGAGAATATTAGTTGCTATTTTTTTTTTTTTTTTGCTGGTGGTGGTAATACACGTGTGTGTGTTTTTCTTCTTTTGGATTTGCTGATGTGGGGCTATCTATTTCCTGTGTTTTCATGTGTGTAGCTAACTTCCTTGGGGTGGAGTTTTCCTTCTAGTGCTTGATGTACTAGATATAGTAGATTTGTATTGTCTAAATCTGGTTTTGTCGTGGAATGTCTTGTTTTCTCAGTTTATGATAATTGAAAGCTTTGCTGGGTATAGTAGCCTGGGTTGGCAATAATGGTCTCTTAGTGTGTGCAGAATATCTGTCTAGGACCCTCTGGTTCTTGGAATTTCCATTAAGAAGTTAGGTATAATTCTGATAGGTCTGCCTTTATATGTTACTTGGCCTTTTTTCCTGCTCTTAATATTCTTTCTTTATTCTGTATGTTTAATGTCTTACTTATTATGTGGCAAGGGAACTTTTTAAAGGCGAGTCTATTTGGTGTTCTGTATGCCCTCTTGTATCTTCATAGGCATGTCTTTCTTTGAGTTGGGAAAGTTTTCTCCTATGATTTTTGTTGAATGTATTTCCTGTGCCTTTGAACTGAAATTCTCCTTCTTCTATCGTTATTCTTAGGTTTTGTTCTTTCTAGTGTTCCAGATTTCCCGCATGTTTTGTGTTAAATATTTGTTTGACTTAACAATTTCTTTAACCTATGAATTTATATCTGCTATTGCATCCTCAATGCTTGAGATTCTCTTTTCCATCTCTTGAATTTTGTTAGTCATGCTTGACTCTGTAGTTTCCACTCATTTATGCAGATTTTCCTTTTTCAGACTTTCCTCCAATTGTGTTCTCTTTATTGCCTTTATTTCAATTTTTAAGTCTTAGACTATTTTCTTTATCTTTTAAATTGCTTTTTCTTGGCTTTGTTGAATTTCTTTGGATTCTTTAAGTGATTTAATTTCTTCAAATTTTTTGTTTGTCATTTCCTCCATTTCCCTAAAGGAATTTTTCACTTTCTCCGTTAGGCCTTTTATCATCTTCATAAAGTTATTTTTAAGGTCATTTTCCTCTGCTTCATCTGCATTGGAATGTTCAGGTCTTGCTGTTGTAGAACCTGTAGCATCTGAAGGTGCTACGTTACTCCTTATATTGTTGAATGTATTTTTACACTGCCTTCTACTCAATTTTTCCTTAAATTCATACAGTTGGAGTCTGTGTCTTCAAGGGTCCTGCTTTTTTTTTTTTTTTTTTAATGTGTCCTTCTATATTTCTGTCCTTCCCAGTTGCTGATCTTTCCATTTGCTGTCCTTCTTGCTGACTGCAGTAGGGTTGTGTGTCTCCAATGGACTCTGGTACCTTGAAGAAGTTAGACCTAGGGTCAGTGTGGGCAGTGTACTGCTGGAAGGGCTATGTAGGAAGGGAAAGCAATATGCCACTGGTGCCCAGGACTTGAGCCCTAGACTGGTGAGTCAGGAGCTCAGGGACTTGCCTGTCCTTCCTGCTTGCTGCAATAAGGGTGTGTGTCTCCCACCACTTCATATTTTAAACTTGCTCATGCATTACTTTCTGAAAAATGCTTATGAGAAAAAATAAATCCAATGTTTAAATAGTTCACATTATTAATCAGAGTCTTAGTAAACTCAGAGTCAAGAGATAATAACAATTATAAGGAAGTGATATTTTCCAAATAAGGTTGAAACTGACTGTGAGGCACAGAGGTAAAGTTTGCTTTGATAGATGAAGCTAAGCAAAAATAAAATTACATATACCTGACAAACAAGTGAATGTTTTTTGAAAAACTTGTTTTTTTTTTAAATAGAGTTACCACTATTTATATGTGTATACCATGTACACACTGTAGCTGGTGCTACAGGTGCTTGCAAGCCATCTTAGTGGGATCTGGGAATCCAACTAGGGTCCTCTACAGGAACAGGAAGTGCCCTTGACCACTGAGCCATCTCTCTAGTCCCATAAGAAAACTTTAATGTCAACAATGCTGCTTTACTTCCAGAGACTTTAATCACCACCCTGTGCTTTTAAGAGGGTGTTCAAAACTGGCTTTGTGCTCTTAGTGGAGATATGTTCTCCACTCGGTTATCTTGGTCTTGTTTCTCAGATAGCTCCTGAAGAGTATATGCACACAGTTGGTTTTCTTCTCCATGTTTGCAAGGACAAGGAGCGTAAGTCAGTCCTATAGAGTCCTGGACCTCTGCTGAGAAGTCCCGAATGGACCTGTGGATGTTTTGTTTTGTTTTGTTTGTTTTGTTTGTTTGGTTCCTTGGGTTTTTTTCCTTTTTATTAAAAACTATAGAATAGTTGTTTAAAAAAAAGCACTGCTTGCTTTGGTAAATTTTATCTATGCTTCTCAATATGTGCTTCACAGTACAAGTATTCTTTGAAAAGCTGGCTTTTTTTTTTTTTTTTCCTGTTTCTTGGTTGCAAGCTTTTGGAAATTTATCATCATTTATAATTGTTTGAATAAGCCAGGAGTGTCAATGATAAGACTACATTTACCTGCCAAAGCCAAGCATAATTTCTCAAAATTTTGAAAAATCCCACCTTGGGAGCTTTAGCTGGATGCCTACGAATTATGTTCTTCTTACATACTCCTTCTAGGAGGTTGCCTGCTGTAAACTTTCTGACTCAAATCTCTTTTTCAAATAGCACAGGAAGGGTCACATGAAGTTTGTAGCTTTAATGGAATGTGGGGTTGTTAAATATAAATATGAAGTGCTTGGGAAATGATTTTTATCAGTGGCATATGGTTATTTTCATTTACAATGTGAACAATGTGAATCTTGCCCTTCTTTTCTCTCCATCACTAATTTAACTGGTTTTTATGCTTGAGACAGCACATGCTTTCAGCAGGAGACATGAGAAAAACAGGAGGTGCTCTCTTCAGGGCTCATAGTTCCCGGGCTTATTTCTGTGGGCTCAGAAACAGACATCATTCCTATGTCAGGACAGAAGAAGAGAATGGGAAGTAAAGAATGTGATGGTCAATGGGTACCAGGAGGTCAGGAATATAGATGGGAGGGTGAGGAAAGAGTCTGAATTCCCTGAGCTTTTGGAGGACTTTGAAGAACTTTGCTGTGGAAGAAATTGGAGGTTATCACAAAATTTAGTCAGAATATAAGGAATTGTAAAGATCACCCTCAACAGAGATTCGATTACTTGGAGTAAAAGCTTCTCCATCATCTTACCACACAGATCACTGTTGCTTGGATCAGGATGGTGGGGGAGGGGGGAGTAATTCAACTTCAGGACTTTTGAACATATTATCAGTGGGACACGCTGATTTGAACAATGGGATGGAAGTGTAAAGGAAAAGTCTTACGTAGTGGTCCGTGTCTGTAATTCCAGCATTTGGGATGCAAAGGTGAGTGTCTATGTAAACTGCAGACCAGCCACTATTATTACATAGTAAGTCACTGCCTCAAAAGATGAGAGACAGACAGACAGACACAGAGAGAAAGACAGAAGCACGCAAAGAGACAAAGAGAGAGACAGAGAGATTTGGAGAGAGACAAGACACATGGAGAGAAACAGAGGCAGAAAGAGAGGGGGAGAGCAGGAAGGAAAGAAAGGAAGTAGAAAAAGAAGAAAGAGAAGAAAGGGGGAGGAAAAGAAGGGAGAGGAGACAAGGATTCAATTGTCATTACCCTTGAGGAAGCCAAATAATAAAGTTGCAATTTGCTGTGCTGAAAATTTGGAGGGCTGGTGGAGAAAGCAGGAATTAATTATAATACACATAAAACTTGAGAATACTCATGTACGTACAGAAGGAAAATCATTCAAAAAGTGGAAACGTATTCAATAAATCAACTTATATCTTTAAGTATTCATTTCTTAAACTGAGTTAACAAAGACTGAATATCACAAGATAAAGTTATAAGTAGATAACGATCTTGGATCTCAAAGAGAAAATGCTGTAACATATCTGTTTTGTTTCTGTTGAATAACAACCAGTAAGATTTCTTAAAAGAGCCTCCAAATAAAGCATAATAGTGGAGCCCAGAGATAACATCTTCTGTTCCTGTTCTCCAAATTAACACCCATGAACCTCAAAGGCCTGAGGGCTCTCGCTATCAGATCATTCATTGTTACAGTACAGTGTATCTTGTCAAAATCTGGCAGACTTTTTCACAAAGCATATTTTATACCCTGCTTGCCCTTGAGCATTCAGATAAGTATACCTCCCTGAAGCCACCTGTAAAGTCAGATTAGATAATTCTTAACAGTTTGACTGTACTCAGGTGTTCTGGCAAGCACAAACCAAGAGGAAAATCCTTGGGTTATTGCCAAATATTAGTTGTTCTTTGTCTGTGCAAGTTGAACAAACTATTAAGAAATAAGAAAAGAACTAATCTATTCATTTTTCTCTTTCTGGAAGATTTTTAATTTTGTGGTTTGTAAAAGGCCTCATCTGTTCTGTACCAGGAAAATCTGTAGGGGGGACAGTGTCCTGGAGATGTGTGGAGGCTGAGCCCCGAAACTTTTCCACAGCAGCCTTCTCAAGACTGTCATCCCTGGACGACTCCTCTCCAGCTTCTATTGCAAAAGATTTTGTCCCATGATTCATCTTGCTCACCACCCTTAGTAGCTCCTGAGTTCCCAAAGCTCCAGATAATAGGAACCCTTTGGATGGCCCTTCCTGATAGAGCTCCACAAAACGTTCTGTTTTCTTGTCCCAAATTAGATAATTGTGGTTGGAAATTTCCAAACACAAGTGCACACTGACAAATTAGTAAAATGGCAGTTATCCAGTTCCCCGTGGAATTCCCTTACTCCTTCCCCATGGCTTCTCCGTGTGCTGACGGGAAGAGAGGAGTGAACAAGATGGATTAGGAGAGGTGCACTCTAAGGAGAAGGTGTAATGGACATGAGAGGTGCCTTCGTCGTGGTTGGAAGAAAGGAAACAGTGAATGATTCAAGTAAGAAAATTCAAAAGCAAATAATTATGAAATGTAGACGGGAGACAGTTCCTATCTGGCCTTGGGCAGCATAGGTAGGTGACAGAAGCTTATCCGTTGGATAAGTAGGAATATAACAACTTAACGCAAAGTGAACCAACCTGGGATTCTGTTTCCTAGATTACAAAATTCTTTGTTTTTATAAGATTTATCTTATTTTTACTTCTGAGAATATGGATGTATCAATGTATGGGTATGTGCATGTGACTTTCATAGTGCCCATGAAAGTCAGAGGGGTGGGATAGCTCAGGAGATGCAGTCACAGGAGGCTGACAACCTCCCAAAGTGGATACTGGCAACTGAACTCTGAGTCTCTGCAAAAGCTATCAACTCTGTGCTATATCTAGTCAAGATTGCAAAATTCTTTGTCATAAATATTTGTTTAACTCCAGTATTTAATCTGGATCAGAGGATACATTTGGTCAATAAAATGTGAAGTCATTGGAATGATTTCTAAGTTAGAATGGCAGAATTGTCATAATGGAGTCTAACTGTCAAATTTAGGGATATGGAGGGAAAGGAGAGGAAAGGAAGAGGTGAATGGACATGGTAACAGTGACTAGATGGAGTCTCTGGGGGCTCTTTGTTGCACTGTAAAGAACTGAAGTGAAACCTACACACATATGAGATTAATGTGGTATACAATGAGACCAAGAAGAAAGAAGAGCTCAAGGGCAGAACTTGACAAAAATGGGGCATCATTGTAACTCCTGCATCTAGTACTGTGCCTGACACCTGGTAGGCTCTCAGAAGGAGATAGAGCCTAATGATTGAATTATTGCCAAATTGTTCCACAATGGGCTTCCCATGGCTACTGAGACAGACTGTTTGCAACAACTTGTGAAAAGTGAATGCTGGAGGAAACAAGAGAAGTGTGCTCAGATAATGGCTAGCTGAGATTTGCAATAGTCTATTTTGCCTTGGAGCCACCCAAAAGGGTCAACAGGGAAACAGTGTGTGTAAATCATCATTAGTGAGGTCCTTCCTCAAACCCAGAGTGGTTTTCTTTTCCTTTTGTTTATGTTTTTAATGAGTAATCATTTGTCAAAGCTACCCATGTGCCACAAAACATTTCCACCCTTTCTATTGATTTATATCAGAAGAAATTCTCTGGACTTTTCCATAACTTCCCTTGATCCATTGCTGGGATGAGCTGAGGGTTACCCAGTGCTTATATAACCTTCAGGGTGGAGTCAGCACAGATGAAGAGTGACTCCAAAGGCAGTTTTATGGGATTTCAGCAGTCTGGGTTATAAGATGATGCTTTGATTGGGGGTTGAAATTAAGGGTTGTTTGTACTGCTTATTATGTTCTCTGTTTTCTTTTTTAAAAGTTAATTAATTATTTTTTTATTTCATGCACCAACCACAGTCCCCCCCCCCCCCCCCCCCCCCCCGCTCTTCTCTTTCCCCAGCCCCTGCTCCCTCCTCAGAGAGGGTAAGCTTTCCACTTTGGGGGTGTCAACAAAATCCGGCATAACAACTTGAGGCAGGATGAAGGTCCTTCCCTTTGCTTCAAGACTGAGCAAGGTCTCTCATCATAGGTCATGGGCTCCAAAAAGCTATTTCACATATCCAGGATATGTCCTGGTCCCACTGTCAGGGGCCCCTCAAACAGATCAAGCAGCATAACTGACACTCACATTTAGAGGGTCTAGTTCGGTCCACTGCAGGTTTCTCAACTGTCAATTCAGAGTCCAGAGTACGTGAGCACCCACTATCTCAGGACAGCTGTCTCTGTGTCTGTTTTCAATCATGAACGTGACCCCTTTGCTCATATGATCCCTCCTCCCTCTCTTCAACTGCACTCTAGGAGCTCAGCTCAGTGCTTGGTTGTGGATCTCTGTATACCAGTTACTGGATATAGGATCCATGATGACAATTAGAGTGATCATGAATATGATTACAGGGTAAGGCTAATTCAGACGCCCTCTCCACTTTTGCTGCCTCTATCAAGATATCTCTTTAACTGCTCTTCCTCTCCGTTCCTACCTCAACTCAGTCTTTCATGTTCCCATTCTCTCCCTTCTATCCCCCCTTCCTTGTTTAACTCAGGAGATCTTAACTATTTCCCCTTCCTGGGGCATTCCATGCCTGTCCCTCTTAGGGTCCTCTTTTTTACATAGCTTTTCTGGGATTGTAGATTGTACCCTGGTTATCCTTTGCTTTGTATTTAATATCCACTAATGAGTGAGTACATATATTTGTATTTCTGGGTATGGGTTACCTTGCTCAGGATGATGATTTTTTTTTTCTAATTTCATCCATTTGACTACACATTTAATGATGTCATTGTTTTTTTGTTTTGTTTTGTTTTGTTTTGTTTTCCTCACCTGCAGAATAGTACCACACTGTGAAACGTACCACATTTTCTTTATCCATTCTTCAGTTGAGGGGTATCTAGGTTGTCTCCAGGTTCTGACTATTATAAATAAAGCTTCTATGGACATTGTTGAGCAAGTGTCTTTGTGGTATGATTGAGCATCCTTTGATTATATGCCCAAGAGTGGTATTGGTGGGTCTTGAGGTAAGTTGATTTCCAATTTTCTGAGAAACCACCAAATTAATTTCCAGTGTAGCTGTGAAAGTTTGCACTCCCACCAGCAGCGAAGGAGTGTTCCCCTTACTTCACATCCTTCCCAACATAAACTGTCATCAGTGTTTTTGATCTCATAGCCTTCTGACAGGTGTAAGATGGTATCTCAGAATCATTTTGATTTGTATTTCCCTGGTGGTTAAAGATATTACACAATTCCTTAAATGTCTCTTAGCTATTGGAGATTCTTCTGTTGAGAATTCTCTATTTAGATCTGTACCCCATTTTTCAATTGGCTTATTTGGTATTTTGATATCTAGTTTCTTGAGTTATTCATATATTTTAGAGATCAGCTCTCTGTCAGATGTAAGATTGGTGAAGATCTTTCCCCATTCTGCAGGCTGTCTTTTAGTTTTATTTACCATATATATTTTTTTTTTTGCCTTACAGAAGTTTTTCAGTTTTAGGAGGTTCCACTTATTAATTGTTACTCTCACTGTTATATTTAGAAAGACACTACTGAGTGTTATATTTAGAAAGTGGTATTCCTGGGCCAATGCATTTGAGGCTACTTCCCACTTTCTCTTTTATCAGGTTCAGTGTAACTGAATTTATCTTGAGGTCTTTGATCCATTTATCCAATTTGGACTTGAGTTTTGTGCAGGGTATTGTTCAGGGCAATAGACATAAATCTATTTGTATTCCTCTACATGTTATGTCAGCACCATTTGTTGAAGATGCTTTTTTTTCGTTGTGCAATCTGTCAAAAATCAAGTGTCCATAAATGTGTGGATTAATGTCAGGGTCTTCAGTTTGATTCTGTTGGTCCACCTGCCTCTTTTTATGCCAATAGCTGTTTTTATTACTATAGTAGGGTTTGAACTCAAAGATGATGCCTCCTGAAGTCTCTTTATTGTACAGGATTATTTTGGCTATTCTGAGTTTTTTGTTTTTCCATAAGAAGTTGAGTATTGTTCTTCTGAGGTCTGTGAAGAATTGTGTTGGGATTTTGATGGAGATTTCATTGAATCTGTACATTACTTTTGATAAGATTACCATTTTTATTATGTTGGTCTTACCTATCCATGAACATGGGAGATTTTTCCATTTTCTGCTATCTTCTTCAGTTTCTTTCCTCAAAGACTTAAAGTTCTTGTCATACAGGTCTTTTACTTCTTTGATTAGAGTTACCCCAAGACATTTTACATTATTTGTGGCTATTGTAAAGGGTGATGCTTCTTTGATTTTTTTTCCTCCTTCTGTTTATCATTTGCATATAGGAGGGCTACAGGATTTTTTGAGTTAATCTTGTAGCTTGCCACGTTACTGACAATATTTATCAACTGTAGGAGTCCCCTGGTAGAATCCTTGAGCTCACTTATGTATACTATCATATCATCTGCGAATAGTGATATTTTGACTTCTTCCTGTCCACTTTGTATCCCCTTTATCTCTTTTTGTTGTCTTATTGCTTTAGCTAAGACTTTAAGAACTACATTGAATAGAACCAGGGAGAGAGCACAGCCTTGTCTTATTCCTGATTTTGGTAAGATTGCTTTGAGTTTCTCTCCATTTAGTTTGATGTTGGCTTTTGGTTTTCTGTAAATTGCCTTTACTATGTTTAGCTATGTTCCTTGTATCCCTGATCTCTCCAAGGTCTTTATCATGAGGAATATTGGATTTTGTCAAAGGTTTTTTGGGCATCTATTGAGAGGGGATACAGGATACCAAGGAAACAGTGTCTTCCAGATATGAGACTGAAGTATATATCAACTCACAGAGATTGTGGCAACGCACACATAGGACCTACACAAGTTCAAACCAGATGAGATAAGAGCTGAGAGGAAGAAGAGACCATGAAATTTCATATCTAATTAAAAAGCTGCTGGTGGACAAACACTTACATAGGGAAAATTGAGTTTTGTCTGTGGAGATTCACTGGATGTAGTAACCAGCAGTATCAATGATGTCATTGTAGACATTTTTGTCTCACATTGACTTGTTTGAACATTTTTTTGGTCTTAGTGGTCTTTTGTTGTATATTATGGTTTCTTATTTTGTGCTTTTATGGGTTTTTTGGTATGGTGTGTGTGTTTGTGTATTTTTTGTATATTTTCTTTTTCTTTTTATTCTGTTTTGTTTACCTATTTGGTTTTATCTTACAAAGAGAGAATGAAAAGGTGCAGGGTTGGAAGGGTAGGTCAGTGACAAGACTCTGGGAAGATTTGGGGGAGGGGAAGTCAGAATCAGAATATTTTATATAGGGAAAATTAATTTTCAATAAAAATATATATTAGAAAGAATATTTGTAGCAACCTCCCCTGCTGACACCAGTGCAGTCAGAACCATCCTGTTTATTCAATTCTTAGTTTCCATGAAGCCACAAAAGAAAGGGAAAAGAAGGCATGGAGTTTCCCAATTCTCCAAACAAAAGACAAGAAAACTAGAGTATAACTGGGTGGTGCCGAGCTGTGATTAACTGGGTAGATTCAACAGATTCAATTCCAGATTTATCAGAGACAGCTTGAGTTCTGCTCCCAAGAGTCCCGAAGAGTGCACAGGTCACTGAAAAATGTAAGAATCACAAGATGAAGGAAGATAAGCTAACAACAAGAATATATAGCACCATATTGAAGAACAAAGGCAAATCACTTAGGATTTTCTCCAAAGTGGTGCTTTATGATTTTCAATAGAGAATAATGAGCTATGAACTTTGAGTCAGTCAAGCTAAGTTGCATTCTCAGTTAAAGAGGGGAAAGGATCCCTTCCGGTGCAGAGGGCATGCAGATAGATAAACTCCTCTGGTATGAAAAGCTGTGTATCTCACAGTTCCTTCTGCTCCTGATTCATCTGCTTTCACCACTCAATTTCTGGGATTACTAACATGTGCCACCATGCCTGTTAAGCTGTATGGGATGGAAGCAGGGCTGTGGGAATGTATGTATACTAGCAGTAGAGCAGCATCTTCAGCTGATACAAAAGCATGCTTTGTAGGACTTGAGAAGTGTACAGTGGGGAGAAATTTTCTGCCATCATCAGTTTATGGAACATTCCTTAGGGAGTTTACATCCTCACCATGTGTATTTTAGAGGAAAAAAACAAAAACATACCAAAATAGAACTTTAAATTCAAGTAAAAAAAAAAAAAGATAGATGTAGAGAAGCAAATTTTGGTCACAAACCACCAGACCCATAATTTTACACTCTGCGAGCATCTAAATAAGCAAAATCCTGAAGTGTAAACACCGCTGATAAAGGACTACCACAGTGTTTAGTAGCCTTAGGGAGAAAGAATCAAGTAAATACTCTCTTTTTTCCCCTTTTACCAAAGAAGCTTTCTCTGAAGTTTAGGAAAAAAAAGTATTATTCAAAAAAAATTTAAGTAACAGCTCTTTAATTTCTCATTGAACATAATTATTATAAATAAAGACATGAATTTAAGAAAATAAAGCTGTTTGAAAATCAAAAGCACCTACAATTCCAAGCAAAGTTTAGTTTGAGTAACTAGGACTAGGATTTTAGGAAATCATCCACAAATACAGTGTGTGCTTAGTCGATAGTGAGGAGTAAACAAATGTGAGCTTCAGTGTTCATTCAGCACAGCATGCCTATTAATTCACTGGTCTCTTTTGTATATCTGAGCCCATATCCATATTTTTCATTGTCAGATTATATAGAAATAAATCTTCATTTAGAAAAATAAAAAAAACGGTTAAGACATCTTCCTGTTGAAAGCTATAACCACAGACACACCTAACGTCAGTTTGACAAACACTAGAGAGGGAAGGAGGATTCCTGTGAGCATCCCCCTTAGCGGCTCCTGGCTGGCATCTCTCCAACCATTTCACCCTTTCCCCACCTGCCAAGCTCATCTTTCTTCCTTTAGGCATCTAACTCCTCATAGATGATTTTCCCCGTGTGTTTCTCAGCTCTCCTTTTCATTCCAGTTGCTCTGTCTTCCACTATATTCCATTTTCAGTATTTGCAAGAGAGACCTTCAGCTTGATGCTAATCTTGGTGGAGTGAGGATTGCAGGGTCACAAGAATTCTTCCTAAGGGATTTGTCGCATAAGGACCACAAGAGCAGCGTACCTCCGTATTCCTTTACCATTTCTCATCGTGGCTGTTAAGGTAGCTGTGAACAATTTTTTTTTTCAAAGCATTTAAAAAAGAGAGAGAGAGAAATTTAAAGACATTGTAAACTGTTCACTGAGCTTAAGGTATAAGCTATAACTGTGCTTCAATAGTCATTCTATACCATTAATAAATAAATAACACAAACACAAAAAGAAAGAAAACCGAATCCTTTCCCTTCCATGTTTTCAAACCACAGCCTTATTTCCCTTCAGTGTCTAAAGGAGTCATACACAGTGTCTCTTATCCTGTCTTCTCTGTACTTGTCAACTAATCTGATTTTTTTTTTTTGTGAACTCCAGACAGCTATAACTGTTGTTGTGATGGTCACCACTGGAGTTACTAAATATGAGGTACAATTTCACATCTCTCGAATCATATGCACACGGTCAAGAAAATTAACTCCAGATTTGGAAATAGACAAGAAAAATAATTGACTTATTTTCTCTTAGTAGTTTTGTCTGTTTTCTTGGTTGTTAGATAAGTCTATAAGGAGATATGTATATGTGTATATATGCAATTTTGCGACCCAATAGGGGTAGAAATAAAAGTGATATTACTGCAAAGGACTGTAAATGATCCTTGCTGCCTACAGTAAAAATTGATTCACCTGTGAATACATGCAGATGATTTATTTCAGGCATAACAGATAACCCCCAATTTTACAGGTTTTCATCTCATAGGATACTAACCAATTTTCTATTCATTAGCACATTAATTTCAGTATGCCTTTGACTTAATCCCTTAATCTTTGGTTCTCCATGAAGCAGTCTAATTAGCATGTTGTTCTTCATCCTAGTAAGTTGATAAATTCTTTGTTTTTATAGGTTTAATGAAAGTTATATGTTTAATTTCCTGACCACCTTTCCTGTGGATTACTCTACAGTGCTGCACATCACTCCCATCATGCCATAGGCGCTATTAAACTGTTTTTTATGGCACCCAGTTCTTCCAGTCTTTCTCCTGGTCACGCTTTACATTTGTTTGCTATATCTTTCATTTCAATTTATTATTTAGTTATTGGAATTCTTTGATACTTGATTCTTAATCCTAGTCTCATACTAAATTTCTCATAAAGTAATTTCATGAATTCTCTGTAATTCACCTATATATTATATCTCACCTCTTTATGCCTCACTTAGTTATTGCTTCTTGAAAATCCACAAATCTACACAAAATGTCTATTTGGCTGACTTGTGCAGCCTTAAATTTATTAATACTCAGAATGAACATACGTGGTATAGCACAAGTCTTTGTTGATGAACATAGAATCATATCCAAAGTACTTAGATCACCTTGGAGGAATGCATAATGAGGACATGGTAAAATAGAATTATTTTAGTATTCATACTAAAATAGACTGCACATTTACAGTGATTAGGATCTTTTGTCTATTATACTTAGTGTCTTCCTCCTCTTGATGACAGTGAATAAATGTTAACATTGCATCTACTTTATTTGCCTACTTCTGTAATCTCAGCTGACCGATTAATGTCTCCATTACTTTAGATAAGGAGTAATACTGACCACAAAATTCTAACTTTTCTTGATAAAAATCATATATGTGTGTATGTCCATACACACACACACACACACACACACACACACACACACACACACACACACAGAAGTATGTGCACATATATCATATGATCCCCAAATTTCCTCAAATATACTTTTATATACTTTTTTTTTATTATAGGTCAAAATGCTCCCCAAATCAGTCAATCATAGGACATGTAGCTATTTTGGCCGACTCCTAAAACCACAAAAGACTAATAATTTTGTAGATGAAAATTATCCCAAGGAAAATGAAGAGAGGCAGAGATGCTGATCTGCTGATATGAATGCAATTTGTCACCTAGCTTCTCTTCTGACACCGCTCTCACAGACTTGGATTGAGTCTGTGGGAAATGAAGTTTTAATAAAAGAATAACTTTAATGAACAAAGCACTCTTTCCTCTGATCTCTCTGGGGTATTTGAGGATATAAGACATTAGTCTCGTAGTCTTTGTGTGTTATCCAAAGCGTGGCATAGTAGTCCTGGCACTGGAAGCAGTAGCGATAGTGGTAGGCAATGCATTTGCTGGTGTTGCATCCCCTCTGCACTGGACATGTACACTTTGCGACTTCACTTATAGAGGCAGATGTGGCCTCAGTCAGGGAAGCAGTGTCAGCTGCTCAAGCAGCCCCAGTGACAGTTTCTGGCAGAAGGCATAGCTGCTATTCCTGGCAGCAGTGGCAGGCAGGGTGTTCATTGCAAGAACTCAGAACAAAGGAAGGATAGAGTTCAGGCTAGATCTCAGCAAGCAGAGAAAAATCCCCCTGGCAACCCCCAGCTTCATGGGTGGGAGCTCTGAGAGAAGCAGTTCTTTCAACACGGGAGAGGATGAACCTGATAGTCCTCAGGTGATGGTCCTGTGCTGTCTGCCGACTGACGTGTCTTAGGAAACACAGGGCACACAGAGACCAACCATCCCAGCAGCTATGCTTTTTGATTGAAGTCACCAACTGATATGTGAGGGGTGAAGGCCAAGAAGTCTCTCGTGCCAACCAGGCTGCTTTGAGCCATATTCTGTAATGGTCTTGTCATTTCAGTGACCAATGCCAAGTCCAGTGTTTGTAGTAGAATAAGAGTTAGGAAACATGAATAAGAATCTAACACTTTCCCATACTACACAGGCCATTCCACTCTGCAGGCTGGCATATGCATGGCGTCTTTATGAGAACGCAGCTGCAGGGGGTTTCTCTGGGCATCAAATCTCATGCTTTTTGCCATGTGACCCTGTCCTGGCCACAGCTAATGAGACCCGGGACTGTTTTTTGATACAAAGGTAGTCTGTTTGGACACGACTACATCAGCTTTTCAGTAAGTATGGTGACAAGCTGAACTAATCAGGTTCTCTTTTGGTGAGTCTCAGGGCCAGACATGCAGAGGTTTGGCAGTGCAGTTGCAGAGGATGAAGAGAAAAAGTAAGGAGAAGCCATGTGCTGGATTGCAAGCCGCTCTGAAGTCAAAAGGATAATACTGGAGGTAGCTAGTCAGATCCATGCAGAGTCTCCAGAAGCAAGGCAGAGTTCACTGGAGTCCCATCATGTGCACATATATAACAATAAATGAATAATAAATAGCCTAGCATGATGTTTCACATCTTTAGTTCAGGTACTTGGCAGGAGGCAGAGGCAGGTGGAGCTTTGTGACTTCAAGAACAGTATGAGATACATGAGTTCCAAGCCAGCTACGGCTGTATAATAAGATATAAACAAAAGCAGCCATAATGATAAACAGTGCATTTGCTGCTGTTACATCCCTTCCACATTAAAATAAAACAATATTAAAATATATACTACCTACTAATGTAAAAGTCAAGTTGTGTTTCTACTTGTCTTATTCTAGTAGATATCCTTATATTTAAGCATCATGCCAACTATTTCTGTCATACCTTGAAAGAGCTTGATGATGCCTCACTTCCCTGGGAATCTTTAAATTAGATCTCAGAACCTGAGGCAGCTTGAGTGTGTCTGTTCATGATAGTCTGAAACAATGCAATGAACAGAGAAGACCGGAGCACAGTAGGTGAAATTCTGTACGGACATATATGAACACTTTCTTTTTCTGTAATAACAACAAACAGCTTGCAGGAAAATCAAAACGAGCCTTTGATAACTCTTCTTCCAGTGTACAATTTAAGTTTCTTCCTCTTTACCATGTTTACATGCCTATCCTTGTCCCTAGCAACGGCTTATACCATGTGATTCTTATTAGGAGAGCAGCAGGCACTTAGGATCCAGTAACACCTCACCTTCATGAGGTGCTGATGGATCAGACAAGTTCACACTTTGCAGACATTCTCTTGGGAAAATCAGAGCAGCTGAAATACAATGAACCACCCACGGGGCTCACAAACTCTACTTTATAATGAGGACAAATGGTAGGTAGTAAAGGTCATTGTAGCTTCTGATGATTCTCTGGAAGAAAAGATCTTCAGTGTTTACTAGCTTTACATTTAAGAACTAGTCTTTACAGGCTTAGCGCCTCCAAATTTTATTTCTTTAAAGTAAAATTTAATCAAATTCTTGGCCAAATATACTTTAGTGTGCCTAAATTAATGAACAAGTAATATTCATCAGTATAATTATAAGGGAAGGATAAGAATATCTAATGTGGGCTTTCAGAGTGAAGTACAGAATTGTATTAAAAGGCTATAGTAATGCGAACATTAGTTTTATTAATTCAAGATAATTTTAGATGACTGTACCAGAATAAAATTAAAAGTATAAAATATATTTCATTACTAAAATATCTGCCTCCAAAGCATTCTTGAAACATAGTATAAAAGGTTTTTGTAAAATGAGAACACAGAAATCAATAAGATGTCAAGTGAGGGCAGCCACTTCATTCCATAGCTCCACAAAGATCTAACTACACACAAACTGCCTTTTTGCCATATAAAAATATCCTCATGTCTGAATGATAATGCTTAAATTCTCCTATCCACATGCGTACAACAGCATGCTATCAAATTTTCATGTACCTAGTTAAAAAAAAAAACAAAGCAAAATAATATATGATATAAATTTTATTTGAACAAAGTGAAAATACAGCTGTGTGATGAAGGAAAGCTTCTGTTAAAAACAGAAACAGAAGACCCAGAGTTCTGCTTTCTTAGGACAATTTGCTCTTCCTTTAACGCATCCACATCTCCCAGCACCAAAGAACAAGCAGTATAAAAACCATTGCTGTTGAGACTAGACAAATAATTGCAAGTAACTGGTAAGTTACTGTATGAAGTGTTTCAAACTATTTCAGATAGGTGAGAAAGGAAATGGATGAAGAATGCATAAATATGAGAAAGTACAAGAAAAAGCAAGAGATTGCATTCAAATGTTACTTTGAACTGATTTTTGATGAATTTCTTATATTAGATGATTAGTAGTGATTTTAAAACTCATTTTTTGCCTTTTCTCTTCCATATGCTGCTTTGTGTTGGTTTTATTACAGATAAAGAGGAAACCCTCACAGGAAAATGAGAGCACTTGAGACATCAGGAAGATGGAGAGCCATGTGAGAACAGACTTTTGCCTGAGCACTTACTCCACACTTGCTCATTCTCTGCTCACACAGCCTTCAGCATCGCTGCAGATGAAGGGTGGTAACTGTTGGCACAAGGCTATTTTTCACCCTTGGTCTCTGTAGAAACTGGAAAAGTGACATATTTTTAGTGTTTAGGCTGCAAATTCTTCAGAGCTGAAGAGCCCTGGGCTATGTCTAGGTATTACTGAGAAATTAGAATCCGCCACCTCTGACCTATAATTAACCCATGTGCTGTTTACTGAAGCAGGAACTTTCCAAAGCTTGCACAATATGCACATTGTGACCATTGCTTCAGGAAATGAATGTCCTCAGGTGGAGTTACTCAGTCACCTGGTCTCCTGCTTGCCCAAGACTTGCTATTGTTTCACAGGAAATATGCCTGCCTGCCTGGCCGCAGGCTGTCACATTCCTAAACTCTGTCCAAAGCTGACCTTTGGCCCTGCCCTGTTGTAACTTCCCTATCTCACAAGCCCAGATGTACCCCCTCCCCTACCCAGAGTGCTGTATAAAACTTCTGCCCTAAAAGTATTCAGAGCTCTTGGCTCCCACAGTGCCATGAGTCCACATGTGTGTGTATCAGTATATCATCAAACCTCTTTTTCTTTAAAGTTCACAGTGGTTCGTGGTCATGGTCTTGGGGCATCTTGGGGTGCCTGCCGGTTACATTACCATTTTTCCATCTTTCCTCTTGTAAGCATTTTTTTGATGATTAATATTTTTCAAAATCTAGCAAGTTTTTTTCATTCCAAACAGAATAAAAACCTAATACAGCAAATATGAGACAGCCTTCCTCTGCTGAAAACAACATATTCTGAAATTATCTGGAATGGTTTCCTCTAGATCCAATGTTTCAGAAGGAGTAGATGAATTAGAAATAGTTACAGCCCTAATTTTTCAGAATGAATCAAATACAACCATTCAGCAGTATTTTGATGTTGTTCATAATCAAATTGCCCTGAGCTATTATCTCAGAGACAAAGGCAGGCTTTCTGTAGCTTGCAAAGTATTATACATACCATAAATATATATTATGGTGTCGGATATCTGATGTAATCAGTAGATAGCAATGGGTTTATTTTGACTCACAGTTTTGCAAGTCTCAGTCTATTCTCGGTTGGCCATGTTGTCATGTCCTGAAGCAGAACATCCTGACAGAGAGCACCTGAGAGCAAGAGATTTACTTCATGGTGAGCAGAGTGAAAGAGAGGAGGAGACTGCCATGCCACAGTCCTTGAAGATACATTCCTGATGTTGAAAGACTCACTAGGCCCCTCCTCTAAGTTTTAATACCTGCCAGTAGCAACAAACTAAGCACCAGGCATACACAATGCAGCTGTGTAGTGAGATTATGTTAGTACATTGTAAATAATTGCCCTGCCTACTAGTTTAATAAAAATGCTGATTGGCCAAAGGCAGACAGAAAGTATGGGCGGGGCTACCAGACTAAGAAAACTCTGGGAACAGGAAGAACAGAGCAGAATGCCAGACAAGCCAGAAGATGCAGAGGACAGCTATGCTGCTCTGAGGAAAGATACCGAGCCACATGGCTGAATGGGATAAGAATCATGGGTTAGTTAAAGGGTAAAGAATTAGCAAGTTATATGCCTGGGCCCAAGGTCGATCAACATAAAATTAATGTAACCATCTGTATGTCTCTGTGGGACTGTGGGTATGCGGGTCCGTGGGTCAGCAGGTCCAGAACCTCGAGGTTAGGCCAGAAAGTCCAGGGCAGAAACCTCATACAGCAAAGCTGGATTCCAGGATGCCTGGTTGATCTGGAGCAGCTGCTGCAGGAGGAAGCTCAGAGCTGAGTCAAGTGCCTTCAAAAACCATGCTGGTAGAGGACACTTAAGTCCAAATTTCTAGCAGTAAGCTACTCAGATCTGTTCCCCAAGAATCTATATTAGGACAGAATTAAGAGTTACCTACCTGAGACCATTAGTCAAGCAGGCCTTGAAATTTTTTTCCTGAAAATTTATTGGTCAATACATTTTCATTTATTTACTTGTCATTTATTTATTTGTCATACTTACAGTCTATTTGGGCACAATCGAAGACTTTATAGCTTCTTGAGCATTGAGTAAACTTGTCTGGACTGTAAAGGAACAGGTAGGTTTCAGGGTGTAGCCTACCCCATGATTCATAAGATCTCCCATAGTATAGAGGAAGAAAAATCCCATCTGGTCCAAGGCTTTCTTTGTTCATTCTGGTTAAGGGTCATCAATACCTCTTCTGTGGTAGAACCCAGAGGCTGATTGCCAAGCTCACTGTGTCCGTCCTGGGGATAGTTAATAAAGTGCACATTGCCCCAATTCCCATGGTTGCTTGAGGAATTCTTGGCAGATGTTTTCTGTAGTGACCATGGGCTATCTTTATTATAAAAGCACATGGGAATAATTGCTATTTTTTTAGTACAAATTTTCTGAAGATATTTAAAAATCAAAGGGAATGACACTGAATTCAGGATTCAAAACAGATATCTCAGTACAATATATTGTTTTCAAAATAAAATTGGCATAAAATTTATAAAACTCATACAGGACAAAATATCATAATCTTAATTAAAAATAGGCTGCTTGTTGTTCTACAATTCAGTGTCATTGGACAGCTGCAGCAGTCACGGTCCCTCAGTGTTCTCTCTACTTAGTTTATTAGGATTGATATTGGCAAGCAACCAGTTGGTATTATAGGGCTTTTCAGAGTCATGCTTTGTGCTGTACTAACTTACTCCACTTGACTGAAAAGACAGGAAATATTTTGATAACTGTAAAACATATACATGAATCCTTCCTTTGGGTTTAATTCCCATCATGGCTTAGCAGGACGATGTATAATACTTGTGACATTTGTTTTTTGAAGTTTGTGGAAGTAAGCTAAGTTGTCCAAGGTCACAGAAGCTAGCGAGTGTTGAGACATGGCTTTCATCATACATCCTGCAGTTTGATTTGTCAGGGAAACTTTCTTTTATATTATATTTGAGGTTGTGGTTCTGTAGTGGCATAATCATGGAAGCAAAATTTTCCACTATAGAGTTTCTCAGTGAGAATGTGAGATTGCATTGCATCCATCCTGGCATCCTTGAAAGAAACTGAGTCACTCCTAAGCCACCGTGCCTCATTTTTCCTCTGAGTCCTTTAGATTTTATGCTTCATAACAATTAAATTGTAACATATATGCATATATATGACTGTACTCAGGTTTGTATGTGTGTTTGTGCATGTGCTCTACTATATGAAAAACATTAGAAATGCTTGGTGCTGTGGTGCAGGTTAAATTATATGCAGAAGGTCTAATTCTTCTGCATTCTCCCAGAGTGCTTTCTTGCCTATCCTCATGGAGAACCAAGATATTCTGACTCATCACTGTGAAGTTGGTGATTTCCATACTGCTACGTAATTGTGGGCTTCCCCATTCTTCCAGGGACTCTTGAAAGATCCCTGTGCAAGTCTCTCTCATTAGAAGGGATGCTTCTGAGTGGCTTGCTCACTGGCTCTGCATTTTCTTCCTTTTCCTTCTTCATGTCTAGGAGGTCACACAGTGCCTTTCAAAAGGTATCATAGAATAAGCACAGTATAAGCTACAACATGAAAATGGCTTATCGCGTCCTTCTACAGGGCAATGCAGTAACAATGTAATCACACACAGCTCCACTTGGGATTAGTCCTAGATGTAAGGATCTAGTCAGTTATTCTTTGTGTTATTTGCTACTTCAAAAATAGTAGTTTGGTATATAAGACTGTGTAACGCAGATAATGTGCATTTTAATAGAGCAATTTTGAGACCCAAAATAAAAGTTGACTTTCTTGCTACAACAGTGATTCAAATGGCAATGCTCTGTGTTTTCATTCCCGGCCAAGGAATGATCTGACATGATGAACTGTGGGAGGTCTCCCTTCATAGTACAATTTATTAGCGACAATTTAAAACATTGCTTGGAGACACTTTATGAGATTATAGAATGCTTTCTAATTTGATTTCCCTGAGTTGTGACATCTGGAGCAGGTAAACTCACTTGGGTGAATTTACTTAAAGGAGAAGACTAATAAACTGTTTAGAAGGGGTTTATTCTTTGTTCTTTCTTTCTAGAATAAAGAGCATCTCATTGCATACCTCTGTGGGAGTTTAGTTGCTTAGTAACCTTGCATGGGCTGAGGCCTTTGCACTGTAGGAACTGAGACAGAGCTTTCAACAGCAACACTTTACTCTGTTACCTGGTACAGATTGCTCCAGGAGAAATACACAACTCCAAAGCCTCTGCTACTACTGTTCATGTTTGTCTTACAACTCTCTCTCTCTCTCTCTCTCTCTCTCTCTCTCTCTCTCTCTCTCTCTCTCTCTCTCACACACACACACACACACACACACACACATACCCCTATCTGTATAGATAGATCTATTACACAGGTAAATGTTTACAGTGGAATTATAAAACCACTCAGAAATGGAGACTACTAATCTGCATTCATTCAGTACCTCACAGTCTTTAAGGTAAGCCACTGAGTGATTTATAACAATCTTCTGTGTGGTTCTCAAGATGTGTGTCTTTTGCTTCCTATCCTGCTTGATTAATTGTCAACTTTTAAAACACAATAGTAATGAGTAAACACATCTTTGTCCCCAACAACTTTTTTTTCCCTGTCTTTAGTTCTAGTAACTTTGTTCAGATACTAGGCTAAATACCAAGCATAAATGCCTTAAGAAAGAAAGAGAAAAGCAACGGAAGCAAAGATCACTGCAGATTTAATGTGAGGGCTTCACTATTACACAGAGCACAACATTTGGTGGCTACAGCAACCCACTGAAGTGTGTGTGTGCTGGGTGCAGAATCCTATTATTATTTCCATTTTACAGATTAGTACTTGCATCTTAGAGATGTAAAGTCAGGTCACACAGCTAGCAATTTGCATGACTAGGACTGAAGCCAGAAAGTCTTAATCACTGTGCTGCATTGTCTTCCAAAATTACCTTAAATTACTTAGTTCTGTGAAAAGCATGTTGTCTATTACATACACAGTTAATGCATGGCATATAATGTTCAAGTATTAAAATCAAAATGACTCAATTGCATGCTTGGAAAGATGTTTAGAATTAAAGCACCTCGGCTTCATCTTCATCTCCAAGAGAACGTATTTCAGCAAGCTAAAGCCACAACCGCTTGCAATTACACAACATCACTGTATGGCAGAATTCTAAGCCATCGGATTTTCCCTGGATAATTAGTAATAGGGGACTCACTGCTCGTCCAGACAGCCCATGTTTATTGGTCCCTCTGAGACAGAAAAGAAAAGAAGCTGGAGGGGTGTTATGTAGAGAAGGTCTGGGAAGGCCCTGGGGAGAGAGGAGGCCAGGATGCTTGCCCCTCATGGAAACGAACTCACTCCTTCTTTGTTCCCATTTTAAGCTATGTAGCATCCTTCCCTTTTCCTTGATTCCATCAACCTCCCTGAGGGAGGAATGATAACCACAGCAGCCAATTAGGGAGCTGCAGAGGGAGGAGGAAGGTGCCTCAAGCCCTTCTTTGTCCTTCAGGAAACAATTCTCTTGTTCAAGGTGGTTTTAATTACCCCATGCCTTTCTTTCCCCCTCCTTCTATCCATCAGTGCCCTTTCAATCAGGCTTCTGGTCCCAATGCTTGTGAATTACCCAGAAAGAAAAAAGCGCTAATAAGTTCCCACCCAGGTGGTTTGAATTAATGTACAGACAAAACTCAAGTATTCTTTTGGGATTAACTAGTTCTCCTTTCCAAGTTCCACGTTTACAAACATGTTTCACCAGATGTGCACCTTGGACCGTCTGCATCCAGGTCACCTGGGGGTTAGAGTATGGCCTGGAAGAAACTCCAGATACACTGAATCAGAATGTTGGAGGATGAGTCTAGGAAATAAGCATTTCAAACCAGCTTTGTTGGTAATGCTTGCATACAGTGTAGTTTCAAAACCAGTGCTTTGCCACATAAAAGGGCGTTTATCCATCTGTTTTCAGGCTAAAATGACAGATTCTTCATGGCTTTATTCTCCTATTCTTTTCTTTCTTGCCGTTGTTCTCCTCTTCCACCTTGTTCTGCTCCTGAATCAGAGGTGCTCCTGTCAAAAGGCTGGAGACATCAGAAACAAATAAGTAAGTGAAAAATGAGAAGAAATCACAAGCTTAACAATCTGAAAACACAACGCACTGAAAAGAGCGAGCCAGGGGCTTTCTTGTGAGAACCCTGAGGTGAGGGAACTTCTGAGTGGCTCTTTGTATAATGCCTTAAACAAAAATCAGCTTTCTCATTTTGGCTGAGATCTCCCATCTCAAAATAGGGGAAAATAAAATGCCTACCTCACAGCATTATTGCTAGGTTAAGTAATTTAATATAAACAGCTTGCTGAGAATGGCTTCTTGCTTGAGAACACTGACTAGTTAACTGAGGTAGGTAGTTCAAGTGCAGCATAAAAACTGTAATTCTGAAGATAGGGAAATGGATCAGTAGTTAAGAGTGTTTGTGGCTTTTGTAGAGGGCCAGAGTTTGGTAACCAGCATCCAGATCGGGCTGCACACAGCTAACTCCCAGTGATTCTGTCTTCAGGAGATCTAATACTCTCTTCTGTCCCATGTGGTTATCCACACACATGTGCATACACACACATGCTATCACACGTGCATAGGAATAGAAATAAAATGCCTTTAAAATACCAATAAAACCACAATTCAATAAACAAACATGCATCACTAAGTTTTAGTCATAAAATTAAGAATCATTTTGATCCTTTGTTGTTTTCAATAAAGGTGTAACAATAAACAATACGTTAAACATGCTGATGGAAACCTGTAATCACTCATCAATTCTAAGTCGCAGCCCTAGATACATAATGAGTCCCCAGTCATTCTGGTATAGAGTGAGACACTGTCTTAAAAAAAGTTAAAACAAGGATTGTAAATTCAGCTCATTTGCTACCACTAATACGAACCTTGCAATCACACATGCATGCGTGTAGGCCAGTGCTGTGTAATATGCTAATTAGCAGTCTGGTTCCAGGTTCAGTGGGAGACACTGTCTCCACACTCACAGGCACAGGCATAGGCACCATGTCCCACATACATGTGATCATACTTTGAACACAAAACATAGACATAGACACACACACTCACACACACAATCAACACACACACTTAGACATGCACATACACATGATAGAAATATTGGTGAGGTTAGAAGGAAAGTGAAGATTTTTCAGATAATATAAACGAATATTATTAGGTTTAGACTTGCAAATTAGTGGAAGTTATAATATAAAGCAGTTCCTGTATTCTACCCATTGTGATGGGTGACTTACATAGATATTTATTTACTGCTGTCCTTGCTATAGAGAAGCTAGAAGAGAAAACTGAAGCAGAGAGACCTAAACTGTTTACATATGGTCACATCACTAACAATGCAAGAGAGCCATATAAGCAACAATTTCTCCCTATGCTCTGCATAATTATCACTTTCAGGCAAACTAGAGGTGTGAGATACATCCAAGCTAGGAAAACTGCAGGAGTCGGGATTTGGTGCAATATTCTATGAGAAGAAATTGACAGGCAAGGGAAGGGGGATCTCAACATAAATGGAGTCTGAGGCCTTGCTAGGAGGCTGACCTTTATTCTGTTGTCAATATGGACCCACTGCAAGTATGAAAACTTGGCCATTTATCTTTGAAACTCAATCTGGTCCAGACATTTAAGGGAGAAATGCAAGCAAAAGCAATATTTCAACCTAGCACAAAATTCAAAACATCTCCATCCCCTGTAGATGTTCCTTCCCTTGTCCTCTTTCCTCCAATGATACTAAGAAAAACAACAAATATTAAATAGAAGAAAAGATACATCTGATCTGGTCTGCAAGCAGTATCTACTACTACTATCTACTAGATAACATACATGTGTGTTTTCTCAAGTCTTAGATAAAATTGAATTTAAATAAAACTTTGGCACAATCATGAAGAAAGCCTGATGTAAGCAGGAACATATCAAGAGGCCAGAGATGATATCCATATCTTTGCTTTCATTAGAAGAAGACTTATGCCTTTCCCACTTGACTTCTCCCATCTGGTGAAGAACTGCTCCCAAAACAGCGCCAAGCAATGGAGATGCATTTGGAGATGCTCTATGAACCCCTCTCTCACATGCTTCCCCTGAAAATGGTAGCCAAATGCTATAGTTTGGATTTATTTCTCTTATTTATACCAAGCAAAATAAGCTGAATTGTTCTACATTAGGGCTCTCATGAAGCTCCAGTTATTTGTTGACAAGATATACTTAGGACATTTGCCTTTAATTTGTTAGTTCAGATCTGCAAGCACAGTAGCACACTTTGATTTCTCCGTCTAACTTGAGTTGCTTGCTTGCATTTTGAAGAAGCTCTTCGGTTAACAGTGACCCAGGTATTTTAGTCTCATGAGTTGAGTATAAAAGATTCATTTGGTCAACTATGTATCTTTCATTGTGAAATAAAATTATAGAGTCTGACAAAAAAAGCACGAAGCCAAAATCACTAATTAAAACATTAATCTTCTATTTAATTATATGATTGTCCTAAGAACAGAAATTAAGTGCTTATATATTAGCATATGCTTATTATACATAGGACTGGGTTTTACAGGGACATGTTTATACAAATCGATAATACACTTCCCTATTCTGTCCTTTTATACCCATCTCTATCCTCTTCCTCACAGCAGGCAGACTCATTCTACTGTCATGTCGTAGGTGTATACATAATTTTATTTATTTATATAAAATTCAGGACCTACAAAGGAGAGAAAAACACTTAACGTTTGTCTTTTTGAATATAGGTATCTAACATGACTAACCCCAGAGGCATTATTTCCAACAAATGACATTTTTTCCTTCTTTACTACTGAAAAACATTCAGTTGTATACATGTTCCAAACTTTTTTGGTCCATCCCACTGACGGTGGGTACCAAGTTTGCTTCTATCAGTTTACCATTGGGATTAATATGTCAAGAGACAAGGATGTGCAAGTATTTCTTTGACATATTGATTCTTTCAGGAGAGATATAATTAGGTCACATGGCAGGTCTAATGTTTTAGGAAATTCTATACTGATTTTTATAGGACATGCATACATTTATATTCCTACCAACAGTGTAGAAGAATTCTCTTTCATATTCTTACTAGAATTTATTGTTGTTTGATTTCTACATATACATACATATATACATACATATAATGTATCTGATAATAATCATCCCTTAATATAATAATCTAATCCTATCTCCTGCCAGAATCAATCTTCATTTTACTCTGTGGAGGGATTATGTTGTTCCATTGTAAATAATTGTCCCTGCCTATGAGTTTAATAAAAAGCACTGATTGGCCAAAGGCAGGCAGGAAGTGTGGGCAGGGCTACCAGACTCTAGGAACAGGCAGAACAGAGCAGAATGCCAGAGAGAAGTCAGAGGAAGCAGAGGACAACTATGCTGCTCTGAGAAAAGGTACCGAGCCACATGGCTGAACAGGATAAGAGTCATGGGTTAGATTAGGGGTAGAGAGTTAGCAAGTTATATGCCTGGGCCTTACGCTGATCGGCATAAAACTAATGTAAACATCTGTGTGTCTCTGAGGGTCTGTGGGTCTGCATATCATATACATGATATTCACCCACATAAAGCTGGAGAAAGCTTAAAAAAATGTTCTAAAGCCCAAAGCAGCTTCTGAGTAGTGTCTCTCATGTGAGCCGTGGTACAGAGATGCCCTGGTAAGACATGTGGGCTTGGGTTATAATGGCGGGTTTTTGGAGTGCAGCTTAAGGTGTAAAATGGCTGGTTCCTGAAGTCTGACAGGACCCTCAATATAAGCAAAAAGTTGTAAGTGATGTATTTGAGGTTTCTGTTCATAAGGACAAAGAGGAAACAAAATCAAAGATGGCTTTCCAGTGGTGGTATTTTCTTGAATCAGCTCTGTTTGCCGGAGGCAAACTGAGGCTTGGCTTTTTAAAAGGAAACTTCCTGATTCAGCCTTAGAGGCAAAACACTTGTGAGTTTTTAAAGAGACCCTGCTGCCTAATACTTAAATGGAGTTAATGAGCAGCAGATGGCAAAGCTTTACTTGGTAATTATATGGACCCTGAAATTCCCCAGAGTATCTGAGCTAAAAAGTTAAATTCTATGAAGCTGGAGCTGGGTGGAGCCATCCATCTATCCTACCAACCTTTAATCCTTAGCCAACGACCTTGGCAGATTAAAGGTGTGTTCAGAAACAGAAAGAAATAGAAGAATTTGGGTGTAGTCAATATTCCTAGCCAAGCAAAGGTATGGTCAGAGACAGAAAAAGTTAAGAAATAAATATACAGTAAAGACAGTTTTTTAAAAAAGTCTAAGTGGTTTAGAGTGTGTTGAAAATATACATACATAGGCTTAGAGAAAGAAAAAGAAAGATAGAGAAAGCCCTTAAAAAGAAATAGAGTAAAATAAATAAATAAATAAATAAATAAATAAATAAATAAATAAATAAATAAATAAATGCAGAATATACAAAGAGTGTCTGGATACTGTATGTTATTATCTTATCTTTAAGCTTCTTGACTGAAAATGACTTAGTAAAAGCTGCTGAAAGACAGTTGATTATAAATGCTGTTGGATTAATTCAACCTATATATTTTGTAAATGAGCTTACTTTAAAATTGAAATCAAAAGATATGCTACTTTGGAGAAGAGGTTTTCTTTTTATTTCCACAGAAAATGAGAGGCTGCGGATTTATTCCTGAATAAAGAACATAAAGTTTGATAGAGGAAGACCCCCTGAAAAATCTCCAATGGAAACAGATAGCCCAGATGATTCAGCATTTCAGAGCACCTCTATGAAGTTTCCTGAGCTCTATATCCAGAACAATTTCAAGGAGACTGTCTGAGATGACCCAGTCTTACAGACTACTCCACTAAAGACTTGTGCATAATCCTACATTTTTCTTTGGATTACCATGAGATTTCCAGCACCCTCATTCAGCAGGAAATTGCCTAGAGAGCAACACCCACATTCCCAAAACATGGATTATAGATGTTTCTGTTTATTTACAGTATTGTTTATAAGTTGTTATAGATAATGGGGGGAAAGGGATATTAGATTTAGAGTTCTTTTTGTTTTAAAAAGAGAAAAGGAATATGTAGGGGGATTATGTTGTTCCATTGTAAATAATTGTCCCACCCACTGGTTTAATAAAAAACGCTGATTGGCCAAAGGCAGACAGGAAGTGTGGGTGGGGCTACCAGACTAAGAAGACTCTAGGAACAGACAGAACAGAGCAGAATACCAAAGAGAAGCCAGAAGAAGTAGAGGACAACTATCCTGCTTTGAGAAAAGGTACCAAGCCGTATGGCTGAACAGGTAAGAGTTATGGATTAGATTAAGGGTAAAGAGTTAGCAAGTTATATGCCTGGACTTTAGGCCAATCAGCCTAAAACTAATGTAAGCATCTGTGTGTCTCTGTGAGTATGTGGGTCTGTGGGCCAAAACCTAGAGGCTAGGCCCAAAAGTCTGGGCCAGAAACCTTCTACTACATTACTCCTTTTATTTGTTTATTTATTTATTTTATAATGTTCCGAGTACACTTCAAACAGGACTGTCCATCCATGCATGTGCTCTGGGTTCCATATATGATCCCCTGTACCACTCAGAGAGCAGACTATTGATGTTTTGGTAACATCTCTGGCTTCACTATACTGAGTTTAGCAGTGTGTATGGGTCTCAGTTTCTGTACTGTCACCCACTGAAGTAGTGACAGGTTCCTCAAAGTTTCCCTGAGGCCATGCTTCTGGAATTCAGCTTAGTGTAACAATAGTGAGGTTGAATAAAAACCCTAGAAACATGGAACCATGGAAAAAGGAATTATTCTCTGAAAACTTAGCTATGAAATATATCATTGTTCCAGTGAGAGCTACAGCAAATAAGCATAAGAAATATGCCATGTGGGGAAGAGTAAGATGCAACTCTTATTTGCTTGAGGTTATTAGGATATCTAAAGCAATGAGAAGCCATAAGCCAGTAGTAGAAAATACCCAAACAGAGTGAAAGGAACAAGTACTCTCAATGCCTATTAAGAACTATCCATCAGAGATCACATCTTAGGCTTCTCCCAATATGTATTTGTAGAGAAGTATAAGTTAATCATAACATAATACCTTTAAACATTTGAATCATGTGACTTATTCCTCCATTTCTCAATTCCATCCCTATTCCATAACCGTCTGATAATTATTTGGTTTTCCCTGTAACTAACCAATGCTTGACTTCACTGGTCATTAATGTTTCTCGTTAGCAATTAACAATTATGCTGCTAGAGACCTGAGACTACCCAGGCTCAGTCATCACAAATGAGCCTCCATTGATTTGCTGGGTCTGATAAGATGTGGTGGATGTGCCAGGAGGTGGGCAGGAAGGAGACCCATTGAAGTGGTGGCTCTTTTGGTTCTCAGCAGCTTTCTCTGGCAATGTTTTAGCTGCTTACACTAGCTTTTGAAGACAGATTTCCTCTGGTCTTGGCTTCACAATTTTCCCATGATCTGTTGATCCAGCTAGTAAGCAAAGTTAGAAAATCTCTTTTCTGTCGCTCCTTCTCAGGCTGTTTCCAGGATGTGTGAGTTCACCTCTCCTTCCAGATCATCGGTTCTCAGGCAGTCATGTGGGAGTTGGCTGCATCTGAAATCACACGCCTCCCTCAGCAGAACTCCTTGGAATCGTGACCGGGAACCTGTTCAATACATTCAATGGGACAATATACAGTCCTGTTTCAGAATCGTTATCTAGACCCATAATTCTTAAACCTAGCAACAACATTTAAGCATCTTTAGATATCAGAGTTGGGGCTTTTCCCTGGTCTCAAAATATATATATTTTACCCCTTTGGAGGTGAAGAGTGAGCAGGGTTGTTCATACAGCACTCCGAACAGTTAATTAATTGTAATGAAGGGCTTGGAATGTGATTCTCTAGGGGTGAAGCCATCCCAGCAGCAATAAAAGGACCTAGGGACTCATTAGAAATGTAGATTCTTACTTCCTACCCACATCACCCATCATCATCATCATAAGTGGAAACTGTGATTTATGACCAGGGATCTTTGGCCTAACAAACTCCTTTAGATTACTCAGGTCTGATTTGTTGAATTATGATGTATCTTTGATGTCCTACTCCATGTCCATTCTGCCCTATGTTTTTACTTTGTCTCCTCTCCCTGAGGCTTAAGTTGAAACCAGGCTGTTTCTGGCCTTTGACATGAGGTTTACCATTTTGCTTCTGCTTTGCTTTTGGCTGTTAAAATTACAGAAGAACAAAAATTATACATTCAAATGCATCTGTAACAGTGCTTTGCCTACACGATTGAAAGTCAACATGTATTTGCAGAGTTAGTAATTGCATTTATCTGCAGTTCTTTCCTGTTAATCTTTCAGACTATCACATACTATTTATTCAGTCTGGAATACAAATATACCTATAACTATCATAACTTGTTTTAGAAGGCTGAAGCTCACCAAATATACAATATAATTTTATTGAAATATTCAGTTAGTTCACTGTCAAAAGCCCCATGAGGATGAATGGCTGAAAGGTGTCATATAAAAGGTCTAAGGTAGTGAATGCTTTATTTCTTGAGGTGAATGCTGGTCACATATACTCTGTGAGAATTCATTGAGGGCAAATACTCATTATTTTTTGCATTTTTTCCACCTCTGTGTTTTACATGAATAAAAAAATCACACCAAGTCTTCTCCAGCTTAACATTTTATAATCCAATCACGTTTTGAAATCTGGAAGTACCCTACGAACAGGACTGGTTGCTTCCTTGTTTTGTTAAGTCAGTGTTATTATTACAGAACTGCCATCTTCTTGCCCACAAGGAAACTGAAGTTCATAGTGACTAAGGATCTTTCTTAGTTCACACAGGCTAAAGGACTAGAGTTCAAAGTTTAGATGCCTGAGTGCAATGGTCTTTTTAATGCCTCAACATAGCCCTCTAAAGAGAAACCATTAACTGGCATATATTCATAAACATGTGTAAGGATGTTGGTATTCATCACAAACCAACAAGGGAAATCATCAAATTGCCCTTTACATATTCATGTCTATCATTTTATCTTCCGTGGTGTCTCTGCTAGTGAGGAAAGTTGATCAATGCTGTAAGAAAGGTTTAAAAGGTTGAACCACTAGCTGTTTGTTTAGAGGTGTAACAGAGATGACTTAGTAGGTAAAGGCACTTTTGGACAAGTTTAATGACCAAATTCAATCCCCGGGTTCCAGGTGGTGAAAGAAAATAATCACCTCCTGGAAGTTTGTTGCACGAATAAAGGAAACTCAGGGCCAGATCTCTGGGAAAGGCAGAGATACCAGAGAGGAAACACCACAGTCAGATCTCACCCAGCTGTCTTCCAGCTTCCTCAGCCTGGCTCTTCCTAGCTTCTCCTGCCTCCTCTGTCTTTCTATGTCTGCCTTAAATACTTTTTCTGCTCAGTTAAGGCGTGGCCCCACCACTGCCTGCCTGGGATCCTGGAATTCCTTTTGTAAACTAAAATGACCTAGAACTCAGATTAGATTAAGGGCGTAGGTCACATTCCCAGGACATTCATTCCCTGTGCTGGGATTAAAGGAGTGAGTTACCACTGTCTGATCCTTCTAGACTGACTGTGGGTAGATCCTTCTGATATCTCTGAATGTTTTTATTATATTTGAAAATATCCCTACATATCCCCTTTTGTGTCAAATTTAAAAAAAAGGTTATAACTAACATAAGAAAAAACATATACAATAGGTACAATAATTGTATAGAATGTATGCAAGTAATAAACGAGTAATGTCCAGTCCATTAACAATTGACAATTCAAAGAAAATATTTCATTAATTATCCTAATTTGATGAGTCCAAAGGATTATGCCCAATTCATTTTCTTTCTAACTAAAAACTATTATTTTATCTCTTAAACTTATACACTTTAACTTCAAAGTTTCTTTTCTAAAATTGTCACTGAAAAACTATAACTATTTCATCTTTAGCTACCTCAGAGGGTGTTGGTATCTTTTGGGGATCCTGAAAAGTTTTGTTAAATGTCAAGTTCTGAAATAAGTAGCTGTGTCATTTGTTGTCCAGTCTCTGTATAACAGGAAAGTGCACGGCTTGTCTCAAGTCCTGGGTATAATAGTTTATGAAGCTGGTTCATCTCAGAGAGCCACTTCGAAATTGTCCTGAGCAGTTTGTAGTTCCAATCTGATCTTTGGTTGGTGTTTATCAGCCTCGTGGCTTTGTCAGAGTCCATGTGAAACTATCATTATGGGGCCCCATCTTCCTTTTGGATACTTCAAGTTCTTAATTAGGCACTGTCATGGATCACTGCAGAAAACTGATAAGAGACTAAAACTGAACACAATGTACAGGAAGCTAAATATATAACTATTTATTCAGCATAGGATTAGTAACAGTAGAATAGTCCCTTATTGTTTGTTATTCTTCTGTCCCATATCAGGTGGCTCTTCTGATATGATACAGAGATCTTGTATTTTCCTTTAACAGGTATGCTTGAGTTAAGAGAAGGAGAGAGCCACACTCCAACTCTAAAGCCAGCTTTAAATTATAATTGAACTGGGACTTCAACTTACAAAAAATTAGAGGTTAAGCAATGAGATTTTTCCATAAAGAGTATACTGGTACCAATAGTTCCAATATTCTTTTGCTTGTAAATTTTTCTGGATAGCTTCCCTTTTGCTTTAGAGGTCTAGATGTCCAAGTCTTTTAACTTCTTGAAGATGGGTGTTTCCAGTATTCTGTAAAGACAAAAACAGAAACCTGCCCCAACCCTTTGTTTTTTCTTCAACTTAAAGAATTGTAATATGGGTGGATGAGCTATCAATTCTTAGTTTCATGAAGTTTCTCTGGTTCAAATTAAGTATTTATTAATTTTGATGGTATCCATAACTTTTCTTCACCTGTGGAAACAAAAGCAAAACCCCTTCCCCAACGTAGCACATATCCTGGCTTCCATTCAGAGGTTAGTACATCTTTGAAGTAAACAGGCTGATTTAGTTCAGCTGTTTTTTCTATAGTCCAGTGCCTTTCAGCAGCTGTTGTTCCTTTCTCATTAGCACTGAGAAAATTCAAAGTTAATAAAGCATTAAGTCTATCTCTGGGGGTCTTTGTTACCCCTTTCTATTTATTTAGCATATCCTTTAGAGTTTGATTTGATCTCTCTGTGACTGCTTGCCCTGTAGGATTGTGTGGTATTCCTGTAATATGCTTTATACTATAATAAGCAAAAAAATGTTTCGTTTTTACTAAAGACATATGCCAGAGCATTTTCAGTCTTAATTTGTACAGGTATTCCCATGACGGCCATAACTTCTAGCAAATGTGTGATTATAGAATCAGCCTTTTCTGAGTTCAAAGCAGTTGCCCATTGAAATCCTAAAAACGTATCTGTTGTATGATGGACATATCTTAATTTTTCAAATTCTGTAAAATGAAATACATCCATCTGCCAGATTTCATTTCTATGTACACCTTTAGGATTGCTTCCCGCTGGCAATAAAGTTTGGTTATAGAAGGAACAGGTGGGACAGCTTTTTACAATTTCTTTGGCTTGTTGCCAAGTAATAGAGAAATCTTTTTTTAATCCTTTGCTATTGATGTAATGCTTTTTATGAAATTCTGAGGCCTCTAGTACATTTCCTATTAATAATTTGTCAATTTCATCATTACTTTGTGCTAAAGGACCTGGCAGACCTGTATGGGATTGAATATGTGTTATATGGAAGGGATGATTTCTAGTCCTGATTAGTTCTTGTAACTGAATAAATAATGAAGTAAATTCTGATATCATTAATAAAATCAGCATTTCAATGTGTAGAACAACTTTCTGCATACTGAGAGTCAGTGACTATGTTAACAGGTTCAGTAAAATCTATTAATACCATCACGATAGCATATAATTCTGACTTTGAACTTAATTATAAGGGCTTTGAGCCACTTTACTTATATGTTCTGATTTGTAACCTGCCTTTCTGATTTATTTGCATCAGAATAAAATGTAGGGGCTCCAGAAATTGGTTTATCTTGTACAATACGAGGAAGAATTCAGTTAGTTTTCTTTAGAACTTCAACTCTTTTGCTTTGAAGATATTTGTTACAACTCTCCCAAAAAATTACTGCAGGCTCTTTGCCAAGGTTCACTTTCTACCCATAATTGGTCAATTTCTTGATTAGTTAAAGGTACAACAATTTCTTCTGGGTCCATTTCTGCCAATTGACAAAATCTTAATTTTCCTTTTAAAATAAGTTCAGAAATCTTTTCCACATACATCTTTAATTTCTTACTCAGTTTATGTGGAAGAAATACCCATTCCAATATAACATTTTCCCTTTGTATTAAAATTCCTGTAGGAGAATGCTTAGAGGGCATGTAACTAGAATACAGTTAAGGTCTGGATCCACATGATCCACATGTGCCTCCATAATTTCTTTCCCACCAAAGCCAATTCTTTCTCAGCTTCAGGTGACAATTCTCTCAGACTATTTAAGTCCTTGTCACCAACCAATTAAGGTTTTGAACAAATTATTCAGTTCATCAATTTTAATTCCAATAGTGGGTCATAAGTTGGCAATGTCTCCTAGTAGTCTTTGAAAAATCATTAAGTGTCTTCAACCTATCTCTCCTGATTTGTACCTTTTGGGTCTAATTTTTTGTTGGCCTATTTTGTAGTCTAAATAATTAATGGTAAACCCTCTTTATATTTTTCTGGGTCAGTTTATAATCCCCCAAGCAGGCAATTCTTTTTCACTTCTTCAAAAAATGTTTTCTAAGGTATCGATAT
This sequence comes from Phyllotis vaccarum, assembly GCA_033318265.1. Lineage (NCBI taxonomy): Eukaryota > Metazoa > Chordata > Mammalia > Rodentia > Cricetidae > Phyllotis > Phyllotis vaccarum. The sequence continues at coordinate 54,001,792 of JARWLC010000014.1, forward strand.
TTGAATCGGCCAACAAGATGTTGTCCATGTAATGATAAATTATAGACTGTGGGAATTTGTTACGTATTTGTTCTACTGGCTTTTGTACAAAATACTGGCACAGAGTTGGGGTATTCAGCATTCCTTGAGGGAGGACCCTCCACTGGTATCTCTTTACAGAGTGAGAATTATTATAAGTGGGCACTGTAAAGGTGAATTTTTCTTTGTTTTGTTCTTGTAAAGGTATTGTAAAAAAAAAAAAAGTCTTTTAAATCAATAACTATAATAGGCCATTCTTTAGGTGATAGAGAAGGCAAAGGAATCCCAGATTGTAGAGAGCCCATTGGCTGGATCACCTTATTTATTGCCCTTAGGTCTGATACCATTCTCCACTTTCTAGATTTCTTTTTAATAACAAATACAGGAGAATTCCAAGGGCTGGTTGATTCTTCTATATGCTGATTATTTAACTGCTCCTGTACCAGCTGCTCTAAGGCCTGCAATTTCTCTTTTGTTAGAGGTCATTGATGAACCCATATAGGCTTCTTTGTTAGCCATTTCAGAGGGAGTGCTGTGGGTGTCTTTGAAAGATTAGCAGCTGTTTTGCTTGTTTCTGTATAACATGAATGGTCTGTGACTGTTTCTCATAATACCTTCTATTTTTTTTTCCAGAACCATGTGCTAGTTTATGGCTTATTCCTGTGTTTGAAGGAATATTAATCTGTGTGTTCCATTGTTATAGTAAATCTTGTCCCCATAAATTTAGAGCAAGGTCAGCCACATTTGGTTTTAATATTCCTCTCTGTCCTTCTGGTCCAATATACTCAAGCCATCTTGCACTCTGTTTTACCTGGGATATCGACCCAATTCCCCAAAACTTAACATTTACCTCCTGAAGGGGCCAACTTGGATGCTATGACTCTGGTGAAATTATTGATACATCCACCCTTGTGTCCAATAAGTCTTCAATTTGGACAAGTATAATGACCGAATTCAATCCCCATGTTTCAGGTAGTGGAAGAAAATAACCACCTCCTGGAAGATGTTCTTAAACATCAGCATATATACGGTGATATGAATACACACAAAAAATAAATGTGTGTGTGTGTGTGTGTGTGTGTGTGTGTGTGTGTGTGTATTACGCTCCAGAAAGAAGGGTGACAGAAAGAATATTTACAAATTACAACAGAAGTCTCTTTCATAGTATAGATGTTGCTGAAGCCTTCAAAGTATCAGCCTTGGGCATGAACTGAATCAAATAGAATGTTCTGTTGTGGGGACATACTTTCAATGATGTCAGAGGAAGCCATTTGGCAAGGAAGAACCACATCAAAAATCCTTTGCTTTGCAATCAAGCCTCTTAACCATGGCATATGATTTGCTGAGAATCCATAGATTTGATTTGCTTACTTTTGTCTGCTGCTTGATTGTTATGGAAGCTCCATTGTTTTTTTGATCTTAGGACAGTTGCACAGTCAGCTATCAATACAGAGAATCAGGGACTTTCTTCTGGTAACTGGAAATAAGCCTATTCACTGGGAGTGTAAGAAAACAAAAGAGAAAAATACCCAGAAGACAGCAACCACACTTAGGGAAAGTCCCTTAATCCCAAGGCAAACTCATCAACTTTATGCATGTGGTACTGCTATGGCATATAGTTTTAGTAGCAAAAGGGTAGATATCATCAAAATGCTTTGCTAAAATGTATACAACTTTTAAAAATTAAATTAAAACTTTTATCTCATTCAGCAAATCTAAAGTAGCATGCTAACAGTTTTCATTTGCTACATTTACTTACTTATTTATTTATTTGGGTTGCTAAGACTGGCCTTCAACTTACAATGCTCCTGGCTTAGCTTTCTTGATGCAGTGAGAAGTAGACTTTGCATCAACCAAGATGAATGATGGACAGAGATGTTGAACTATTGATAAGCTTAAGTTGAACCTGACTCTTCACTTTCTATCTAGTGAGACAATAATCATCTAAAATTTTAAACTGGTTTAAGCTAGTCATATCCCAAAGAGTTCCAATTACAATTAATACAGAAGCTAATGCATGGCATGGGCACTCTGTGATGGAAAAAGAATTAACCTGCAGGAAATTTGAAGGGGGAACAGAGAAAAAGCACTTAAACCTATGATATCAAGTAAAACTGTTTGTATACACAGAAATGCCATATACATTAGCACATATATATATTATATATATTAGCAAAAATTATTGGCCTGAAATATCACTTTGTGTTCTTGTCAGGCATCTGAGTCATGAAGTCAGGAAAAAACAAACCCCATGCCTGACTTACAAGTACACCTCTGTGAAGTATGAGCTATATGTTATGATAAAAAGGAAAATCCAGTGAAATCCAGCCATCTCAGACATCTGTAGCAATGTGGTTCTATTTTAAGTTTCCCATTTACATTTGAAGGAATGTTTCACTTACAATTAGCACACATTTAAGAAGTGAGTTGTTAAATGAAGTAGGCTATCATAATGTTTGTGAAGGATGAAACTCTGGGAGTTGAGGACAATGAGTCTTTTAATGATATGTATCTCTCTCTCTTTTGTGTTCCTTCCTGACAGACAGCTGGGAGACCTAGGTCCTTAAGGGCCCTAGGGCCCCAGTGTGGGTTTTATTGAGGAAGATACCAATTAGCAGGTTTGTCTTTTTACAGAACAAAGATAACCCCGAGGGGGGACAGAGGAAGGGGAAGGCACAAGGAGCATCTTTGAACTTTGACAATCTTTACTGCTAATCTTTTGAAGTCACCAAAGAACCTGGCTGCTTCCTCAGCAATTCTTTACCCCCATTGTTCAGTCAAAAAGCACATATTTTCTCTTATTGCAAAAGCAACAGTGAAGAAAGCAAACTTATCACATGAATAAAAGAAAGTGATCTTCCTGAGTTACATAAAATGGCACTTTCATCACTCCAAAATTTGCCTTAGGTCACATATAGTCTCTAAGAGACAAGCATCTGGGGATGTTGCCACAGTCCTAATGGGTATTTCCAGATGGCATAATCACCTGCTTATTGATAAAGTTTGGCTTCCTGTTAGAGCCATGAAAAGACACAAAGAAGAATGGAAATTCAGTCACCATCTAAGTCACAACTTTCTTAGTTTATTGTTTGTTTGTTTTGTTTTTAATTCAAATAACTTTATTCAACTAATTTGGAACATTTATTGTATAGAAAATTCTGAGCTAAGCATTTTCAATTCTATCATTAATAAGACAGTGAAACTGCCCACTGTGGTGATACCAGTCTGGAGAGGCAGGTGATGAAGACCATGAAGAGCATCAAGCAAGTAGAAGGTTGGCTTCCAGAAAATGCTAGGATGCCTCCAGTCAGGTTATCTCTCTCTCCCATGTGAAAGGGTTTTCCATTGTTCTTGCCGGCAGAAATACGTGTATTCTGTACTTACAAAATATCCAATGTTCAACTATCTTTTGACTACAGAATACACTTGATGACTTTATAGTGACAGGCAGAGATTAATAGAGGAAAATTCACTTTAATTTGGACAGTTGTGATGTCATTATTACTTATAAAACTACTTATAAAATTTTATATATAACTGTAGGCAGATTTTTCTGTCCCACCTGCAAATTTTCCCAAATAACCATATAGAGACTGAATACTGATTATAAATGGTTGGCCAATAGTGTAGGCTCAGTTTTTACATTTATAACTTAAACTAATGCATTTCTATTAATCTATGCACTGCCCAAGGCTCTTTACCTTATATGCACACTTCCTATCCTCCTTGTTCTGCATCTCATGGCATTTCTTCAGACTCTGTCCTTCATTCTCTCTGCCCCCAAAATCCTGCCCCTCTATCAGCCAGTCAGCTTTCTATTCACCTGATCATAGTGACATGCATTCACAAACTGTAAAGAAAAATTCTACAGCACACCCTTGTCTTACTCTGGGGTCAGCTTGAGTTTAAAACCAAAACCCTATGTTGTTGAATCTTGTCTCTTAGCTCTTTCAGAAAGGACTCATACATATTCATGCACCTCTGAATGTGTATTTAGAGTGTAATGCATTCAGTAGCATGTAGGATATAACTTTGGTAACATCATTTCCTAATGCTGTTCATATTACTTGCTGTTTAGGATTGAAAAGTGGTGACATTTAGACACATTCACACTGCTCTTGAAAGCCCTAAGGAGGTTACTTTATTAAAGAACCATAGCTCATCTCTGTGACTAGCACTTGCCTTTCCTTACAGTGGAAGATACTGAGGTTTCTCTGACTAAACCCCAGGCAGTAAGGCATTTCAAAAACACTGGCTTTGTGGTGAGAGACCCTCAAGAATAAAAACTGAGTCACCTAGAGAGAAGCAGCCAGGAACTTTCTCAAGATCAAGGTAATGTGGGGAGGTTGCATGCAAGTATTGAAATCTAATCTAAATTATGGTTGAATTTTTCTTTTTCAACAGCACTTTCTTCTCTCTTTGTTGAGACAGGATCATTGAATTCACACAATTAAATGTAAGGTGATCACTCTTTTCTAATATCTTGAGGAACAACTCTTATCATTTAAGAAAGAGAAGTGAAATTAAGTCAAATTCATTAAGTAAAATGGTGCTTCTCTCCTGGGGTAAGTAGAATTATTTATTACCCCTATGTCATCTAGAATAATAGCAATATTAAAATGTTCCTGTATTTCTCTGAATGTTACCAGAGTTGGATTATTCTTATTGCCTCTCAGACTGACACTGTGATCCCAAACCCCCATCATGGCTCATTCAGATTATAATAGCTTCCTAATTGCTCTCTCAGCCTCTATTCCAGATTCCCTACTCATTATTGCAGTGTATAATTTTAGTTCTATTAGTTTTCATTCATATACCCTGAATGTTCTTGTGCATGCATATTTGAGATACACATTTGAGTAAGCTGCATAGCTGTGTCATTGCAGTGTGTTTCCTTTGCCTCTATTAATTTCTACTACTCCAAAGCTCACTGTCTTAATCTATCTGGGCTTATGTGCCAAAATACCATCAATCAAGTACTTTTTAAAAACAAAAATTGCTTACAGTTCTGAAATCTAAGTCTAAGATCACATTGCTAACAGAGTTGAAACCTGGTAAGGGCTCGTTTTCTCATGAAGAATGCAGTCTAGCTGTGTCCTCACATGTTGGGTGCCATGAATCATGATGACTCTCTGTCCCCATTGTTGGGTGTTACAGGCAGTCTTCTGTTCTTTTGTTTTGTTTTTGAAGAGTGTCAGTGTCATTCTTGAGCCTCTACCATAGTCACATGCAAAAGTTCCTACCTCTAAATGCTTTCACACTGAAAATAGGCTTCAAAACATGAATTTGTGGGACATAAGCATTAAGAGTATAGTGTATATTTATCTGATATTATTTTTCAACCTATAGTGAGGCTATATTCTAATAATCCATAAATAAAATAATACCAAATCTACTGACCATAATTGCTCATTCTAACGTTTCTTAAGTACATCACAATATATTCTCATTTGCCTACATTTGGGTAAAACCACCAGTTATTAAAACCTGTTCTATGATTATTGCTTATTTAGTGTATTTGTAATTTGTTAAATATTTGTGCTCACAGAATGGGGCATCTCACTATACACCACATGGTTACCTAACTGACTGGAGCTGAATCACCAAGGTTTCTAGGTATCACCCAAGAGAGTATTTTACCACAGACAAAAATTTGAAGCATAATTTCTAAGAATATGCACTATTTTTATACCATCATGTCAAAAACGAGAAAGCCATATTATCAAAAGTTAGGGTCTTTCTGTATTAATAGTCATTTTAGCATGACCATCTACTTTCAGCTTACCTGTGTTGTTGAGTTTAGCATGAAATTTTGTACAGAGCCCATAGATAAGTTATTTTAAAAAATAATTCTAGCATTCTTAAGGTTTTTATTACTAAATTTAGAGTATTTAAACTTAATGTAATTACTGATATTTTATAAGGCAATCTTATTATTTGCTTCCTGTCACATTTTAAAGTTACCCAATTTCTAGCAGGCTTGTTTTTAATATTATTTCATTGCTAAGCTTTTTCTATTATTTGTATTTCAAAACAAATTGGTTTTTTGTAACTGTTTATTGAATCATTTTTATGTTGGTTGCTTTAGAACTCTTGCTAGATAATTCTAGAATCTGATTCATTTGGAAACTATTAATCATCTTTTTCGTGTAAATTATTTTGTCTAATGCAAATTGCAATTGTCATAGTTCTTGCTATGGTGGGTTATTTCTTAATATGTTCTGAATATTTTCTATTATGTTAGGGTAAGTCTCAGCTCCATTAATGTTTCACTTCAGCATGTGATCAACCTGTTTAGTATCAATACCCAGGTTTTGGTCCACTTCCAGAGGTGGCCATTTCAGTGGAAATCTATGTCCTAAGCCTTTGCTCTGGCTTGGTTCATCTTGTGCCACAGGGGCTCCCTTTGGTGTTCATTTGTGACTTGAAGCAAATGTCACACAGGCTATTCTGTCTAGTACCTCTAAACAAGAAATAAATATTCAAACTGGAGATGAAGATGATTTCTGGTTCTATGCTTATGTTGATGACATCTCCACTAGGGAAGGGAAAGAGCATACTCCCTGGGCTGGGGCCATTTTCAGCAGCATGATCCTTCTTGTGACATCTTCAGACCCATGATGTCTCTGGATGGCTGAAGGAGCAAAGGGAGTTTCCACTCTGAAACTAATTATTGTGACATTATATCTCCTGTTACTTTTCCTATCACCCAGAAGTCTCTGGATGGGGAGGGGATTTCCAGGCTTGATAAGGAAGGAGAATTCCTTATTTCATACTAAAGAGGTTCCCAAGTTAAGCTTCTATATCACTTATTTATTCTTTTGAGAATTTTCGCAAATACATAATTTAACAAGTTCTTGGCTATTTTCATTTCTTGGATCAGATACCATCTCCTTAGCAAAGTCCCATCTACTTGGTTGCCCATCACATAGGAATGAGATAAAAAAGTAAAGCCCAATTGCTTGGCTTACTTTGGTAAAGAAGAGTTATGTCTCCCAACGGCAACAAAGAACAGACCACTACTCTTAAATAGAGTTCAGAGAAAAAAGAGTTTCCAGGATTACAGAATGTAAGAAGCATGGCTTTCATCTGTAGACATAAGATCATTCCAGTGAGACTGACTTTGATTGGCAAGGGCACAGTCAAAGGTGGCTTTTGGAATGCATTCCTTCCTGACTGACTAATTTGAGAAGACAGAAGCTGAAGCCTATTGGTTGGCTTACAAAAAGTGTTCATTGGAGTGAATTATCTTGATTCATTGAAGGTTTTTTTTGTTCCCAGACCTACACCAGAGAATAGCCAATATTTTCTCAGCACTATAAGAGAAATTTTCTCAGCCTTAACTTTCAATTCTCCTTTATTCTTTCTTATGCCCTTCCATTGTAACTATTAACCTGTTTACTTAGTATGCTTAGAATTTTACTGTCTGTCTTTCCATGCTAGAATATAAATGTCATGAGGCAGGCATTATTTATTAGTTAGTTGCTTGTGTCTTGAGTTTTAGGAACAGTGCCTGTTCACAGTGAATACCTGACAAATACATAAGAACTGACTGAACATTGCCCATCTCAAGCAGGAACAGAATAAGCCAGTTACATTTATTTCTATTTTTTTCTCTTCCCTGAGCTTGTTTTTTACTCTGTTCTCTTAGTATTACATGAAGGTGTTTGGCTCAATGCTTTTAATTTTCATGGCTATATACATTTTAAAATCTGAATTTGCCCTTTTAGAGTAAGTTTGAAGATTCAGTGATTTTGGAATACCATGGCAAAATGCAAGGCATCACTTCTTCCTCCTCCTCCTTCTATTGTCGAAGGGATTTCAGATTATAATCATTATATTATAATGATTTCAGGACTCATGGTCATTTTCTTAACATAAGCTATGCCATCCATAACAAATAGACTCAAACTAAAAGACAAAGAGGAAGCATCTGATTCTGCCAATATAATACGAGTGCAGTACTTTCTGGGAATCCTTTGGTTAGCCCGGGTCAGTCATGAAGTTGGCTGCTACAGAGAGCAACAATTGACTCCCTGTTAAGCCAAAGAATTTCCTCAACTGTTGTTGTGTAACCGGCTCTTCTAAATGTTTGTTGTAGTCTTTGTTAAAATCAAAAGAATTCTTAAAGAAAGAAGGAGAAAGAAAAGAATCCAGGCAAAGAGCACACATTCTAAAGAAGGGCGATGATGAAAACACTCAGGAAGCATCCAGAGCCATGGCTGAAGTTCATTTATCTCCCTTCAACCCCCATTCTCTGCCACACGGTCATGTGGTCCCTTATTTACTCAGTGGTTTAATGTAAGTCTTCTACTCTATCCTGGATGCTTCAGAACATCAAGAGCCCTGTCCAATTCTTTTCTCCTCTTTCCTGAACACTGGCAATGTGCTTAACACAGGAAAAGGCCTGATAAATAATTGATGTGTGCATTGGATTTATGAATGAATAAATAAACCTAAGAGAACTTGGCTGTTTCTAGACTATTTTCTTAGCAGAGGGGCTCTCTATTCTTCCTGTTTTCTTTATGAATTTATTTCTATACTAAGAATTCCTTCTACGTCTATAACTTCTAAGTCTTTCATGGGAAATTCCCTAATAACAGCTGCCTTGAGAAGAACCAATTAGACCATGAACACATATACTCAGTCTTCTGTCTTACTAATATTAATATAAAAGACATGAAAAAAGCTCAGTATGCTCATTTTATCATATGCAAACATTTGCTTGACCAAGCAATGTAATACATTTGTTATTTTCTCAGAGAAAGCAATGATTTTAGGATTCTGGTCTTTCTTTCTTTCTTTCTTTCTTTCTTTCTTTCTTTCTTTCTTTCTTTCTTTCTTTCTTCTTTTTTCTTTCCTTCCTTCCTTCCTTCCTTCCTTCCTTCCTTCCTTCCTTCCTTCCTTCCTTTCTTCATTCCTTGGTTCCTTCTTTCTTTCTGGCCCCTGATGCAATTGTCATCTAAGAGGTCTGAGAGCGGTACCACTTAGTTCATGGTTGGTAAGAGGTGGAGAGCTATGAGGGGGGCCTTCTATTTTCAGAATATTTGTCCACACTAAAAAAATTGCCAGCAATTGTTCTAGCATGTATTTTGTCAAATAGTATTTTCTGATGCATAAGCCTTTTAATATAACATCTTTGACACTTGATTCAGGGGACAGGAAGATGACTTAGTAGATAAAGCTCTTACTGCACAAGTGTAAGGACCAAACTAAGACCACTAGAACAAACAACATGCGTCTGTAACCCTGACAACAGGCAAGTAGAAGCAGGCAGATGCTGGGGCCATAACAGCCAGCCTCTCTGGCTGAAAGAGTGGGTTTCAGGTTTAGTGGAAGACCCTGTCTCAAAATAGAAGGAGTAACAGAAGGAGACAATGTTGACCTCTGGTCTCCGTGTGTGCATCCCAAAGTGTGTGCACCTGTGCACATGGGCATTTGTATCCACGTATACATGTATAACACACAGAGTCTGCAAACACCCACACACCACACTAATACACAACAGAGGGAACAAAAACTTGGTTCAACCAACTTAGGAAATAGCAACTGTACTAGATACGTATGTATGAACACTTGCTTAAAGTTATTTAAAGCCTACAAATAATACTATTGACCACACATCAGAAAATAGAAAATCTTGTAGTATGTTCTATCAAGTATAAAGTTATTCTAGGTAAATGTAAAAATAGTAAATGGATGAAATTGAGGAGGAGGATAGAGAAATGGGAGGCAGGGGTGGAGACACAACTTTAAATATATGAAAGAAAAAGGATAACGTAAACTATTAAGAAAAGGTGGAAAAGATGAAAAGATTTTTAAATATAATTTTTAAACAAAGCAATCTTCATTTTATTATTTTCATCTTGTATCACATCCCCTTTTGTTACTCAAAACCCTAACTTTATTATTCTTTGTAACACTTCTTACCTGTAGAGTATTATTGATTATCCTATTCCAGTTACTCTATTAAACTTTAAAGATTATCACTAAAAGGTTTTAACTTGGGTAGCATTTTGATGTAGGATTTTCAGATTAGGATGTTCAAATGATAAGTCTAGACAAATATTGCAAATCTCTTATGCTAATTTCTTTTCTGTTGTTGTGATAAAATTCTCCGTTAAAAAGCAAGTTTAGGGAAGAACTTATTAAGGCATGTCTGTTGCAATGAGGCTTCTTGGTCTCGGGCGGCCAGAGGTCCAGATCCACAGACCTGCCACCAGACCCTCTAGCCACTCACAGCTGATCAGACCCCCAGAAATGACCCAGACACTTATATAAAGTTCATACTGTTTGGCCCATGGCTCAGGCACATTGCTAGCTTGCGCTTATATCTTAATTCAACCCATTCTCATTAATCTGTCTGTCATGTGGCCTGTGGCTCACCTGTGTTCCTTACAAGCTTCTTTGGCAGCCGGCTCAGTCTGTCTCTGACTCCGCCCTACTTCTCCTACCTATGTTGTGATTTCCCCTCCAACTTTTTCTATGGTGCCTGTCATAGGCCAAAACAGCTCCTTTATTTAAAGATTGATATTCACAGCACACAAAAAAACATTCCCACATCACACGTCATTCTAGGTTACCATCTATCGGTAAAGGAAATTCAAGGCAGGAATTTAAAATAGCTAGTCACATCACATCCATGGCCAAGAACCTTTGTAGAAGCACGACCACAGTCATGGGCTTGCTCTTGGACCCCATGTTGCTTAGTTCCTTCATACTTTTCAGCTATCACTCCCTTCATGATTTCTGATTTTCTTTCTTCAGATAGAGCCTATTTTTTGTTGCCCTGACTCTTGTCATCCATGGAATCACATGGGGGTGTGTATCTTTTTATTTATTTATTATCATTAATAATAAAAATGGGTATTTTTCATATATTTTGATTGTGATTTTCTCTCCCTCAACTTCTCCCAGATCCACCTTATCTCCCCACCCACACTCAAATCCACACCAGTTTTGGCTCTCTTTCATTAGGAAACAATTACATAAAAATAAAATAAAATAACAAACATGAACAGGACAAACACACATAACAACAAAGAGTCAAAGTAAAACCACAAGAAACAGACACAAAATCAGAGCCCATATTATAAAACCAGACAGCTGTGGTGTTTTGTATGGGGGAGGGGGATCAGGGAGCCCAGAAAAAAAAATGCCATTGAGTTCTTCCTTTTGCTCACTGCTCAGCACGGGGCTGGCCTTAACAGTGGTTTTTATACCCAGTGAGACTCCCTTGAAGAAAACTAATTTTCCCTTTGTGAGTAGTTACCAATTGTGATAAGCTTCTAGGTTAGGGATGGCTCTTGTGTTCACAGTGCAAGGATTCTCTCTGGTTTAGAACTGTGCAAGCTCTATCTGTGCATGCTGTCAGAGTCTCTGTGAGCTCATAAGTGTGTCAGTCCTGTTGTGTCTAGAAGGCCTTGTTTCCTTGGTGTAGTCTATCCTTATTGTGGTGGCATGATTAAAAATGTCTCCTATAGGTTCATAATTAGGATGTGTGGCCTCATTGGAGTAGGTGTGGCCTAGTTGGAGGAAGCTTGTCAGTGGGTGTGGTCTTTGAGGTTTATAAGCTCGAGCCAGGCCCAGGTTCAGTCTCTCCTTCTGAGGATCTGGATATAGAACTTTGTGCTCTTTCTCTAGCACTGTGGCTGCCTGCATGGTGTTGTATCCCACCATGATGATAATGGACTGAAACCTCTGAACTGTGAGTCACCCAATTAAATGTTTTCCTTTATAAATGTTGATCTGGTCATGATGTCTCTTCACAGCCATAGATATCCTAACTAAGACAGAAGTTGGTCCTAGGGTATTACTGTGATAGGCCTGACCAAGGGTTTTATTTGGAGAAATATGGACTTTGATAAAGCATAAATTCTAGTTGGTATTTAATGAAAACTGAGAGCAAATATTGGGGAAAAGATGGAATATTAGAGAGAGGAAACAGACCACAGTCAATTCTCACCTCTGCCTGGCTCATTGTTCCTACAGAATACCTCAGTGTCTGCCTACACCTGCTTTAAATATCTTCATTTCACAGTGCTAGAGAAAACAGAAAGCTCTGCATTCAGATTTCACTTCAACTCTGCATCATGACCCTAGAGTTAGAATTAAAGGTGTGAGCTACTACTGTTTTGTTTGTAGGCCTTGAACTCACAGAAACAAAGAAAGATCTCTGTCTCCTGAATGAGGGGATTAAAGCCATATGCCACTACTCTGTCATTCCCATGCAGGGATTAAAGGTGTGAGTTACAACTTTGTCATCCTGTGCTGGGATTAAAGAAGTGAGTTACCACTCTCTGACCCTCATGGCTTGACTGTGGGTGATTCTATTCTCTGATATTCCAGTATGATTTTATTAAATATGAAGTATTTCACCACACTTTGGCATTTTGAGTTATAAAAGTAGCTGAATACTTTATATGGCCTTATTAGCATGGAAGACAGTGTTGCTGAGGGTGATTTGAACTGTAGGGGCTAGGGATCTGACTCAAAGGGTTTTAGAGGAAAAAAAAATACTAGTAGAGACTATTCTTGGGATATTTTGGCATAGAATGCGACTGATTTGTGCCCTGTCCAAAAAGATCCACTAGAGGTTAAAATGAAGAGCTATTGATTAACAGCTTTGGTAGAGAAGATTTTCAGACAGCTTAGTATAGACTGTGTTGCTTGGTTATTAGTGCATTTATGCAGATTTATAATGAAAAGGAACAAACGGAGCAAGAAAAAAAATACAAAATGTACAGCTTGAAGACAAAGGAGCACCAGAAAGTACAAACACATTAAAGAAAAGCCTGATGCTAAGTGGAACAAAAGGAACCGTGACCTTAGAGGAAGACCCCACCTAGGTAAGCTTCAAATCTAGCACTCAGAAATCAGAGCCTGGTAGATCTCTGAGTTCAAGGTCAGGGTGGTCTACAAATTGAGTTTCAGGACAGTAAAGCTTAGGCAATGAAGAAAAACGTCAAAACCAGGAAGCTGGTGAAGATGTAATTGAATTGAGGGCCATATTCTGGCCCCAGCAAACCAGAACTTGGAAGCTTTGACCACCTGAGTCTGGCTTTTGAGTCAAGGATTCAAGAAAGCAGCTATGGAATCTCCTTAAATGGCTAAAGAAATCTACTGAGACAAGGGATGTGTCAAGTGTATCCCTGCATAGAGGCTTAGATAGGCCTTTGTGTGAAGCTGTGATTATGAAACCTGGATAATCTTGGAGACCCAGAACTGTTGGAGATGCCAGAATCAGAACCATTGGACACGTGCCGAGGTGAGCTGCTAACAGGGAGTCAGCCCGAGAGAAAAAGTATGTTACAGTCCACAAAGCTGAAAGGAGTTGGAGATCTGGGGAGCAATTTTTTTTTTTTTTTTTAATCGTCAGACATGGAGATGTAGAGTTTGGAGTTTGCCTACCTAGCTGATTTTCAGTCTTGTTTTGGTCCAGTATTTCCTCACTATGTTCCTTTATCCTCCCTGTATACAGGATATACAGGATCATGTATATCCTGTGCCATTATACATTAGAAGTATGTGATCTGTTTTTTGATTTTCTTAGGTAATTACAATTAAGAGACTTTGGATGTGCAAACTTGTAAAATGATTGAGGATGTGATAGACTATGGGTACTGTGAAGTTGGACTGAAAGCATTTCTTATATGATATGGCTCCAAGCCTAGGGGAGTCAGGAAGTGGAATGTGGTGGTTTTAATGAAAATGACCCCATAAGCCCAGAAGGAGGAAGCGTGTCCCTGGGGGTGGGCTTTGAAGTCTCAGATGCCCAAGCCAGGCCCAGTGTCATTTTCTCTCCCTGCTGCCTGAGGTTCTGTATGTAGAACTCTCAGGCACTTCTCTAGTACCATGTCTGCTTATATACTGCCATGTTTCCTAACATGATGATAATAGACTAAACCTCTGAACTGTAAACCAGTGCCTTTTAAATGTTTTTTTTTTTTTTTTTAAATAAGAGTTGCATGTTCATGGCATCTCTTTACGGCAATTAAAAAACCCAACTAAGACTCTTACTGTCTCTTAAAATCTTTCTGCTTCCTCTTCTACAGAGTTGCCTGAATCCCAAGGAAAGAGAGTGATGGAGGCATCCCATTTAGAACTGAATGTTTCAAGGTCTCTCACTTTCTGTATTTTTTGTTTAGTTGCAAATCTCTGTATTTGTTCCCATTTATAGCAGGAGAAAGCTTCTCTGATAATATCTGAGCAAGATACTGACCTATGAGTATAACAATGTTACTAGTAGTTATTCATTTAATTGCTATGATCCATTATCAAAACAATAGTATTTGTTTTTCTCCTAGGTTGCTGGCTGTCTAGTCCCAAGTTAATGGCCAACTGAGCAGTGTAGAGCTTTATCTTGTGGTGTGAGCCTTAAGTTCAGTCAGATAGTGGTTGGCTATTCCCACTTGTGCTACCATAGTGGAGGACAGGTGCCATCACCTGAACATAAAGGCATGGCCTCTTAGCCAGAGTGATCCAGGATTCACCTGTGACCATTGAAGCTACATAATTAGAGGCATGATTGGAAGGCAGCTTAAGATCGAGGTACATGCAGGCAGAGCAACTTTTGCTTCCTGTTTGCTCTTGGATGGAGGATCTAACCTGCTGAGCTTCAACCACATGAACCAGTCCAGCCTTCCAGGAAACACGATTGTTTTATCTCTGATATCTGTGAACAACATCTCCTCAGAATCCCCTAAATAAAATATATCCTTCTTTATCAATTGTCAGTGATTTGTGGTTATATGCCACTATGGGTGTTTGTGTGTGTGTGGGGGGGGGGGGGGCGCTTCTAACCTACCTTAATCCAGAAGTCATGTCTTTGTTTTCTGTACTCTGTTACCTTAATATCGAGAAAGAAACAGCATGAAGAGACTCTCCAACATAATGTTTTATTGGTCAAATTTTTATCCCATATTTATTATATAGAGAATCTCCTATGGCCTTGAAGAAGCAGACATTTATGCTTTGAGGTATTTGTCTAGAAGCTTTAACTTTGTGAGCAGCCTTCAGATGGTACCCAGTAAGAAGTGAGGACTGTCAGGGAGACAACACAGGTAAACCTCAGTAATCTTGAAAACAGATTCTTCCTACTACAAATCACTCCCTGTCAAGGCAATGAACAGACTATATACAGCCTTGAGATATTTTTAGCAAAAAATAACCCCTAAGCCATGCTTTGACATCTGACCCACAGAAACCACATATAAGAGTATGTGGCTTGAAATAGTTACTTTTTTTACATCAATAGGAAGAAAAATAAACCTTCTGAATCAGTTCTCAATGTCATAATCACACACACACACACACACACACACACACACACACACACACACACACACACACAATCTTCTTATATTACCCAAAATGCAAACTAAATTAAGTCTTATATGAATTCAAAGCAATTACAGAGAGAGCTCATTTCTAATTGTGACATTTAACTTGAAATATAGCTTAACTTTTAATAATTTACATGATTTTCCCTGAACGTCAGAGTTTGTGCCTTTTACAAGTTCACATGTTCGTCTTCTTCTTAAGTAGCTTTCAACTTTCTTAAAGAGACCATGATCAGTACAATGCAGATTTCCTTTTTTAAAAAAAAAATTATAGTGATTTATTTGATAAAAAAGATCTTCTAGTTAGTTTTCTATTACAGGAAAGCCTTGTGATATGTATTACATGATATATAATAATCATACATATAATCAAACATCATCATTGATGATAAAAGTTAAATGATCTGACATCAGTGGCATATGAGAAACTTTGCATCATAGCAAGCTCAGTTAACTACTATGGTATCTATCTGTTGCCAAGAATCATTCTGAGCTATTGGCTAAACATAAATTTTCTAGATCCCTGAGAAGAGGCCTGAGGTTTTGTATAGTAAACAGGAGCCCAAGTGGGTCTTATGAATAAGTACATTTGGGAGAGAGAGTTTATGGGAAATGCAATTAAAATGTGTGTTAACCATTTAATTGACAGATAAGTTAACTTGTGGGTATTCAAGTGTTTAATTATTAATGTTCAGGCTCAGTATTTGTGTTGAGTCTTCAGGGAAATTCAAGCAGAGGACATCTGCACTGGCATACACCATCAGTTAAGTGTGAAAGAAACAAAATGTGCTCAATTTATTATGTAATTGGATTAATGCAACACTTTTCTGTTGGAAAATAAGGTCTCCGGGAAATGGAAGCATTACCATTCAGAATACCTAATTGAAGAACTTATTATTTCTAGTAGTTTTTAACGAGCATGTCCCAACTAACCTGAGAGCAGGGCCAACAAAAAAAGACTTCGGGCCTATCAGATTATTGAAAGAGACCAAACTGACTAGAGTCATAGGAAACACCAAATAGTGCCCAGTTTTTTTTTAAATTGTTATTTCAGAATTGTATGCAATGTCTGTTTTTTATCATATTTACCTTCCTGCTTATTCCTTAACCCCTCCCTCTTCTCTAGCCCCCAACTTCATGTTCCTTTCATTTTTTCTTAACAACTTCCTGAGTCTAATTTGTGCTGACTATATCCTGGGGATTGGGCCATCCACTGGAGTATGGTCAAGCTACTAGATAGCACACTCTTAAATAAAGCTCTTTCAGAAGCCATCAATAGCCCAAAGTTAGGAGTGGGGTCTTGTGACCTCATTCCTTCTCCATGTTGGAATAATGAGTGGCTTGAACTTGTAAATGTCTTATGCAGGCAACCACAACTCCAGTGGTTACCTACTCCAGTGTTTCATCCTAGTACTTCCCAACCTCTGGCTCTTTTGGTCTTTCTGTTCCCTCTTCTGGAAGGTCCCCTGGCCTTGGGAGTGAAGTGAGGTGGTCTAGATGTCCCATTTGTGGCTAAGCACTCAAAGGATACTTGTTCTCTGCAATTTGACCAGTTGTGAGCTTCTAGTTAACAAGCATCTGATGCGTGCACACACACACACACACACACACACACACACACACACACACACACACACAATATCTCTTTGATGAGATCTGAGAACTGTACTCATCTATGAGCAGAGAGAGAGAGAGATTAATTTATATAACAGCTTGATACTATGTCCATTTAGTATTATAGCCATGTTAGGTTCTCTCATGGGAACTGTGACTTCCTCAACCATGGGGTTTACTGCATAATGGTAGTACCAAGCATGTGTTTCCCCCCTGTGGGGTGGGCCTCAAATCCAATCAAGAAGCAGTTGATTACCTCCATAACATTCATACCATCATTTCTTCCACTGGAATAATTTACCAAACCTGTCATTTATAGGTCATGGTACTCACAGGAAGGTAAAACTGTTGATAATTCATTCCCCCAATTCCTCAGAAGAAGCCTAAATAGTATTTCCTTAAGGCTGTGAAGCAGGAAGGAGCTTTCTGGTCAATATCAACCTGATTTCTCCACGTCCCATGATCAGTGTATGGGTTGTATCAACAGTAATAAGGTCTTATTTTCAAGTTTGGGTGGGCAATTGAGAATAATGGCAATAGCTTTTATTGCCTTGGGCCTCTGGGATACCACTGATCAACAACTAACTCAAAGGGAGATATCCCCCACCTGCACCATGCTGCAGTTTTCAATAAGCTTTCCCAATCAGAGCTCAGTCCTCTGTGAATCAACTGAGAGGTCCAAATGATTTCAGAATTTTCTTTGTAAGCTGTCTCCCTAGGCAATGTGGTTAATACAGAGCTCTTGCCAATTTCTATGTATTGGTTGTAAATGAATCAGAAACATGTGGGCTGTATGTATTCATACATCAAAATTGGGTAAAGGTCCTTGGAAAATGTAGTTAATGCCAATGTTTAAATATTTTTAGAAATAGTCTGTGGTGTTTTCATAAAACAAAACATTTTTATTGTGTCAGCATTCTAATTTCAATGTGCTTATTTAGCCTGAAGCCCAAGTTAACAGGAAGGATCGTCTTGCAGATACCATTTTTGCTGACTCATGAGCACAGACTTGGCTGGTCCATCACTGTTACACACACCCCTTCAATATCACTCTTTGATGAAAATTATTTTTCTAAGTTATAGGAATTCTTCAAGAGTAAATGACACAAAAGTCAATATACATTCATTTCCACATCTTTGCACTAGTTGATAGATCTTCAATCAGTGTAAATCATGTATAGAACTATGCACATGGTCTCAAGAGTATGTTCCTCACAAAGTTAATAATGCTGAAATATCAAAAATTTGTTAAGAGGACACTATGTATAAAGAGGATTAATATTTTACATGGTACGTATCAGACTCAAATTTCTGTCTTTATTTTTCAATTTAGGTCCTTTTAATATCCTTTCCTGATAATTTCTTGAACAATAGTATATTGTTCTGAATTATAAATTATTTACCTATATACTATATACTTCCTTTATCTTGAAAACTGTATACAAGTGTACAATGTGTCTTGATCATATTCATAACTCTGTTCCTTCTCTCCTTCCAATGCCTCCTGTCTCTAAACGCATCTCCCTCCCAAGTTCATGTCCCTTCAAAAACAACTCACATGGGTATGCAGTCATCTACTGGGGTGCATCCAAAAGAAAGGTGACTGCATACCCATGTGAGTTGTTTTTGATCAGCATTACTCCTGTGAAGAGGGATATAAGTAATGCTGGCCTTTTTAAAAATATGTACTTCTACAAAATTAAATGAATAAAAAAATTAGAGACTTTAAGTATTTAATCATGTGACAAAGACACAAGAAATTTCAACTTTTTGTTGGAGAGTAAAGTGCATATCCATTTAACACAGATACAGGCTTTGAAATGAATTAAGATAAAAATGTCACATAATCAATAGAAAGTCTTAAGATAACGTTTCATGGACTACGGATTCAGGATTAGTTTTGTTACACACAGCTGCTGTACAATAGTTCTTCAGGATGTTCAAATTTGCAAACCGCTAAGCTCAAGGGATTGTCAAAGAACAGTTAGGATGCTGAGATTCTAGCAGCTTCAGCATTCTGCTTTTCTGGATTCCCATGAAATCTCCTTGGAAATGGATGCAGAATTCGTGCCTTACCCCGAGGCTCAAACACTCTTTCATTCTCTTGTTCTTCTTTGTATCTTGACTTTGGTAACTCTGACACTTATTTTAACATGTATTTGGGCCAACCTCTGAGGCATCAGTGAAGTTCTATCATAGTGAGGTTATTTTAGAAGAAGAATTATAAAGGTAAAAATGATACCACATGACTTTACAGGTTTTATTCACATGAGCAAGAAAGTCTGCAGAAGGTAAGCTTGTATGTTTGTCATACCAATTCTAGTAAAAATAAAGTTCAAAATGAAGAAAAGTTTTACAGGTGGTATTATCTTTGTTTTAGTAAGTACAATAAAAAATAATTCATTTGGAAAAAACAAGTCAGTTCAGAAAAAATAAATGTCATGATAAGCCAGTCAATACACCATGAGACCTTAAAGATCATGGAAACCACCGGGAGATTCTGACTTGAGTAAAGCCACTTAGTTATGTCTAGCAAGCTTCCAATGAGGTAACACTAATGCTGTCGGTCCCCAGACTATCCTATTAATTAGCTGTTTCATTGACCTGTGTAGAAGCATCATCTAATTATTCCTGAATCTTAGTGCCCTGCTGAAGACTAAAGCAACAATGGCAGTGACCCCCGGCCCCTGAGCCTAATAGTAGGCATCTTCTAACCAACACTTTTCTTCTTTGTTATTGAGTCAACAAATTCTGTCCATTCTGTGTTTTCAGACAAATATTATTTTCTTGTTCAAACAAACAACAAGCCACATCAAGAGTTTTCTTTGGAAACAGATATGATATGATAGAGATGTACCGTGGAGTGTTTCATGAGAGGTCAAGGGAAATAAGCGTGGAAGCCTTAGGAGATGCTCACATCAAGGAGATTTGTATTTATTTTCAATAGGTGATTATTTTATGGTTATGTTCTACAATGAAGCAGTAATAAAATTAAGCAAAGCCAGTATTCTGGTCAACTTGCTAAGGCAGTCACACAGAGAAGATAAAGCCAGTATACTTTGTTCAAGCATGCTAATGGAATAGGCTGGTAACATGTCAGTTCAGGCAGAAGAGTTCATCTACCCTCCAAACCCCCAAACTGTTTCATTCAGACCTATTGTAAATTCAGAGTTAGCCAGAATCCCCAACTACAAGATTTTGCTGAATCAGGATTTTTTATTTTTTTGGTGTGTGTGGGGGGTGTAATTCTAAAGTCACTTTAATAAAAACTTTTAAACTGGAAAGACCCCAATAGATTGAAAAAAAGCAACAGAAAGACTCAAGAAACAACAAAAATAACACAAAAATAAAAGAACAGAAGGCTTGATGTATACCAGATATTAAATGCACAGTGTCATACAAACTCCAGCAAAGAAAATTCATTTTGACAGTTTACCAAGTTAGATTGATTAGAAAAGTTCTGGAACACAGCCAAGGTTCATGAAAACCATGGGAAATAATTTCAAAAGAAATGGGAAAGTGGGATACATTTCTCCTCTGTATTAAAAATATTATAGTATGACAACAGAGCAGTCTGGAGAATTTCCATGTATTCCATGGAAGACAAAATAACATGCAATACATGTAATTCAAACAAATATCACATCAGCTAATGTTCCATTGGCACTGCCAAGCAATTTGAATTGCCCAAGAAATACTAATACAAAGTAACTTTTTGAGTTTGCCCTTTTCTTCTGCGTAAGAATGAATGGTAAATTGTTTCTGTAACATCTAAAGAATAAGCTTACACTTTTATCCTGTCTTCCTTCTCTGCCAGAGATGTTAGGGAGTAAAACAAAACGGATGACTTATGTGACTCACATGGATGCTCATGGCCCTAGAACAGTAAGACAAATCGCTGTATAGAAATACATCTGCTTATTCCTGATTTAGTGACTAAAGAGCTAAATCATGAGTTGTCTCAAGTTTTAGGAGATAGTCATGCAAGCAGTTTCTCTAAATGTACTTCTGAAGCCCCTCCAGAGTTCTGACTCAGTGAGATTGAGACAAATCTTAGCCTGCTCATAAACCCATGCCTTGGGTATCCCTCATTGCTGGCTCCCAGGAAACACTATTCTACCTGCACCGCTCTCCCCTATGAGCCTGAGGAAGGTCAAATCTCTGGTGTAAGTGGAATGTAACTTTACAAGCAAAGATCACAGGGGCCTGCCTTTCTTGACCTCTACTTCTCCTTTTCTGGCTTTAGTACAGAAGGTTTAACCTTACCCATCTGTCCATAGCAAGTGTTCAAAACAAAGGACTTTCCTTCCTTTATATATACCTCTATGTTTTATGAATGCTAGGTTGCTGTATTTTATTTCTGCATTTCTTGCTGGCTGTTTATTATCTACATGATGCTAAGCCCATAGCTAAAGGCATGAGGAGACTTCACAAGCCAGCTGGATAATGAATAGTCACATGCTTTCAACTTGCTCTTTGGTGCTTTGGTATCTTTTGACATAAAATATTTTCCTGCCTTGCAGGCAGACAGATTCTCCTTCATGGCTTCCTTTTCCGGATCTCAGTGGTTATGCCATGAGAAGTCTAGGAGATTCAGCTTTCCTAAGGACTCCAATTCCAGTCATGAATGCAAGGGTGAACTTTGGTGTAGGGATATTGTGTTGTTTCATGGCAAATAATTTTCCCACCCACTGATTTAATAAAAGCGCTGATTGGCCAAAGGCAGGCAGGAAGTGTGGGCGGGGCTACCAAACTAAAAACTCTGAGAACAGAACGCCAGAGAGAAGCTGAAAGAAGCAGAGGACAACTATGCTGCTCTAAAGAAAGGTACCGAACCCCATGGCTAAACAAGAGACATGGGCTAGATGAAGGGTACAGAGTTAGCAAGTTATATGCCTGGGCCTGAGGCCAATCAGCCTAAAACTATTGGAAGCATCTGTCTGTCTCTGTGGGACTGCGGGTCTGCGGGCCTAGATCTTGAGGCTAGGCCCGAAAGTCAGGGCCAGAAACCTCGTACTACACTTTGAGGGAAAAAAAGATTGCTCATCAATATAATCAGGACCAGCCTTAAAAAGACACAAATGGTAGGGAAGGTGGTATCCTCAGGATTCATAGAACTATGCATGAGTTATACACCACAAGTAGCACTGCTAATGTCATGGGATGCCAGGAACACTGGAGAGGTGGCTACTCGTGGTCTTGCTAGAGACTGATGATTATACCCTGGCATCCAATTGTGGTTATTATGGAATGCTAAGCCACAGAAGCTGCTTGCAGAAGAGATAATTTTGGGGTCACTATGTGACCAAGATCTGCATGTGTACATAAAGACAGATATTAACTTTTACAGTACAGAGATAGTTCCTGTTTTTTCCTGGGGTTACATTCCTAGACTCTCAATAGCTGTGTGAAATCATAGGTCGTCTACATTTTATATGACTTTTTGGTCTTATACTTACATATCTATGATAAAGTATAAGTTAGGTACAGTAAGGAATTAACAACACTTAAGAAAAAATAGGAAAATTTAACCACATACTTTGATAAGTTATACAAATATTGACTCCCCACACCATCTCATAAAATGCCCTTAGTTTACTTCACTTTACCTTCACTGTTGTGTTGTGAAATGATAAAAGAAACACTTGAAAAATTTCTCCTTGTTAGATCCAAATTATCAACCTCACTCCTCTTGAACTTTGGAGATTTTATTAGATAAATTAGGGGTTATCCAAACATGTCACTACAAGTAGTAGAAGATAATTTCAAACTGGGTAATGGACAGATAGCCTTTATGTACATTGGGCAAAGGTGTAATTTGTGTCTTAGGCAGGATAGAGTCAGATGTCATATGAGTTTCAACACACACCTAGAATGGCATGATACTTTACAATTTAAATTGCTTTTTTCCAGAGATTTTCCATGTAAAACTTTCAGAATATAGGTTAAGATGATGAATGGAATTGTAGATGAAACTGGAGGTGGAGATGGACATGCACATGCATTGTAGTAATTGTTGTTAAAGACTATGTAGTTTGTCCTAAAAGCTTGGTGAACACATTCATTTCTAAGTTCTTGTATTTGCTTCATCTACTCAGCTGCTTTAGACTACGTCCTGAAAGTACTATCCAATGTCTCAGCCTATGTCTCAAGAGGGACACTTAACAAGTTTAATTGTTAGGATGGAGTTTGTTTCCTAAATGTTTCTTCATTTGGTCATTTAGGGCATCAGTCGTTAGGTCATTTAGGGTCTACCCTCAAAAGAAATCACTACTGATATCAAGGAGTAAGTTAATTCCTGGGAGAATGAGTTGTAAGCCTGACTACCTTGCTTCTTCTGGCTTCCTGTCCCACTGTGAAATGGCTCTTGACATACTTTAGCCTTGATGCCTGCTTCCATGAAGTCTTTAAATGAGGTTAAGTTAATAAACCCCCCTCCTCAATCTTGGACTTTTAACCTCCTGAACAGTGAGATAAATGATGTTCTTTGTAAAGTGTCCCTTCTGAAGTGTATTTTTAAACAATTGTGTATGAACTAGTGCAATATCCTGTCTTATGTTCTTATATATTTTGTTAATATGCTTTATTGCCTTCATCTTGGTTATAAACTTTCTAAAAAGAGAGGTCATGTGTCACATTTTAATGACTTTGTGATCATGAAATGCTGTTCTGAGCCTTGCTAAATACCATTAGAAAATGATTAACCCCTCCATTTTGTGCTAGAAACTCTGATGCACACTTACTACAGTGGACACTGAGGGTGATCTCTGAACCTCCATCATAATAACTTACTTTATGTAATAACAAAGGAATGACTTTGGAATAATCACATCATAGTAAGGCTGGATTAAGACAAGAAGGACTTACACCAATCACAGGACTGCATTCACACAATCAGGCTTTATATTATGGTTGAACATGAGTCTTAGTTTAGTCAGTCAAGCTGAGGAGAGTTATTTTTCCTTTGCAGGGGAGCTAAGTTTGAGGATACAGTTGTAGGTAGTCGATGCATAAGTGAGTTTATATCTTTAATGTCACTGACTCACCAACTCAACCATTCTGTGGAAGACATAATTCTCCTTCTCCATAACCATTCTGCATCTGCTCCGCCCTGCTTAGTGCCCAGATGTGCTGACTCTGGTGAACTGTGTCAAGGATATCTCTTGCCATCTGCTTCCCACTGACTTTCAACAGCTGGAGACGGTGGTGAGAGATGGGAAGAAGGGAGAAGAATATGGGTGGCCACTGATCCTGACAAAATTCTTGTTAGGGAATATTCTCTTCAATCAAATGATAAATCTTCCTTTTGTTGAATGGTCCTATTGATGCCCATGTTATTTTCTATGAACTTAGCTGTAGGCGGAGTTTACTTAGAAGGCACCAGTACCAGATAAATATTTATTAAAATATAAATCAGAACTCACGGTACAGTTAACAGATTACAGTAGCACCTGAAGAAGGACTGGAGTCTGGAACGGTGAGGACAGTCGCCGATGCTACCCCAATCATCCAGGAACCAGGAAGAGAGCGTCCCGTGTTTCCGCACCCCCTTTTCAATGGGCTTTTCCCCGCCCCTTTCAGGGGGCCCGGTGCCCTGTATAAGTGTCTTTTGACCTTATCAGCTGACACCTGAATCCCACAACACTTAGCAGAAGTTCAGATAATACTGTGACTGTTACTGTCAACTCGAAATACTCATGGAGGTAGAGGATCCTGAATGAGGACCCCACTATGTTGGAAGCCTAGCCTTTTGTTCTTTGTTTTTAAGTTTAGAAACTGATGTAATCTTAGTGAATAATTTACCATAAACTACACTTTCAAATGCTTACGGAATATCTTTCAAATGTTTTCCTAGCTAAGTATCACAAACTGAAAATAGGCTCATATCACCTTTCACGTAAGCTAAATTGTTCATTCCTTCATGCCATATACAGTTTCTCATGTCATTTAATTACCCTTAATCAAAGAAAAGCATAAAATGTATCTGGTAATAATCACTGGCAATTGATTAAAAGGTTAATATTTATTAAGGGGTTCGGTCAAAGTGACACGCTAGCTTTCCACTATAAATGAACTAGAACATATCAACAGAAGAGCAAAGTTGTATTCTATTAAATAGACATCTCTGAGATGCATTGTGAGAAGTTTAAAAAGATCTTGTTTGGAAATGATTTTCAATTCACAGGAGAGATGCACACAGCAAGGCACATGCCATCTTCTTGGTCTCTGGTTTTTAACTTCTTACCCTAGCTCATTGTTGTATCATGTAAATGTCTTTATCACAATGGAACAAGAAGTATGTACTCAAAATGTTTGAGACTATGTTGTCCCAGGCTTTGTCATGGATACCATCACGTCTGAATACTTCAGTGTACAGTGTAAGGTCTGAGACTTTATCTTACACAACCACACTTCACTGTCAACATTAGGAAAAGTAACAGTAACTCCTCATCTATTCTATCATTAGTGTTTCATTTCCTTATTAGTCAATAAAGTTCTTTCAGGCATTGCCCCTCTTTAAAGAATCCAGTTGAATAAAACAGGTTGTATTTGGTCTCTCTGTTTCTTTGATTCCTCTTCTAATTTAAAGCATGTCCTCAACTATTCATTGCTGTTTATCACATTATTACCTTTGAAAACATTGTTCTTGTAACTGTTTATGTTTCTCTAGTTCTTTATTCAGTTTATGTATGTACTGATAAAAGACTACTTCAGTTGCTGGGCAGCAATGGTGCATTCCTTTAATCCCAGCACTTAGAAGGCAGAGGCAGGCAGATCTCTGAGTTTAAAGCCAGCCTGTTCTACAGAGTGAATTTCAAGGCTATGTAGATAAACCTTGCCTCAAAACACAGAGAAAGACTGGGAGAGAGAGATGGGAATGTTGAAAAAAAGACTGTTAGACCACTTCAGGGACATTGTGCCATGTTACCATATCAAATGGAGAGGTACCAGGTAGCCATCTGTTCTTCTGGAATGGTAAATTTTGATTGTCAAATTAATAAGAACTTGAATCAACTACATACATGCCTCTTATTGGAGTTGTGAGGACATTCTGAAAGAGTTAACTGAGAAGAAACCCTTCCTCAAAAGTGAATGACCCAGAGGCTCTAGAAAAGCAGTACCCTCCTTGCTGGCCAACACCTGTCTTTTTTGATTGAATTCTAGTTAGTATTATAATGAAAACCCAGAACCAGATATTGGGGGAAAGCTGAAATATCAGAGAGAGGAAACAGACCACAGTCAATTCTCATCCTGCTAACTTCTCAGGCCAAACAGGGTAAGTGAGGACTTCAAGAGCCCTCAGCCTGGCTGGTCACTTCTACAGAAAGAATGCATAAATCTGTTAACTGTAAAGACTAATGAAGGTAGAGCATCCTTCCTTAAAAATCTCCCCCACCAAGTTGTTTCACTTCCGGATTCAACTCTACATCATAGTCCTAGAGTTAGGATTAAAGGTGTGAGCTACTACTATTTGGTTGTTAGGTCTTGAACTCACAGAAACACAGAAAGATGTATCTTCTGAGTGATGGGATTAAAGGCGTGAGTCACCACTCTCTGACCTTCATGGCTTGACTGTGGGTGATTCTGGCTTCTCATATTCCATGCTTATTTTATCACATATACAATATGTCACCACACTTTGATGCTGCTGGCATTTTTCCTTGATGTAATACTCAAAGCACTTGGAATTTCCACACAGACTGAAAACCAGTGACTCTCCAAGAATCTTTGGACCTTCAGAACCAGAATGGAATTGCTGAGGTAAACAACTCTGAGTACTGAATATCCCAGATGGGCAGATAGCAGTTTTGGTCTTTAAAGTAGTTCCCAGAAAAAGCCATTAAAAAAATTCTTTTACTGTAATGAGCACAGTAAAAATGTTCTTTACACATGTAAAAATAGCTCAATCAGGAACCTCACTACACCCAAGACTGTAGCTGATAACCAAAACTGAGTAACATCACTCACTCTGGATAGTCAGATACAGTCCTAGAACTCCATGACACCCACTGAACAGTAGATAATCAGAAACCAAGAGCAATTAGTGCTCTGCTCTGCACGTCTGGAGATACCAAGATCCTGATACTGAATCAGAGGCTTCTGTTACAGACTGAATCTGACCTTCAGAAGAACAGCCTTGGGAGAAATAGGTTTAGGACCATAGTTCAGAATTTAGAGTGTGAACTTTCTGTGATGACCCTTCAATAATAAAAATTTTATTATACTAACTACATGTATTTAACTTCTTTCTTTTGACACTTAAACACACAAGCCTACACAGACACACACACACACACACACACACACACACACACACACACACACACACACACACACACACACACACATGAGACATGAGAACCCTATCTAATACAAATTGTGTGTTAGAAGTTGGGTACCTAGTCAGTGACCTGGTAGCAGGTTGACTTGTATTGTGGAAAGGGTATTTATTTGTGGAATAAATTCATATTCTAATTATGGAATTGCCTTTTCTGCATGCAAAGCTTCTGCCAAAGATAGTAGCCATATTGTTCTGCACAGTCAGAAATTGTCTTAGTTACCATTCTATTGCTGTGAAGAGACACTATGATAAAGGTAACTCTTGTAAATAGAAACATTTAACTAGGAGATTTGTTTACAGTGTAAGAGGGTTGATCCATGATCATCATGGTAGGAAGCAGACAGGTATGGTGCTCCAGCAGTAGCTGAGAGCTTTACATCCTCATCCACAGGCAACAGACAAAGAAAGAGAGAGAGAAGGAGAGAGAGAGAGAGGGAGAGGGAGAGAAAGAGAGATTGTAGTGGGATTATGTTACATTGTAAATAATTGTCCTGCCTACTGGTTTAATAAAAACGTTGACTGGCCAAAGGCCGATAGGAAGTGTGTGCACGGCTACCAGACTAAGAAAACTCTGGGAACAGGAAGAACAGAGCAAAGATGTCACAGAGATGCCAGACAAGCTAGAAGACGCAGAGGACAACTATGCTTCTCTGAGAAAAGGTACTGAGCCCCATGGCTGAACAGGATAAGAATCATGGGTTAGTTTAAGAGCTAGAGCTGGCAAGTTATATACCTGGACCTCAGGACAATCAGCACATAATTAACACAAGTGTCTGTGTGTTTCAGTGGCACTATGGGACTGTGGGTCTGTGGGTCTGAGCCATGGGGCTAGGCCACAAAGTCTGGCCCAAAAACTTAATACAACAAGAAATTGTGCCTAGCATCTCCAGTGACCTTAAAGCCCACCTTCAGTGACACACTTCTTCAATATGGTCACACACAGGGCAGCAGGACACACCTCCTAATTCTAACTCATGTCAATTTCACCCACTGGTGATGAAATATTCAAGTATATGAGGCAATGGGGCCATTCTATTCAAGCCACCACAGCAATGAACCAACTTTGTAGTCAAATAGGAACAGTTGTGGGCTCATTTTCATGGGATTCGCTCATCTTATCATGGTCTCCATCATCCTGAAGACATTAGCTGGATAGAATGGTGGGGTGGCCTTTTAAAAATCCATCTTCAGTGCCAACTAGGTGACAGTAACCAGAAGGGTAGAAGCAGTGTTTTAGAAGGCTGCATATGCCATCGATCAGAATCCTGTGTATTGTACTCTATTATCTATAGCCAGAATTCATAGGTCCAAAAATCAAGCCCTGGGGATGGAAACAGTACCACTAACTATCACCTCTAGTTGCTCACTGGTAAGTTTTTGTGTCTCACTCTGAAGAGCCTATGTTTTGCAGGCCTTGATTCCAGAGGAAGAGTGGTTCTGCCAGGAGGCACAAAACCAGTTTCACTGAGATGGAAGGCAATAGTTCTAGTCCAGGGAAATTGTTTGCAATGAAAGGATTTCTACATCTGAATTGTTTTCAAATTTAAAAACTTGGCATCTCCCTAGTCAATTAAGTAACTCTTAGGGGAGAAGGCTCCAATTAGCTTGTCAGACCTCTTCACTGTCAGTCGCTTTTAGGATAGCTCATCTCTTCCTCTGGAGAGGAAGTGTCTGCAGAAATTTGGGGTGGCATTTTTTTTTTTCTGAAGTAGTTGGCAAATGCCTTTGTTCTCATAATCAGCTGTGGGTGGAAGAATGCTGAGATTGATAGCATCCATGGGATACCATTACAAAGTGCTTTTCTCCGGGGGGGGGGGGTCCCCAAGGTCTTATCAACTGGCTCCAATACACCACGACAGTGTCAGTCATCATATCTCCAGTGTTCTTTGTTTTTTCTTTCTCAGTTGATTCCTCCATCCTGAAAGTAGTCAGGAAGGCCATGAACTTGGGCCAGGCTTTGCAGCAGTTTCTTGGCTCCTGAGAATTCTGTATCCAATAGATGAAAGGAAAGAATTGATTTCCTAGGACAGTTCAACTGTTGCATCAAAAGACTCTTTCCTCAAAGGCATATGGAGGGAGTAAAGCCAGCTCCTTCACTATAATTACAAACTGGTGATTAGTCTGAAGTTATTCCCCTGTGTCATTTCCGGTCTACAAAAAGCTCCCTGGAGACAATAGTAGGCGTTGTTGGTGTGCATAGCACTGGCGGCGACCTACAAAGTTGTAGTCTGTGCATTGCATTGCATGATACACATCATACAGCTTAATCTGGCAATTAATCTGACTGAAATGGGAACAGATAGTCACAGAAAAAGTAATCAAAGTGTCAGTTAGTCTAATAATAATTATAAAATCTATGCAGGCATCATGCTGTCTATCTGCTGTCATGAATATCTAATGCTTTTCTTCAAAAAACACAGAAAGAGGGACAAGAAGCTGAGGAGACCCCTTGGTTCTCTTGTGTGTGTGAGCATTTTTTAGAGTCTAAATGCAGCACTCAATAGATCATTTGTCACCACAAATTACCCCTTAGATAGTTTACTGAAAGTGCCAATTTGCCTGGGTACCTTCTAGGTTTTACAAGTTATTCGGTCAAACAATGATTATTATTATTTTTTTTTGAGAAATTATCCAGAGTAGCTTGTTACATGACAGACATGTGGTTTGAGTTTTCTTGTGAATGTAGAACAAAGAGTCCGAGAGTTTCTTTTCGTTATCCAGGCCATGCAACTGTGAGAAGACATCACAGAGTTCATTATGCAAATGAGAATGTTTTCTTGCCTTTCATTTTCTCTTTTATTTCTGTATATCCATCACATTTCAGCAAGCAAGCTGCCTCTCTAGAAGCACCATCTGCTCTGCCTCTCAACTGTGAAGCCATATGAGAAATGAGTCCCTTCCCCCTTACAGAAATATATATGGGGTGAGGGGAATGGTACTGTTGATTATATACATATATGTGTGTATGTATGTGAATTTATTCATAAGTGCATATGAATATATATTTCTGTGTATGTATAAGTGTGTATGCTTTTTTAATTTTTAAAAAATACTCCAGCAAGACTGTGCAATCAAGAAATATGGAACAACTAAGCAAAACTTTGCAACTAAACCTTTTTTATGTCAGAAATCCTTTCTCCATGAAATGCTCCTTGAACACGGAGATTTGGGTCAGTTTGTCCACAGGCATATTCCCAGCATCTATCACAGTATCTGATGCATAGTGTTGAGTTCAATAGTCATTGAGTGGAATGATAATGCTAGTAGAGCTCCTCCTGAGTACATTTGTATGGTGATCATGTAGCAGTCATAAATTACTTTCATTTCTGGACATCTCCATTATTATTGCTACCCTGAGAGCTCTTATTTTACCCTATATTAACAAATGTATGCTAGGATTAAGTTCTGCTTACTTGGTGACAAAGAAAAGATCATTGACATCATCTCCTTTGGCTTGTTAGATCAACACCCAAAGGTTTACTTATTTAAATAATCAGCACAGACTGTACAATTTGTACCATGTCATCAGGGTAGTAGATAGCACAAGACCTGGTCCCCATTTACTAGAAAATGTAATGTAGGATTATAATCAAGGCTTGAAACTATCCAAGCTAAACTTAGCCTCTCAAAATGTGGTTCTTTGGCCAAGTGGACTTACCTGGGTAACAGTCACCTTTCATTCAACACTCATTGCTTGCCAACTGACTACGAGATTTTGAGTGAGATGTTTTTATCTCTGGTAGCTAAGGTTCTACTAATGAACATATGAATTATAATTGGTACATATTAAATTTAAAAGACTAATGATCCAACTAGAGCAATGAATGTGACAGTATGGGTTAGGCAGAATTGCTGTTGGTGATGACATTGAGACCAGGAAACTAATGCTGTGCTAAATAAGCTGATATTGGATAGGTGTTATTTGGAAAAGCCATAAAGTAAGTTCTGTTTTTAAGATGAAGACTCAGAGAAAAAGAGAGGTCCAGTAGCTTGTCAGCAAAGAGCTGGCAGAATTTCCATTAAACTGTTCTGATTAAGACCCATTTCAGGAGATAGAACTCATACATAGCACTGCTAAGCTAATGTGACCAAGAACCAGAAGCTAGCCAGGTCATGGGTTCTAGTGCAAAAGGTACCACTTTTCCTTGGACCATAGCAGTACAATGACTTCAGATAACATATTGTCTGACCCATAGACCAGACCATTGATCAAACCTCATCAGAGAAGTTTCTTTCAGTAGCTGTGAAGTAACACAGAGACACACAATTGAACAGTGTGAAGAGAGTGAAAGATTTTAGCACACTCAGCCC
Source organism: Phyllotis vaccarum (assembly GCA_033318265.1). Classification (NCBI taxonomy): domain Eukaryota; kingdom Metazoa; phylum Chordata; class Mammalia; order Rodentia; family Cricetidae; genus Phyllotis; species Phyllotis vaccarum. Next base: position 54,033,418 of record JARWLC010000014.1, read on the forward strand.
TAAATGTGATACTGTTTTTCAAATCTCTACCCTCAAAGCTCAGGAATTTATGTGGACATAGGAAGATTATAATAGGCAAAGGTGGTGGATAATGCTAAGAAATCAGTATCTTCAAGATACGTCAGAACTGATACACATGGGAGCTCACAAAGACTGTGACCACACACAGGATGTGCACAGGTTCAAACCAGACAAAATCTCAAGACTAAAAAGAAGTTGACACAAAGTTCCATCCTTAACCAAAAAGTTATTTGCAGCTGAGAGCCACTATGAAAAGTTTTTTTTTTTTGTTTTTTTTTTTTGTTTTTTTTGTTTTTTTTTTTTAAGGAGTGTAACTGAGTATATCAGCACTACAGACCCACATCATAGCCATCAATAGCTGAAAAAGAACTTGAAGTTTTTATGAGATTTTTTCGTTTTATTGTTTTTTAAATTGCTATTATGTTTTTAGTTTGCTTGATTTGGTTTTTTTTTCCTCAAAAAAGGAAATGCTTAGACAAGTCACAGGACCAATCAACCTAAAACAGTTCCAATAAAAATGCTAAGTAAAAGAGTCAATGAGGAATTTTTGCAAGAAGACAGAACAGAACCTAAAGACTTGACCCCATGCAGTATGAAATAACAAGCTAATAACAGAGTAACCACAATATGACTCTGAAAATTATAACAGGAAAATTAGGTCACAATAAAGGCAAGGATGAAAAAAGAAAAGAGGCTCCCTATAGTTAATTCCTTCCAGCCCAGTAAATAGTTTTAGTAGAATTTTCTTTCACTGTATTTTATAGTATTGATGGTAGGTCCTTTGGAGAAAGTGATGTGCCTTCAACTTGAGCTAGAAAAAATAACACCTTTGTACTTGGACCACAGGAGAATTCATAGAGAAATCTGGCTCAGTAGAGGTTAAATTTTCATCAGCTTTCTTTCTTTACCCAATAGTTTCTTTTCCATTGAATATACATTTGTCGTCTATGAGATAGCATCTTTCCTCATGTAGCATTAAGGGCCATGACAGACATCACTCTAGCAAACACCAGACTGAAAGGCAGAAAAAAAATTAGACAAACTTATTAGTCAAAGTTTCATGTGCATAGAATCATTCAAGTTAAAGACCCAAAGACCTAGGGAAATTCTTTTAATGTTTAAGTTCAGTGAAGCATGGCCAGTTATGAAGAAACATGAATGGGCATCAAAGGCAGAATCTAAGAATGATTAAGTAAGAGGAAGATAAAATGTCCACTCAGATTCTCTTTGGTCTTTGTGTAGCCATTTTCCCAGGTATAAAAATTCCTTCTGGAATGAAGTTCTGTGCTCTACTACCAAACATGAGGATTAGAAAATCTCCTTATGGCTAGCTCTTCCATAGAAGGCAAAGAAAAGTTAGACTAATATTTTTAGATTTCATGGCTTTTGGGGGAAAACATCCCTATCTTATAGCCTATCTTGTAGGTAGGTAGGTAGGTGGCTTGACCTGTAGGAAGAAAACAAGAGAGGAGAGAATGAGAAAGTCGGAGAGGCCATCTTTCAGAAGCCTTCTGAGGCTTTTGTTACTGGTGAGGTTCCATAATGTCTACCAGATCAAAACATACACGGTATAGAGGAAGGGGATGGAGCAGATAGGAAGCGAGGAAAGATTCTGTGAATAGAGGAAAGAGCAGGCACCAGTAGACAAAAGTATTTGCAGAGGTCTGACTGTGTTAAATGTAGGAAAGCACAGTGTAGGGCAGGATTTCTGGGAGATCTCATTCATAAGAAACATTAGAGTGGGAAACTGTCTATATTCTGAAGTTTTGAAACTAACTATGAAACAAACTCACAGTCGGTAGATTAACAGGATACAATTACTCTGGTGGAAGCTCTACCTCAGCCCCTGGCACCCTGGGATCCATATACCCAAAGAGTCCCACTTCTTTCTATCCCCAGACTCTGCTCCTCAGGAAGTCCAGACATACATGGCTCCTCTCCCAGAGATGTTGAAGATAGGGTATTTAAACTGTACCCCAGAAAACAAGCACATGGTTTTTCAGTCACCCTTCTCTGTCTCCTCCCTGAGGGGCTGGAGAAACACCCAGAAATGATGTACCCTTAATGCTTTAATAATTCAGCCTGACTTGGTAGGATTTGGATCATTGTGTCAGCAGAGAGGCTATCAGTGTACAAAACCTTTTCAAAAATGTGTTTTAATTATGCACCTGAACAAATGGTTCAGCAAATTTGAGATAGAAAATTATGTAACATCTTGAGCTATAGAAAATATTAGGGGCTTATGGCTCCTTGGAGAAGTAGTAACAATTTATAAAAACACGAATGGAGAAAATACATGATGGTAGCAGTACACAGACAAATAGTTTTCATGTAATGAGAATTATTTCAAAGCCCCTGTCTAAAGAATAACTGCTAGGCCCTGACAAAGTCTATCTAAGAACCACATGAACTTTTATTTTCTTGTCTTATGGTCCAGCTAATCTTCCCTGACTGATGAAATTTCTGGGGAGGAGACTTATAAAGTTGAATTCCATTTTAGAAGATATAGCTTTATGCAAGAACCTCTTTTTCTGTGCTTAAGGGAAGAAGGACATGCAGTAGGAAGAGATTAGAAGGTCAGAGAGAGAGAGAGAGAGAGAGAGAGAGAGAGAGAGAGAGAGAGACCTTGGCTATATATTAGTTCAAAGATTGCAGTATACAAATGTTTTTGGAATAGTTTGTTATAAGTCTTAACAAAATTCAAAGTCAATGGATGAAGTCTCCGTTCTGAGCACGTACAGAACAAAAAGATCAATGACAAATTATTTATAACATCAAGTTAAGAAGTTGAATATTAGTCTCAGCTGGGACAGAACAAAATGTATCTGAGGCATATGGGAGTGTTCTAAATTCTGTAAGGTAAAAAACAAAATACATACCAATGCTTTATTTTTATTGATTAATTTAACTCTCATTAAACTGAGAATTATTGCTATTTCACCAGTCTAGAAACTGAGGTACTTAGGTCAAACAATGAGGTACAATTATATGGCTAATAAGCAATATAGCCAGGATATCTGATTACATCTAGGCCCCAGATGGGTCCTCATTATTTCTGTGGAGAGAAGAATCTAGAAGTTGCTAATAAAATTAATTTTGAATATACCAATTTTATTAGAATGCATTAACACTCTTTAAATATATAAAACAAGAGTCCACGTGTTCCCTAACAAAAAGGAAGGTAGATCCAGAGCATCATTTTCTGTTTTTGAATGCAACACTCCATTATTTAAATAATTCATTTAAATGAATATTTCTTTTTCTGATATTAAGTTATTATGCATTTATTAAAGCTTGTACAGGGAAGTTTAAATCTTACATTTTTTACTTGTGAAACTTCAGAATCAGGAAACACCATGAGTACATAGGAGTTAGCTGGAAAATCTTAAGTATAATTAAAGAAACTATAATACAATAGCAAGAATTGGTCTGGATAGGAAGCTGACATGCACCTTTCTTCAGATGATGTAGTTTGTGAGGAGAAATGGACTCAAGGCTATGCTGGAGCTCAAGGTAAGAGGGCATTAGACAGACAGAGACCTAAGTAGGATGAAGATTGTTGTGAAGAAGAGGTCTCCCTTTAGAACCTGGAGAATGCTAGATTAGGAGTGAGAACAGGAAAGGGGAACAGAGCTAGCTAGCATGAGAGGGATGATGGTGGGGTCAGGAGCAGAGTAGCCTCTCAGAGATCAACTTTCAGAAAGCTTCCCTAAGAAAAATACCTTGGAGTCTCTGGACCATTCCTCAAAAGAAAGGAAAACCTGACATGTCTTAGCAGGAATAGCAGTAAGCTTCACCCCTGTTATATAAATTAGCATAACATTCGTGACAAAGGACACAGAGGAGTCAAGGATTCAAGCTGTCAAGCCACAGCATAAACTGTTTCCTCTAAAAGTTTTAGATACTTACGGTTTAAACATTTTTTGTCATACAATATATTTTAATCGTACTCTTTTCTGTCAGATTTTCTATGAAATTCCAAAGACCCAAACCAAACCAGAACCAGCAAACAAAAATATCCACCAGAAATTAAACAAAACATGGAGTCCATCTTGCCTTGGCCAATGAGGCTCTTGCCTCAAGAGTAAGGAGCCTGCTCAGGAGTGTGGCTGATATCCTCTGTCACATCACTGAAGAAGCTTTTCTTCTCCCTTTCCCAGCAGCTATCATTTGTAAGTAGCTTCTTGGTGTCCACTTCCTCTTGTCTGGTTTGAATGTGTGTAGTCTTGTGGGCACTGTCAGAAGGCTTCTTCCATCAGATACAGAGAGAGCTGCGGGGTGCAGCTTCATTGAGGCTGTGGGACTTGGCCTGAAGGCACGGGACTCTGTTCTAGCAGAAAGGATCTGAGGCTGAAGAAAAGGCCTTGATTCAAAGAACCAAATGAGGGAATTAAATTGAGAGGGATATTTATTACCTCCAATGGAAGCCTTGTTTAGATTGGGAGTCACTGGTTGAGCATTTAGAAGATATTTTTTTAAAGAACCAATTAGCCATCCAAGTACTGCTTGTTTAAGATACATTGGCATGAGCTGGCATCATATTGTTCTCACATAGTCTACTTTGTTATTGAGAAAAGAGAAGTAGGTTCTGAAGATGGGATGCATGATGCTGATCAGTAGTCCCAGAGTTTTGAGAGATCACTGTCCCACCTACATTCTGTTTATCATCTTTTTGTTTTTCTTTTTTTCCTTTTCTTTTTTCCTTTCTTTCTTTCTTTCTTTCTTTCCTTCTTTCTTTCTTTCTTTCTTTCCTTCTTTCTTTCTTTCTTTCTTTCTTTCCTTCTTTCTTTCTTTCTTTCTTTCTTTCTTTCTTTCTTTCTTTCTTTCTTTCTTTCTTTCTTTCTTTCTTTCTTTCTTTCTTTCTTTCTTTTTCTTTTTTTTAAAGCTGATATTTCAGACTTGGAAATGTCCCTTAGTAGATTTGGGACATTTGGGGGGGGGCATTTAGAGTCCTAGTTTAGGTAGACTTCTCTAAGCAGTACTTTGTTTAGCTCTTTCAGGGACTATCTCCCATGGCTGCATAAGATGCATAGAATGCAAATGACTCTAAGCAGTGCTTGATTAAATGCTTCATCAGCAGAGGTGCCCCTGGGAACCGTGCGCAACATTTTAGTGCCTTTCAAGGCAGTTGTTTCTCATTGTATAGATGTTTCTGAGTGGATAAATAATCTAGGAGTCCAATGCCAAAGGCTAATTGCTCTGGCTTGGGAAATGCCTGTATTTTTCCTCTAAGCAGCATGATTATATTGATAGGCTTGCATGTTTCTCTGGCTGACAACCAAGGGCCCCCATTCCAGGATGATGGGAAAGCTGCAGGATGAAGTTTTCTCACAGAATTTACCACTGACTAAAAAGTGAAATTGCTACAATGAATAATCATCTTTCCTTCTAAAATCTTAATTGGGTTGGCAACAAGTGTAATTGCCAGAATGGTAGAGGAACTTAAGATGTTGAGTAAAGGACACATTTCTTTGGCTATTTGTAGACAGCCTCAAAAAAAGTCGTTTTCTAAAAGCCTCAACCACCATTGAGGAGAAATCCTGTTTACTTTGCTTGAACTTACTTACACAGCTTTGAAAACTCAGGCCTTTCATGCTTCGGGAATAAGAATTTTAGAAAGCAAATGCTCGCTGGCTAAGACGATTTTAATCTCTCAAATGCTCTTACTGAAGTTCAAAGCATAAAGGTCTGTCAATGGACTGCAAAGCACTGTAATGCAACACTTATCCAATTTGCGAGCATGTTAGTTTTATTCTTCTAAATTCTTTCTCTCTCAAGGGGTAAGAAGCTTCATGGAGATCCTATGGAGGGTAAATTACAAAGATCTCCCATGAACATCAGAATTACACCAACTTAAGTATAATTACCACCTTTGTAAGGAAATAAGAGTCTTTATTTTTTTTTTATCTTTTCACTGAAAGACTACACATGGCTACAAGTTCATAAAAGGTCACTAGCTGAATCAAACCTACTTTATGAAAACTACTAAAGCTAAACTATACATATTTTTAAAAGACTGCTGGATGCTGTTCATTGTGGATGCTAGTTTTCAGTCTGGCTATCAGTGATACCTCAAGTCAGCGTGTAGCTTTTGTCAATAATGATGCTAAAATATCAATAATAGTGATTCAGTGCCTGTTACTCCAGACAGGTTTCCTCATTTTCTTCCCTCTGATTCTCACAATTGGAGGAAGTTGAGGATCCTGAAATTATAAAAATATGTCCTGATAGCGGCTTTGGCTCTTTCAAAGTTTGACGAGCTGGCTATATGTAAATAAAATTTTCAAAACAGCACACTACACAGTCACAGACAGTAATATACACAAAGTGCCTGTGATATCAGTTGATACAGCTATCAGGGACTCTTTACATAGGTTCTTAAGAAATACATGAACAGGAAATGGTAATGAGTGGGCTGAATGTTCTTGAATAGCAGAGGTCAAAATTATGAAGCAGGAATTTACTTACAAGATGCTTCTGTGGCATTTGCACAGAGTATTTTTAATAACATATCTTTTAATACCACTTGAGAATAATTTTAAAGACTGCAAATTTACATGTATACATTTTTTTGCACTGCCTTTAGCTTACATGAACTTTGCTTGACAATTGACAGTACCCAAGGGTAGGGGGCTGTCACTCAGTTTACCCAATGCCTGGACCTACAACTCTTGGCAGACAGATGGTGGTGTCTCATGTGCTTCACAATACAGTGTTTAGAAACTCTAACGCTGTTCTCTAATGAGTCCAGTGTGAACTGAGGTATTGCCATGTTCACTGACATAATAAGAAGACAGAGAAGATAGTTTGGCCAAGGGAGCATCAGGCCTATCATCCACAATAGGGAATGCTCTCTTGAATATGAAAACTGCTAAAAATATTTTGGATCAGATGTAGGCTTGGGTGGAGCTAGTTGGGTTTGATTGTTCTGAAATGGTGCTAAGAAGAGTTAGCATGAGCTGCTCAAAATTTCCACTTTAATGCCAGGAAATAATAATAATTTCTTACCTGAAAATATACTTGGAGTTTTTTAAGGGCCAAATAAAAAGGGAGTGAGATTGAATGAGTATTGAGAGAGGAAGGATGAATATGAACAATATGTAATGACATATACATATCAAAATATCAAAACAAGACCCATTACTTTGTATGCTGACATAAAATTATTTGTTTAAATGCTAAAAAATAGAATATGAAGTCTCTGTGTTTGCTAAGGCAATGATAAAAATACAAGTAATTATGAGCAGTGTATATTTCTTCTGCACAGGGTTTTATAGTATATTAAGCACTTGCATATACTCAGCCTCATGCTATAACATAACTCAAATGTTGTGTAACACAGCATTGGATGTTGCTTATTTAAGGCATTCTGTGGGGTTTAGAAGCTGTGGACCAGATGTCATAAAAGTTACAAAAAGTGTTTATGGCAATCTATTCTCCCAAGCTTTAGTATTGACTGATTTGTTAGTGATGAGAATTGTGAGTAAGGACAATAGAAGCATGAGAATAAACATGAGCTGCACAGCAGCTTGGTCCAGGGATGGCAGGGAGGCATCAGCTTGAGAAGGGTTAGTAGAAACCTCATATTGATGGTCTGTCCAGTACAAATGAGGAGAGAAGCTTCTCTACCTGTAAGCTCTCTCCTTATGGACTCCCATGAATTCATAAAGAAAGCATTCTAGAAAGAATATGCCTGCTTTGCTCATCACTGTCTTTCATGTACTCTAGTTGATTCAACATCTTTCTCACACATAACTGACAGTCCATAGACTCTGATTGGTGTTAGAGACACACAGCAAGCAAGCAGATGAAGTCCTTGACTTGAGGCCTGGGCACAAGCATAGAACAGGGTTATGAAATAATTACAGATTGTAGTAAGTGCTATGGAGGGGGAAAGCAGGTCTGTGAGTCACAGAGTTTAAATTTATTTTTGAAAGTATCAAGCTCAGGATCAGTCTTGAGGGGTTTGTACAGAAAATGCAGCACTTTTGATAAACCCAGGGTGGCTTTCCTCAGTAGTGTCTGACACGGTAAGTACTGTTACAGGGTTACAAGAAAGAGATTAATATGAAAAAAACAACAACAAACGTGGAAGCAAATAAAAAGTTAGAAGTTTGAATAAAATAAAATACTTAGAAGCAACTAGATATGATAATATTAGAAACCTCTTCTAGCTAGGTTTTTGGTAGAAATTACCATTTAAGTTTTTATTATGAAATTCTACTTCTAAAATGTGTATAGAATATATGTGCGCTAGTTGAAAATAGAGCATATTTTGACATTTCTTACTTTTTAAAAGTCTTAGTAAAATGTTTTCTAATCATTTTTACAAATCATATGAATATACAGTCAACAGTTGTTTAGTCTTTATTCCATACATTTATTGGAAGATTAATATCTTAGTTATGGTTTCTATTGCTGTGAAGAGACACCATGACCACAGCTACTCTTACAAATTAAAACATTTAATTGGGTGGCTTACATTTCAGCAGTTCAGTCCACTATCATCATGATGGGACATGGCCATGTGCAGGCAGACATGATACTGGAGAGGTAGCAGAGGAATTCTACGTCTTGCAGGCACCACAGGAAATGCTCTAAGTGTTACACTTAATGAAATTGAGCAGAAGAGACCTCAAAGCCACCCTCACTCCAACAAGGCCACACCTCCTATTAGTGCCACTTTTCTTAGAGGACATTTTCTTTCAAACCAACACATTTCTCTCGCTGTCCCCCGAAGGCTTGCAGCCATATCATATTATAGCACAAAAATTCATTTAGTCCAACTTCAAAAGTATCCATAGTCTATCACAATCTCAATAATATTTACAAGTTCAAAGTCTATTCTGAAATTCACACACTCTCTTATCTGTAATCTCCTATAAAATTAAAATTAAAACCATATCACATACTATCAATGTATAATAGCAAAGGTTATATATTACCTTCCCAAAATGTAGAGAAGAGAGCACAGTGAGGAAACACTGGACCAAAGCAAGACTGAGAACCAGCTGGGCACACTCCAAACCCTGCATCTCTGTATCTGATGCCAAAATGCTCTTCAGATCTCCAACTCGGTTCACTTTGTTGACATAATATAATTCTCTCTCTTAGACTAGTTCTACTACCTGTTAGCAGCTCTCCTCAGCATGTATCCTATGACTCTGGCATCTCCAACATCTTGAGGCCTCCAAGGCAATCCAGGCTTCAACTTCATAGTTTCACACAATGGCCTCTATAGGCCTCTATTCAGGAACACTCCTGACACATGTCTGTGCTCAGTGGTTTTTCTTGGTCTCAGGGAAAAATTCAATAACATCCTTCTTCTATCCTTAACCTCGTGATCAAAACCACCAAGTTCTGCTGCTTTATTGGAGCTAGAACATCCTTCCCCCTTAATTCAATTACATCTTCAGCAGCTTTCTATTCTTCATTGCCTAAAGCTTCACTGTCCTGAAAATGGATCTTTCGAGCAACCTCTGTGAGAAAAGGTACCAAGCCTCATGGCTAAACAAGATTAGAATCATGGGTTATATTAAGAGCAAGAGCTAGCAAGTTATTGACCTGGGCCCCAGGTCAATCAGTGTACAATTAACACAAGCGTCTGTGTAATTATTTGGGCCTAAGTGGCAATAGGGCTGACAATGGGTCCAAACCTCTGGGTTAGGCCTGAAAGTCTAGGCCAGAAACCTTGTACAACAAATGGTGTCCCAATGTGGGTAAAATATACCCATATAAAGCCATAGAAAGCTTAAAAATGGTCTAGAGCATAGAAATGAAGCCAAGAGCAGCTTCTGAGTTGTGACTCTCAAATGGTCTGTGGTAAAGAGACTAAGTGGTGTATTGGATTAAATTACAAAATGGTGTGTTTGCTACATGCAACTTAAGCTGAACAAGGCCAATTCCTGAGCCTCAACATAAGCAGGGAGCTGCATGTGTTGGATTTAAGGTTTCTGTTAATAAGGACAAAAATGGAACAGAATTGAAGACTGCTTCCTAGTAGTAGCAGCATTGCAGCATTTTCTTGGGTGATCTCTGTTTGCTGGAGGCAGGCAGAGGCCTAGTTTTTTGTTTGTTTGTTTGGTTGGTTTTTTTTGTTTTTTTTAAAAGAAGCTTCCTGATTCAGCCTTAGAGGCAAAACACTTGTGAGTCTTTTAAGAGGCCCTGCTGCCAAACACTTAATTGGAGCTAATGAGCAGCTGATGGCAGTGCTTTACTTGGTTATATGGACCCTAAAATTCCCCAGAATGGTAATTATGGGGTCTACTGGTACTTCTGCTAAAAAGATAAATCCTATGGAGCTAGACTAGGAGCTGAGTGGAACCAGTCAGCCACCCTAGTCAGGCCTTTAATCCTTAGCCACACCTTGGCAGATTAAAGGTCAGAAACAGAAAGAAATAGAGGGAGCTGGGTGGAGTCAGTCACCCTAGCCAAGCAAAGGTGTGATCAGAAGCAGAATAAGATGAGAAATAGGAGATGTACAGTAAAGACAGATTCAAAAACTCTAAATGGCTTAGAGTGTGTTAAAAATATATATACATAGGCTTGAGAGAGAAAAGAGAAAGGATAAAGGATAGAGAAAGTCCTTTAAAAAGATATAGAGTAAAAAAAATAAGCCATGTAAAGATGGAAAATCCCAAGAGTGTATGGATACTAAATGCTATTTTCTTGTCTTTGAGTTTTTTGACTAAAAATGAAGTAGTAAAAGCTGCTAAAAGGCGTTTGATTATAAATGCTGTTAGATTAATTCAACCTATATGTTTTGTAAATGAGTTGACTTTAAAATTGAAATCAAAAGATATGCTACTTTGGAGAAGAGGTTTTCTTTTTATTGCTACAGAAAATGAGAAGCTGTGGATTTATTTTTTGTTAAAGAAAATAAAGTTTGACAGAGGAAGACCCCCTGAAAAGTCTCCAGTGGAAACTGATGGGCCCTATGATTCAGCATTTCAGAACACCTCTGTTGAAGTCTTCTCTGAGCTCTGCATCCAAAACAACTTCAAGAACACTGGCTGAGCTTACCCAGCCTTACATACTACTCCACTAAAGACTTTTCCATAATCCTAAATTTTTCTTTAGGTCCTCATGGGATTGCCAGCACCCCCCATTCAGCAGGAAGTAGCCTAGAGAATGACGCCCACATTCCCCCCAAAATGGATAGAGATGTTTGTCTTTGTTTACAGTGTATGTTACAAGTTGTTATAGATAATAGTGCAAAAAATTGTACAAAGAAAATTAGATGTGGGGTTCTTGTTTTAAAAAGAGAAAAAGGGGATAAGTAGGGGGATTATGTCACATTGTAAATAATTGTCCTGCCCACTAGTTTAATAAAAACACTGATTGGCCAAAGGGAGACAGGAAGTATGGGCAGAGCCACCAGAGTAAGAAAACTCTAGGAACAAGAAGTTACAGAAATGCCACAGAGAAGTCAGAAGAAGCAGAGGATAACTATGCTGCTCTGAGAAAAGTTACCGAGCCTACAGATGCAGAGGAAAGAAGTTGAAATGCTGCTCTGAGAAATGGTATCGAGTCCCATGGCTGAACAGCATAAGAATACTGGGTTAGTTAAAGAGCAAGAGCTAGCAAGTTGTATCCCTGGGCCCCAGTTCAGTCAGTGCACAATTAGTATAAGCATCTGTGTGATTATTTGGGCCTAAGCAGCAGTGGGGCTGAGAATGGATCCAAACCTCTGGGCTAGGCCCGGAAGTCCAGGCCAGAATCCTTGTACAACACCTCTGCCTACCAAGTGGAGTTAAAGGTGTGTACCATCATACCTGGCTCTAAACTTTTCTTTAAATTCCTTTTCACAAGTTAGAAACTTAGCTGGCTGGGATATTGTCACCATTTCTTAAATGCTATTTTTTAAAAAGTCTGTTTAACTCCTTTAACACAGCACTTAACTCCACCCCCTTTCTCTTCAAATTTTATATTTTCTTACGTATTTTTATTATAAATATTCATTAGAGTTACCACTAATACACATGACAAGAGTCTACACTAGGCTAGGCTATTTTGAGATTTTTTTTTTTTTTGCCAGAAGAATCAATTCAAATCTCTTTACTCTAGCTTTAGGCAGACTCTTTGAACAAGGTAAAAATCAGCCACATTTTTTTTTTTTTTACCAAAATATCACAAGAACAATCTCTGTGCAACATATTAAAATTCTTCTTCTTCTTCTCTCTCTCTCTCTCTCTCTCTCTCTCTCTCTCTCTCTCTCTCTCTCGTGTGTGTGTGTGTGTGTGTGTGTGTGTGTGTGTGTGTGTGTGTGTAGTGTAGCTGTGTGTGTGTAGCCTATTGTAGACTCTTTCATGTGGTTATTAGAATGACTTACAGGCTGCAGTCCAACTATGTGAATAGAAAGTCTAAGATTCTAGTAGCTGCTCAGTCCCCTTAGGCTTGGTGTCTCAGCTTGTCTCCTGTATATGCAGGAATCCCAAAGAAGTAGGCCAAATGCCAGTGAGGGAGTAGGTGTGCTGACATGGTGAGAGCAAGCAGACTAAGAATAAACATGCCCCTTCCTTCCATTTTTCTTCCAGCAGAAGATGCGTTCTAGACTAACGTGTACACAATTTATGTGTCACATATCTATCTCTCTTTCACAAAATTACCTTTTAACTTTATGGGTTTGTGTGTGTATCTGTGTGGATTTATTCCACCTGTGTGAAGTTACAATGAAGGACAAGAGAATATTGGATTCCCTGGAGCTGGAGTCAGAGATGGTGTGAGGTACTTGATGGAGTTGCTGGGAACTGAACACAAGTCTTCTGTATATCATGAAGCCACATCTCCAACCCCGTAAGTTTCTTAAGCTGTACTCAAATCAGAGTTTATTGTTGAAGATGCTATTCTCTTTTATGAACATTTGAGGTAGTCATAGAAACTTTGTAGCACATTACATGTGTCTCTGCTACTAGATCAGAGATGCCTATAATAGCAAACATGCTTGCCATGATAAACATAAAGGATCTTGTTCATTGAAATTGAACAGATATTGAAATACTTGTCTTTTAACAGTCCACAAAATCTCTACTAGTGCAGCACCATAGCAATTTAGGGATAATGAAGGAGGTGCTCTTGGTCAAAGGCATTATTTCTCTTTGGACTCATATGTAGGGCATCATATTGTACCAGAAGTTTTTAACACAGGAGAGTCATACAAGAAAATTTGCTTAGCAATATAGACTCTTCTTTTGTGTTTAGAGAATACAAAAAACAACTGGTAATTTTCCCTTTGAGAACTTACTGGATTTGATAGGAATAACAGGAAGAAGCACCAAGGACGATAACTTCTCTCTGTGCCTAGAGCATATTCAGTCTATTGTTCTGATATCTTTGAAGAAATGGTTCAGTATCGTATTTTATTCCATAACATTTCAAAGCTTTTTGAGCAATGGATTAAATCTGGCAATCTCGAAGTGATGCAATATGCTGGCATCATTTACCAAATCATTAAATGTTAACCGTTCTTCCCATTCACTGGGCATCTTAAATTTCTTGCATGCTTTGAAGGTATTGCCTGCAAGTGTTGAAACAAAGTTTTCAGTTCCTTTCATTTCCTCCACAAAATCAGAACAATATGTCTATGTATTATATGTGATAACTATTTATAACAGAAGTTCAAATATGTTATTTTAAGCTCTTTTGTAAATACCTAGCTTCAAAAAAGAATTGGAAATATAAAGAACAATGAAATTTTCTTACCTGAGAATTTTACTACTGATCTTAGAGTAAAAAAACTGACTTCTTTGTATTAGAAGCTGATGATACTATTATATCTGTTTACATGTAAATTAATAATTAAACCCATTATAAAAATTTTATAATTATGCGTACAGTTTTTATTCAGGTAGTCTCTGATATATTTGGAAGCATAAACAAAGGAAATGTTTTTAAAATATTTAACACAGAGACTGATAATGAGCTTTTAATTTGTTAAAGTTTATTTAACTCAGCTTAACATTTCATATGTAACTATTTTCTATTTTTTATTAAAAATATTTCTTCCATATCTACCATTGCTCTTCCCTTCCATCCACCCAATCCCTCCCAGTCTTCCCTCACCCATCCCACCATCCATTCCCCAAGGAGGGTAAGGAATCCCAAGGTGATCAGTTCAGTCTGGCCTATCCAGTCTGAGTCCCTCATCCCAGTATTAAGGCTGAGTTAGGTGCTCCTCTGCAGGGAATGGGCTCCAAGTTGTCAGTTCTTACAACAGGAACATACTCTGATCCTGCTTCAAGAGGCTCCACAAACTGCCCACGCTGTTTCATAGTTGTCTAACTTTGGAGAGTTTAGTTCCTTTCCATGAAGGTTCCTCACTATTATTTCAGAGTCAGTTGACTCCCATTAGCCTGGGTAATCTATTTCTGTGGTCTCCTTCTCATGGTCCTGATCTCTTTTTTCATATAATCTCTCTCTCTTCGGCTGGACCAGGAGTTTGACCTAGTGCATAGCTGTGGGTATCTGCTTCTGCCTCCTTCCATTGCTGGATGAAGGTTCTATAATGACAATTAGGGTGGTCATTCATTTGACTATAGGGAAGTCCTATTTAGGCACCCTCCCTACTATTTCTTGGAATCCTAGCCATGGACATCCAGTGGTTTCTTGGAGGTTTCCTTAGCAGCAGGTTTCTTTCTAACCCCACAATGACTCCCTCTGTTAAAATATCAATTTTTTTCTCACTTTCTGTTGCTCCTCTCACTCAACCATCTCCTTCTCTCATGATTTGTTCTCACATTCCCTTCCTCACTCCCTGTTATGATCCCAATCTATTCAAGAGATCCTCTTTATTTCCCCTTCCTAGGGGGATCCCTAGATATCTTTCTTACGTTCCTCCTATTACCTCGCTGTTCAGGGGTTGTGGTTTACAGCTTGGATATTCTTTGCTTTATCTCGAAAATCCACTTATGAGTGAGTATATACCATGTCTATATTTTTGGGCCTGTGTTACCTCACTCAGAATGATATTATCTAAATACATTCATTTGCCTGGAAATTTTAGGATGTCATTTTTTTTAACTGCCAATACAACTTCCCAAGAATTTAGAAACTTTTAGCATTTTAGAAACATTTTTTACTGTTATGATCAAGACTTTATTGCATGATTATATTTTTGAGGGCCTCCTTACCTCAGACCTGTTACTTTTTGGCTTGATTCTATATTGTATATTTCAAAAAAAAGCCTGATATCCATTCTAATTATGAGTTATGAAAAGCTGATTCTTTAATTATACACCTTTTGGAAGTCATGGCCATAATGGAAATTCCTGTTCAAATTAAGACTGACAATGCTCTGACATACATTTCCCAGAAAATGAAGTAGATTTTTGATATTATATTATAAAGCATATTACAGGTATATTTCACAATCCTATAGGACAAGAAGTTGTGGAAAGATCTCATTGCACCCTAAAAGAGATGCTTCATAAATAGAAAGAGAAAAAACAAACAAACAAAAAACCCAGGGGGAGGTCGCATAATGCTTTACTAACTTTGAATTTTCTTAATGCTGATGAGAAAGGAACAACAGCTTCAGAGAAACACTGGCTAATAGATAAACCTTCTGAGATAAACCAACCAGTCTGCTTCAAGGATGTGCTGACCTCAGAATGGAAGCCAGGATATGTGCTTTGGTGGGGAAAGGGTTTTGCTTTTGTTTCCACAGAAGAAGAAAAACTATGGGTGACAACAAAATTAATAAAGGTCTGGTTTGAAAAGGAGATACCTCCTAAAGAGGAGATGTAATGGCTCATCTACCAATGTGACAATTAGATACATAGTAAGTAAAGCTGACTCAACAAGGCTAGGGCAGGGCTTCATTTTGTCTTTAGAAAAGAATAGATATAACAGTGTTTAAGAAATCTGAAGGATGCTGGATGCTTAAACTCTTAAGGCTGAAAGGAGATCACATGAAAAGATTACAAGCAAAGGAATATAAGGCCAATTGGAACCAATATGCATTACAGGGTAATGTAGCCCTGACTTAATAATAAATCAATCTGGCTTTGGAGTTGGAGAAAGTGGCTTTCTCCTTAAACCCAAGCATGTTGGTAAAGGAAAATTTAAGAGATTCTTGCTCATATCAGAAAAGCCACCCAGTGTGGGACAGAAAACAACCAGAATAAATAAGGACCATTATGATTGTAATTTTATTTCTAATCTTATTTCCCTGTGTATTTATTCCTTCTTTACCTTAAAACCATCTCTTCATACAATTTTCTCCTGAAAATGTAAACTTTCTTTGATATTGATGATGCTTAGGTACTCAATAATAAACAACAATGTTTCCTGCTAGCAATCTCCAAAGCATCCAGAAAGAAGATGGGGCCCCACCACAATGATTCTACCTGATTTGTAGAAAAATAACCTGGTATACACTATTCAATGATTGCTTTTGAAATATAGACTATCTGGGATGGTTGAAAGATAGCTCTCTATGATTATTATCCTTCATATCACATCTTCAACAAAAATTTCAGATGGCCTTCCCCAGTACTCTAAAAATGGTTACAGAGGTTTATAGTCAGTTCATTAGGACCTAACCACTGTCTTAGTTTTTAAGGACTCCACAGAGATGCTGCCACCCACAAGCCAGAAGGAAGCAAATATATGAAAAACTATGCCCCTCTCTCCAAAAGTTTTGTTGTCTAAGGGTTGTGGATATTTATCACTCTGATAGGGTGGTTATAAGTTAAATTTGGGTTGAGGGGAGAACAATAATATATACTCAGGAATCCCTTTTAAAGAAGAGAAATAGGACAGACATAAGTAGATAATTGTATCTACCTGTAAATAGTTATTATCCAAATATGAGCCAAAGACAATTTGCACTGGTATAGATGCTTGTATAGTGATATAAATGTGAAATTATTTTGTATGCCTGATTGAGATAATTTGTATACTGATACAAATTTAATTCTGAATGATTGAGATAATTTGTATATTTATACAAATTTAATTCTGAAATTTTTTTATGCCTTAGATAATTTGTGTATCGATACAAATTTGAATCTGTAATTGCTATATTTTGCACATCTACCTCTATTTAAAATATTTTGCACATTAATGCATATTAAACATGTTATTGTAATTCCCAATATGCAATTTCTACCTCTGTTTAATTTTACTAATCATAATATATAATTACATTAGTCATAAAATATACATAAGAGGTTTTGTAGACCTCTGTTTAGATATTTTGTATAGTGATATATATTTAGAATACTATTGTCATTTTGCACTATACATGTACCTTTGGGTAATGTTTATATGATTGTCATACTTGAAGTCATTACTCAGAAAGTGTATACCCATTTATTGATTGTCTATTTTACAATGTAAGCTTCAGTCTTTAGGATAATAAGAATTGCAGTTTACAGATACTTAGGTTTGCCATGTAATAGTCATGCCGTTTAGGTTTCACAGATACATGCTAGAATACATCAGATAGACAGGAGTCTTCAACCACTTCATAGACCTGGAGAATATGACATTTAATGTTTTGTTATTCAGAATTCAGCCATGAGAGAAAAGACAGCTCCTGGCATCACTGTTACTTTCTCAAGATGCTGTTGAGCATCAAGGACACTCCACTAGGAGTTTGTCTTCTTTGGCGGACAATGGCCAGTTGGGCGAATAACTACCCTGTGAGTATGCACATTGTCCAATCTGGACAAGCAGAATGAAGGATAGAGACTGCTGAAACCTGCCTAGACAGAATACAATGGTATCTCCAAAAACGCTCTGCTTCTGAAGAGATCTGTCGGATATCTTAGGCCAGTATCCAAAAAGATATATGCTGCAACTTCGCCATGAATGATTATCCAGGCAGTTCCTAAATCTTGGAAGCTATTCTCTTGTGCTTCCAACTTATTCAAGTAGTATATTTTCCTTCTCAGGTCTTACTGGGGTTGAAGACTGGATAGTTAAGATTACTACCATCTCATATCATAGCAAAATATATTCAGGTATTGGATTCTTATTATTCAAGATAAACAGTTTGAAATAATCCTTGTACATTTCCATTTACCAATATTCTAGACATTTAAGATACAACTTGTATTTATTGTTTGTTAGTTGGAGTTTGACCTTGTTTATATTATTGCCTTTCCCTCTCACAGACATTACTTTATACTTACTCCTATTGTAAATAGTCTTATACTTAGTTTAGAACTTTCTTAGTTAGGAAAAAGGGGGATATATAGTGGGATTCAGGCATTATTTGGGGAAGCTTAGAGGCATAGCTTCTGAGTATCAGGACCCCTATGTGGTGTGGCCAGAATGCATTGAGACCTGGGGAACTGACCTTCCTTCTTGTTTTGTTCCTGCATTCTTGGGGAGTGGATCAGCAGCCCAGCATGAGACAGCTCCACTCTCCAAGAATTGTCTTAAGGTTCAACTTTTACTGTGAGTGTTTATATACCCCTCAATAAATATTAATTCTTATATGACATATTGCAAACTAATATCTCTGCAATGTTCAAGGGTATTTTCCACTTTCTTTTCTATGAAGTTCAGTGTAATTGGGTTTATGTTTAAGTCTCTGATTCACTTGGACTTGAGTTTTGTGCAGGATTATAGGTTTGGATCTATTTGTGTTCTTCTACATACTACCATCCAGTTATACCAGCACCATTTGTTGAAGATACTATCTTCTTTTCCATTGTATATTTTTTACTTCTTTGTCAAAAATCAAGTGTTTGTAGGTGTGTGGATTAAGGTTGGAGTTTTGATTCAATTCCATTGATCCATAAATCTGTTTTTATGCCAGTACCAAGCTGGTTTTATTAATGTAGTTCTTGAAGTCATGGATGGTGATGCCTCCTGAAGTTGTCTTATTGAGCAGGATTGTTTTGGCAATCCTGTGTTTCCTGTTATTTCATATGAAGGTGAGTATTGTTCTTTCAAGGTCTGCAAAATACTGTCTTGGGATTTTAATGGGGATTGCATTGAATCTGTAGATTGCTTTTCGTAAGATTGCCATTTTTACTATGTTGATCCTACCTATCCAGAAGCATGGGAGATCTTTCCACTTTCTGATATCTTCTTCATTTTCCCCCCATGACTTAGAGTTCTTGTCATACAGGTCTGTGACTTCTTTGCTAGAGTTACCCCAAGATATATAATTTGCAGCTATTATAAAGGATGATATTTCCCTAATTTCTTTTTCAGCCCTTTAATCACTTGTGTATAGTAGGGTTATTGATTTTTAAAAAAATTAATCTTGTATCCTGCTACATTGCTGAATGTGTTTACCAGATGTAGGAGTTTCCTGGAGGAATTTTGGGGGTCACTTATGTATATGATCATATCTGCAAATATAGTTTGACTTCTTCCTTTCCAATTTGTATCCCCTTAATATTTCTTTTTTTTTCTTATTGCTTTAGCTAAAACTTTGAGAACTCTATTCAATAGATAAGAGGAAAGAACATCGATGCAATGTTCCTGTCTTGTTTTTGATTTTAGTGGGATTGAGCTTTTCCCTATTTAGTTTAATGTTGGCTGTAAGCTTGCTATTTATTGCCTTTACTATGTTTAGATAATTTTCCTGTATTCGTGATCTCTCCAGGACTTTTTATCATGAAGGAGTGTTGGATTTTTGTCAAAGGTTTTTTCAGCATTTAAGGAGATGTGTGGTTTTTTTTCTTTCAGTTTGTTTGTTTGATGGCTGACATTCACAGGTGATTTTTATGTTTTTTTGTTTTTGTTTTTAAGTTTTAAGCCATCCCTGCATCTCTGGGATGAAGCCTACTTGATCGTGGTAGATGTTTTCTTTCTTTCTTTCTTTCTTTCTTTCTTTCTTTCTTTCTTTCTTTCTTTCTTTCTTTCTTTTTTTCTATATGTTGTTGAATTTGACATCCCAGTATTTTATTGAATATTTTTGTATCAATGCTCATGAGAGAGATTGGTCTGTAATTCTTTCTTTGTCACATCTTTGAGTGGGTTGACTATCAGGGTGAGGGTAGCCTCATAAAATGAGCTTGGCAGTGTTCCTTTGATTTCTATTGTATGAAATAGCTTGAGAATTAGTATTAGTTCTTCCTTAAATGTCTGGTAGAATTCTGCAATGAAACTATCTGGTCCTGGGATTTGCTTTTTTTGGGGGGGGGGGCTTGGGAAACTTTTAATAACAGGTTCAGTTTCCTTGGGGGTTATAGGTCTATTTAGGAAATTTATCTGGTCTTGATTTAATTTTTGGTAAGTGATACTTGTCTAGAAAGCTGTCCGTTTCTTTTAGGTTTTCCAATTTAGTGGAGTATTAGTTTCTGAAGTATGACCTAAATGATTCTCTGGATTTTATGGGTGTCTATTGTTATGTCCCCCTTCTCATTTCTGATTCTGTTAATTTGGATATTGTCTCTCTCTGCCTTTTGGTTACTTTGGATAAGGGTTTGTCTATCCTGTTAATTTTCTCAAAGAACCAACTCTTTGATTCATTGATTCTTTGTATTGTTCTCTTTGTCCCAATTGTATTGATTTCAGTCCGAAGTTTGATTATTTCCTGCCATCTACTCCTTCAAGGTGAATTTGCTTTTAATTGTTCTAGAGCTTTCAGCTGTGCTATTAAGTCTCTCACGTGAGATTTCTCCAAGTTTATTTTTTAATGTAAGCACCTAGTAGGCACCTGCTGTTATTGTATCTCATAAGTTTGAGTATGTTGTGGAATCATTTTCATTAAATTCTAGGAAGCCTCTGACTTCTTTCTTTACTTCTTCCTTGACCCAGAGGTGGTTCTTTTGAGAGATGTTTAGTTCCCATGAGTTTGTAGGCTTTCTATGGTCTGTGTTGTTGTTGAACTCTAATTTTAGTCTATGGTGGTCTCGTATGATACAAGGTGTTATTCCCATTTTTTAAATCTGTTGATATTTGCTTTATGACCAAGTGTATGGCCAATTTTAGAGAAATTTCCATGGGGTGCTGAGAAAAGTGTATATTTCTTTGTGTTTGGGTAAAAAGTTTTGTAAATATCTATTAAATCCATTTGAGTCATAACATTTGTTAGATCCCTTATTTCTGTTAAGTTTCTGCCTGGTAGACCTATCCATTGGTGAGAGTGGGGTATTGAAGTCTCCCACTATTAATGTGTGGGTTTGATATGAGATTTAAGATTTATCAATGTTTCTTTTACATATGTAGGTGCCCTTGTGCTGGAGGCATAAATGTTCAGGATTGAGATGTCATCTTGATGGATTTTTCCTGGGATGAATAAGTAATGTCCATCTTGGTCTCTTTTGATTAATTTTTGTTTGAAGTCAATATTGTTAGGTATGAGGATGGCTATACCAGCTTGTTTCTTAGTTTTATTTGATTGAAAAATCTTTTCCCAACCCTGTACTCTGAGCTAGTGTCTGTCTCTGAAGTTGAGTTGTGTCTCTTATATGCAGTAGAAAGTTGGATTCTGTTTTTATATTTATCATGTTAGGCTTTGTCTTTTTATAGGTTAATTGAATCCATTAATATTAGGGATATTTATGACCAGTGATATTTCCTGTTATTTTAGTTGGTTGTGTGTGTGTTTCCCTTCTTTTTGCTTTCCTTCTGTGGTATTATCTATTGCTTGTAGTTTCATGAGTGTATCTAGCTTCCTTAAGTTGAAGTTTTTCCTCTAATGCTTTCTATAGGGATGGATTTGTGAATAGGTATTGTTTAAATCTGATTTTATCATGAAATATCTTGTTTACTCCATCTATGGTGATTGATAGTTTTGATGATTATAGTAGTCTGGAATGGCAAATGTGATCTTTAATGGCTGTGTAACATCTGAACAGGACCTTCTGGTTTTTATTGTTTCCATTGAGTAATCTTATGTTATTCTGATGGGTCTGTCTTTACAGGTAGCTTGGCCTTTTTCCTTTGCAGCTCTTAGTATTCTTTCTTTATTCTGTAGGTTTAGTGGCTTGATGATTATGTGGCAAGCCGACTTGGGATTTTTTTGGGGGGGGGTGAGTCTAGTCTATTTGGTGTTCTGTAAGGTTCTTGTATCTTTATAGGAATTTCCTTCTTTAGGTCGGGAAAGTTTTCTTCTATGATTTTGATGAATATATATTCTGTGTCTATGAGCTGTGCTATGAGTATTCTTCTCCTTCAATTCCAATTATTCTTAGGTTTGGTCTTTTTATGGTGTCCCATATTTACTGGATGTTTTGTGTTATGACTTTTTTTGGTTTTAGTATTTTTTTTTTTGGACTGGTGTATCTATTTCCACTATAGAATCTTCTATAGGAGAGATTTTCTTCCATTTCTTGCATTCTGTTGGTTATGCTTGCATCTCTGGTTCCGTATTATTTGTTCAGATTTTCCATTTCCTGCATTGCCTTGGTTTGTCTTCAGTTTTTAAGGCTTTCACTATTTCCTTCACCTTTTAGATTGCTTTTTTTTTTTTCTTTTGGTCTTCTTGGATTTCTTTATTTCAAAATTTTTTTGATCTCTTCAAAGTTTTGTTTGCCTTTTCTTCTATTTCTTTAAGGATTTTTAAATTTTCTCTTAAGGCCTTTATTATCTTTGTAAAGTTGTTTTTAAGGCCGTTTTCTTCTACTTCTTCTGCATTGTCATGGCCAGGTCTTGCTTTTATATAACCAGATTCTGGTGGTGCCATGTTGTCTTTTATGTTGCTATATGTATTCTTACACTGGCACCTGCCCATTGCTTCCCCAGATCATTGCAGGATTTGTCTGTATCTCAGGGACCTGATTTTGGTGCTATCTGCTCCAGTTGTCTTTGTCTCAGGAAAGACTCTCTTGGTTTAATCTGGGTTCTTGGTCTACTTGGAGGTAGTGTATTCTGTGTCACAGTTGACTCCTCTTAATCCAGTAGGTGCTGACACACTGCAGGTCTCAGGATGCCTGATCCAGTAGGAACTGAGGAACTCTCTTAATCTAATAGGTGTAGAGGATCTTTGGATTTCTGGTTGCCAGTGAGGTTGCTGGGTGGTAGGATGGGGTGGGGGATGAGTTGGGGTTTTGTAGCTGGGAGTGTCCAGTGAACTGGGTTTTACTGTGGCTTCTGGCCTGCAGCAGTTTCTCTGCTAGCCTGGATTTAGGGCAGAGATGAATGAGCTTTTGATTCCAAGGACTGTGTCCTAAGGCACAGTCTCAGTGACCAGGATCTCTGCCTGTGTTGAGTGGAGTGTCACTTACCTTCTAGTCTAATGGGTGCAAACGATCTGTGGGTTCCATATGTGGCTTTTTAAACACCATAACAGGTAGACTTTATTCACTTGCAGTATAATTATCATATATAGTAGAAGCATAGAATCAGTAGAGAGTCATATTCAATAATAAAGTCAATTACTTAGATGGACAATATTTAAATGCTGAACTATACAAGAGAAAGATATTTTTCTTATATTTTTCATTTTATACTAAGCCTTAATATATAAATAGTTGTATTATTATCATGAAAGAGAAGCATAAATCAGTCCTAAGTACCTACTGAGGCTACTCCAGAAAATTTGATTGAACAAACATGCATTTATATTATTCTTCTAAATGTGTACACTGTAATTATATTTCCTACAACTTAAAAAATTTATAATTTATTTAATGCATTTACTTAATCTCTTTTCAATAATCTTGTGCTATTAACTTAATCTGAAAGATTTTCATTTGTTGCCAAAAGTGCATGTTGGAAATTGTCTACTAGGATATTATTTCTGGTAATATTAGCAAAACAATTATTGTTGCCAATAAATAGTTCTTGGAAAGAGAAAAAGCTGTTGGGCTTCATCACATACAGCATGGTGCCAGGCTGTTGCAGAAACAGTCATACATCCTGTGTGACTGTATTTATCTTTCCTATATTTGTGCTGTTCAGAAGATTGGAATTGCAAAAGAATAGTGGAGAGAGCCAACACCAATCAATACAACTGAATGGATAGCTTGTAGAAAAGCAGAAAACAGTCTCCAAAAGTCATAGACTGAATTTTCTAGGAATCGTGTGTGGGTGTGGTGGGTATTTGGGGTTCGGCCAATTGTCAACAGCACATAAATAATGTGATATGTTGTATATTTAATAAAACTAGTCTGAAATGTCAGAAGAGACCTACCCACAGTCAGTCCAGGAGGATCAGAGAGTGGTAATTTACACCTTTAATCCCAACATGGGGAAAGACTGGGAGTGGTGACATACAGCCTTTAATCTCAGCAGATCTGAGTTTGAGACCACCTTAGTTTGCAGAGGGAGTTCCCGGCTCCCAGGCAGACAGTGGTGGTGCCAGGTCTTTAATCCCATAACTCCAGAGCCAGAGGAGATCTTTCTGTGTTTCTGTGAGTTCAAGGCTAACTACTAAAACAGTAGTAGTTCACACCTTTAATCTTAACCTGAATGTGAAACAACTGGGCAAAAAAGGTATTTTAAATAGGCCAAGGAAGACAGATGACAGTAGATGCCAGGAGGAGCAAGGCTGAGGAAGCTGGAAGGCAGCTGGGTGGGATTTGACTGTGATGTTTCCTCTCTTTGATGTTTCAGCCTTTCCCTAAGGTCTGGCTCCGAGTTTCCTTTCACACAACCAGAATTCATGCTACAGTGTAGACCAAAGGAGCTTTGGAGAAGCTACGATGCTCTTTCCTCGGAGACATGACTAGATAAAGTCTGACTACTGAAAGATTTGAAAAACAGTTTACTGTTGTTTCTATCTCATCCAGCATATAGATCCCACATTCTCATTTGGTACCCCAAGAGCAAGTGTATGAGCTTCTGGAATGGAATCAAGAATGCGGTTTCTTTTTATATCATAACTGGTTTTACATCTGCTGAAAGGAAAAGGAAAAATAATTGATGCAACAACAAACTCTTTGGACACCTAATTTCACACCAACACCTCCCTCCTCTCGTGGAGTTTGGTTGCTTCTGCCTTAGGGCCTGCTTTCATCCAGTATCTCTGCTAGTCTTGGTGTACCTTTTGGTCTTCGCCCACTCAAAAGATGTTAAGGTGTTGCTGGAATGTATTTTTCCAACAAGCACAGCATGTGTGCCTAGGTCTACTCATGCAGCACCAAACACATAAATGCCCTAATTACCCAGAATCTTTGTGGCAAATCACTTAGGATGATCAATGAATGGTTTCATTCTGCCTGTGTGGGTGTGTACGTGGCCAATTAGAGCTGATGGCTGAGAAAGTTATCAGAACCATTTTATAGGAGGTCATTGTCAAAGGACTTGATAAGCATTCCCAAGTATTTATGCTTTAAACATAAAGATACTGAGGCTGGGGTGGAGTAGATAAAGGCCACAGTGATTAGATAGGCATAGGAAATGTACACACTTGAGACTGATTAAGAACCTTTGACAAATCCTTAACTAAGCAAACCTCTGTGGTTTTGTCTGACATAAACATTCCTACAGATACTTGACAGGAGAATAGTTTTCTCCCACATAAAAATATAAACAGGCCTGGGTTGGTAGCTCAGCTGCTTAAAGCTGGTGTAAAAGCAAAGGTTCTGACTCTCATCCTCAAAACCCACATAAGATAAATAAGTGTGCTGTGAAAGCTTGTAATCTCAGAGCTGGAGACAGATTCCTGGGGCTCACTTACCAGCCAGCTGAGCCTACTCCTTAGCTCCAGGCCAGTGAAAGACCATGCCTAAAACAAATGTGAGAAATAGTGACTATTTTTATGATCTTTGAAATGAACAGTTTCATTTATTCCTTAAAAATTAAATAAATGTAAGAGTGTAGTATAATGCCACAAGATAATTTCAGTAGAAAAATAATAAGAATTGAAATTATTTAAATAAAAATCACAGGAAGTGCTGACCAATGTAGCTGATGGTGCAGATTTCAAGACTGACAACAGACAGAAGAATTGTATAGGGAAAAAGAAAGGTAATCTAATAGACTTAAGGAACAGCATGAAGACACACACCTGAAGGCAGCGGCAGCTTCGAGTTCACCTAGAACTGACCAGCTGGTGAAGACATCCCCAGAGGAGGGACATGAGGGACAGGAAGCAACTTGAATCGACAGTCTGGAGTAGGAAGTTAAAACAAGAGCTAGACATTCAGAAAGAGATCACTTCTCACTAGAGACTTTTTTTTCCACCCAATACATGATTTCACTCTCCTTTTCTCACTTTACACTGGTTCAAGATCCATTTCAGAATTAAACCAAAAAGTGTCTTCCTTTCTGCTGCCTTCTTTATGATATAAGCAGTCAGTGTGAGGTAAGATTGTCACTGAGAGCCCTTTAGAACAGAAACTATATGGGTTAGAGCAGAATTACTAGGTGAGAGTACATCTCCATGTGGATTTTACCACCCACCCCCACTCTTCCTTTACCCCCTTTGCCCTATCTTTGGCTTAGCCTGTTTCATAAAGCAACCATCTTTAATCTCACTGGGTTGAGACTAGGACCTTCTACGGAGGGGAGAGCATGCCTGTGGACTATATATTCCTTGCCATACTTAAACATGAAAAAGCGGCTGTGAGAAAGAAAACACAAAGCCTTTGAAAAGAACAGGAATAACTGTCTAGAGACACAATGGAGAGTAGGCTGTGTATAGGGAAGTTCTATAGGGTTCTCAGCAAAGAGGTCACAACCTGGTGGATACTGACTGCTCCCTGTGTGCAGCTGATCAAGGACTCATCTCTCTGTTCCAGATGAGGGCTTCGTGGAATCCAAAGGCAAAGTGGTAGCTAGGAACACAGCCATCCACACTCTGCTTGCAGGGAAATAACAATTGTGCTAGAGATCCTTTAGGTAGCCAGGCAATCATGTTTCCCACTGGAAGTACCCTTCTATATTTGCTTCTAATATAAGCCAGACATTCTCAGGGGTTCTGTATGGGGCAGGAAAAAGGGTTGCGTTTTTCTTGCCAACCAGGAAAGGTTATGATGGCAGACAACTATAGAGAAGCATGGATTAGCAAGAGAAAAGCCTTAAAGTTTTATTTGATCATTGTTTTATGTGGCATGGAAGTCTTTAGATCAGGTGTTGGCCCAGGTGATTTCAGTCAGGTTTAATAAAACATGGGCCTCCAAGTAGAAATGTGATTGGAGCAAACAAATTGTGAATTAATAGCTATAGAGTAAGTGGAACACCCAATGTTAATGGGTTGGATGTGACATGTTCCCTATATTTTTGTGTATCTGAATACTTGCTCACCAGTAGGTAGTGTATTTTGGGAAGGTTATGAAACCTTTGTAGTGGATTTTGAGGGTTGATACTCTTGGCCTGCTTCTTATTCATTCACTCTGCTTCTTGACTGTGTATTTAGATGTGATTGGTCTTCTGGGAATAGGGTGGAATAGGTCTGCTTCTACCATCCAGAGAAATCTCTTATAGCTGCTACACAGAAAATTAGACAAGGTTAGAGAAATATCAATAGTCTGCATGATCCACCATGTAGAAGAGGAATTCTGTAGCTTGATTTAGGCAAGAAAAAAGTACTATTTCTGACAAAGAGCTCTAAGGAAAATGTCTTTTCAGAGGCCTTCATTTTGGGGGTATCATTTTTTGAGATCTAATAATCTTACTTAATATTCATAAAGCATTCACAAAATCTCTATCTTCAGATAAAGAACAAAGAGCAGCCAGGCACAGCGACACATGCCTGTAATCCCAGCATTTGGGAGACATAGGTGGTGAGCCTGGGCTATGTATAGAGAGATGCTGCCTCATAAAACAAAATCAGAATCAACCAACTACTTGAATACACCAAAAGCAAATCAGAGTGAAGGAAAAAGGTCCTAGGTTATGATTTTGCAAACTGAGGCTTGAGGTAATTTTTAAGTTCCAAATTCTCTAAGTGTTAGAAATGAGACTTGAACCTATGTCTAACTGCTTGAATCATGAGCTCCTATGTAATAGGCCCAGGAGAAAAAGAAGACAGCTCTTTCTCAATAGTTGTTTAGGTTATACAACCCAATAAAGCAGCAGATCATCTGAAGGTTCAAAGGACACTAAATGTTCTCAGGTTAGGAGAGTGTTCCTGCCTCTTGTCTATCACAAGCAATTTCTCACCAGTTCTGCAGAAAAAAATGGACTATGACTTAGGTTTTGCTTATAGTCATTGGAAGTTATTTGTAGCTATCTAAATGTGTCAGTGAATCAATCTACGTCTAAGGATAAACAGTTCCTGTAAAAAAAAGGCATCCCTTGTCTGTTTTCTGACACTCAGTTTAAGGCCTTTGAATTATCCAACTTGTTTCCTTCACTATTAATAAATCTACTCTCAGGGCATTACATTATTGGAAAAATCTATCTCATCTTGTGTTAAAGTTACTATGCTAGGCACAGAGCTATCAGTGGGCCCAACGCCATTGAAGGAATAACCAATTCCTTCAGCAATCTTTTCAGTATGGCTCACAAATGATGTTTTGGTTCATAATCTTATTGCAAGCATATGGTTCACTGGTATTGATTTGAAGATTTTATGTGGGAAACAGAATTCTAATTTCTCTGCTAGCTGCTGTGACTTTGCAAGGACAGATATTGGTGCATCACTAAGCAATAAATAAAAAGAACGGGAACACTGGGTTTCCTTACTGCCCGGCATGTTAGCCAAGTACACTGAATGAATGTCTAAAAAGGATATTTGGAATGCAATAAGAGATAGAATTTCCTCGAGATACATTTTTTTCTCGGAATTTGCATAGGCTGTTCCCTGGCAAGTCCTGTGATATAGTGAAATAGACATGAGAGTCACATTTGGAATGAACACAAAGCTTTAGTTATGTGGCCAACATATGGAAAGAAGATGATTTCCAAAAAGTCCTCAGGAAAATAATTTGATTCATTTTTATTTTATCTCTCAGTGTAATACTACCACAAATCTACATAATAGGAAATTCGTAATTATTAGTAGAAGATTCATAAAACCTTATGTTATGTAAATTTAATAGTACCATTGTCTGAGGCAAAAATCTAGGTATTAAAATGACTTGAGGGCCTGGGAACATATGGAGATGTTACTAAAATATGGATTCCAGCAGTCTTTGATGTTATTATAAGAAAATGAATAGGGAATATCAGACTCCATTTGACTTATATGTGAATGCAATAGAATGGCATATATAAAAGTACTTTGAATACTATAAAGCCTTTTATAAAGAAGAACTTATTTTACTTAATGTAGGTAAATTCTGGACACACAATGTTCAGTAAAAAGACAAATGACTAAAAGATTACAGCATTTTGAGAACAAGAAAAACTAAGTAATTTATTGCTGAAATCATCTATATGCACGAAAAAGTACATAAAATGCAATAAAATGGTGTACATGAAGGTCTGCCTTTTGGCTACCATCAGCTTTTGTCAGAGAGTTTTTTCTTAACATGGGAAACAATTAAGACTCATAACTGGCCAAAGTTCTGAGAATAAGTGAAGGTGGGTGGTGGCTTCTCAGTCCTAAATGGAGAATCTATCACTGCTCTCCATTCACTAGACTCGGGGAACATTGGAAAAGAGGATGCGGGAAAACAATAAAAAAGGAGATGAGTCCTATGAAGTGCTGACTTCTGGACATGGCATGGCTATGCTCATGAGCTCATGACAGTTGCGGTTATCTCCACAAGATCTGTACAAGACCAAGGCAGCCGACATTTTAGTATAGATGAGATTGGAACTCCTGAGGCATTACCCCTTACCAAGGTTCTGTTGACTTTTTTCTATGTTTATAGGGGAGGGAGAATCATTCTTTGGGTGTGTAACTAGTAGATTATACATACTTCAGTAGGTGACCCAATACTCATACACACATGAGCACTAACTGTACTTAGTGAGTTATTAAGAAAGGAACACATGAGGTTGGAAGAGGAAAATATAAGGGTCATCTGAAGGGAGATGGGGGAAGTAAATAGAGTGGTACAATCATGTTTCATGGTGTATATATATTAAATTCTCAAAGAATAAATTAAAACTTTTTAAAACTTAAAATAAGTCTTAAAAGTTCCACAGAGTATTGTTAGATAGATTTTGTGTTTTCAGCTGAGGCATAGCAGTGAGAAACTGTGGTTCCAGTCTATATAATTCAAAAATACACCATACCACTATCATCAACACAGCAAACAGACCTTTGTCTGTAAACATATTTTGAGCAAGGAAATGACTTGAGTCTGTTATGCGGACTAGATTAGTTTCTTAACACTGTTAGGAAAACTTTTCTTCTAGCCCCTTAAACAAAACCTATGCTAGTTATTGCTCCCCAGGAGTGTATGGGTGAGGGGCAACTTAGAGACCTCACAGGTGGCAATGGTGGCCCATGAGACAAAACCGCCAGACTTAATTACTGTTGTGAATGATTGACAAAACATAGCAAAGGAAGTCTGTAGACTGAGTCAAAGAGGAGGTGAATATGTGCACTGATGATCTTGCTGATCCAAGAGCTGTGATATACTGTGACCTATAGGACTAGACCTCAGACTCTGGAGAGCCAGGAAAATGTGAGAAGAGATCTATGATTTCATTCAAATTAGTTAACAACCATGAGGAGAGAATTTTGCTTGCAAGGATTAACTACCCATATGCTTTCCCAACTAAGGAATAAATACACATCTTCTGTTCAATTGATGAAAATACTTTCTTGTGTGTGTTCCTTTTTGGATAAAATTTTCTAACTATTTGCTAATAACTCAGAATTTTATGAAAGATTATAATTTTGGCTTAGCCTCAGATATTGTAATTTAGTACTACAGAAGTTTATATTATTTTATTTCCTTAAAGGCATCCAAGTTAGGATCTTGTTTTAAGATGAGAAACCAGCTTGCAAAGAATTATGACAACAGCCACAATCACAAGACACAAGAATAATAATATGATTTGGGTAGAAACCAGATGCAAAGGTTGTTAGAAGCATTCAACTACAAGCAGGAGAAAAAAGATTGACAAGATGAGAACAGAATAAGAAGGACAGGCTACGCAGCAACATCCAGATGAGGAAGGGGATAAAACAGAGTCCATGTGTCTGCTCCACTCCCTTTACTCTGCAAGGGAGGCTGATGAAGGACAGTCAGGGAAGGCAGGCAAAGTTTCTGGTCCTTGCTCTGGCATCCCCATTCATCAATTTAGCTTTGCAGATTATCCTTCTCTTAATTGAGGCCATTTTCTGGGATGCTGCAGTTTAGGGAAAGGAAGTATTATTGAACTTGATATCTACTTCAGACCTGCTTTGTTTTGTTTTGCATTGTGTGTGTGTGTGTGTGTGTGTGTGTGTATCATAATTCTTTACTGAATCTTTGGGAACTTCAAATCATAAACCCCAGTCCCTCTTACCTCACAGTCTGCCCCTCACCCTGCAGCCTCCCCCCAATAGACACTCCAAATTAATTAAAAACAAAACAAACAAAAACCCCACCTTGCTCCTCTGTTTTTTTGATTTCCCCAATACCTCTTCATTCATCCTGCTGGCACTGGGAGCTGCAGTGTGCCAGGCTTACTCAGCTCCATGCACAAAATGTTAATTGAAATGAGTCATTGGTCTGGTTCAAGACCTTTGTCCTTCAGCACACCATCATCACTGAACTCCTGCTGAAACTCCTCTTGGATATTCTTCTGTCTCCCCGATTCATGGGGATCCTGTGGCTATTGTTCCACAGGACCAGTTGAGAGCCATGTCTTGGTCTGTTGCCCTATGGCAGCCAGAGTCTGTTAATGTCTGAGGCTCCTGACACCATCATAGGCCATGACCACAGAGATCCACATCCTGGGCCTTGGGTTAGCCCACACTAGCCTGTATCCCGGAGAGTGAATTTTCTGTTTTTTGTTTGGTTTTGCATTATTGTTTGAAGAGGAGAATCTTATAGAGATAGGGGGAGAGAGGGAGGGAGGGAAGAAAGGAGGGGGGAGAGAGAGAAAGATGCCTTGGATCTTGCCTCTCTATACTATATACATTATCCAAAATTATAAAAGCAACATCATCTCTAAGCATGCCACCCAGGGTGTTCTGCCATCTGATTGGCCATCCAAATAGAGTCTTTCTTGTTCTAAGTCATCTGAAATTAAGGGCTGGGAATCCTAGTGACTTTTGCTGTATTTTTCAGACATCCTATGAAAACTGTTTGACCTTTTCTATTGCTTTCTTAAGTAAGATTAAAATAATAGCGGCCACAGAACCCCAGTAAGATGGAGCAGGTGAGGCTGCCCTTCCTGTCCTTTACTCCTACCTTGGTTGCTGTTGTATGCTGAAGATACTGCTGCCAGCCTTTGACAGCTACAGAAGGCACCTTTGCAGACTCTTAGACATGGGCCAGTTCTACAGCACATTCCACAGGTAGCTCACCATGAGAGCAGACATGCTAAGTGCTCACTGCTGGTGTTCAATTAGACTACAGTACTAAAAGAGACTTCTTGGAATAGGTCATGATTTTGAGAACAAAGCCAAGGACAGAGAAGACCAGTAAGGGAAGCAGTGAAAAATTATTTCAAGTATTTAAGTTTCTTTTTCTTTAGGAAAGACACTATTGTAGTCAACAAGAACAGAATTGTTCTGCAAGGCCTTATTGCCCTTGCTATCTGTACATAAAAATCCCCCAAATGGCTGTCTTCTACAGCTAGTTCCAAACGTAGTATTGAAAGAGAAGCAAGTGTTTCATTTGGACTCTGTAACATTTGACATGGGGGGCGTTTATATGTATGAAGCACTTAGTAGTGTAGTCACCTGACCTAGTCATCTTGTTAAGTCAATGTCAGACTTCAGTGTTTAATATTCCCAGGGGAAACTGATCTTCAAAAGTCAAAAGTTTTAAAAAAGTAAGAGATGGAAGAAGTAGCTGCTTTTCATTGTACGTACTAAAAATAGAAGCTAATAAAACGGAAACACTTTCCTCCTCCTGAGGCAGGTAAAGCTTTGCAGAAAAACCTGGATATCAGGACAGCAACCGGACACTCAGTTGACACTGACATCAATTATCTATCAATTTTGAAACAAGTTATTATTCTGTTCTCTTACTAACACAGAACTCACAACTATTTTATCTTCAAATAAACTACAATATCTTTTAACGAGGACAAATAACAGAAAGAGCCAAAGTAGCCACCATCCAAAATTAATAAGTTTGTCAATTTTGTGTTTGCTTATGTTTTTCCTGTTTCAGGAAGAACTCTGGTATATTTCCTCCCTTGGATACCTTTCTATGATACTACATCAGTCTTACCTTCAGAGTTCTGTGTTAGACGATTAACCTACAATGTAACAGTGTAGAGATTTGGGCCTTTAAGAAGTGATTAGGTCATGGTTACTCTGCTTTCATGAATGGACTAAGGTCATCAAAGGGGTAGATCACTACAGGATTGAGTTCCTCAAACAAGGATTGTGTTCACATTATCTCTTCTCTCCCCTCTCATGCTGTTTTCCATCCCCCTTTTCTCTTTTCCTCTCTATCTCTTTCTCACAGATTTCACTCTTACCACAGAAAGAAGTGATTTGAATGAGAAATGTCTTCCAGAAGCTCATGTGTTTGAACACTTGATCAGCAGTTGTTGGTGCTATGGAACCTGTGGACGTGGAGCCTTATTGGAGGAAGAGTACCACTGGGGGTGAACTTTAAGCTTTGCTCCACTTCCTGCAAGAGAATGCAAATGTCAGTAGCCAGCTTTCCACTCCTTCTGCCTTGCTTTTCCTGACTACAGCCATGTGGCTTCTCTGCCAGGATAAACCCTTTCCCCTTAAAAGGTGTGATATCAGCATTTTGTAACAGCAACAGTAACTAATGCAGTGATGTGTGTACAGCCTTCCAGTCTCCAGAACTATGGGAAATAAGTTCCCCAACCCCCACCCCAGGCTATTCATTCTGTTGCAGAAAACAGAGGCATCTGCTTTTGCAGTAACACTTGCTATCATGGAATTAATGTCTCTGATAGGAGCACATATTTTATGTTTATTATATTTTTCTATATTCTATAACTTATTTTTTCCTATTCTCAACCTTTATATAAGCTCATGGATGTATATATTGCACCTATTCTGAAGCTTTCTATGTTTTGACTCAAAATTAAGGTTTTGTGATTTCATGATAATGATGATGTGTGTGAAGTTTGTTGTCTCAAAAAAAATTTCTTAGTGGCATGTTTTTGGTCTTGCATCCCCACTCTGTTGGGTTCCATAGCTAGTTCCTGTACCTCTGTCAGAAAACACATACTGTTAGCTGCTTTGGCTGTGTTGGTATTACTGCCTACATTGATTATTTCATGAAAGCTGCAATATTCTAAGTCATTCATTTAAAAAAATTGTTAGCTAGAGGCATTCTATAAAGTGAACTTCTCATTACTTCCTTGAATGCAATATTATCATTATATTTATTGCTTCTCTTTCTTGTACTTGGAGTGTGCATGTGTCAGGAGGCTCGGGGACAAGTTGTGGTGACCAGTTCCATTCACTCAGGCTACAAAGACAGAGCTCAAGCTGGCAGGTTTGGTGAATGAGCACACTCCCATTATATTTTTGTTAGAAAGTCAAACAAATATTGGATCCCTTGTCTATATTTACTTCTTAGAAAAAAGAATTGATCTCTACACCTGTAAAAAGTAGTAAATAAGTTTTTCTCTGGTTATGTTGTATACTATAATTTTAATTTAAGTGGGCATAAACATGTATGTAAATCCATATAAATTGTTATTCTTTTCCATATTGAGGTTTTGTGTGGCTAGTGGAAACTATATTACATTTTATATTGCCTATGAAAATGAAAAATTATTTTGATAATATTTTATACTTAATTACTCTATATCTGGAGTCTGGTACTTTCTAAAAAATATCCTGTCTAATTGTGGTAGAGTATAATATTTAGAAGTCACAATGGAGAGGCTGAATGTGTTTGTAAGTCAGTGGTATCCTGCATGTGTATCTTGCATAAGGCCCTCAAAACCATGAAAAGGTAAATTAATAAAAAAAAACAACACAATATGTAGTACAGGAGTGCTTGCATGGACATCTGACTATTTCTTAATTCTTGACTTGGTTATGCTAGCATTAAAGTTATGACACTTCAGTTCAGATTCTTGCAGCTTCTTATTTTTCTTGAAGAAACTCATGAAAAGGCTTGACAAACCTGGCATTATTCATGAATCTAAGAATCAGTACTGATAACCAAGGCAGAGGAGCAGTGAGTGAACTTCAGGAGTCCAGCCCACCTGGACACAAGAACCTGATGGGTAAATCTCTGACAGGCAAGGCCCGCCCGAGGGCTTCAGCTCCAGAAGTCTCTAGCTACTGCCTTTACGTGTTTGCCACTGCCATCTTTTTCTGGTATTTGACATGGTGTGAATGGGTGTGAGAAGTCACAATACTTTTAATGTAGTGTGATTATCCCACTTTACTGGGCATTTTTGCCTGCGGATTATTATAAAGATGATTTCTTCTTAGGTTGTACTGTTAAACTGAAGTAATGGTTTTACACAATGACAGCATTCATTTAAGCGGAATTTTGATGATTATGGTTTTTTAGCAGATGTAGTCAGGGATTATACAGAGGTTAGTTTAGTGGGAACATTAATATTGGTAAAGGCAGGATATAGTGTTGCTGTGCCCCTGATAATGCAGGGGCTGCACGGGTTGAAAATAAAACTGAGGAAGTGCCACACAGCTATGACTTGGGAGTTTCTGTTGAGAAGGCAAATAGGTTAAT
This sequence comes from Phyllotis vaccarum, assembly GCA_033318265.1. Classification (NCBI taxonomy): domain Eukaryota; kingdom Metazoa; phylum Chordata; class Mammalia; order Rodentia; family Cricetidae; genus Phyllotis; species Phyllotis vaccarum. The sequence continues at coordinate 54,068,994 of JARWLC010000014.1, forward strand.
ATATGGTTTAGGTTAATAATTAAGGGAAACAGTGGGGTCCCAGGAGATAGCACAAGTTCTTTTTGATATTGGCAAATGTGTTCACAGGTTTTGAAACCTTGAGGTGCATCATAACTGAAACAAAGCTTTATATACTGACTTCATGTACAAAGAACTCAAAGAATTGGATGATTAGTTAAGATACTGGATGGGACTCTCAATATAAAAAGTAGAACTAGTAAGCTGTTCTTCCTGGCAATTATAAAAACTACTGCCTATGTAAGTGGTTATAGATAAAAGCTCCTGATTCATGAGAAGTCTACTTTACCTGTATCTGGGTTCTTGAGAATAGTTTGTTTTCACCTGTAATACATACAGTGTTTAAGCATGTAAGGGATATAAGAAGCATAATTTGTTACTTGCATTCATTGGAGTCATTCACTTAAAAAATAGAATGTAACCACATTGTAATTTTTATATTGCTTGAAAGACTTTTCTAGGGTTTATAAGCTGTAGAGGAAAGGAAAACTAAAGTAGAAGGAAACCATCAGGAAGTAGTGAAGAAGAAATCAGGAAAGGGAGAATGGAAATGTCAGGGTAAGAACAAAACAGAAAGAGAATAGAGTAGAACAAGAAACAGAGGAATAAAACAAAGAAGGAGCTCTTACCCCTCAGAAAAGAAGTCTGTGGGTTTTGTTTTGCTTTGTTTTTTCGGAGACTTGCACCTTATTCCAAATCTCTCTGACGTGCAGAAGGCTAGACCCTCTATAGATCAACCTATAGTTTCATTAAAAAGCATCATAATTTTTTATGATTTTATAGACAAATTTGGAATAAGCATCATTTTGTGTCAGTGTGTTTTACTTATAAATACGTCACATTGCTCCCCATATGTGGATACATTTTATACCTTTCGTAACATTTTATAACCTATATTAAGTTATTGCTTATATTTTATTATATTTAAATTATTGTTTTCTACATTAAGTATTACGTTTATTGCATACACTATGATATATCTGCGTAAGTATTTACTTATACATCTGTAGTAAGGTTTTTTTGTTAGACTATCTTTGGATCACCAGCCCATAAATAATGACAGGCAGATTTATTACTCATTATGAAAGCTTGACCTTAGATTAAGCTTTTTTCTAACTAGCTCTTAAAACTTAGCCAGTTTCTATTAATCTATGTTTTTATCATGTGGATTACTTACCTTTCCTCTGTCCCATATGTCTGACTTGTTCTGTCTGGTTGGTACCTCTTGAGTGCCTAGATTCATCCCTGTGACTTCCTCTCTCTCTATCTCCTACTTAGCTATTGGCCATTCAGCTTTTTATTACGTCAATTACAGCAATACATCTTCACACAGTATACAAATATCCACAATACATATCTTACACTTCATTAAAATAAATGAGTTTCGAAGGAAAGCATAATCTGGTAATCTTCTTGAGAACATGTGACTAAGACATATAGGAGTAAATTTGTTCAATTAGACAGAATTTAAGCTCCCTTAGTAAAGGTGGACCAAGAGCTAGTCAAGTAGCATAAACAACACTTCCCTTAATAGACAAGTAACTTCATACTTGGGACAAGGTACTTGCATCAAGCATGTGGACTTCTCTCTGGCTGGGTCCTCCATGCACTCAAAAATGACCAATCTGGACAGGCATGGTGTTGTACACCTTAAATCACAGCACTTAGGAGACAGGCAGGTGGATATCTGTGAGTTTGAGACGAGTCTGATCTACAGAGTGAATTTCAGGACAGCTATGTCTATACAGAAAAACCCTGTCTTGAGAAAACAAAACCCCAAATGATCAATCTCAGTCCTCACTGAGGATACTTCAGCCTTCATCCAGTTCCACTTTGAGATCCACAAAAGCCCATCTTCCAAGACAACATTGTGATGTGACCGTCCTGTCTTGTGGCCCCTCTTTCTGTCACAATTTCTTTCCCACTCTTCCTCACTTATTCTATCTTCCCTCTGCTTACTCATTGTCTGTGCTTCCTTACTTTGGGTGTCTGAAACAATGACCCCAGAGGCCACTGTCTCCGCGTTGCTTTGTTGGTTTGAGTTTTGGAGACCCACACCATTCCTTCAGCTAACCCCATAAGAGCCAAGTCACCTGCATCAAAATCAATATTGCTAGAATTACAAAGCAGAAGCACTTTGTATCACTGTATAGAATTTGTGGGTTCCCTGCTTTAGCTTTCTGAGTCGTGGGATTACAAGCATACACCATCGTGTCCAGCTTATAAAACCAGTTTTTGGTATTGGGCTGGCCAGTTGATGGGAAGTAGACTGAGCAATTGTGGCTGTTCAAACAGGATAGCAAACATGGTAAACGATGAGCTGCGACCACATGGGTAGCAAAATCTATCTGGCTTTCTTTCCTTTCTTAGAGGCAAGTCAAGACATACTAGGCCGAAGAAAGGGCAACACACAAAAATATTAAAGAGAAGGCTAGGACACAGGGTAGTGGACTCCTGGAGGACAGGCAGATGCAATTTGTACTCAGCCACAACAGCTTTTGTGTACCAATAATGTGAAATACAGCCTGGTTTCCTGGAATCTACAAAGAACACTGGTTGGAGAGAGTCTTCCTTTTGTGATCATTAAAGTCAATGTTTCCTAAATATGATGATCATTTTAAATATCTTAGAGTTTGAGGTTCTAGTCAATGGAGCAAAAAGCAAGAGTTCCTTCAGTCTATAAATTTCTCCTCATACATCACTAGTGAATCTGCTATTTTAAAATTGATGGTACTGATCTTCTGTTTGAAGGTCTATGACACTGCAAAGATGAAAATATGCTGCTTTCCCTAAACTAAACTTGCAAAGCAAAAATTAGACCAGATGACCACCTAAGTACAGACTTTAGATCCTAAGAGAAATCTTGTATTGAGTTATTTCTTCCCTGAGTTATGCAGGTGAGGATGCGAAGTCATCCAAAAGCTAAGTCATTTGTTAGGGACATGCTTTAAATGAGTGGAATCTGCTGATTTTTCCATTTTCTTATCATGAACATCCACACCCCAAGGAGATGACAGGTTTGGTTCACTATACATAATTAGGGTTTAATGAGATTTAATTATTTATAATTACCAGACTAGAGACTGCACATAGTATATTCTACTCTGCATGCTTGAGTACAAATTTGAAAGGTCAGTGAAGTCAGTAATTAGCATGCAGAAGCTTGAGTGCAAGTAATTGCACTATAGTTACCAAGACTGATGATGAGCTTTGTACAGAACATCCCTCATTCATCAGAGATGCTGAAGCTGTCCAAGTCTATATAAAGATGAGTGAAAATAAACTCTACAGCAAAAATAATTGTCATCTAATGTCTTGGTAATTTCATTTAAATAATCTATGCTATAATTTATTGAGTACTGTCACGGTTCAAAAAGAATGCTAACTACTTTTCAAATTACCATACTTAATCTTTTAAATAGCTCAGCACATGTTAGTATTCCTATCATATAGATGAACCTGAGGATGAAATGATTATGTGACCTTAGACTTGAAGACTGACTTCTGAGTCTATACTTTCAGTCTCTGCACTATGTAGAATAAGTGAATTCTTTAGGTTATATTTTCCCTATCTAAAATTCCAACACAGATAAAAGGCTGAAGAATTTTCCAGAACTTCAGATTTCCCTGGAAAGTTCTGAGACTAGATTTCTTCAAAACAACATTTGACCAATGTCATTATTTAACCACTTAGCAAGTACTCTTTATTTTTAAAACAGATTTATGATTATTTTTTGAATTATATGTATATATGTGTCTCTGTGCTTGGGTATGTATGTATGAGTGTATTGTGTTATTTCTTAATTTATGTTCCATACAATACAGTTTGAAGTAAGACCCCTTACAAAAAAAGTAGGAAAAATACTATCAAAATACATAAATGTAGTAGGAGATTTTGTGAGCATTTATGCACAGAATATCTGTCAAGGTATCATAAATTTAGATCCTAATTAAATACATAATGTACAGTTGTTGCCTATAAAATGTGAACATGTGGTAGATAGTCTAACACCACAAACTTAAGTATGCGTCTTATTAAGAAATAGTTGTTATATGATCCCAAACAGAATAATATAGCATTGATGAGAAATCACATAATTGCCTAACATTCTCTAAGAAACTAAAATAGTCTTGTGTATAATCAGGCAAGGTTTGAAGTCTTTTCTATGTCCTCACAATTGACTTGGAAATCCATTTCACATTCTACACGGCCGGCAGAGTAGATTGCTACACTCGGGTTGAACTCGGGAGGTCTGACCTACTGACTTCTTTTCACTTCATCTGGTCACCAGAACTTGTCCTTGTCCATTCTGAAGAATACATACCAACTTCAATGACTCATGCTCAGAGTATATGCTGTCACAGATGTTTAAATAAATGCATATGTATGCTTCAGAAGTGGTGTTTACATTCTAGTTAGCAATGGCCCTATGATTCCAGATTATATTAATGTAGACCCTCATTCATTTATGCCTTTCCTGGTCCTAAAGAGACTTGAGTCAACAATTCTCCATTTGTGACCTAAAATACACAGATGTGTGCAATTATCTAAGGATTGATCCATGCATCACATAAGCAAGGTAAGTACTCTATCATTGAGCTACATTTTCATCTCTCTTTTAGGTATTATTTTAGTGAGACCTATGGCAGGCTGTGAAACATGAGATCTTCCTGCCTCAACTTCTTATATATCTGACATTAATAGACTTGTGCCCCCAGGCCTATTTCTTGCAATAACTCTTTTAGTATGCCTCTCTGTGTGTGTTTGGTGTGGGTGTGTGCATGCACTCTGGAGATAAAATTCAGTATTTCATGATTATTTGGCAAAAATCTCCTACTGAGCTATCATACAAATTTCCATAATGGTTTTTATTTAGGCTACATGATTAGAACAATAGTGGAACACAAGTAAGTGCAGAATTCATATTGAATTGGGAAATGTTTTAGAAAAGGCTTCCATAAAAAAAGTAGCCTATGAATCTCTATTGAATAGAGATATTGATTGCTCGGGTATATAAAGTAGAGGAAACAGATGTTCTGTGAATCGAAGGCTCTAAAGGGAACACTCAAAATGGGGCAGAAGGACCAAATTTATGTGGAAGGTTAGGGCCAAATTATGGAGAACATTAAATCAAATGATAGTATTAGGTGAACAAATACAGTATTTTCTGTATATCCACTAAGTAATATACTTCATTTATCTTCCAAACATGTGCATGGTCAGCTATGAAAATGATGTAACTATGGTTAGAGGGTAAGGGGTACGTTGCTCATAATTTGATCTTAAGACAATATCCTAAAGATTACTGGGAAAGTTTCCTCATAGGAAACTTGCTGGGGTCATGGGAATATTCTATCTTGAATGTGTATTTTAAGCCATTTTCCATTTATGTAAAAAGACACCGGAGGCTGGTTACTTCCTAAAGCTGTTAATAAGTTCACAGTCTTAGAAGCTGAAAGCCTGCATTGGGTGATCCTCTCAGCTTGTTCTCTGGCAATTGTTTGAACTACAGCAACTCCTTCAAAGAGCATTATCCCCCCACCTACACACACACACACACACACACACACACACACACACACACACACACACACACACACACACACACATACACACACACACTTCTTAGAAGATGTCAAAAGATACTCAGCACCATCATACTGGAAATCAAGTTTCTAACACAGGAAATCCTGGAGGACACTCAGACCAAACGCTAGCAACAAAACTTTGGTTATGTGAGTCAAGACTTAGCAGGTTGTACAGTTAGCATCAGCCAAACTTGGGTAAACTAGCAATGAGTCTTGTTCTGGGTCCTGAGAACTTATTGCTGCTCTTTCTCATAGTTAAACAGGCTGATAGTGATAAGTTAGTGACTTCAAGTCATTCACTGTGTGATTATCTCATCATTCTGGAGACATTCTAACATGAGTCCCCAAGGCTGGGTTTTGCCAGGAAGGTCTAAGGAATATCAAATCCCCACCTTTGGTTCATGGCTCTTCTCTCTCCCTCACCCCTTCTGACAAAGCCAGTGATGTCTGGTTGAAGCTTGTATTGATGCCTCACAGCAGTACCCTCTTCCACATGTCTCCGTACAACCCTCTCTAAAGGAAACTTCCAAATTACATTGAACTTATAGCAAGATGACATGTGACACCCTATTGTGGTTAGTGTTGTTTGTCAGCTTGATAAAAATCACCAGATAGAATCACCAGGGAAGAGAGCCACTGGCTGGCTGGCCTTGGGGCTGGATTATGTTTATATTAATCGAGGTGGGAAGACTCACCCCCAGTGAGTGACACTATGTCATGACTGAGATCCTAAACTGTCCAATTAGACCTGAGCTGCAGCTTTCTCCCATCTCTCCTACTGTGGAGATGAAGTAACCACCTGTTTTGAGGACCTGAGTTTGGTTCTTAGCATTCACAAGGGGTGGCTTATAACTTTTGTAATCCCAGCTTCAGGGGATATGTCATTTCTAGCCACTGTGGGAACTCATACACATGTGCATATGCCTCAACAAATACAAATAATTAAAATAATCTTTAAAAATGGTTCATTATAAAGTCTGGATTATGTGACTCAGGATGCTATGCTGGATCTAATGTGGCATGTTGGAACTGAAGATCCAGGAAATTCTGTTGCATACTGTGTGAATATAAAGGCCTGACAGCTAAAGAGCCTGCTGTGCTGACTTGAGCCTCAGAAGGCTAGAGACTCACACTTGCTGAGGGCAGAGAAGAGAGATTTCACAGTTAAGACTGGTAGACAGAAGCCCACCTCCCACTTCCGTTTTCATTCTGTTCAGGTCCTCTACGATGTGATTATGTCTACTCTCCTCGCAAGGGCCATTTGCTTTATAGTCCCATCAGCTCAATTGTCACAGTCTTCCAGGTCACCCTCATGAGATACCTTGATATATATACATTAAATAACTATTTTATCTTGGCTATATGATGCATTATCTAGTTATCTCATGGTCTGCTCAATTTGACACATGTAATTAAGCAAGGCAACAGCCATAAATACAATTTTGCTACATAGCAAAAATAATTGAAGGGGAACCCAAGAGTTTAAATTAATTTTATTCTGAAGGCCAGATAAGATAAAAGTTGTGGGTTTTGTTTTGTTTTGTTCTGTTTTAGCTTGATTTTGACTTTTTGCTTATTCTTTAGCTAAATTTTATAGGCAGTTCATGGTCTGGTTTTTCCTTCATTCCTTTGACTCATGCTGAATATTTTAATTCTCTTACTTTTTGCCAAATTGCACATTCCTTATGTTAAATTCATTCAGTGAGTACTAGAGCATACTAAATATATATAATTAGTCTTACTAAAAGCCTGAAAGCTAGTTGTCTATTCCTCTATTTAACACGACATGTGATAAGCATATTGTAAATGCAAACTGAGCTCCCGGTGTGCCTTGCTGCTGCTCAGTACACATCCATGGTGTAATTCTACAGTGTAGCATTCACAATTCAACAAAGGAAAACTCACCCAGAAGAGGCAGATTTTTGTTTTTAGTTTGAAGTATGAATGACTGAAATGCAAATATTCCTGCATCTAAAATATAGTAAAACCCTTCTATTTGGTGAGGGTTCTTTTTTTCCCTCTGATCTTATGTGCATTAATTAAATACATGTCAAACTCTTTGAACAACACTTGGCACAAACCAAGGCTATATTTGTTTCTGTTGTTACTGTTGCTATAAACTTTTAAAATATGGCACTATAGCTTGTCACTTCATTGAAAAGGTTTTCCCCGTGTTGACGGATGCATGGAGACAGTTGACTGCCAAGTTTGAGTTTTCTTATTCTATAGTTTATTTAGGGTTGAAGACAGTTTTGTTTTCAGAATATAAGATTTGTGAGCTTTCTACCTATGCTTTATATCTAACAAAGCAGGATAGGTAGAGAATAGATATATTTTACAAATGAATTATTAGATATACTGTGGTATGTTTTATGGAAGCACTAAGCATAAAAAAAGTAGCTGGAGAGCAGCAGCTCGGGAAAGTTTGCAGAACTGAAGAGAGCATGCAGTGGGAGTCTAACCCGGACATTGCAAAGCTTTGTTCTAAAGCGACCGGGTGCTTCCTAATCACACCAGATGTCCTGTGCTGTGCAGCCCATCTCTCCTCGCAGCACAGGAAGCTTGTGCTTCCAGGTTGTCAGTGACCCTTGGCAGGGAGTGTGACTGTGAATTAGTACGACATGTAATATTTTAACGGAGTAAAAAGCATCGTCCACAAGTGGTTAAAACTGTCCACATGGCATCAAACAGTGCCAGATAATGAACAAAAGATTCATTTTGAAAACACTAATTGTTTATTCTTCAATTTTGTCTGATTTATGCTTTTGAAATGTATACAGAGGTTTCCAAATGCACTCTGGTTTTTTTTTTTTTTTTAAAGTATTGAATCTGTGACATATTTAGGGCTGTTGAGCACAATGTTTGTCCCAGGCCTTTGAATCTAAATTTCTAAGTGATTTTGACTCTGGCTCCAAGCTGGCGAGCCTTGGGGGGTTCTCCTTTCCAACCCTATTGTTTCAAAATGTGAGGATGGGGTTCTAGAGAGCTTGCAAGGCTTAAACAGCATTACATCATTTCTTCGAGACAGAGGCTGCGCAGAACACTGATGTTCAGTTCATTCTACAACACTAACTTCTACTTTACTGCTCTAATTTTTATGAACTCCTGGAAGTCAAGAGCTTCACTGTATCTACATCCCCTTCTAATCTTGCTCCAAGGCTATAATCTATAAACACATTTGTTTAAATATGATTTCTGTTTCCTTCTAAGCTCCAGGACTCTCTTCTGTGCTGTTTTCCTTGCCAGCAAGCCTGTCATGAGATGTGATTTCTCTCAAGGGTTCCTGAAAGAGGTGATTTTGAGAGCCAACTGACAGAGGGCCAGAGCCATGAGGCTATCCATTAACATCTATATATATTTATATATTATGCTTTTATTAAACCAAGTGTTTCAAGCACAACCCAAGTATAAGTTTTTCCCACTGACTTCATTTAGAAAAAGAAAATATGTTGTTGCAAAACTCCAGCCCAGCTGAGAAGTTTTCAGCTATGCAGGATGATCCATGATTCAGCACCCTGGTGCAGGGGCAAAGGTAGACATGGAGTGTTGGAGTAGTAAACGCTGTCATGGTTCCTGTTGTGTGATCCTGCCACAGAGAACACAGTTAAGGCTCATCAGTCTGTTACCTCAAAGCCCATGTTAACAGACACATAAGAGGCCCATGGTCTGTTGAGAGGCATGCTACATAGAGATGTTACAGGTCAGATAGTGAACGATTAAACCTAATCAGATTTCTTTTTCTCTTGAGAATTTGTGAGAGAGAAGAGAGAAAGGGTCAAGAATAGAGTTAAACTAGAACTGGAAGCTGTGAGTAAGTCAGAATGATTGAGTCACCAAGACAGGAAACAGATAGCTCACGTGTCTTGGAGAAACATAAAATGGCTATTTGAGCCACTGGAACTGAAGGATTAGCTCAGTGGTAGAGCATTTGCATGGGATATCAGCAATGCCCCTTTGTCCCTTGATACAGGAATGTCTTTCTGTATGCTGTGAATATCATTCTTTAAGGAGCTGTTCTGGCCCATGGCAGGTATCATAGGAGTAGGTAGAGAAATCAAAGCATAGATAGGGGGAAGGAGGGCAGAGTCAGACAGAGATACTATCCAGCCATCCAAAAAGCAAGATATAAAGAAATAGGTAAACCACCAGCCACGTGGCAGGACAGATTAATGGAATGGGTTGAATTAAGATGCAGGAGCTAGCTAGCAATATGCCTGAGCCACAGGTTGAACAGCATGAAAGTGATATAAGCATCTGAGACATTATTGGGGGAAAAAGTGGCTGCAAACAGGTCTGGGTGCAGGTCTGTGGATCTGGACCCCCACTGGACGGTGTCAGAAACCTGAACACCCACATAAACGCTGAGAATGCTTAAAAGGGGTTCTAGAGCACAGAGATGGAACCAAGAGCAGCTTCTGAATTGTGTCTCTCAAGTGGGTCATAGTATAGCAATGCAGTGGTTTTCAGGCTTGAATCACAAAATGGTGACAGGCTTGCACCATGCAGCTTAAACTGGAAAGACCGGTTCCCAAAGTCTCACAGAAGACTCAGTATAAGCAACAAGCTGCATGTGATTTAAAGTTTCTGTTTATATTGAGCGAAAAGGGAATAGAGTCAAAGACGGCTTCTTAGTAGCAGCGTTTTCTTGAGTCCTTTTTGTTGGCTAGCAGTGAGCAGATGAGGCTCCTTTAAAGACCAGCTTCCTGACTCAGCATTATTAGCAAAAACTGTGTGGCCCTTTAAGAGACACTGCTGCCAAATTCAGTGAAGTGAGCAGCAGGCAGCGGAGGTGCTATACTTGATAGTTGGGGTGATAAATAGCTTTCTAATATTTAATACTGCTTCCTAGAATTGGGAAGGTATGAGTGGCTTTGGCACCTCTACATGTTAAAAAGCTGCCAAGCAGGGCAGAGTCAGCAGGCAAAGCTGCACTTTACATCTAGCACTTTAAAATCTCTTCGGGTTAAAAAATAATCAAGGATTTACAATAAAATACATTCAGATGAAGAAAATCTCTAAACAGGTTACAATGTGTATAAAATTCACATTTGTTCAGAGAGGAAAAAAAGAGAAATAGAGTATAAAAGTATAATAAGCTGTGTAAAGATGGTGAATACGCAGAGTCTGGATTATGGTTATTATTATGTTTTATTTTAATTTTTTTTAATGAACTAACTATAGAAAGACAATTAATTTCACAGGTTACTAAGTTAAACAAGAATATGAATTTTAAAGGTATCTTGACCTTGAAATTTGCGTCTAAGGACATGTTGCTTTGGAAAAGAAGTTCTGCTTTTGTTTCCACGGGAGAAGAGAACCTGTGGATTGCTTCCAGGCAAGTATAGTTTTAGCAACCAAGACCCCCTGAAAATGCTCTGATGGGAAGTGATGGTCATATTAGCTTCAAGGCTACAGATGATCCAGCCTCCTGACCCTCAGAAGATTACCAGTGCCTCTTAATCAGCAGAAAGTAGTAATAGAAAGCTATGCCCAAATTCCCAAAATAATGTGTATAAATGTTTGTTTTCATTATAAATGGTTACTGGTCATAGTTAATCTCTTTCTGAGAAAAAAAAGAGGGATTTGGTATAGAAATGATTTTGAAAAGATAGATTATTGAATTTACTCTAACCCCCAAATCAGCTGTTAATCTCAAAATATTTTACATTAGATTGGATTTTGGTTTATTGATGCAAATTTAAGATCAATTTTGTTATGTTGTATGGATTTTTCAATTCTTGTTTAAGGTATGCTGTTATGTAACTCTTTTAAAATTGTATAATTAAGAAATGCAGATTAAAAGTCATTTGTGATAACCAAACTTACATTCATGTTAGTTAGCTTTTTATAGGTATACAAATATATATTTCAGTTAGATAAGTAATCTTCAAACACTTCAAAGACCTACAGAGTACAGTATTTAAAATATTTTAAGAACTTAAGACTTTTCTGAACAGTGAGACAGGTCTGCTCTTGGTAGCACCAATCTACTTCAAGAGAATGATGGGAATTGAAGAAACTCCATATGGAATTTACTTTCTTTGTGGCAATGGTTAGCTATTGGACAAGAAACTGTTCTTGTATTGACTGCTTGACAATATGCTGTATAAACTGAAAATGCAGGACCCATAAGAAAGTGACCTCTGAACTTTGGCAGAGCAAGCCAAGATTGTCCTTCACGTTCCTACTTCACAGAAAATTTCTAGACATCCTTGAGGCCACAAGGAGAAGCGACTAGTGAACTATGCTAGAATGGGCAGAACTTCAGATCTCCTGTTTCACTAAAAAGGTATTCCAGAGACTCTGGGCCTGTAGGATGAAGATGGATGCCTCACATTACAAAGGAACTTTGGGTGACTGTCCAGGCAGATAGATATCATCTCTGTCATTTCTAGATTTTGGAAGTTGCTTGCACTTCCTGTTTACTTGGGTGATATTATATCCTTTTGTGGTCTTTGATGTAGTTGAAGATTAGACTGTTATAGGTATAGTTTTTCTTAGTTATTTTAAAATGTATATTATATATGAAACTTTAGACTCACAAGGATAAAGACTATTTTCTTTGATTTTGCTAAATACAAATAGACTAGAGATTGTAACTGTAATTCTTGCTTGATAGCTGTTTTGAATGTGTAATTTTGCTATATTAAAATTGAAATCTTCCTTTTTGATTAGACAGAAGAGGGGACGTGATGTGGGAATGTCTGTATGCTGTGAATATCATTCTTTAAATAAAAGAACTGTTTTGACCCATGGTAGGCATTATAGGAGTAGGCAGGGAGATCATAGACAGGGGTGGGCAGAGTCGGATGGAAATTCAATCCAGTCACCCTAGAATCAACTTTTGTAAGGAAATAATAGGTAAGCCACAGGCCACATGACAGGACAGATTAATGGAAATGGGTTGAGTTAAGACGAAAGAACTGGCTAGCAATATGTCGGAGACATAAGCTGAACAGTATGAATTTAATATGAGCATCTAAGTCATTATTGGGGGAAAAAGCAGCTGCAGGCAGGTCCAGACTGTAGGTCTGTGAGTCTGGATCTCCAATGGACAGGGTCAGAAACCACATGTTACAGTTCCTCGCATTATAAAAAATTGAAACAAAAGTTAGAAATGTAGGGTTGTTAAAGCAGCGAACAGTTTATGCACAGCCACCATATGCTGGACACTATAGGCTATAGTCGTCATTGCACTAGATGTTGGGGATATAGTACATACAACGAACAAAGCCCAAATTCTAACGTTTTTATTTTACTGGGCAGAGAAACAGATGATAAGATAATAACAAAAGAGAAAGACAGGTTTAAAGGTGAAAAGTGCTCTATGGATTCTAACAAAGAACTCTTGTCAAAGGATATCAAGAGAATTGACAGTGGTAAAGACAGAGCTGGTAATTTTAAAGTGCACTCAGGGCAAGTTTTACTAAAAAGTATTTGAGCAAATACAAGAGAAAGTAAGGCATCCATCTGCATAGACATCCAGTAGGAGCTGACCCCGCTTGGAGCTTACTGTATTCAGTCAGATTGAATGGAGGCAGCGGAACTGAAAATGGTACCAGTCTAGACAGGGTGCTAATATAACCCTGGAAATATAGCAAAGATGGAGCTTCTCAGAAACATTAGGTGGTCACAGAAAGACTTAACCATGGTGTGTATTGCAGAAGTAAGACAGGTTTCCCAAAATGTGGAGCATCTTAGTCATGTGGGCCCATAATTCCTAAACTCCTAAGGGAGATACATTTAGTTTTATTTGAAGGAATTTCTTTTACTTCCCCTTCCAGTATTTCTTAGACATTACCTCACACAAGTGTGCATGGTGCTACTCCCAGCAGGCGCTTGCGTCTCCTTTCAGCATCCTTGAGCCTGTCCAACGCTGTTGTGCTTCCCTCCTACACAATGCCACTTAGAGCTGTGTTTAGACACTGAGCCTGTGCTGCCCTTCCCCACTCTCTTGTCCCCCAACCCCCAGCTTGGCCCATGAGTAGCAAAGGGTACAGCTCAGCCTTCACATCAAGCAGATTTAACACTGAGATCAGCCTCTTAAGTCACAGATATGTTTTCAATTTTTATAGCAACAATCTTAATAGAATTACTGTTATATGGAAAAGATATATTTGATTTTATGAGGAACTGTCATTTGCTTAATTACTCTATTTTGCACCGTATACCACCAAGTTATGAAAGGTAAAATCTTATTCTTCTTTTAATTGAATTATGTGATGTTCTGGTTGTTTTTGTTCTTTATTCTTTGGGGAGGCTGCCACCTAGTTCTCCAATAAATCACATGGAGGTTTATTCTTTTTTATGAATGCCCAATCTTAACTTGGACTGTTCCTAACCAGCTTTTCTTAAATTATCTTATCTACTTTTTGCCTCTGAGCTGTGCTGTTATCTTTCTCTATTTCTGTATACCTTTCTTTACCTCTTACTCTGGAGATGGCTGTGGGGCTGTGGGGCTGGATCCTGATGCCCTCTCCCCCACGATTTCTCCCCCTATTTATTCTTTCTGCCTGCCAGCCCCGCCTATCTTTTCTTTTTCCTTGCTAATGACTACTCAGCTCTTTATTAGACCATCAAGTGTTTTAGACAGACAAATAACACAGCTTCACAGAGTTAAACAAAGGCAGCATAAAAGAATGTAATGCATCTTTGCATCATTAGATAAATGTTTCATAGCATAGACAAATGTAACACATCTTAAAATAATATTCTACAATAATTTTACTTTCTATTTTCAAGTTTTTACTTTATGCATTCTGGGCATAAGAATTTTGTCAGATAATGTATGTATTTCCTGTTATGCTCAGACCACTACATTTTTAGTAGTATCTATTGATGTGTTGAAGAGTTTCTTCTGATGAAATCATGTTTATCAGTTTTTGCCCATATGATTTGTGTATTTTGTTTTTTAAGAACTTCCCTAGGCTATTTTCAAGAGACATTTAAAGCTGAGTGTGGTGGTACATTCCTGTAATTCTACTTTGGGGGAGGATAAGGCAGGGGGGTTACCATGAATGAGAAAAAACATAGGGTACAAAGTAAATCCAAGACCAGCCTGGAATACATAATGGGACTTCCTCTCAAGGCATAACAAAGAAATATCTTTTTACAAATATACATTTAGGGGTATAATCCATTTCAAATGAATTTTTATGTGTGATGAGGTATAATTAAAATTTTACCGTTTCTGTATTTAATTTCTGATTGTTCTTATAGCATCCACTGAAGAATTTATTTTTCTTTTCTGTAAATTATTTTATTAATGTGTAGTATGTGTGTGTGTGTGTGTGTGTGTGTGTGTGTGTGTGTGTGTGTGTGTGTGTGTACAGCACACATACCTGCAGAGGTTCCAAGAGGACATCAGATCCTATAGAGCTGGAGTTGATTAGCCTTTAACCTAGCATAGGTGCTGGTACTAAACTGGGTCATTTGGAAGAGTAGCAAGCACTCTTAAACCCTGAGCCATCTCCACAGCCCTATTTTCTTTCTTTCCTTCCTCCTTTTTTTCACTTTCGTCCTTCCTTTCATTTTTTGTGTTGTGAAGCAGATAGATTGACCCAAGGCCTTGCTTGTGCTAGGCAAATACTATATCTCAACCCTCTGTTTCTCGACCTTTTAGCTTGAGACAGGGTTTCCCTAAGTTGACCAGACTGGACTTGCATTACTTCTTTATCCCTGACAGTTCTTTAACTTGTAATTCTCAGGCTTGGATTTGAGATATACCCCCTCACAAGGACCCATGTGTCTAAGGCTTGCGCCCAGGTGGCTGTTGGTAGACTTTAGGAGGTGGGGTCCAGTTAAAGTCTCTTCCTCTTTCTCTTGGCTTCCTGACCTCACAAGCGAAGAATTCTTTTTGGACATGTGTCTCTGGCTCACTCTAGCCCCAGAAACACAATGGAGACAATGAACATTTTGTTCCTGAAACCAACACTTTCCATATCCAGGACATTTTTCTCAGTTATGTTGCTATAGCAAGCTACATCAATAGAAAATGTAGTAGCGGCCACATGCCAGCACCATGCTCTTATTGCAATAGTCATTCTTGAAATAAATACCACACTCTTCTCTGACTTCGTTGTACTTTTTAAGACTACTTTGACTATTCTTTGTCCCTTACATTTATGTTTCACAGCAGTGGTCTGTATATATCCATCTGGCTCTCATACACTCAACATTTACTAATACTTTCCTTAAGTATGTGGCTTTCTTGACCACAGAGAGATTTTTCTACTTTGCAAATATTTGATTCATTTCATTTTCTAATTAATTTTTTAAACTGTTTTGTTTTATATTATGGAAGACTCCTCCTTTTGTAAACTTATATTAAAATATTTCATGAACTGCAGTTAACTGATGACTATTACAATCTTTACATGTCACATTTTAACAGGCATACAATAGGTAAACATTAGTGTAATGACTGAGTTTTGTTTGATTGCAGGAAATATCAACTTCACTGGTATAGCCACACAATTAAAAGACCATATATTGCTTATTTTTTGGTAGGGAATAAGAACACAATTTAACTTCCCAAGTGTTAAAATTACTTAGACATTTCTGGACACTAGAATAATCCTTTTTGAGTAAAATGTTGTCATTAGTATCTATCTGGAGACTCTTATTGACCAAGATTTAGCACACAGTGGGCATCCTAATGAAAGTATTAAAAAGATGGAAGAGCATGTTTGAAGACTTAAGGTACACCACGGAAGGATGAAACAGAGTTTAACAAGGAACTTCATAGGTCACAGCAGAAATTCTGGTCTTACGTTTCGGAAATGAAATGTGTAGACAAAGTCTTAGCCACATAGCTGTGACTTTCTATATTCATAGTAAATATAAAGAGTCTGGTTCCATATGTCATCTTTCTAGTTCAGAGTTATTCATGAGGTAAGGTTTCAATAACATATTGTTGTAAATTGTATATCCAATATGTTCAAAGCACTCCCTAGCATGGTGGACTAACAGATTCAAATTTTACTTTTAAACTGATAGCTATATTTGCCTATATCAAAGATCATAATGACAATCACTATAAATACAACAATGTCTGTGGTAGTCACTTACAGAGCCACAAACATACCGTGTTGTTAAATCTGCGTGCCTTTCTGAACTACTCAGAAAGCGTCACTTTCCTCTTCCTCTTTGTAGCTCTGTTCTGAGCATGCTTCCCCTAACACATGGGGCTTCCTGACTCTAAAGTTCTCTCCATTCTCATTTTTGACATAGGATTGCTTATTTGCCCCTTGACTGCCCATCTGCAAACCTTCCACATCTAACTCAAAGACACATGGCATCTTCCCTTCATCTTCTCTATCTCTCTGAGCTGTTGTTGAGGTTTACACTTTTTCTATCTTAAGGGTTTTTTTTTCTATACTGAAGTAATGCCTTCAAGATTAAAAATATTAAAGAAACATAGGCCATGAATTTGAGAGAGAGAGAGAGAGAGAGAGAGAGAGAGAGAGAGAGAGAGAGCAAAGGGGGCTCTACATGAGGAGGAAAGGGAAGTGGGAAAATTATATTTGATTTCAGAGAAACCAGTGGCTATGGTATGTGTATGATTCACAACATCTAAATGACCTGTAACAAAATGTTGCTTTCAGAGTTGATGGGGGGGGGGGTTGGCCATATTTTTCAAGACACAATATCATCAGGCAATGTTCCAGTCAAATGCTTTTTTGGACAAAAGGGAGAAAGACACTTTACCCAACTCAAGTACTTGGGTACAAAGTTACAGCAAAGTTCAGGGGAATCCAAGAATTGAGTCTATGTTGTAAACAGATCACTGGACCTGATCAGGAATAGCGCTACAAGGATTATGAGCTCTGCTACTAGCTTCATCTCTGACTTCCTCTTCCTTGGCTTGTACACAGATCAGAGGGATTGCTCCACCCATTACATCACACAGCTCTTGGGAGTTATGTTTCAATTTCCTGTCTCAAACTAGCCAAGTTGCTTGTGCTCCAAATTTCCAGAGAAGATCGATTCTGCTTCAGATGTTTAGCAAAAACCCATTGAGCAAATTCTAAAAACATTGGGAGGCAGTGTATTTAGGTCAAGTTGTCTCATTAGACCCAATGAGCTATGAACAGAGAAGGAACATGGAATTACCCATGCTGGGGTAGGCTTAATTCAGCTCCTCAGATCTGCCACTCAGTGTAATATATACTGAAAATTTGTTAAAGAAGTAAATGGACAGTATATCAGTAGCATAGAAATGAGGCAGACAAAGCTGATGTAATCTGGTGATGTTATAGAACTCAGGTCAACAAAAATCACAGAAGGCATCGCATACATGTGCATGTGTTTATACTGCAGAAAGCCAGGAGTATTGAAAGAGGCTAATTGTCCAGCACACATCTACATGTGCCACTCGCCCTGCTGATGGAGGACAGCCTGATCAGAGAGCAGCAGAGGAGTCCACAGATCCGAATTCTTGTTGTTATTTTATTTTGCTTCAGGTTTTTTCTTGTTATCTCTTGAGTCTGAAAATGTCTTCTGTCATATTATACAATTTATGAGCAAATTAAATTGTGCTCTATGGCAGGGAATTGTAAGAATGTAGCTGGCATTCTTACATATATACAATATACAGGAACTTATATTTATTAATCAATATCCATTATCTCAACCTGCGAAAGGAAAACTATAGATTGTGATGTTTATTTGAATATTTTATGGTATATTTCTGAGTTCTGATAATGCTTCTGAGTTATTATATTTTTTTATTTTTGGACATGAGCCTTTTTAAAACAGTTATACCTTTAAAAATGTCCTATTTTATTATTTTCTGATCTTGGGTCTTTCATAGTTTTATGAACTGAGCTATATGTCTATCTCCCTTATCAAATCTGGAATTAGTTTGTAGAAAAACAGGACTCTCCGTAAGTTCCTTTGTCTTCTCTCAGGAACAAGCTTGAAGTTTATTTTCATTCCAGTTCCCTTCTGTTCTGAACCATGATTGGGAATAGGGTGGTACTTTGGGGGTTCAATATGTATCTACAGAGCTTCAACAAAGCTGTTTACAGCTCAGTTCTTTAAAAATCTGTAACCAAACAGGTACAAGCCTGTTATTTGTATGAACTTCTGCTTAAAAAGTATCTGGCCAAAAATTAAATAAAAAAAAAAAAAACCAAAGAAAGCATACTTGAGTTACTATTTTGACACAGGTCTATGGCCTAGTACTGCTCAGAAAAAGGTGTTAATAGAGTGTTTTTTGTTTACATGTTTGAGTATCAGTGTTTTTAATATCAGAGGAACCGAAGTATGATCTTATGAGAACAGCTTGTGAGTCTCACTATATATACTCGGTCCATACGACATTCAGTCTCCTTCTTAATTACAACAGATGTGAAGACTAATGTCACGGCTGATAAAGTAGGTAATGTGGCAAATAACTGAGGAATTATAGGACAACAGTAGAAGAAATTAATCCTTGGAGGAAGTCTGCCAAAGGGATGCTCACCGTGAATCTATCGTGTACTTAGTATATTGTGGTGACCCTCTCTAGTGTTTTCTCATTTCTTAACCACAAACCAGAAATAGGAAAACAATACCAGGTTCCAGTGAGAAATAGATGTCAGATCTGCCAAGCTGTATCTGAAATTGTTTTAACAGGTTAAGAAAGCTAACAGCAGCCACATGGACCACATAAGAAGGAAGCCTGTTTAGAAGATCAGTTCAAAGTCCAGTCAAGCGAATGACCTGCGCCAGGGGTAGAGTTTTTCCAGAAACAGTCAACAGCATTGTTCATGGTAAGACTAAGGCAGGCTGACTGCAAACTTAAAAGCTAACCACATGATTTAAAAGTTCTCATTTTAAAAAATGCATCCTACAGACACATAAACACATATATAAGTGGTATATGTGAACTGTGTGCTTGGTGTGACGTGTGTGGCTACATGTATACAAGTGTGCAGATGCATATGCTTGAGTAGTGTCTACTCCACTGCTGGCCATTCTGTGCTATTTGGTCCTTTCCATGCTTTTATCCCTATAATATAATGTTTTATGATACTATATTGGTTGTTTTCTTGTTGGCTTAAACTTGATTTCTAACAAACTGGCTTCTTCCATCAGCAACTCTGTCCTTCCTTGTCCACAAAATGCATTCACTTGTCACCCTGGTTATGTATTAGGCAATGTGCTGAAACCTAGACACCTTCCCCTTAGATAATAAATGCAGCATTATCACATGATAGATCCAAATGCTTGAAGACGAGAAAATATATTCAAGTGTAAAGTAACTTGATCACAAGCATATAACAAGGATATGAGATTGAAAGTGTTTTAGTTTTAAATAATGTTGTCTTTCCAGGCACAGTGTCTCACACCTTTAATCCCAGCACTCAAAAAGCAGAGGCATGAGGTTTCTATGAGGCCAGCCTGTTCCACATAGTGAGTTCCAGGCAAGCTAGAGCTGCCTATGAGACCCTGTCTCAAAAGAATGTTCTCACAATTGTTCTGACTAATGATGGTGAAATAAAGCAGGGTAGCTGTGGTGCATGCCTTTAATCCCAGCACTCATGAAGCAGAGGCAGGCAGATCTCTGAGTTTGAGGCCAGTCTGGTCTACAGAGGGAGTTCCAGGACCACTGGGGGTACACAGAGAAACCCTGCCTGGGAAAAAAGGATGATAAAACGATAAGTCATCCAAAACTAAAATAAAATAATAAAATAAATTAGAAAAGATATGAAGTTATACTTAAGAGAGTTCAAGGACAACTTTGTTATACAATAAAACTAAAAAAAGAAAAAGAAAATAAAAGAAAGAAAGAGATAAAGAAAAAAAAAAGGAAAAAGCCCAAACTGCTACATAAAACACAAGGAGCATAATAGATGGGCACAACTGGACATACCAATGATGTTACCTTCAGACAGCAACAGGCAGGAAGGGAGTAAAGCAATTAGTGCCCGTGCAGTAAAGGGCATCACTGGTAAGAGCAAAGACAAGAAAGTGCCATGGACAAGGGAGAGGAGAAAAAGACTGAAGAACTGGGCTGCTTCTTTGAAGGCAATGTGGTCTGAAAGCTCCAGGTTGAGCTAAATATGTCACTGAAGGCAGACACAGGGACCGGGTTAAGCTCCCCCTTCCTCCTGTTGAGATAAGTTCTGACACAGCACAGTCAACAAAGAAGCACCAAGTCTGGGGAAGACTGGACCTTGACCCCTGTGTGGTCTGGGGCTTGAATACTGGAAGAGAAGGACGCGAATAGACAGTGTCCAGACTGCTCCTATAAGGATCCAAGTCAAGAATGGGCATTGTGGTGGTTTTCCTCATTCCACTTTCAGAACTGGTTCTGATCTCTATAATGCTTTGCAGAGACTGCTATGTAATTTTCCAAAGAGTTGGGGGAAAGTTCACCATACTGCTAAGAGGAAAGCTCCAATCTGAAAGTCAGCCCCAAAGTGGAGCCACTTTGACACCATGAGAGAAACAGTTACTCAAAGGACAAATGAGACGATCATGGGACCGGGCCATAATTCTGTCCTTGAGCAGAAAGTTGCATCTTTTGTGGGCATTTTCCCAAGAGGATGGATCTTTATAAGTCACATGACTCTACTGTTAATTATGGTAAGAGCCTTCTTAATCCCAAATGAGAAGACTGGGGTGTGTGCAGCGCAGCTGATTGTCATCTTTGTTAAATGTTTAACAGTTCATCTCTAGTAGTTCTTACTGGAAGGACAGGACGTGTCCAGTCCTGAGGTTTTCCCTGAGATTAAAGGTGTTAAATATCGAGTCCATTTTATTGCCAGTCTACTAGTTCTAATAAGAACCCTAAGCATGCTGGAAGGGAAGCAAGGAAGCCTAAGAGGAGAAAGAAAAAACAATTTCCCATCTTCCTCTAAGCAAAAGCTCTTGCTTTTTACTTGCTAGCATAATCACATTTCTAGAGATTACCAACAAATACGAGATTCTCTAGTTTAAGACTAAAGAGATAGAATATGCCCCTGTGATTCCTTTTCCATATACAACACCTATAATGACTTCTAGAAGTCCTCTATGCTATCGATCAGCAGTGCAGTTGTATACAGCACAACCTGCTCACGTGCTGCTGCTGTCTGTAGGACACACACACAACAGAATATGAATCTTGGCTTCACTTGCTTTGAATTCAACTGACATTTTCCCTTTTTTTTTTTTTTTTAACCATTCTTCATTTACATTTCAAGTTAAGGCCCTGTGTTCATTTCTCTTGTCAGGAACTCTAAGAACTCGTAGGAAACATTTTCGTTTTAGAAGCTAACCAACATGGATTAAAATTCAGGTACTGAGTCATATAAGTGACCTTGGGTAGAACCAGAAGGTAGCTTTCAGAGTGTGACACATGTTTCTAGGCATCGGTGAGAGCCTGAGTGGATTCCACAGTCCAGACAAAATTTCTTAAAGCTCAGCCAGCCATTCTTCTTCCCTTCCTTCCTTTGCTTTTGTCACAATAAAATTTACATGGCATTTTAAAAGCAATTCTTATTAGCAACATTTTCCTTAGTATTTAATAAAAATGGTGCGTATATACTTACAATACTTTTTCAAATACTTAGGAGTCAGAAACAGAGTCCTGCTAGGAATGATTGATAAGTATTATCTTTTAATATTTGCACAGTCTAAAGACTAGGTTTATTTTTGCCTCTTCCAAGCACATTTGGTAAGAGTCCTGATTGATTCATTTCCATGGTGGGTCAGTTGTGACTATATTACATTCTTCTTCATCCCAAGAGAATCTCCATTGCAGCAATACTGACCGTGTACCATAGGGCTGCTAACTGGCCCTGAGACTCTATTGCCTGGATTTTTAATATAGAAACTTAAAGGCCACTCCTAAGTGTCAGGAACAAAGAAAACTCTGTGTTTCCCTTGGAGGAAAATAATCTTCTTCCCAGAAACAGCCAGTGACACCAGAAGCTTCCTTTGAAGGTCTTACATCAAGATAAAGTTGGTGAGTAGTAGATTGTTCTGTCCCTTCAGACTCTGCTTTTAGAATTGCCAAAGAAGTTATGTTCATAGTGGCCCACTTCTTTTCTGCAAAGTTGCATGAAGTCAAAGCAATATGCTGGTAGTGTATATGGTATTAAATATAAACAACATCTAAAATATAACAGATAATTACCAAAGTTCACTTAAATTTGCTTCTGGGTAACAGAGGTCCTCAAAATCCAGTATTCAAAGGTTTACCAAAACAAATATGTTACTTCTAAAAATTTAAATGAGCTTCCTGACATGGTGTCTTTCCTCTGATAAGTATTCCTAGGGTATGACATTTCCAAGTAGGTCTTGATAGAAAACAAAAACATTAATTATTAAACTAATATTTAATATTCAAATATCAAAAATATTGCAATGGGACTTCTGAATCATGCCCCAGGGATGTTCTTCTCCCAGGAGGACTCAGCTTTTAATACATTTTTAAAAGCTCTCCAGGCAATCCTTCATGCAGTCAACACGGAGAACCATTAAAAAACTGTCTAAAGAGTCTCGTTCTCTGCACGAACAATCAATCAGGCCAGTGCTAATGAACCAGGAAAGTGAGTATCTCTTTGACTCATTCAAATGCCCATTTGTGTGTGGCTTTTTAAGATACTGACAAAAGGGTATATATGTTTAAGGTTTTCTCAAGTCAACTTTTAGTAAGCAGATAGGTTTCTTAGCACATAAAACATTCATCTCCATGCTCATTTCCACTGACTTACTGTAGAAACTGTGGTATTGATTTGTGGTTCTTATGGGGGAGAAGTAGATTGTAATTTGAATTAAATTGCTCAGAAAATCCCCTTGCTGAGTTCATCTACTAAAAGAGCATCCCTTGAGAATAAGGAACATGCCATTTCACCCTTCAGGCTGAACTTGGCCTTCCTAAGTCTAATAAGGAGGTAATAGACAGTTTCTGTCCAAAAGAAACTCCCTATCTAGGCAGGGAAAGCTTCCTTGCTCCAGTGGGCTTTGAGTATAGATATAATGACTTTCGGAGTCCTGTGAGGTGGCCTATTAGGAGGGCAAAGGGAAAAGATAGGGGCCTGTCATACCTGCTGGGAGCCTAGAGACAGCGGAACAGTTAGAGAGAAGGGCCTTTTCAGGAACAAGTGATTTTGAAGTTACTTAAGTGGGATTTTATTTTTTTCTTTCTTTCTGCTAGGATTACCTGAAGACCTTTAAAAATATCACAACACTCACTATCCACCTAGCCAATTAAGTCAGCACCTTCTGTGGCACCAAATGTGTCCTTAAAACTCTCAGGGTCTAAAGGGCTGCCAGGGTTGAGAAACCACTACTGTGATACCAGCTTTGTGAAGAGTAGGTAAAAAAGAATATTGACTATTTATTAGTATATATACTAATATATATACTAATACACACACACACACACACACACACACACACACACACACACACACACACACACACACACACACATTACTAAAAAAGTCCCTTTCCCTGACCTGAGTTTATTCCTTGCCTTCAATCTTTGGGGATCAGTGAGCTAGTGAAATTCACAATCGTAAACAGCATAAACAGATGAAGAAAGAAACAGGCTAATCATGATATGGGTAGGCCGATTACTCAGATTTCCTGACATAACCCACTACAGTGTGCTTTCCATCATGGTCTTTGTCAATTGAGGGAGGGAAGGAGAGAGAGAATGAGAGAGAGAGAGACCTCATTTGCTCTTTTCTTTCTCCAAAAATTCCTTTCTTTAAAAGTGATGTTTCATTTTTTTTCAGACATATATTATGGAAGTACATATTCATGAAGGAGAAACATGGCTCAAAAACACATTCACTTCCTAGAAGAATTATTTCCACCTTGAAAAAGAAATTAATTTCTTCATTCTATTGAATATATCCATGAGCCGTAACCATATCAAATAGAAACTAGGCAATTTATTATCCTCAAACTAATGACAGGATACCATTTGGGGGTGCTCATTTTATTAATAAGCATAATGGCAGACCAACTTTGGGACTTGATGACAGTATATTGGGGAGATGTGGTGCTCAGATTTACAGACGACACACTGTGCTTGAGAAGACATGTCCTTATGCTTTTTAAAATGACAAAGTTTCATGGGACTCTACAAAATAACGGGAAGCTAAGCCACAGAGAGCAAAGGTAATCAACCATGTGAGACCAAAGGATTATGGGTACAGTTATCTGTGGAGTAAAGATCATACCTTTCAAGCCCCATGGAGGAGGAAGCTGTCAGATGAAAGGAGAGAGAGAGGCAACAGCTGAGGCAACATGAAAAGAGACAAAACAGAGGTGGAGGTCAATGGGGTGCAGCTTCAGCACTCTCTGCTTCTCCCTGCTGCATCGTGGATTTCCTTATACTTCATGAGGTTAAGACGGGGACAGAAACATTTTAACTTCAATTTCCTACACAAATATGTTTCTTTTCTTTAGCCATCTGCTACCAGCTGATGACACAAGACATGGCTGAAGGGTGCCAGCACATAATTTTCTACTTAGGCTTCTTCGGTACATTTTAACTCTGATGTTATGCTCACCCCTCTATCCTTTACACCCATCCATCTACCCATATTTTTAATTAAAATATACTAAGTTATGGGAAATGTTATAATTTAATAGCTAGAGCAGTAAGACAAAGTGATTCCACTGTTTTTCAATGGGAAATGAAATAGTAAGCATATAATTATGTAACATATTATCAATGATGGTATAAATATAAAATATAAAAAAGCATGTTATTGTATGTATGACTAATTGGCACTGGATAACCAATGGATATGCTCTTCTTTGGGAAAGACTATTTCTTTTATATGTAGCATTTGTTAGCTGCCTGTAGTTCTTTGTGTAGGCCTCCTGGGCTTCCCCATCAATGTCAGCATACATAGTTTTAATGTCCTTGTCCAACTTATGTTAAGGAAGTCATGTGTATAGTATCATTGGAATTGTCTTGGACTGATGAGATGTTCTTGCTAAATTTTAATGTTTACTATACATGCATTTACAATGGAGCTTCATAGAAACTTGATTGTATATTTAATGTATTATCTCCTTTTTACTGAAATAATTCCCTTCTATAAAAGATAACATGGGAGAAACAAGCAGTTATTTATAATGAATGGTCATGCCAAGGAGCAGTAAGTGGATAAAATACTGAGTGAAGAGGAAAAGGGATTACAAAATCTGGAAGAAGGGTGTTCTAGGGCTCAGTCTTCCTCAGTCAAGGCCGTGTGACCGGAAGCTTAGTATGCAGGGAGAAAAGAAGCGCCACATTTGGATGAGGTAGAATTTGAGTATTGAATACGTTCTTAAAGGTCAGTGGAGCCATGGAAATCAGTAAAGAACCTTAAGTAGGAAACAGGATAAGGTTCAGAGCAAGGACCTGTCACAATGATATTTTGCTTTCACAAACAGCTCTGAAAATTCAACACACCTGGATGGAGAGGTTAGGAAATACCTGTGCAGCAAGGAGAATGGCAACAAACAGGTATGTAGATCATTACAAAGGAAATAAAGTCACAATCATGATAGCTTTGGGGGTATATGAAAAGATGGCTTTTCACAATGTGTCAAGTCTTGAAACCAGTCACCGATCTGAGCTGTGCTAGTGTCAGAGCTGACTAGGCTAGCCCTATTGTGCTGACATTGCTTGTTTCCAAATCCCTGTTCACTATGTACTTTATGTCTTTCCCTTATGACCACCTGCTTCCTAATATAAGCAACACACTGTGACCTGGCGCTTCCCACCATCACTTAAATAAGAATGAGCCTAGAATTTATTATTTGATAAACTAAAAAATTTACTACTACACTGAGCTGTCAAGCGCCTTAAAGCAGCTGCAGGTAGAACTATAAATTTCTGAGTTTGCTGCTTGCTCTTTGGGACACAGTTATTGTTCCCATGTTTAATGTTTAGTAGTAGGGAGTAGGGGACTAGATGATTCTTTTAAGCTTAAACATCTGTGTGTAAACAAATACAAAATCTTTAGAGTTTGAATCCCAGTCTGTGTCACTGGAGACAATTAGGGGTCAGCCAACATCTAGAGCCCCAGGGAAAACAAGATTCTATCCAGGATAACTGGTGGGCTGAGAGCCTGGTTTGGGCTGTGTAGTGGGGTTGGATAGCAATCCATCCCTGGCTGTCATCCTTGGCTGTTACTCTATTTTTGTCACAGAGTCTCAACAATTTATAGAACTCTCTCTCTCCCTCTCCCTCTCCCTCTCCCTCTCCCTCTCCCTCTCCCTCTCCCTCTCCCTCTCCCTCTCCCTCTCCCTCTCCCTCTCCCTCTCCCTCTCCCTCTCTCCCTCTCCCTCTCCCTCCCTCTCCCTCTCCCTATCCTCCTCCCTCTCCCTCTCCCTCTCCCTCTTTCCCTCTCCCTCTCCCTCTCCCTCTCTCCCTCTCCCTCTCCCTCTCCCTCTTTCCCTCTCCCTCTCTCTCTCTCCCTCTCCCTCTCCCTCTCTCTCCCTCTCCCTCTCCCTCTTTCCCCCTCTCCCTCTCTCCCTCCCCCTCCCCTTCCCCCTCCCCCTCCCTCTCCCTCTTCCTCTCCCCCCACCTCGTCATTTCTGTTGTGAGGTGAGACTATCTGTGTAACACTAAGACCTAAGGAAAACAAGCATTATATGGCTGAATGGAGTCCGAAGCTCTCGCATAGGGTGCCTAGATTCTCAATGTGGAAAAGATAAAGAACAAACCCATCTCAAGTTGTGGCCATGCAACTGCTTTTTAAATATTAGAATGAATCTAAACATTTAATACCTTCATTGTAAGGAAATAAACCTAATGACAGGTATATAATATTTTGTGGATGACTATTTTAAATAAAAAAGAAACAACATAAACAAGTTACCTATTGAAATGAAGATAATAGGAATGTCACTGTTTGGAACATAATTATGGTAAGGACGACCTCAATAGCACAGATAATAGGAAAGAAATAGAAGAATATGAATATCATTATGGACATCAAATAGGTTGGAGAACAGGATGGTTAAAAGTAAACGTTTTTGTTTTTACTTTGTTTTCCCTAACAGGGTTTTTCTGTGTAGCCCTGGCTGTCCTGGAACTGGCATTGTAGACCAGGCTGGCTTCACATTCACATAGTGAGTCCGAGTCTGCCTCTCTCCCTGCCTCCCTGCCTCCCTGCCTCCCTGCCTCCCTGCCTCCCTGCCTCCCTGCCTCCCTGCCTCTGCCTGTGTACTAGGACTAAAGGCATGCACCACAATACCTGGGAAGGTCACCAGTAAAGAATAATCAAGACCTAAGTAATAACGCAGTAATGATGATAAGACGGAATCAAATGATAATTCAATCCAAAATTATACAAGAATATAAGAAAAACACAAAGTACAGAAGGGTCCAGGTTCTAGACAATCATCTCTCCTAGGCTTGATTCAGTTTCCTCATTGGTACTGATAAACTCAAGTTAAATACCATCCAATTCATGTACAGAAAGGAGATTCTTCTGTAGTGAGACTGTACTGGAGGCATTATTCTTCAATTATCTCTTCATCTTAAAAATATGTTTTATATCTCATCAAATAGTCTTCATTTTTAGCTCCATTTATTTTAGTTTCTACATTGTTTGCAATATAGAGAACTTACTTATTTAAATGTTCAGGTTGTTATCTACTGTCCCCCTGATCAAAGAAGTGTTCCACAGCCCATTGTTTGTAGACATGAAACAATTCTCTAGGATAAACCACTAAGGGTAAAACTGTTAAGTAAATACATTTGCATATTTATAAAGATGTGCTAAAATGTGCTGAAGGGCTCATAACACTGTTTATCTCCACATGATTCTTTCAGCGTTTTTCTCCATCACTGGGTATTAATAACTACTCTCTTTTGCCAGCCAAATGAATAAATTCCTTACTTCCCAATGATGAGAAATGGCATTTTCATCAGATTTTAATTTACTACTTGTAACCATCGTAACTAATTATACCAATTATAACTGATTGTAACCATCCTCAACATATTTTGTTACTAAGCACGATTTTAATCTTTTGATGAATTTATGTCTTAATACTTGATAAAGCGGGCACTTCCCAGTAGTTTTGTTTGCTTTTGCTAGCCATTCTTGCCCCTTTATTCTTCCATACATTCTTTAGGACTAAATTTCTAAAACTCAGCAAACTTTCTACTGGCAATATGAATAAAAAGAAATTTTGTTAAAATTATAGATTAGAGGGCTATACATGCTCATCATATGTTAAACTTCCTTGCTTCTTCATCTTTCAGCCTTCAGTAATCATTACTAAATGTTAACTAGGTTTTACACTCTCTAAATAAACTGTATTTGAACATGATGCACTTATTATTCTGCTAATTATTATGGGATTCAAAGAAGAAGAAAGGAAAGAACAAATACAGATGAAGAGAAGGTTGATGGTTTTGGAGATTACAGCTGCTACCAATTTCTCACCAAATTTTAGATATAAATAAACCATACAGTGGTAAAGTTTTTAGAAAACTAGTTCTGGGTTATTAAAATATTTTCAAAATAAATAATCCCCATTCTTCTACTTAAATATTAATAACATAGTAACAGCACTGATTTGGTTTTTATGAAAAAGTAAGTTGTCTATTTTATATAGAATTTTATCCCTTAAATGATCTCAAGCCTTTTGCTAGTTTTTCAAACTTTAAAATACTTTCCAGAATATGATGTGGAGGGTTTATATTTTCCACCTATGGAAAGTATAAAAATGAAACAACCCCAAATTTCTTCATGTGCCGCAGACATATCTCTTCCACACTCCTTGTTTCTTACTAGACATAGTTGATATGGTTGACTTTTTCCTAAGGCAATGATGCACACCTCCTTAGAGCAACTCCATTTGTTAGAACTCAAAAATAAATCTGTCCACTTTGTCATTTCCCCATAACAAATTAAAAACGTAAGTCATCTGTGTGGGCAGGGTGAGCTCTGTAGAGTAAACAGGCCTCCTGTAGATAGTTCATCTCCTTCTTATTTGTTCCCCCAGGATGTGTCTGGGTTCCCAGCGAACAGCAGACAGCACAGTTACACACATGTGCTTCTCTGTGATGATCTGACACAGATATCACAGAGTGAGTGATGATGCTACAAGTCATGTCTTGCTCAGCACCAGAGATGCCTCTGCTAAGCACAAGTGCCACAGGAAGTATATAAAGATCTGTTCTGGATGTTTATACAATATGCACTCATTGTATTATTAATTCACATCTCTTTCTCACTAACAATCTTTTAAATTTCCTGCATATGAGTATAAAACAATATCTGTGCTAAAACCTTCCCATTTCTTCTCTTTGAAAACCCTGGTTTTCTGGAGAACAGGATCCTAGTTGTTCTTAAGTGATGGAGAGCTAGTGTATTTCAACAAAGGAAGTCTTTCCTCCAAGGCCCACAAACTGTGTTACTACTAGGCACTGGCTGTTATCTGGGCCTGGGTGGGAAGGCCTTCACAGGGCATTACCAGATGCTGATTGAAACAAAAGTGTGCATGTAGGGTATACAGGTGTCCAATGTTCTTCAATTTTGAAATAAAGTTTAGAACCATAAAAGGAGGCATTGGGTGGAGCTATGTCCTCTATCTATATGGTGATGGTCTCTTCTCAGTAGTCTGGCTCATTTGAGGGGTCACTCTATGAGTCAGTGCCCTGCCTAGGGCAATATTTTAGAGTTAAATTCAATGCCCTTAATAATCATCCCGAGATAACAGGAGTAGTAAGAGGTATCTCCAGGAAAACACAGTGTCCCCTGAGTCTCTTTAGCTCAGAGCCTGTCAGCTCTCACAGTTCTTCAGTTCATCTGTAGATCATTTCCTACCGTTTACAAAGCCTTGCATCTGTTTTCATTCTTTTGTCTTTCAATAAACCAAGTCTATTTTTGAGGTTCTTTTCACAGTCTTATGGGATTGACTTCATGTTGTACAAATTAAAAGTCTGCTTCAGACACTGTGGAGACTGGAGAAGAGAGATCATCTTCTCTCCAGGACCTTGTACAGACCCATTCCCGGTACCTGAAGTGTATGCTCTTCTAATCTCTTCTCTGTTCTCTACTGAAGATTTTATTAGGAAATGAAATCTTTTGATCTCTGTAGCAACATATGTGGCTAGATTCAGATACTTGTGAGTGTGATGTGGAAGCAGGGTGGAAGCACGGCCCTGGCTGCTCCAGATTGCATAAAGTAGAAAGGTCTTCCAAACCTCAGCTAGCCAGCCAGTCTGGTTGTGCTGATGTGGCATGTTGCATTTAGTGAGGGCTATACAAAAGCATTGCTCTGAGGATCGTGCTTCAGGGCTGTGTGGAAAGTAATGTGTGAGTGTGAGTGAGCAGAAACCAACACCGTCCCCATCCAGAGATGACGTTACACTTCATCTCAGTTCAAGTGGGAAGAGGGAAAAACCTCAGCCCAGTTCAGAGCAGAGGATGATGTCAGAAGTCATTTAACTCATATTTTACACACAAGGAGACAATAGACCATAGAGTAGAGATTTGTCACTGCAGCAGGACAGAAGCCCGAGTCCTTTTTTAGCTCCAGAGACATGATTATGCTTCATAGCTCCAAAGGGATTGTCCACACAGACTGCTGAGATGTGATTTGGAGGGTGTTGTGTATCTAGGTTTTCAGTTTTGAATTGGTTTAATATCAAAGAACTGGTCACCTTACATGAATTTAAACAGTAAGTAGATTTTTAGCTTTGGTTCCATCCCTGTTAGCTACCAGAGAAACCTAGGGAACAATTCTTAATGTGGTATCTTCCTTTGCCAGACGAGGGCTGAGGGAGATTCAATTCTTCCAAAGGTCCTTTTGGCTCTGTGAATCTGAACTGTGCATGCAGCATATACCCTAAACTCGTGTGAAGTTAGGGACGAGGATGTAGAAATATCTTGGGGTTTGTTAATATTATTATTGCATTATTGTTTCTGTTTTCCCTTCTCAACACCTTCCACATCTTCCTTATATTTACTTTCTTGCTTAAATTATCGTCAAATTTTATTACTATCATGTTTATTCTCTTTACAATATAAAAAACATAAAACCAATATTACTATCAAAGCAACAAGAATACAAAAAATATATATCTTTGACTCTAAAAAGCCAAATCTGTTTTTCCTTGGCTAGCCAAATATTTGTAGAAAAAGTCAGATGTATTCCAAGACCAGATGCTCAAACCTATGGACACTGAGATGTCACCTTGTCTCTTTTAAATGTTTGTACATAAAAAGTTGTATATGATAGACAAAAATCCTTTTCTCCAAGAAGCTGAAAAGGGATAGATGTCAGTAGAACCTGGAGAAACCTTAAAATAGCGAAAGTTCTAAACATAAATATTCAGAACTGAGTGGTTAATCAAATAATTATGAAAGAGAATGATGCAATAATTTTTATGTGCCATAAAATTCATCTACTTTAGTCATTTTTGCATTATCATGAGAAACATAAAAATCAGACACTTCTTAACTCTCCACTATTGCTTTGGACCAAATTAAACAATGAAATTCCCCATGTCCTAGATATCTTATTTTAACACAACTATGGGGTGGGGTAGGGTCACTTGTGTTTTCAGAACTCAACAATATTTTCCATGAGTAATCTACAATCATGAAATAAGTTAGAGTAAATTTTAGACAAGCATGGAAGAACAATTCTTTGAATACAGTGTGAGCTTCCTCAGTTTCTTATCCTCTAGAAGTGGTCTAAGTGCCTTCTGTGTAGAGACAAAGAATCTTCTGTTTAGTGTCAATGCAGATCAAAGACTTGGTTTCTGGAGAAAAGCAGATGCCGTTGACCAGAGGTTCACTATCTCTGGCTTTTCTCTGATGATTTTGCATGTACAGATTTCTGATATGCTCAGACGTCATTTTTCTTGTTACATTGTGCTTGCAAGAGCTAAAATATGTAGCAGTAAAAACCCTGTAAGTTTTTATTAGAAAAAATGAGTAGAAAAAAATTAATCTGGACAAAAATTCTGCTCTCTAAATATACTATCATCTCTGTGTTTCATCAATACAACTTTTTAATAAGGGGAGTCACTAACTTGTGCATTAAGCCTAAACATTTACAAAACTAGCAGATTCTCTTCTCAAGTGAAATCAGGGCTGAATTCTGCTATGGACATAAAACTGTGATAAATTTGTGTGCAGTGTGCAAGTTTCAATTTGATGAACTGTGTCTCTAAGCAAAAATCAAACAATAGATAAACTGAATCACATTCAAATTAAAATTTCTCCACATCAAAGGACAGTACCCATTAGGTGAAAGTTAACCTAACAAATAAGAGAAAATGTTTACAAATCACAATCTAGTAAATGATTTTAAGCAGAGTATGTAAAGAACTCATATAACACAACAATACTAAAACATCAAATGGTGGAATTAAAGTAGAAACAAAAGATATGCATAAATAAACATTTCTTCAAAGATGACATACAGGCTGTTGATAACTATATGAAAAATATTGAATATTATTGGTCATTGGGGAAATACAAGTAAGTAAAATATCACTTCACATTCATTAAGCTGACTCTCATAGAGGCAAGAAACAGGAACCGGTGATGAAAAGCCTGGACTCTCATGAACCATTGGTTTGGATGCAAAATGCATAGCTCCAAAGAATACGCTGTGGTGTTTCAAAGAAAAATCTCAAAATAAAAATACCATATGATTCAGTAATACCACATTTAGGTATGTGTCTTAGTTTGCCTTTCTGTTGCTCTTATAAAGTACTGACCTACAGCAACTTGGGGAGGAAAGGAATTATTCAGTTGACAAGTCTCAATCACAGTAAATTATTGAGGGAAGACAAGGCAGTAATTCAAACAGGCAGGAACTGAGGCAGAGACCACGGAGGAATGCTTTGTACTGGTTTGCCCTCGTAATTTGCTTAGCCTGCATTTTTTATGTGACTTTGAATGACCTGCCCAGGGATGTTCCCATCCTCAGTGGGCTGGGCCATCTCATATCAATCATTGATCAAAAAAGGGTCTACAGCAGTCAGAGAGAGGTTGAAGTTATCTCTCCTCAGGTGGCCCTGATCCTGACTTGTGTCACGCTGACAAGAAGTGAACCATTACAGTTTGTATCCAAAGGGTTAAGATCAGGGTCTGGCACAGACATTTTCATAAATATGTTCATAGCAATATTGTTCACAATATCAAAAAAGATAAAAGTAATTGAGTTATTCATTGATAGATAAATACAAAACAAATTACAGTATGGTGTATAGACATAATGGAACAAGGGAAACTTGAAGATGTTATTCTAAGTAGAAGGATCCAGTCATGAAAGAGAAAATATTGGCTGATTGCATTTATATGATATAAAGGGTGCTCAAATAATATAAAAAGAAGGGGAAGTCATGGCTGCCAAGAGTGGGGTGGGGGGCAAGTTGAAATGTAAGCAAGTTGTACAGCCCTATGGATTTATCTATCACTATTGAACTGTACACTGAAAAATGTTAAATGGCCAGGTGGTGGCATATGGCAGCATATAAACCCAGAGTTCTGGAGTCTGACTCAGGAGGTTCAAGAGTTCAGAAGTAACATAGTCCCAATCCACTTTGGGATATGTGGTAAAACCTGTCCCAGAAACAAAATAAGAGGAAAATAGAAAGAAATAAGATGCTAAAATATATTTCCCATGCATTTTTGACAAATTTTGTGAGCCTTTCTTTGCTTTGTTTTTGATGTCATATGATCAAGAA
This sequence comes from Phyllotis vaccarum, assembly GCA_033318265.1. Taxonomy (NCBI): domain Eukaryota; kingdom Metazoa; phylum Chordata; class Mammalia; order Rodentia; family Cricetidae; genus Phyllotis; species Phyllotis vaccarum. The sequence goes on from JARWLC010000014.1 coordinate 54,103,255, forward strand.
GTTCAAACATCAACCTAACCTGTAAAATATATTCTCAAAAGTGAGAAAGTGTAAAATGTAAAAATTTGCTGCAAAAAAAAAAAAAATGCAAACCACCAAATAGATTGTTTTAGTCTTGGTTCAAACCCGAACAATGAGAAAGTGACCCTTTTAATAGAAATGGTAATGAACCACTCAGAACACTAGTGTGTCATCCACCCAACACAGCACTGAACAGTGTGGTTTTCTCTAATTTTTTCACATCTTTTATTATTAATATGAGTTTCGGGAATTTTATAGAACGCTGATGACAATAGATTCTTTTAAATTGGTTATTCTGCCAAAAGGCATTTCACTGGTAGCTGGGACCTTCTTGCAAAACATCATTTCTTCCTACTTAAGGCTCACCACAAATAAATAATAAAGATCTAACAAATTTATGGAGAGTTGTCTAATGGTAAGTAAGTGATTCATTCTGTTTCTCCAGTTCATGGTTGAACTCAAACAATTCCTGGGCCATCAGCCAGGATTTGTACTGGCCACAGTACAGGCATTGACCAAGATATACTACCCTCAGGGCATGAAAAGAAGATTCTTCTAAGAGGCTCTCACTGTGGAATCTTCTTTTTTCCTTGAGATTCATTTGTTCACTGAGATACATTTTCATATTTATACGCATTATGATTATTAATTAAAACATGGGACATATTAAGGTAAATCAGATATATAGTAAATTATAAATTAATATGTCCTGATATCCTCAAGGAACAAGATTTAATAAAAAGTAGCATATACACCAACTTGGAAAATCTTAGAAACAAACTCCAATTGCATAAGATTAATAAGAGTTTGTTGAAACTGATTTGCCCAATCAAACGTTCAAGGGCTTTTGGTTTCCTTGTGTAAATTTAGGATCAGAAAAAGACATGTCTCCCTCGGTGAGCTGGCACTTGACCCTGCTAGAAAAGGGGACCTTTGCAGCGCTGTTGAATACCATGTTGGAGGCTGGAGGCAGCAGACTTACCTCCACCTCAGTGGTCAGAGTCTTTAGCTGTTGTGGGATAGAGTCTCAAATGGGTTTCCGATTTCATTTCCACGCTTCTTCACTCATTTGTATTATGCTATTTGAGGCGTTTAGACTTTAGAGTCCTATTGAGTGTTCCAACTTTGAGCCGTGTTTATATATTTTGTTCACGTTTTTGTTAAAAAAAAAATGCTATTTGCATCTCAACCAAAGAAAAAATACAGTGGAATTTTATTTTATTTGGTTAGATTTTCCTGAGCCCCGAAGGGATTTGGTGTTAGCTAGAGTTGACAGTTTACACAATGCATCCTGTATAAACCTTACAGCACAGTGAAGGCATCGCCAGAGGCTGGGTCCACATGCAGCAAAGGCTGCAAGTCCTCACCGGGATGGCCGGCATGTCTGTACCCAAAGTGCTGTCAATGACCTTCCTGAAATACCCAGCTCTTTCCCTTTGAAGAGAATGCTTCATGAGTTCACGATGTGCCAGTGTCCCAAGCAATGTGAGAGCCGCTGTGCTAAGTGATTCCGTTCTTCCCTTATGAAACAAGTAATGCATTGTAACCCTCGCCGAGGACTCCAGCTGTCCCTTTACACGCCGGTCTTTTTGGCAAATGTTCAGACTTTTCCCCCTCTTTTGAATAGTCATAATTCATAGAGAGAGCCAGACACACAGATTTCTTTTTCCAAATAACTATTTCTTTGGCTATCTTATCCCTAATTGCTCCCTGAATACCCACCCCTCCCCACTGGTAAACTGGAAGGAACCAGTTTTATGAACCAGTAAACACAGGATTTTTTTTTAATCGCTATTTGAGACGTATACATTTATTGCCAATTTTGATTCAAGTCAAGAGGAAAATTGCGTGAATCAGTTATTAGCATCTGCAGGTGTGCTCACAGAGGGGGAAGGCGTCTCATTCAGGAATTGTAGCTAATCCCTCTTATAAAACTTCCCAGTTGTAATTTTTTTTCTCCCATCCCTTGGGGAAATGCTATAAGCAGGAAATCTCATACGTACTTTTATAGTGAGGTGATAAGCCAATTTTACCAGATGGTACTTTCAGGAAATGACGGTGAAATCTGAAATGATGTTGACTCTTCAAAAAATTCTGATTTATGTGAACTTGGTTTTTAAACCAAGCCATGGAGTGTATATATAATAAACTTGTTTTGTGTGGATGACTTTCTTATGTCTGTGAATAAGCTTCATAAATAAGGCCATTTGGGTTGACAGGAGGTACCTATTTCCTGTCTTGCAGTGTGCATGAGTGGGCACAACTGAGCAGAAGCTTCCGTTTTGAATTCTCCCTCCCTCCCTCCCTCCCTCCCTCCCTCCCTTCCTCCTCCCTCTCTCCCTCTCTCCCTCCCTCCCTCCCTCTCTCTCTCTCTCTCTCTCTCCTCTCTCTCTCTCTCTCTCTCTCTCTCTCTCTCTCTCTCTCTCTCTCCCTCTCTCAGTCTGCAGCACTTATGACCTCATTGAGACAGTAGCATTCAGGTAAGATGGGAACAAAAAGAGACATCCACAAGCTGTACTTTAAAACAAGTGTCTTTCTATACAGCAGAATGGGGTAGAGCTGGGTTTGAGGAGTAGATAGATGTGCTATGGATGATGTCAACACACCAGGTCAACACACCAGGCCTTATGCTGGGAGCTGTCAGTATAATTCCTAACTTTAAGGAGGCTGTGGCTCACAGACAGGGTAATATGCACCTCCCAGATATGGGTCACACAAAGTGGGTATATTCAACTGCCTGCATGGACAGACCAGGTAGAACAATCCATGTGTCACAGAAGGAACTAGCAGCAAAGAGATGCAAGGACAGTGAAGAGATAGATGAAGACATGAGTCGGTTTCTGTGGTGTGGCTTGCCCAAGGTGTTTCAAACAGAGTGCCAAGGACAAGCATAGGAGAAATGGTCTTGGCGATTTGTTCTTTGGAGAACTAGGATGCTGGTGGGAATGTAGAGAAAAGTCTGAAACAGGTTGTTGACATAGATAAAGTCCTGCCAGATTCAGTCTAGACTAGATCTGTGTACTTCCAGGCCCCTAATTCTTTACAGACCTGTGGTTTGCACCCAGATCTCTCTCAAAGACAAATGACTTGTTCCCTAAAGTTCTGATGGCAGCTCTCCCTGGAATGATCTCTTCTTAGGCAAGCCCATATTTCAAAACTGTTCAGGACTGTAGAATCAACTATAAAGAGTTGATCCCATTGTTCTAATAAATGTCTAATCTACCTCATTGGCTTCAGTGTTATCTACACACAATTGCTCAGCAGCCCGATTTACCTATCTGCGCATGTTGCTTCTTTCTCTCACTTTCTGTTTCTTGATGCCAAAAGCACAGTTGATGAGTCTCTAGCCCACCCGTTTCCACGCCAGTATATACTTCCTAGGGGACAGTTTGCACCAAGGTGACTCTTACCCAGATAAACTACTGTTATGATTCCTGCCAGGTTTCTTAGAAATTTTTCAGTTACCACATTTCTGAGTCTTATGGCAAATGTTTCTTTACTAGTTAAAATGTTTGAGGTTCAATCCTAAGCAGCAGATAGCACAAACAGAGCACTCTAGATCACATAAAATGTAGGAATGAGATTAGAAGTCAAGCCAGTGTGATGTAGAGTGGTCAGAGAAAGGCTCAGGAGAACTCTCAGGAAAGATTGAAAGAAGGTGGTGTGTGTGTGTGTGTGTGTGTGTGTCTGTGCGCGTGTGTGTGTGTGCGCGCGCGTGGGTGTGTGGGTGTGTGTGTGTGTGTGTGTGCGCGTGTGTGTGTGCGCGCGCGTGGGTGTGTGGGGGTGTGTGTGTGGGTGTGGGTGTGTGTGGGGTGTGTGTGTGGGGGGGGGTGTGTGTGGGGGTGTGTGTGTGTGGGGTGTGTGTGTGTGTGTGTGGGTGTGTGTGTGTGTGGTGTGTGTGTGTGTGGGTGTGTGTGTGTGTGTGTTACAGCTAAGAAAATAAAATGAGAACTCGGATATTTGTTTGTAGAGACACTAGATACCAACATATCTGTCTAGACATGAGAAATTATAAAAAAGCTAAATATACAAAAGATACTCCTTAGGTTTCTGAGAAGATCTGAGCAGTCAGTGTCCTAAAATTTTCATTTTGCTTCCCAACCACCCAGGAAGAATCATTACAGCTAATGACCAGCTTATTGTTGATAGGTGTTATATTTTTTAAAAATTAAAGAGGTGGAAAGGCAAGCATGACACTGAAACATCTAGAGCATGTCCATGAAAATTAAGTGTCCTTAAAGCCTCACCAATAAGAGAGAGCTTGGAAACCCCCTTTCAGTCTAAATCCAGAGTCTAAAGGAGGAAACCACAGCACAATGCCTTTCATCATTTGTTTATCTACAAACTGTTGACTACTCGACAAACTGCCATCCAAACCTGGGCTCCCGCATTCCACAGGGGATACACTTAACCATTTTGGATCTTTTGATGAGTATCTGTAATAATCCTATTTCAAGTAGAGTGATAGAAAAATGAAAATTGATTTCCCTCAAAAGTCAGAAAGTATGTTAGTCTTCTCTTCTGAGTCTATTTCTTCCTGTTTTTGTTTCTATGAGCTCAAAAACAGTTTTTCCTGTGTGTGTGTGTCTCTGTGTGTATGTATGTGTATGTATATGTGTGTATGTGTGTGTGCATGTGTGTGCATGTGTGCATGTGTGTGTATGTGTGCATGTGTGTGCATGTGTGTATGTGTGTATGTATGTGTGTGTATATGTGTCTCTGTGTGTATGTATGTGTGCTTATGTGTGTGTGCATGTGTGTGCATGTGTGCATGTGTGTGTATATGTATGCATGTGTGTGTATGTGTGTATGTATGTGTGTGTATATGTGTGTATGTGTGTGTGTCTCTGTGTGTATGTATGTGTGCGTATGTCTGTGTGCATGTGTGCATGTGTGTGTATATGTGTGCATGTGTGTATGTGTGTATGTATGTGTGTGTATATGAGTGTATGTGTGCATGTGTGTGCATGTGTGTGTATGTGTGTATATATGTGTGTGTATATGCGTGTATGTGTGTATGTGCATGTGTGTATGTGTGTGTATGTGCATGTGTGCATGTGTGTGTGTATGTGTGTGTCCATGTTGTTGCATGTGGATGCATGTTCTCGTGTGTGCAGAGGCCAGAGGAAGATAGAAACTATCATCCTCTGCTGTTTTCTGTCTTATTCCTTGAACCAGTATCCTTCAGGACCCTGTGGCATGTCCATAGTTCCCTTGGCTGGTGACCAGGAAGCCCTTAGTAATCATCCTCTTCCCTTCCCCATGTCCCCAGACCGAGGGTTAGATGCACTTACACAGGGAGTTTTAAATGCGGGTGGTGGGTGTCAGAATCCAGTACCCATACTTGTATAGTGAGCTTTCCTACCGCTGAGCCACCTCTCTAGCCATTCTAAGAGGTGTTTTTTTATTTTTTTCTTTAATTTCATTTTGACTTAATGTCTTAGGATTCTCAGTGTGTCTTAAGGTCTTCATGGCCCATTCTTTGTACTAACTGCAATATCCATAGTAGGTTTGCTAGGTTACAATATTAGGAGCATTTTTTTTAGGAGGACAAACTGTCCAATCATTGTCAATAACTGGATGTCTGACCTAATTCAGTCAGCTGAACTTCCTAGGGAGCGTCCAGACAAGAGAAAACGTGGGATTGAAGGGATGGGAATCATTTTGAGGTTAAGCCCGTTAGGCGGGCACCCGTGCTGCATCTGAGGAGACAGACAGGGCATTGCTTAGCACCAGGGGATAATTCCCTTCTCCCTAAGCTCCTTCAGGTGAGTTTTAAGGGAAGGTATATGAAGTCAGTGTCCTCTTTGGTACCCTCAGCCACTGATACCATGAAATAAGGAACCTGAGAGTTTCCATGGAGTACAGCCTAGTATTTTAACAATCAAATAGGTGTTCAAACTCAAAGGTATGATGAATAAGTAATACTTTTAAAAATCTTCCTTTAGTAAATTTCTGTTCCTGTCAGTGATGAATAATGGCTTGAACAAGATCAGACAAAATCTGTACTTGAGGAGTTAATATTGAACAAAAGCTCAGTTAGTGTGCAGTCATACTCAAAAAGTAGGTACCCGAGATTTCACAACCTTTAGATCCTGCATAATCTACATTCCTGTATAAAACATCTTATGTTTCTGTCACTTCAGAATCATTTTTAAATTCCTTTATTTTAAAATTTAATTTGTCCATCTAAACCTTCTTGCCAAGGATGATTGATAGACAAGGGCCTTAATCATCAGCCTGATCTCAGATAAGGGAAAACTGTTGGTGTTCAGAGCAATCACTCTCAGATTTCCGTTGCAGCATTGAAGCTGCTTCAGCATGTAAGGAGAAGTTCAACCCCACATTCATAGGAAGCAGTTAACTAAAGTCATACCTATCAGAATAACCGTACTCACAGTAATTTTTACTTAGTGTTTAAACAGTGGGTCTTAGCTGGTGTCAGTTTGTCTCTAGAGTGTCTTTGGCATTTTCTACAGACCTTGGTTGTCACTGTAAAGATGAAAGATGACAAGGAGTAGCTGGTCTGTTTTGTGGGGTCAGAACTGCCAAAGAATGTCCTTCAATGCTCAATAATCAGTGTCAAGGTTGAGAAACACAGAGTAGACAACAAAAGGGATGTAATGGTGTCCTATAAACTGATGGCCCCCAAGAAACAGCCTCCTGGATGACAGGAGTACTCCAAACTTTTGCATATTTTTCTGTTTTTTTGTTATTTATTTTTATTTAAAGTTTTTTTTTTAATTTACAGACCAACCACAGTTCACCTCCCTCTCCTTCTCCTGCTCCCTCCATCCCCATGCACTCCTCAAAGAGGGTAAGTCTTCCTTTCAGGAGTCAACAAAGTCTGGAATACAAAGTTAAGGCAGGACCAAGCCCCTCCCCGCTGCATCAAGGATGAACACGATGTCCACCATAGGGAATGGGCTCCAAATGCCAGCTGGGGCACCTGGGATAACCCTGTCCCACTCTTGTGTTTCACTCTATTTGATCTGTGAGACAAGGTTTTGCTTCATTGTCCATGTTTCTAACTATTGAGATCAGGTGATTTTCCTGCCTCAGTTTCATAAGTAACTAGAAATTATAGGCATGATGCCTAACTACTGTCAGGTATTTTTATAGGTGAAATCTCTTTCTTCACCACATGTCTGAGTCTTCATAACTGGGAAGAATTCTTCTAGGAACTAGAGAGTTGGCTCAGAGGCTTTGAGCACTTGCTGCTCTTCAGAGATCCATGTTTAGTTCCCAGCTCCCATGTCAGGTGCCTTATAATCCCAATTCCCTGTTCAAGCACCAGAGGATTCCATGGCCCCGTTCTATGCTCTGTAAGCCACCATATACAAACATATATATCTCTCTCTCTTCTTCTACCTCTCTCTCTCACTCTGTGTGTGTGTGTGTGAGAGAGAGAGAGAGAGAGCACAAATAAATAAGTAACCACAGCTTTCTCTAATGAGCAGAAAATCACTTTTTTCACTTTTTTAAAAATAATGAGAATAATTGTATTTTGTTGTCTTGGTCTTAGACAATTATTTAATGGTACAGGAAGTCTACAGGCAATCTGTTCTCTTGTTATTGCCTAAAGGTATAGTTAGTTACTACTGAACACATGGCTATGCTCCAGATTCTGTATTTTCTTATCTTCTTTGCTTGAGACTTTCTCTCCAATGGATGCTTCTCTGAGAGAGAGAGGAGAGAGAGAGGGAGAGAGAGAGAGAGAGAGAGAGAGAGAGAGAGAGAGAGAGAGAGAGAGAGAGAGAGAGAGAGGTGCTAGTGTTTAGGAATGACAATATGTGTAACTTGACCACTTACAGGCTCCCAGCAATGGGAGCATGGCCTGTCCCTATTACATTGCCTGCCTTTGAGACTCTAGTCCTCATCTCATTCTGGACTGCCTTGACCAACCTTAATACAAGGGTAGGAGCTTAGTCTACTCCAACTTGGTGAGAAGCCTGCCCATTTCTGAACAGAAACAGAGACGGGGTTGGGATTGAGGAGAGAGAGGAAAGGAGAAGAGAGCAGGGAGCAGGGAGGAAAACTGTGGTTGCATGTAGTGAGAAGTTTCTCAGTCGCATCCAGCCAGTCCTACAGTAACATGAAATAATTACTCAGAGGCTTAATATTATAGTAACCGCTAGGCCAATAACTCAAAACATACTACTATATAGCTCTTATACTTAAATTAACCCATAATTCTTATCTGTATTTAGCCACGTGACTTGGCACCTTTGTTCAGTACAGCATTCTTAACTTATTTCCAATGCATTTGGCTGGCAGCTGCTGCTCTGCCTTTCCTCTTCCCAGAATTTGCCTTGTCTAGTCATCCTGACTCTACTTTCTACCTGTAATCAGCGTTTTATTTAGCAAGAGTGAGTGAGAAATCTTTACAATGTACAAGAACATTATCCCACACTTGGGATATAAAATAAATGAATGCATCATCATCATTATTATTATTATTATTATTATTATTATTGTTATTATTATTATTATTATAGAATGGCCAGATGAGCTAGAGCAACTGCTCAATAGGCAAGAGGACTGGATCCTGCAGAGGCCTTATGCTGGGTTCCCAGCAACCATTTTGGTAGCTCATAGTTATCTATAATTCCAATTTCAGGGGACTCATTCTTCTGAACTCTGTGGGCACCAGGCATTCACATATTTCACATATATACATGGTAAGCAAGATTTTCATACACATAAAATAATTTTTTAAAAAAAATGTTTGAAATAAAGATATTAATGAGAATGACCTCACATTTAAAGTGTTGGCAAGTTATGCAAAAATATTTACTTAATTCATTGGCTTATAATAATCAAGTCAATATACTTTCTAAGATATCTGATGATCATAGAAGGTTGGATGCTTGAAATGTCTACTTTAGGGTTGGGAATAGATAAGAAGAAAGTAAGAGGTATTGTTGGAAGGGCAGAGTAGAAAGAGATCATGTAGATCACAAATATTTAAAGTTTTAAAATTGATTTTAAAGATCTTTCCAGAATGATGATTAAAATAATGTATACTGCAAAGGCAACAGGGTTATCTTTATGAAAAACTTCCATAGAGAATAAAATAATCAAATAGACTAGAGAAATATTCTCTGTGATAGAAACATACAACTGTAAAATTTTTATAGTCCTTAAATATATTTATTTGGTCTCAAAGTACCCAGCCTATATTCCCATTTACAATATTAGATGCTACAGTTGGGATCTATACTGTCTCCTCAATGGCCCATCTATCAAACTCGCAGTACCATTGTGAGGTCATAGATGTTTATGAGATGGGATGGTTCTGGAATTCTCCCTAAAGTAGGGAGTAGGCCACGGCGTCGGTTTCTGATGGTGAGAGATAAGTGTATTTTCCCTATCAGATGCCCTCATTATGTGTGCTATAGCCTACACTACAGCCCCACAGTATGATATCATCCTAATCATGGTCAGTTTCAAAGATCTCATGCCAGAGTCACCTCACCCTTTATACATCGACCTACCTCAGAAATTGTTATAGTAATGAAACCCAAGTAATACATATGAATGCACATATCTCACTCAGAAGTTTTAGAATACTATTTACTTGGAATATTCTTATTTATCTAATAGCTAAGAATCTTGGAGCTTTACTTTCAATTCCTGCTAGTATATGGTTAAGGAATTTTCATGTTTTACTAATACATATTCCTTCCTTTTATTTAGGGTTCCGTTTAGAGTTGTAATTTTCTCCATCGGGGGTCCTTGCTGTCTGAGAAGCCCACTGACATTCAGACCTCCCAAGTTTTAGCCTGATCTAAACCTAAACCAAAAAGTTGGTTTGATGGTATGTAGAAAACCTGGACACTCTGAGTTCACTAATGCTAATTTACCCAGAAGATTGCTTCCTTTCAGGCCACTTTAAGAAGATTTGCTCAGATCAGAGAAGCAACTATCTGCTCAGAAACTAATGGAGTGATCTTAGAAAGTTAAAGCAAAGTACTGGAAATGCATTTCTTTTCTGTCAAGCTTCTCATTTTTTTAAACCCATTTTCTAAGTCTTCCTGTTTTCTGGAAGTCATACCCCTTATCCGAGACAAAGCTGTGATACCTCATGCCGATGGCTGAGCTCTAATCTGTGAAACATCCCACAGGTAAGGAGAATTTTAACTTTATGAATAATATGCTAGACTTTCTCATAGATTAAAATGATAATAAATACCCTCTAAAGATAAACCTGTGTAAAAAAAAAAAATTCACCCTATAAAGCAATAGTGGTCCTCAGACTTCCTCCACTTCCCTCCATTAATGTACTAGAAAGCTATGTTTTCAGTGGGGAAAACTAGATTTATCTCCCTCTCTTCTCCCTAACTCTCCCCTCCTCTCCATCCCTGTTCTTTCTTTCTCTCTTTAGAAGACAAACAGACAAACAAAGGAGCCAGAATTTGGGGTGGGGACAGAATCAAACACATGAAAACACACACACATACAAACCATACACACACACACACATACACACACACACACATACACATACACACATACAACCCACAAAAAACCCAAACTTAGAAATTATAATATTCAAGTAAAAAATTACTAAAACAAAAAAATGTCTAAACAATGCAACATGAGACAAAAGTCTACAAAAATACCACTGAGTTTGTTTTCTGTTGACCATCTACCATTGGGCATAGAGCCTAATCTTAAGTGTGGTCATGATACTCAGAGACTCCATTGAAGAAATCTTATCTTTACTTTGCAATGGATGTCAACTGGGACAACTTCATGGTTAAGAGTGGGAGTCCATATTTTCCTCCCAGTTTCTCCTCCGAATACTAGGACCCTAACTGTCATGAAACTGCTACCACAGGTTCTGTGAGTTTATGTGTGTGCCAGTCCTTCTGTGTTGGAAAGACACTATTTCCTTGGAATCATCCACTCTATTTGGCTCTTACAAATCTTTCTATTTCCTCTTCTACAGTACTCCCTGAGCCCTGAGTCGAGGGAGGGGCAGACCTTTCTTAATTATGGAAGAAAAAGTTCTTTGCTCCTGATCTCCTTTCTCTGCCTAGAAGATGTTCATAAATAAAAATATAGAGAGAAATCAAATGTCTGAGAAACTAGATATTAATATTTTTAAATGATCTCAGAGACCCGGAAAAATATTTCTGATAAAAACACAAATAAAATCCTAAAGTATAAGTTTACTTTTTACCTAAAAAGAAGTGGTTATGTGCCTCTGTTTGAAAGTTACTGGAAACACAGCCCTGTAACTGGCTGAAGCGTGGATTCCAATGAGTAACTGAAAGGAAATGACACTCAGTATTAGAGAGTGTTCCAGACTGTAGTCTGATGGCTTCCAGTGAATTGTGCCTCTGGAATTTGTGCCTTTTATGGTGTAACATATTCAAACTGGATTTCATGAATAAGGTTCCTGAAACAGAAGAGAAAATATGTAGGCACTGGAAGTGCGGTCCTCAGACCAGTGAACAGTCAGGCCAGTTCTGCTACTGCTTTTTAGATTGCCAGAGCCATGTGTAAGTTGGATGATGTGGAAGCATTTTATATAATTATTAGTTTGTAATGTACTTTGTCACAGAAAATGGAGCCTTATGCTACATGCTCACATCTCTAAACTATCACCTTAGATGCATCATAAGGACACTGCATTTATTGTTCTAGGAAGCTGAAAACTTTTGGATATTATTGTATGTGTGCCCACAATGAGTGAATCCCAAGAGAAAGTTTGCTGGCATTTCACTTTTTTTTTTCTTTTAAACAGGAGTCTTTGGTGTGATATCATGTTAGGTAAGATGCTATTTATATGAGTAGATCAAGGACTTGGTAAGCCCTTAGACTATAGTGGTGAGAGAAGCCACCCAGGGAACAATAAATCATACCTTAAAATTTGTGCCAACTTGAGCCAAGAGGAACCAATGCCCTTTGTAGGGGAAGAGTTGGTTCAATGAATGTAGACATGCCATCTTGATGCTTATGTCTCTGGGAATGAGCATCAACTTGACTTTATGTTCTAAACTTTAAAATATCTGAATTTTTCTTTCTCCAGAATACAATTGCATGAGCAAAAAAAGGCTTCTTTGGGAAAAAACTATGAAATTAATGTATCAAGTATTTACCACAATATTAGAAACTGTCCCCTTGGAGGACTTTCTTGAAGTCCTTGGGTTCTGAGCCTAAAATCGCTATACTTCCTAAAACTAGGAAAGGGATTCTAATTTCATTGTATCACTGCCTTTGGGTCATCTAATTCTGTCTGAAGCCCTTCATTTTATTTTTATTATGTAGATAAATCTTCCTGTTGTCTGCTCATTCTTCTTGATGTTGGGGATGCCATATTCTATTAAGTATGCTCATGACCCATCCAACCTTGCCTCTGATTACTATCTCTCTACTTAGTTGATTCTAATAGTTAAGAGTCTCCATGAGATTCTCCTATGTTAGGATCCATTCTTCATATTGTTATCAGACAGACCATTAGCTAAAGAAATTCCTGGTTTCCTGGGAATTGTCAACTGAACTCAGTGATGCAGCTGCCTTCCTCCTGGCTTCAGTTTTTCCCTTATTTGCTATGATAGTGAGTTATCCTCTGTTACCTTTGGTATCATAATTTAGGAATTCATGTTTTATTTTTACATACACAATTATCTAAGAAATCCTTCAAACAGTTTCATTCTTAATAACCTGTAATTGTCTATCAGGAAGCTCTAATACATGTAAGTAATAAGAAACAAGCCTAATGAGACCACCCATTATGAGAAAGTCTAGATACAATACCAAATCTCTCAGCATCATAATACTATCGTCAGTAGATTACTAAACTAGAGATATGCTATAGTTTTAAATTGTGTTATTAATGTGTAATAATTTTATAAGAAGTTTCAACTGCATAAATTCAAATTTTGAACAGTGTACATTATTTTTATTTAACTTTTTTACTTAAAATTGCATAAAATACAAAGTGTCCACTAAACTGAATATTTGTTTGTCTTGCTCAAATTTCTTCAAATGTCAAATGAGTTCTGAATTTTTTTATTATTTTGATATTACATATGTCTTCATTCATACAGCTACTATTTACACTTTTTATTGGCTCACAAACTTTCCATCCAATGTTTTATTCCAATTTTTCCATCACTGAAAACAATAAGAAAGGGTGGTTTAAAAAATAACAACAACAAGAAAATAGACTGGAGATGAACTGGGAGTCAAGAATACACTCCATGAGCTTGAACTTTAACCTTATTACTGCTGCCATCTTGACACTTCTCCTTTGTTTGGGAGAAGTGACTATTGCTTGCCCAAGCGTGAGGAAAGGACACCAGTGATGGTGTTACTCTGGATGACATTCACGTCAGTCTCCAAGTATGAGCTTGGTGTTGCTCTTCAAGAGAGGTTTCTGGGTACTGTGGCCAGAGACATTGCTTACACGAGCCTTTATGGAAATGGATACTGCTGCTTTTTTTTTTTTTTTTTTTTTTAAACCAAAGCAAAGAACTTTATCCTTTTCAATGATATTTAACAGGAAGCCTAGTGACCCCCTTTTGGGAGTATTTGCAGTCAGTTTTCAGCATAGTGAAAGATTAGCTGAGACAGAGGGAAAAATAAAGACATTGGATTCTTTTTTACCTTCCATGTGTTCAACCCAAAAGGGAAACTTTCATTATTTTGCTTCTGGGTGGGCTTAGTACAGAGACCCCACATGCAAATGTCAACAAGAATATATTTCTAGTGGCAGCCAAAAATAAGTTACTTTTGGATGATCTGCCACTTAGAAAAACCCTTAAGTACTCAATTTGGTATTTAGTGAGTCCAAAGACTAGAGCAAAACAATTACTTAGGAGAGTGTCTATAACATGCACAGCTCATAAACCAAGCCCACAATAAAATTGACTCAACTTGTTCCGTTGTGACTTCTCATTTTAAAGATTGTCATTGGCCTTGAAAAGTGCTCATTCGTCTGCCTTCTTGTCTTCACCTGCACCTGTAGCCGATGGAGCCCATCACATAGGCAGTGGATCCCTGCGGTGAACTCATAGAGCGTCACCCTATGCTTGGAGTTCTCTGCTTTCCCTATGTTAGCAGCCTTCTCTCAACTCAGCCATCAAAGCTCCACCCTTCTCTGCCTGCATCCTTCCGGTGATATCTAAATTCACTCTAACAAGCTCCAGACTCTCTACTGCAGTCCCCTGATTCTGTGTTATATCTCTCTTTCCCTTTCTGGGTTTTCCTGTTGTTCTTGCTATGCTCAGAAGACATTGAGTGTGCTTCCAGATGATGACGTTTCAGTTGCTGATTCTCTGCCTAGAAAGCTTTTGCCTCAGTGATCCTGAGGCTCCCTTCTGTCCAGTACTCTTTTCAAAGGCAACATGCAAGTTATAGGAATGTGAATTGATACAATGGTCCTTTATCCAGCTGAGTCTAAAGGTCCAGTTAATAATCTCTCTCAACCTTGGAACTGAGATTCAACTTATCCATAGCCATCAACTAGTATTGTTTTTAGTCAGCCCCCAAATGCCTTCAGCTCCATATTTATTTACTTTTAAAAGAAATATCAGTGAATACCTACTCAGAGTCAGATAACAATGGCTAAATGGTGAGTAAAATACATCGAATCTTAGATCGATTAATCTAGTGAATCAAACAGTCTAAGACCCTATGCTCACATACCATGACCAGCAAAAATGTGAGGCCATAGTGAGTGCTCTACAGAGCACACATGCTGAACCATAGTGGACCAGGCATGGGTAATCACAAAGAGGAGACTTCACAGGCAGAATCAAGATGCATGGAAGATGAAGCCAGAGAGAACTCGGATCATCCAATGAATCGGTATCCAGATAAACAGAAGGTAAGTCCATGACAGGTAGGCATGGAATTACGTTCCCAGATTTCAGCTGTCTCCAGGGTAGATCTAACAGAAGGGCATTAAATTGGTCCTAACTGACTCTTAGGTCATAATTCTCAAACTTGGAAGCTTTGAAAATAATAGCTTCTCTGTCACTCTTTTTAAAGAGTACAAATAGCAAGCCTGAAGTTGGCCCTGGAAATTGACATTTCTAACATGCTCTTTGAGACCAATGCTAAGATCCAAAGATGACACTTTCAGTAGCACACTGCTTTTAAATTTACTCTGGTGATCTTCATTATATGCCTGATGGAAGTGATACAGAGAGCAAAGAAGATGTAGAAAGCTCAGCTTTTAATTCATTCATTGATTCATGTCTATTTTGGATCTATATTTGTCAAATACCATTTTAAATCTTGTTGCTGTAGATAAAAATCAAAATAAAATCCCCTTTCCCATAAACTTCACATTCTTATCAGGGAAATAGCAGAACAGTGGTAAATAAACTATGTTTGTTAGTGAGGAATAAAGAATGCCATCATATTGGGTGGATGTAACTTTAAATAAGATAGACAGTTTCCTGAAGGTGTGGTGTTTGTGCCCTTCCACTTAGGAAAAAAAAAACAGGAAGGAAGGAAGGAAGGAAGGAAGGAAGGAAGGAAGGAAGGAAGGAAGGAAGGAAGGAAGGAAAGAAAGAAAGAAAAGAAAGAAGGAAGGAAGGAGAGAGAAAGAAAGAAAGAAAGAGAGAGAGAAAGAAAGAAAGAAGGAAGGAAAGAAAGAAAAAGTGATCTTAGGAATGGAAAAATTTCTATAAAAATATATTTAGAAAATGTGGCAAAGCAGAGGAATGGGATATGCAGGAAAGTGAAGAGCACTGAAGGGAGACAGAGAAAACATGCCAGCAAACTGGTTATCCCTAAAGGCTAATCGTAGAGACATACAGGAACTACAACATGGGGTGGTTATTCTGTGACTGAGGAAGGGAGGAAGTTATGATGCCCTGAAGTAACCAAGCTTCTAGTTTATCACAGGACCCATGTCACTCCACTGAATCAGCAAAGAAGCAATTGCAAATGAAGGTTCATATGTGTTACTGCTTAGCATCTTCTTTTATGTTTCTGTGCTAATAAAGGGTAGAGGAGTTCGTTTCCCAGACTCCCAAAGCAGTGAAGGCGGCGGTGCTGCACATGTTGAAATGGTTAGTCAATCAGTTAGCTCTTCAGCACAAGTGCTTTTCATGTTTCTCCACAAACGCTTAGGATCACCAGGGATGCTATGGTTATTTGAGATGTTAGGGAGGAAAGGAATAAATGGGGAACATACAGGAACAATACCCCCTGCCTTTCCTGAGGTTTTTATTTACCATTATTCACTTGTGGGATAGCAACTCAGTTTACACAGTGAAGAAGTTTTTTGGTTGAGAAATATCCGAAATTTCAATTCCAGCTCCACGATTAGCTGCATGACCTCAGGCTGCTATTAATTTCTTTGACTTTTTGCTGTTCTTTATAGGAATAGGGGAAGAATGAACTTGCTTTGGTACTGAAGCAAGAGAGACGAATGTATAGCTCACAAGCAACATGGAAAAAATGCTAGCTCGACTTCATCTCTAGGTAGGGAAATTATTATTGATTAACTATTGGTTAATGTGGAAATAGTTTCAGAACAGAATTATAAAGTTTGGGCTGTCTTATAATTATTAAACCTTTTGGCTAATCAGCAATGTTTTTATACACTGGTACATTTTGGATAATAAATCTCACATATTATAGAAGTTATTTAAAATAGAAGATAACAGAACTACACTTTCGGGGGTTATTTCTATAGTTTATTGCAAGGATAGAAAACAGCAATGTCTGAGTAGGACACAGTCATTGTTCATCTTAATTGTGTGTCTTATAAGCTTTTCTAGACAAGGGGGTTATATGCACCCAGGAACTGGAGAAATGGGGGTGAGGTTGGCATTTTGCTCATTTGCTTTATATGGGCTCTTGTTTTTGTATGAGCCCTACTGCTTCCCAATAGAATGGTGTATATATTTTAAATATATTAAATCCCATGTGTCCCATCCATATTTGTACAGGACTTAATTTACCTCTAACCCATTACTATAAACAATGTCTTAAGTTCTAGCCAAGCCCCAAAGCTATCTAAAGGTATGTGCCCTATGAATGGCGAATCTCAGCACAATTTTATACATTTGGGAACCAGGATCCACTATCAAGAAGTAGAAGAAAATATTCTATATGTTTAGGGCCTTATAATTTGGTAAACACCCATCTGGGAGGAAAATTTACAAGAAAGTTTAACATTTCAACCAGCAATAGGAAACTAATCTCATGTAACATTGGGACTATATGTGGGCTACACATACATCCCTATGTGTAAAAGCATGTAATCTCATCTCTCCGAAAGGACAGGGATGTGAACAACCTTTAGTCAGTACTGAAATCATAGGCCTAAGCAATTTCTGATGAGCATTTTTCATGAGGTGAGCTGGAATTAGACTCAGCCAATACTCTCATATAGAGTGGGGATATCTGATGCTCACTGAAGAGGCAGGTGGGTTAATTTAGAAGCCTTCTTTCCATGTGTGGAGCTTGGAGCTCTCTTCACAGTACATTTACATGATAAATACCGTGGCTGATAGTAGAAAGGCTTTTCGCAATTTGCTAAGGTGCTAGGGATGAGTGCAACTAAGGCCAAGTGTTAGTAGGAGATTGAATGTGGAAAGCTATGCTTGCACTGGGCCTGCAGAGGCCCCTAAACACACAATCAGCTAAAGCATGTTACAGGGGTTGGGGGAATATTTAAGGAAATGGGTACTATACATTAAAATGCATTCATAAGTGCAATGTTACAGGCCTATGGAAAAAAAAAATACTTTTAGATAACATTTGCACCACCTACATCTTTATGATTATTTCATGTTTTTCTCTGGAAATGAAGAACATTCTTTTGGCTCCTTTTCAGAAGATTCTCAAAGTAACCAGAATATAAAAAAATCATATTAAATTAGACATTTTTTCACACTGAAGCAGACACAACAAGATTTAAATAAAACAAAAGTCCCTAGATGAATAAAAATTTTGTCTCCCAAATCTTCCGTGGCTATTAGCATTATGTTTTACTGAGTACTACAGTTCTTGGAGGTTTTGAGATTTTCTTTTCTTTTTTCTCTTAGAGAATTTTAACTTCTAGAAACAAGTAACTTTATTTTAATCACTTTAAAATAAATTTTTAATCAGGATAGTGTGATTGTGCACTAGAAAAGAAGATGGAGTAAGTGATATGAATTGAGTCTATGCAATAAGATAAAACCGTGTGTGGATGTAAAGAAGAAATCCGAGTCAACTGTTATGGTCCAACAAGATCCCGTAGTTGGTCGCTTGAATTGACTGCAAAATAAAGTGCTATTATGGTCATACTTTACATGTTATGAGAGAGTTCGTAAATTATTATAAATTATTATAATTCATTTTCTCTGTCACTCTAGTGCTCCTAACCTGGCACGCGTGATGGAGGAGGTCAATCTTTTTATTTAATTTGTGAGATAAGTATGGGAGAACCCTGACATTAAGGTTGTTCAAATTATTATTTAATGTCCATATAGACTTTAAACTGTATAACAGGATTCACAGCCAACTGATTCCCAAGCCCAGGCTTAAGGGTTTCTTGACTTCCCTAGTGCCATTTTTATATTAAAGAGGCTTGTGAGTCCAGGAGCTTATCATCTGGAGTTTCCACGTAAGTCTTCAGTGACACTTAACAAAAGCCCCTTGTTCTTGATACAAAAAAGAAAAGAAAGTAGAAAAATGTCTGTAATTTCTGAATGAGTTCTACCATCAGATTCTCTGCAAAACAGTTCAATGCCTTAGAAGATTATACCATTTCTTCATTACTCTATGCATATATCTAATGTAACTACAAAATATTTCATATTATGGCACATTCATTGAAAACCAATGGCTTCATCTTGCTCTTTTGACTTTCTATCTATATAGATATTTAGAAAGTTTTTTAAATGATTTTTTTATAAAATTTGTTTGAGAATTTCACAATGTATTTTGAGCATATTCAACCCCATTTCTCCCAGACCCACCCCTATGCTTCCACCTCCCTAACCACCCAACATCATCCCAGCCCCCATCCACACTTTTCTGTTGAGTATTTGTGTTGCCTAAGTACTCTTGGGTGTGAGGCCTGACCTGGAGTGTCACCCTTAACATGACACTACCAGGGATCACACCCTTAAAGAAAACTGACTCTTTCTTTTAAGGTGTTCTGGTTTCTGTTTGTTTTTAGGACAGTCTTACACAAAATTAATTCTCAATAACCATCTCAGAATTATCCTCCCAGGCGTTGCTGATCTGTGACCTGTTAATTGTCTCATTTTCTTGTCTTTGTTCTTATCCCAGAATTCCTTGGCATCTGCTTAATTGCTTTGTTCCTTCACTTATCATTTATTTACATGGGCAAGAGCAATTAGCTCTAGCATGCTAAGTGGAAAGAGTGTTACTTTTTTGCAATGCTTTAAAAATATTTTTGATATTAGATCCATCTCATGAAAATTTTCATCCTCTGCATCTTTCTTTGTTTCTGCTTTCAAAAAGAAGAGTTGAAACACAGGCAGCCTATCCTACTGCTGTCTGTTTCCTGAGTTTCCATCTCTCATGACTGAGTCTTAATGCTTTTTGTTAGAAAGTCTGCCTTTCACTGTTTGGTGTGGATTTACTGTTTTCTTTTGTTTCAGCCTCCCATCTTGCTTTAAGAATCTTTTCAAAAGATAGATTTACAGAAGGGCCTGCTAACAGAGCACTAACCGCAGCCGCCTCCTTGGCCACTGCCTGTCAACACTCCCAGCCAGCAGTAGGAGACCTCCAGGCTCCAGGTTGTTCTTCTCTTTCCTTTTTAACCCAAGAGCCCTTTGCATCCCACATAGGGACATCATCAGTCCTTACATCTCAAGGGACCTTGAAATTCCTGCAGCTATCACAACTTAGCAAATAATAAAGGAAACTGAATTTCTATTTACAAGTCTCCCTTATTTTGGAAGGCAAGAAACTGTTTTCAGCTATTGTTAAAAAGGGGGGGGGGTCTTTTTAGGACAATCGGAAGTATTGGAAGAGTGTGGGAGAGCACTGGGAGATAAAGCGCCTTCTAGGAGGTAAGCCCAGAGACTCCAGGCAGAGCCCCCTAATCATCCTCATTAGGGCCTGTAAAATGTAACAGCTGAGGACTTGTGTGTGCGAGTGTCTTCATTAGAAGTACTAGTGCCAGCTCAAACCTAACCCCTGGAGCTTCTGATTTCTGCTTTGCTTTTGGCTTTGTTCTTCTTCAGGCTAACTTACTTCAATAGAGACCCTGTCACCTGGGTATGTCTCTCATTTTAGTGCCCCTTCCTTCCTCCTGTCTTCTTTCCTCCTCCTCTCTTGTAAACACTTAGAGCACGGGCTAATGTAGAACCCGTTCTCTTCGATGGGTTTCTAGCAGTTCAGCACAATCAAATCAAATTATTACTTTCACTAATCAGGGCATGGTTTATTTATAAAATATCTCTAAAACCAAGAATAACTGCATTCCCAAACCACTAGTTTCAGGCTGTATGGGATAGACACTTGACACAAAAGTTTAGGTGTATCCTTAATTAATTGAGTTTCCCATTAACATTTACTTTCTAATCTTGCTTAAAGATTGGTTCATGCCTGCAAATGATAAAATGGTAATTTTTAAAAAGCATGTTGTTTTGAAAATGTAATTATCTCTCAAAATTGATATAACCTCTGAGAACTCCAGTCTGTATAATACCTTAAATTAATGACAGACACATTTAGCACAATAATGGTATGGCTTTCTCCTAGGCTGGTTTGTTTAAAGGGAAGACATTATCACTTCACATACTCTGAAGATGTCCTAATAGACTTTAAAATCTATAATGCTTGCCAGGGGGAGTACCCAGAAAAACAGTCTACTAATAACTGACAACTAAAGAGTGGCAAAGACAGAGGAAGCACATTAGAAACAGGAGCTGCCTGACAATGCAGAGGAATGACCTTCTTATAGCTAAATATATTCCAGGCACAGGATGGCCTTTGGGCAGGTGCTAAACAGTATATTCTCAATGCTGATTGGACTGAGAATTAAATGTATACCTTGTTTGTTTTACACTACCTGAAAAGATTTCCAAATTCCTTACATTAAAACCTTCTACACAAAGCAGGATACTCTATAAAATATCAACAGAGTTCAATATATTGTTGTCGATTGGTCTGACTAGAGCCAGATACAAAATAATACGCAAATGATGGGGTCAAAAATTGTGTTATGTCAGTAAACAAGCATACTCAACTTCCAGGTTTTAATGTTTTAACAGTCATATGAAACTCTTTGAGTTCTTCCTTTCATTTGAATTTTTAAAAATCATAGCTGATTTAAAATTCTAGATGAAAATCTTCATGTTAACTGCTTGATTTCAATATTGTTGATTCTGGTCAAGATAACTTTTCATCGTGAATTACTTTCTCTGAGCTTTTCATGACTTCAGAGGGTAGAGAGATCTTCTGCACTGATGAAGATCCTGTGGTCATATACACGTGAGGTCTTCCTAGGAGACATTTCTCATTAGCTCTGCCTGTCCAGTAAATTAGTGTGAGAAAAGAAAATACCAAGACTCTTTCAGGCCTTTAAAGAAATGTAGTCCTTAATTTCCTGACAATAGTATCTGTCTTTTAAAAAAGATTTTAAATAGCAATAAATAATCAACACTCACATTTCCTCTGGAGTGGTTTTTAAGTTATCTTGGGCTGAAAAACCTTAAAATTTCAAGTAGAGACTTCCTCCTCTTTGCTCTGGGTTAATCAATAACCTTTGGTGTTTTGGACTAGGAAAACCATCTGCAGCTGTTAGGGTGGAGTCAATTACATTAGAAATGGCATTACCAGGTGAGGGTAAGGCTTTGAGGCAGAGGTTATAGCTTCCTGCTTCCCTGGGCAATAGGACTGCCTTTTGTGTCTTTGAAAGCTTTTCACATCTGGCCAGTACTGAATGAATCTACTGTCAGACTCAGCGTCTATGTACCTGGTTGTTATGAATTAATTACATGTTCAGAACAGAGGACTTAGGAGTGTCTGGGGACCTGCGGCTGAGTTCACAAAGTCTCGTTCACACAAAGGGGGCTCTGTCTTTCCTTACATGCAGACACTCACTGTGAAAGTGGGTTAGATCATGGCTGTGTTGGGAATCCCTTATTTAATAATGCCAGTGGCTATTGGACCAATGTTTTGTTCTAAATGTCTTCTTGTACATTGGATATAAAGGAGGTTATCTTTGTCTTGCTTGTTTTTCTAACGTAGTTTTAACCATTACTTTGAAAGAAAATAAAATGCTAAGACTACATTTCAGGAACATAAATATGTGTGTATGTGTGTACACATATATGTATGTATGTATGTGTATATGTGTAAGAACGTGTGTGTGTATATGTGTGTGTATGTGTGTATGTGCATATGTGTGTGTATATATGTGTGTGTATGTGTGTATGTGCATATGTGTGTGTATATATGTGTGTGTATATGTGTGTGTGTATGTGTATGACAGGCATTGGCTCAGATATCGTAATTTGAATGAGAATCACCCATAAGTCTTGAAGATTTGAATACTCAGTCCCTATCAGTCCCTAGTTGCTAACTGTTTGGGGAGAATTAGGATGTTGGCAGGAAGGATGTCACAAGGAGGAATGGGGAAGCTTTGGGGTTTTAAAAGGCTAAATCAGGTCTCTCATCCTGCTTGCAGACTCGGATGAGAGCTTCCAGCTGCTGCTCCAGTGCTATGCCTGTCTACCTGCTAACATGCTATGTACCATGATGGTGATTGGAACTGGAAGCTCTAAATAAATCCTTCCCTCTGTACATCACCTTGGCCATGGTGTTTATCACAGCAACAAGAATTGGACTGTTATACTGGTCGTAAGTGAGAAAAGTCAACAAACAGCAATAAAGTGCGTTAATGGGTGACTTTGATTTATCATTTTTCGGCTGGGTCTGCAGTGATTTTTCGGAGCCCACACATGAAGACAGGTCAAGGAACAGAAAAAGGAATCTACCAAGTCTTTGCACAATCAGAATCTAGAATTTCAGACTGACGTGAAAGTAAAGTGATGTAAGCATTTGGAAAACAGAAGGGATGCTGGTGTGTGCATTCACCGTGTTTATTTTCTAAATAACTAAAGTTCATGGCAGCATCTAGGCATGGCTGCATACACAGTTTGCACTTTTCTTGAGGTCAATGTTATTCCAGTCAACTAACTAAAAGAGATCACAGATAAAATCTAGTGGTCTGGCATTTTATTTTCTTTTACAGAAAAAAAAAAACTCACCTCATAGATATGAGAATGTGTACATAGAACACATGCTGAGTGAACAGTGTAAAGTGCATATGTGTGTGGAGGCGTAGTGTGTGTGCATGTATTCACACAGGTAGAGATCCCAAGCTTCCAATTCTAGCTGTTTTATACACTATTTTTCCAGGATGAATCTCTAGTCTCCACCTTCTAAGTGCTGGGATTACAGGTTGTTACCATGCTAACCTGATTTATATGTGTGTGCCAAACTTGGCCCACTTGTGTGGCAAGTACCTTATCCACTGAGGCATCACCAAAGCCCTGAAGTGAGTACTTTTTAAAGCAGGGAATATTCTTTTATATGATCACATTTGCTATTAACAATTTTTTGATTGGGTGGCTTTACAAATTACTTATTCGTAAAAGTAAAAACATGAGACAATTATTACCAGCAGGAAGAGGCTGCAAAGAAGCTGATTAATTGTCCAGGGCTGCTTTATGACTCTATGTGAGACTGGATGTGCATGTTGGATGTGAAATTAAATGATTCTCCTTTCTCAACTTCCTAGGAAAAAACATTTATTTGCCATCTATTAGGTTCATTTTTGGAAACAGCACCTTCAAACAGCATTTGTATGCAGTCGCACAGTTGTTACTAAGAAGAACAACTATGCAGAACATGATCATTTATTTTATGAGGTATGCTGTAGCATATTGTTATAATAAAAGCAATGTTGGTATTTAGGTGACAATGCATAGTGTCCCTTCTTCAAATATATGGGATCAGAAACACCTTGGAAATACAGAAAGCATTAGAAAGATGGAAGTCAAAGTACTATGTTTATTATTAAATAATATTATTGTAGATCTTGTGAGAAAGTGACTTAGAGACTTATGCCCAAGACATTAGACATTACCAATAGTTGGTGACAAGGCTGGGTCTCTACGGTCTCCCCTGGACGGCAATTCAGAAAGCTTGGCAGCTCACAGACCAGGTGAAGTCACTTTAGAAGTTGTGAGCCCCTTGTGCTTTCTGGGGCAGGGATGAGGGAAGAATGTTCAGAGAGGACCGCACATAGAATTAGGAACCCTGAAGTAAAAGAGGTCTCACAACAGCGAGTTCGATCCTGGTTCCATCGAGGTTTGCCACTTGCATCTATTACCACGGTTTGAGAAGGAGAAATGGTCTTATCTGCCAAAGAAGACTGGCATGAGAAGAAGGCTGGGATGTTTCTTGGTGTCTGTGAGACAGATCTACCCATTTTGAGACCCAGGTGGTGCACCCTGTGTTCATACTGCTATGGTTTTCTATGAACTTACAGTACCTGTATTCCTTTCTTCGGCCCTTTGTTATTGTAGTTATCTTAAAGTCATAGAGAAGACTCTAAATTGCTTATTCAAAAGTTGTTACTGAATCTGATTGCCATTTGTTTTCTCTCTGACGAGACGGGGATTAATTTCGGTGCCAGAAGAAGGCAGTTATGCACGTTCATGATGCGATTGCTTCCTAAATTCAGAAGTTCTGCTTTTTAATTTTTATTCTTTCCATCTGAAGTAAGAGAACTTAGATGTTAATAGGTGATGCCAAACAATGCAAGGTGAGGGACTAAGGTTCAAGGACACCTTTGGAAGACTTCACAGGAGAGCAATAATGCAGCCCTTGTGGAAAAGACTGATAGTGTCAAGGAGTGGACCCGGAAGGGCCCAGCAACACCATCTGCACATCTGAGACTAACAGTGAGTGAAACAAGCTGTCTCCTTGACTTTTTAGTTTTGTGAGCCAATAAATGCTCTTTATTGCTTCGGTGAATTGAGTTACTTTCTGTCATGTGCAACCCAGGAAGTCCTGGACAGTGCAAGGCCTGTCCTTCCTGCTTGTTTTCAGGGCTCAGAACATGATACCTCAAAGTGTGGGGCCTTGGTGTGCTGAACCCTTTGAACTGAAGACTGGAAAGGCTTCAAAAGCAAGGTTTGTGTGACCTTCTGCCCCTGCCTCCTGTCCCCAGCCATCCTCCTCCAGGATGAATCATAGAAACCAGAGCTTCTTTTCTCCCAAGCAGATCACAGAAACTAGAGCTGCTCTCTCTCCTAGCTGACCATAAACCCTAGAGAGCTTCATCGTTCTCTTCCTTCTCACTTTTCCCTGGAAGATACTCATTGGAGAGGGGTCCCACCCAGTGTGTAGGAGAAGAACACCGTAAGGAAAACAACCCTACAACTGTACACAGGGAACAATGGGCAACCGAGGAAGCCGGGAGCAAGAAGGTGCCCATCTCCCTTAGCCATTGCCAAATGATCAACCCTAAGAATCATACACACATATAACATTTTGAAGAATCTCTCTCTCCCTCTTTCTCTCTCAATGTAGTGGTTATTTTGCAGTGATATTGTTCTTTCAAAATAGAAAAAGGAGAAAAATAACCATTGTTTCTATGCCCCTTGTGTCTCTTGAGTTGGCTTGTGGCTGGACATGTTAGGGTGGCTGTTCCAGATGCCCTCATCAAATACTGACCACAATCCATTGACTAGGTTACAAACTATGTTCTTTATCCCTTGAGTTTATTTTCCCTTTTTCCTAGTTCAGGACTGTTTACAATGTGAACGCAGTCAGTCAATGTCCAGATATGAGACAGAGTTCTTGCAACTTAGATCAAGTATGTTGTCTAATTCCTCAGTTCATATGTATTTACAAATTAGACAAACTAAAATATTTTACTTATTATTTGGGGAGAATTATTTTTGTCTTATTTTTACAGGTAACCTAGCATTTATAAATTAATTAAGAATTATTCTTTAAAGGCCTTTTCCAAATTCAATAAAAAAAAAAGCAAATGCTTTTGAGCAAGGTACATTATATACTACATATAATTCTATGTACATATATATTTGCTGTAAAAGTTGCCCTAAACTGGTAATATTTTACCCACCCTGGCAATAACTCTTGGAATCACAAGGCCTCACACACTGTTCTACAGATTCAAAACTACTTGTCAGCAATAATCACAATCTGCAATTCAGATTCATTGCAGTAATACGGGCTTCTTTCTATGGCAGAGAGGCTACATGCTATGCACATCTGAAAATCTGAAATAGGAGGTGTTAGTTATTTAGCTCACATCTTCCTATCCTTGCTGCTTTGGTGGGGGTGGGGGTGGAGGTTCTGGAACATTTAGATCTTTTTTGATTCCTAAGGGAATTACCCTTCAAGGGTTTATTTTCCTGAAACCCAAAGACTGGAGATGGAGAGAAAAAGTGAAGCAAATCCCAACTAAGATGAAAGTGTGTGGCTTCGAGCAGGATAGGATACTATTCTTCTTTGCTAACAGATAAGTCTGTGTGCGCTGGTTAGTTTTATGTCAACTTGACACATGCTGGAGTCTTTTGGGAAGAGAGAACCTTAACTGAGGAAATGCCCCCAACAGACTGGTCTGTGGGTAAGCCTTTGAGGTGTTTTCCTGATTAATGGTTGATGTGAGAGAGCTCAGCTGACTGGTGTTGCTCCTGGGCTGGTGGTCCTGAGTGCCATAAGAAAGAGTGTAGACTAAACAAGTCATGAGGAGCAAGCCACTGAGCAGCACTCTTCCATGGCTTCGGCTTCTCTTCCTCGCACAACTGTAAGATGAAGCAAACCTGTCTCTCTCCAAGTTGTTTTTGGCCATGGTGTTCCGCTACAGCAATAGAAAGCATAACTAAGGCATTCGTTACTATGTCTGTGAGTATTAAGACAAATATTTACAGTTTTGTTAGGGAGGTGTTCTGGGTTAGTAAAGTGGCTGTTGTAGGCTCTCTCCCCCACCCCAACTCATGACTTCACTAGCCCTTGGTATTTGGCTAGGTTTCTAGTACTGGGCATGAGGACCCTCTTTTAGAGCAAGCCTTGGGTCCAGTTAAATAGCTTTTACTTACCACTGTCTTCGTTTCTTTTCTATTGTTGTGAAAAGACACCATGACCAAGGCAACCTAGGGAAGAAAGAGTCCAGGGACTGACTCCATGACTCTCGTGGTGGAGAGGACAGCAGCAGGCAAGGCACTGGATATTAGCTGGGGACTCATATTTTGAGACACAACATAAGGCAATGAAAGCTACCTGGGGATGATGTGATCTTTCAAACCTCAAAGCACATGTGACTGCCACACTTCCTCCAACAAGTCTACACCTTCTGGAGACATCATATTCTAGTATATTAGCCTTTGGGGGGCATTCTCATCAAATCATAACCCCAAGGTTTTGTGTGCCACTGCTGTACACTCAGGGTTATCTTGTCACGTTGGTCATTGTGGTTCATAGACGGCATAGCTGGGTAGGACTGTTGACTGCTTCCCTCCTTTGGAAGCTTGCACGGTGCCTTGAAAGCTAGTCCTCAGGGAACATACTTTCAAATCAGTCCTAGCTAGGGGCTCCTGGGCCCTGTGTTTGTAGTACATGCTGCCTTCGGCAGTGGGTGTGTCCCTCCCTCTAGACTCAACCAAATGCAATGGCCACAGCCCACTACTTCTGATCATTGTCCTTTCCTCATGGCTTACAAGACAGACGGCTCCATTCCTTACACCCCACTGACCCCTTCTCTTCTTCAGTACACTTTCCACAGACATGGAAGCTGTTGCATACAGGAAACAGGGAGAAGTGCAATAAATGCATCATTTGCACCAGGGAACTCCACCACACTGAGAATTTAAGATTCAATAAGGTGTGTCGTCTTGCTCATCATTAGTAACAGAGGATCTAGATGATGTCATTTTCCCACCCTAGCACCCCACTTCAAATCCTGGAAAGAAGTTCTGGTTATGAAAGGAAGAGGAAGCTACATTAGCTGTCACAGTCTCAACCTGAAGACATTTCACCAAATGAAGCCTTTTTTTCTTTCTTAAAAGGCAGATGTCTCTCTTTAGGAATTTGCCTTAAGACAATGGTCAAGTATGCATATGACAGAAAGCTTTCCATAAAGCTTTTAACATTGTTCTAATAACAAAATCCAGCAGCAGCATAATCAAATGAAATGGCCCCCTGCTCTCTTTGCCTTCACTTTTGTCTCATTAATTCTATCCCTGCTCTAAACAACATCATCAAAGATGTGCCCTTCCCCCCATTTTCCACCTCTGCCATGACATTTCTGCCCTAGAAATTTCCTTAGCCTCCTATCTAGCTTCACAAATTTGCTCAAGCGTTCCTCATTGGAGGAGGCTTCTCTCCCCCATGCTACCCTTATATTTACTTATTTTGAGGGCCTCCACTTATGTGCCTTCATTTTCTTTTATTTCATCTGTTACCTCCACTTAACACTCGATTTGTCTTTTATCAGGATATCCAGTTTTTTGTCTTCCTTCTCTGTTGCTTCCCCACACCATCCCATTCTCTCATGTTCTTTTCTCACCTCCCCTCCCCCCTGCCCCAATATGATCGCAATTTTCTTCTCTATTTGCCCTTCCCAAGGAGATCTATGAATATCTCTCATAACTTTCTTGTTATCTAGCTACTGGGGGTGGTGTGGATTGTAGCCTGGTTATCCTTTGCATTACATCTAAAATCCACTTAATACTGTGTACATACCATGTCTGTCTTTCTGGGCCTGTGTTACCTCACTCAGGATGATACTCTCCAGATCTATCCATTTGCCTGCAAATTTCAGAGCAAAGAAGCGGATATCCTGATAGAGGGAACCATTGTGGGATTAGAGAGAAACCTGATACTAGGGAACATCCAAGAACCCACAGGATGAGACAGTTAGGACTCCAAGAAATAATGAAGAGGGTGCCTAGGCTGGCCTTTTCCTATTATCACATGAATGACCACCCTAACTGCCGTTATAGAACCCTCATCCAGTAGCTGATGGAGGCCGATGCAGAGATTCATAGCTAAATACCAGGCTGAGCTCCTGGCCCCACTGAAGAGATATGAGCAGAGGGATAGGGATCACTATGCAGAGATCCATGGAGAAGGCAGTCTTGGAAGCTTACAGACTCTGAAATGACAGCTGATGGAACTTCATGGAGTGGATTCAGACCCCCTGAATGGAGATGACAGTTGAAAGGCATGGACAATGTCTGGAGTCTCTTGCAATCGGACCAGAGTCTATCCTGGGTCCATGAACTGGTTTTCCTGTGCCCATGCCTGGCCAGAAAGCACCTTTCTCAGGCTTGATACTTGGATTCTTTGCCCTCCCCAGTGAGTGAAGGGGGGATGAGGGATGAAGGCAGAGACTGGGGGAGAACTGGGAGAAGGGGCAGGAGGGTACGGGAAAAAATTTTTACAGACAAATGTTTTTTAAAAAATGAATTTGTCTCTGTTTATAACTTGTCTGAATCTTCAGTCTTGCTCCTTAGGAACTGGAATGTGGCAAAATATTAGGCACAAAATATGCAGAAAATAGTGGTTTGTGAGTATTTATTTAGATATTTTAAATCTTTGAGGAATAGTTTGCAATTTTTTTCATAAAGATAGTGTAACTGCTCTGATGTTGTTAATAGCTCTTTCTGCTCTTAAAAATGTTTCATCTTTTTTTCCTTTCACATTTTAATTGGTTTTTGCTAGCCTGCTATTAATTTTAAAATGTATTTAATAGTAAGGTTGACCTTTTAAAATTAGTTTTAACACAGTGTCTTTAGGGACTCTTGAGTTTTCTTGCAAAAGAAGTAAAAAGATAAGTAGCCTGTAAAAAAAAAAGGCAATTCTTATTCGAATCATGAAACACCTTTCTTTTCTGCTCAGATCAGCACTGGCTTCCTTCACTGCCTGGTAGGTCCCTAGTCCCTCTTCCTGTTAGTGAGGAAGTGGGCCAGTGTTTCAGGGGAGGCCATGCATGATCCATCAGGGTCACATATGTCATAGGCTAATAAAAAACAAGATTTCATAATGATAATTTTTAAGGTCTTGTACTATAAAATCCTATTTCATTATTTTTTAATGAACTTGTGCAAGCTTATTTAACATTTGAGCCTGTTTCCTCCTATTGACAATGAGAACATTGGCATGGGTACATAGAGGCTAACAAATGTTCTGGCTTAATATAAAACACTTAGAGCAGGTGCCTGTAAAGTTAATAATAAATTAACATAAACTATATGTTGGCTCAAACCTATCTACACAATAAGATTTCAGGAATCAATCAGCAGTATTATTAACACTATTATTGCATTATTGTTATTTACATGTATATACAAGATGTATGAGTAGACGCCACAGACAACTTTGTGTAGTTTTCAATTTCCTTCTTCCCTCCTCAACATAATACTTTTATTAATTATTTTGGGAGTTTCATACAATGCAACTTGTTTCCCATTCTTCGAAGGTCCACCCTCCCACCCTTGGGCCTTCTTCCCAATAAAAAGCAAACACTACCAACTCCAATTTCTGTGGCCCATATACTCACTGGTGCACGGTCAGATCCCCAGTGACCAGTTCACCTCCTTCTCCTTCCATATGAATTGTAGAGATCAGAGCTAGAGCCCCAAGCTTGCATGACAAGCACCTTTGCCTGCCTGCCTAACTTCCTCACTGCCTCCTATACTTAAGATTTTTACTTGTGGTTTTCTAATCACAGCTTATATTTACAATGCTTTATATTCTTTTATTTAGTGTTTTTGAGTTCTGTTATGTTGTTCAAGCTCAAGATATTTATACTTCTGGTTGAATTTGCTTCTGATTGTTACCAAACTAGATGCAAATAATCTTTTTGAAGATCTTCCTCACCTGTCTTATTTTCCAAGTCTCATTCCCTCATTTCCTCTAAATCATGTGTATATCAAACTGTAATCAGTCCAGAGAAATCCTAATAAGCTGATGATATTCTGGACTACAAATTATGTACCTAATTGGCATATAGAATCACATGGTCATTTGCTTTTTGAGTACCTAGATCAATTCATTAAAGTTACTTAAATATTTTTCCAATATACCTTATTATTGTTAAAATTCAGGAGATTAAATAAGCTTTTATGAAATAATTTCCTAATGTCACATGGTTCTATCAGCAGTGCCTTTCAGCTTTACTCAGACAGAACCAAAAGTCTTCCAAAAGTCTTATGTGTCATGAAGGAAAGGAGCAGACTTTGGGAGAATAGTGCACTCAGAATTTTAATTAATGTTTTTCAAATTTAGATAGAAAAAAACTTAGAAATATACTATTAGTTTTATTTGAGGAGGCACAGATCCTGAAATATTAAAGCAGAATCTTGGCTCTTCCCAAATGCTTTCTCTTCCCAAACATCAGTGAGGAAATATCTTAGATCAAATATAAAAGTATCCTCTAACAAAACATCAGCAATTTTTATATTTGTGTCTTGAATGCCTTCAGAGTTTAGAGAGTGGGATAATTGTCCAGTCAGTAACCTGAGTGTGTTTCCTCCATACACACTGGGTAGAGTAGAGCACATATTTATAGTTAGATCTGGGGAAGCAACCAGAGACTGCTTTCTAGGGCTCATGGTTCAGCCCATGTAGCCTAATAGGCAAGTTCTAGGCCAACAACACAGCTGTGGTCTACTTGCTTCTCTGATATTGTGATAAGTCAGTGACCAAAAGCAACTAGGGAAAGGAAAAATGTCCATCTATCTGATCGATTACAGTTCATTACCACATAATGGAAAGAAGCCAAGGTAGGAACTCAAACCAGGAACCAAGGGGCAGGAAATGTAGCAGAGACCAGAAAGGAACACCCTTTACAGACTTGCTTGCAATGGCTTGTCAATCTTTGTTTCTTATATAACCAAGTCTTACGTGCCCAGCGATGGGACTACCCATAGTGTATGAAACAGTTACCAAGAAAATGCTCCACTGACATGACCACAAGACAATCTGATGGAGGTAATTCCTCAAGTGAGGCTTTCTTCTCCTAAGTGATTTTAATTTGTATCAAGCTGACAAAAATTAACCAGTGTACCTTGTCTCAAGTAATGGTGGACAGAGCTGAAGAGTACTTTAAAAGATTATTTTCTCACCTCCATCCATGCATGCACATATATGCACCCACATACACATGAATATCCATGCACATGAACTCATAAGCACACACACACACACACACACACAGACACACAGACACACACACACACACACACACACTCATACATATACATAACTTTGATTAGAATGGGGGAAATTGTAGGGTCTTTGATAATACTGTCTCATTTTCCATTGAATGTGAGTCCTCTATCTGGTAACATAACAAACTATGCTGTTAATTATATCTATGACATTCTGTGGTAAACCACTAAGGGAAGCTTTTAGTTAAAGGTAAATGAAAGTTTCAGTCAGGCCTGGTGACACATGACTAGAATTTCAGGAATCCAGGTCATCCTGGGCTACATATCACGTTAGAAGTCAGCCTGGGTCCCATGAGACTTTGTCTCAAAACAGGAAAACAAATAAGCAGAAAGAAAGGAAGGAAAGAAGGAAGGAAGGAAGGAAGGAAGGAAGGGAGGGAGGGAGAGAGGGAGGGAGGGAGGGAGGGAGGGAGGGAGGGAGGGAGGGAGGGAGGGAAAGAAGGAAGAAGACAGAAAGGAAGGAGGGAGGGAGGGACTCAAAAGGGAAGTGTAAAAATGAACCAAGGACAGAGAGAAGGATGAGAAAAACTAGAAGAGTGGGAGGGGGTTTGTTGGGAGGGGTTTGTTGGGGGGGTTTTTTTGGGGGGGGGATTTGATCAATTGATTCCCTGCTTTTTCGTTTTGTTTTGAAACAAACTCAAGGAACTAATTTGTTCAAAGAGTGATATTCAGTTTGCTCTATGACACAGAAAAGTGTGTGACTGATCTAAGCAGAGGGCTTTGGAGTGAGACTGTGGACACCTGAATGTCAGCACCTTAAGGAAAACAAAGGCTGAGCTGCCCCCAAAAAACTAAAATGTAACCAGACCCCCCCCCCCCCAAGCTAACCTTAGCGCGGGCACACTTGGCTCAGAACTGAGCTTTCACGTAGCCAAAGCATGGAGACAATTGTTCTAGGATACCAGTCTCTCCCTAGAAACCACAGTGGTCAGGGTAGACTTCTTTTGCCAGGGTCCTGTGCCCAATGACATGCAGTCCATAGGTGATGCCAGACTCTCCTTTAAACCCCAAGAACAGCGTGGTATCCTAGTTGACTTTCATATCCAAAGACACCCCAATTTCACTCATACTCTACATCCTATTATTAAGAAAGTCCAGCCAATTTTGCTCGCTATTTCCAGTTGGCATCAGATAGTACAAGAAAATAGAGACAAGCTCTCCAAGAAACAAAAAGAACCTTAGTAAGTACTAGTGAATCATAGCTATGGCCTAGAATGTTCTAGAAAGTTCAACATGCATACAATAACTTAGTCTATGTAGCTGAGAGTGAGGAACAAAGAAAAATTTCGTGTGAAGGTATATTTAACCACCTCCAGGGATCCAGGTAAGAAAGCTGTGACCTTCTTCCATCTCCAGAACCAGAAGTTAAGAGTCCATTCCAATTAGATGCAAAATAGTGTTCAAAAAACACTTGAGAGGCCGCTCAAATGACTTCAGGGGCTTAGGACAGAAAGGCTCTACTAGGTTGTCAAGGACTTTGGTTGTTGTTCTAATGACTCAGCTAAATATTAACTTATTGATTGACACCAAATCAATAAATGGAATGAGATATATGTTTAGGAACTGATAAATGCCCTTTACCAGAGATATGGAGGAATGATGATTTTAAGTGTTAATCTATTCTGTTAGCACTCTAAAAGACACTCCCCAGGGCCATGACCTTCCCATTAAGAGGAACTAAGATTGCATGGCTTTATACAGCTCCTATAGTCAACCTCCAATCTCTTTATCTGGGCAAGTTAATTAACTTCTTTAGTTTTCATTTGCTTTCTGCAAACCAAGAGTGGGTGCTGTAACCCAGCAGAGCTGCTTTTGACCTTAGGGGAAAAGCACAGAAATCACAGCTCAGTATGCTTTTGCATCCAAAGGCAGTAATTATCTTCTTTAGGTAGATGCCCCACAGAGCTGAGGGTCGGAGTTTCCATAGACCCCGCTCCTCTGCCATGTTACACAGTTCCTATCCACGGTGCTCAGGGAACACTAAAACATAAGAAGGAACCTGAGCATCACACACTGGATTCTTCCTTTCTTCATACTTATCACTGGAGACAGTCTAGCCTTAGTTATGTTGTGAATGTGTTTGTACCTGCAAGCATGCTCAAAATGAGACAAGAAAGCATGTTGTATGCATGGGATTGACTCTTCTCTCCATAAACATGGTGGGAAATGTGGCACAGAGAGAATCTGTCATTAGATATCAGCTACCCAGCGTTCAGTCAGTTCCTTTCTCATGCACGGTAACTGCTTGGTAAACGTCAGTTGAAGGAATCAATCAATAGCCTGTCATTAACATCTTGTACATTGTTTTAATAGATTAAGTGCATCATCACTACCAAACAAGCTGATAATCTCATTGAAGAGACAGGAATCATATATATAAAACTATCAGTGGGTACATTTGCAAAGTAAAAGAAAGTAGATTCTCTGGAAGTGAACCTTGAGGCCTTTAGCTATTCTGCATCACAGGAACAATTTATATTGGTCTTTGTCTATGTGAGGTGAATGAACATGTTGATTCTGGCATGTGTTTCCAACTTTCAAGGGATAAACTCAGGAAAGTCAAAGAAGAAAAACTGTAGTGGAGGGGGGTAAAACAACCAGGAAAGTATGTGTGGTTAGTCAACAGCCAGAGACTAGGGGATATCAGAAAGCTAACAGCAGTAAAGTAATATGTTAGGACAACATAGGGGAGTAACGGTATTCAGAGAGAAGTAGGTCACGATGTGACACGTTTGTTTCTATGGTGCCTGTCATGGGCCAAAACAGCTCCTTAATTTAAAGATTTATATTCACAGCACACAGAAAGACATTCCCACATCAATGTCACCTTTATCTCTTGCTGGAATCAGTCAAATATCCTCCAATGAGTCCCTTTCTCTGCTTGCTCATTGGGTGGTAAGAATGAAAATGACCCCATAGGCATGCTTAGTCCATTGTTGATGAACTTGGAAAGAATTTGGAAGGTGTGGCCTTGTTGAAATAGGGATGACCTTGTTGGAGGAGGTGTGTCACTGGGAGTGGACTTTGAGGTTTTAAAATCCCATTGGGCCCATTGTTTCTCCCAGTTTGCTGACTGTGGATCAGGATAGAAAGCTGATGGTTCCCACCATGACGACAATGGACAATGTACTAACCTCTGAATTGTAAGCAAGTCCCCAGTTGCAGGATTTCTTTTATAGAGTTGCCTTGGTAATGCATGATGTCTCTTTCACAGTAAAAACAAAACAACAACAAAAAAAAATCAAAAAATCAAACAACAAACAAACAAAAGCCAGTAACTAAGATACCACCTCAGGTCAATTCTCCACCCATCTATAGAAGTGAGATCTTTCTGAATTGTAACTCTCTCCTGTCCTCTGAGTACCTGCAGTGGCCTGGTTGTATTGAGCATCTGAACCTGAGTTCTTTTATTTTATTTTAAATGTTAGTATATTTTTAAAAGTTTTCATATATAAATAATGCTTTAAAATCATTTCTCCCTCTTTCCTCTCCCTTCCAACTCCTTTCACACCCCTACTTCCTCTCAAATTTGAGACCCCTTACTCTGTATTGTAGTTACACATACCTCTCCCACAGCGACTGGAAAGGACCACTTCACCTGTGCCTGTTATCTTCTCCGTCCCTTGTCTCTGTTCCTACTCCAGCACAGTGCCTTCACTCTTCATCTAACATATCAAACGTGTTCTGTTTTAGAGCTCCTACACTAGCTGCTTTGATGCCTTGCCATAATCTTTTATATTTCAATGTGATCAATACCTCACAACCATAAATTTGTCCTTAAATGTCACATACTTTGTTTGTAAAGGCCACTTGCAATCGCCCTCATGGACAGGCCTAAGAATGCTGTTTCCATAACACCTCCTAAATATATTGTGCAATTTTGTTCATTTAATCTTTTTTTTTTTGTCTTCTAGGCTGTAATGTAAACTTCATAAATGTAGTATTCTTCATCTGTTTGATTTACTGAAGTATTTCAAGTTGCTAAAACAGTGCTTGATGGGTTCTAAATCTGAATAACTATGTATACCATGAATAAATAGATAACTTTTATAATGCATTGAGTTAGTGAACAAATTGAAATGATCAAATGATACGTTGTTATTCCATGTAACATCTCAAGATACCCTGAAGAACTTTCTTTTTAACATTTCAAGCACAACCTCTGGCATAGGGGAGGAAACAGACCAGGAGCTGGGCAGAAAGGCAGGCTCTGCAGCAACAGCATCCATCTCTAACACTCCCCACCAGCACGATCTGGGCAAGATCTTGACTCCATGGATCAAGACACTTAATGTCCTTCTGCCTGTGATACACAAGTGATACATAACATAGTGCTCTTCTGTCTTACAGATGTTTCATATTTAATTAAGTTTGCAGTCTTGAAAATTAAGTATTTCCATTTTGCAAATGAGAAAACAAAAAATATCTACAGAAGGAGGATGGTTTTAATGAAGTAATTGACTATGA
Organism: Phyllotis vaccarum; assembly: GCA_033318265.1. Taxonomy (NCBI): domain Eukaryota; kingdom Metazoa; phylum Chordata; class Mammalia; order Rodentia; family Cricetidae; genus Phyllotis; species Phyllotis vaccarum. The sequence continues at coordinate 54,139,959 of JARWLC010000014.1, forward strand.
CTAGTCCCCATGTTGCTCTTTTTCTTTCCACCATGTATTGATCAACCATCAATTTTTAAACTTTTTAAAATTAGAATATAGTTAAACCTTTTTCCCTTCCCTTTCCTTCCTCCAAACACTCCCATGCTGAACAAGCTACTCACTACCTTACTCTCTTTCAAATTCATGACCTCATGACCCTAGTTTTTGTGTTTTTAAGGATTTCTCTGCATATCTTTGGCTGTCACAAAACTTGATCTGTAGAACAAGCTGGCCTCCAACTCCACCAACTTCTGCCTCCCAACTGTTAGGATTAAAGGTGTGTGCTACCAGCACCCAGCTTCATGACCTCTTTTTAAAATTTTTGTTGTTGGTAGTGAGGATGTCCTGATGGGTGTGTGTGTGTGTGTGTGTGTGTGTGTGTGTGTGTTTGTGTGTTCCTAAATATACAAAATCAGCCTGTTCATTTAATATAAAGTTATTTTTACATATATGCTTTCATAGCTGAATACTTAGTACTGAAAAACAATTTGTATGTCACTATTGCAAACTTTGGGTTATTCTGCCATGATGGTCACTGCTGAGTTTCACGGGTGTTATAGATGGGTAGGGCTGTTGGTTGCTTACCTCATTTAAAAGTTTACATGGTACCATCTAGTACCAATAAACTAGTCTACAGGGAGGAAGCTTTCAGGTCCAATCCAGCTCAGATACTCTGGGACCTGTGTCCAAAGAGTATGGTGCATTCGGTAGTAGGGATTTACCTCCATCTCTGAGGAATAACCAAGGCAAGAACAATAAAGTGTAATGTTTTGGGAGTCTTTTGATGACCCTGACAAACCACTCAAAACAGAACTTCCCAGCTGTCCTGTTGGAGGGTTTGTTAAGTAACCTGTGACTCTTGGAGAGAGCACTGTCAGCCTAGATCCTGCTTGCTTCATTGACACACCAAATGGCGTAAAAATCTTCTTTCACAGAAAAAGCCAATTTAACTCTCTAATTATTTATAGAGCTCATATCAAAATCCCTCCTCTTTATCCTTCACTGTAATTCTCCCATTACCATTTTCTGACATGAAATATTAACAAAATGCTAAATAAATAAATAAACACTTTAAACTTTAAAGATCTCCGTATAGGTGTCTGAAAGCTACTAGTGGACAGTCTGAAAGGTAGAAATCAAACTAACAAATCATGTTCTAGATGAAATTTGTAAACAATGTCAGCAGAAATTTGGGGTAAGTAAGGATTTTTTGATGTGAAGCATGACACATGGTCTGACATAAGACAGCCATCTCAAAACAAATGAGCAAAGACATACTTGTTCTACACAACGAACTCTCCAACTTGACTCAATAATTTCCTCTCAGTGGAGTTAGGTTTTGATCATATCAGTTGTCCATAAAAGTAAAATGCATAAAGATTTTATCTAGAAGAAGATGATCCTCATACAAGCATTCTATCTCGATTTATTAATTACATAGGAATGTTGACATACAAGTGTGCAAATTTACTTCAACCCACTTACTATTTGGAAAAAGTTTTCTAGTTGATAAATATTCTCCATTATTTTTCAATTTTGCCCAATACTTGTGAAACTGGAAGAACTATGCATACTAGTTAAGTTGTAGGGAAGGCACTGTTACCTAGATTTGAAGAATGACCCTATTTCTGTTTGTATTAATAAAGCCAAATGAGCTCATCTTTCTGGCAGTAACATGTATACTATATTTTCTTTAAATGTAGCATTTAATACTAAAAAATTGGAATAACCAGTTTGATATTTTGGATTACAGTGTTGTACATGGTTTAAAGTTTATGAAAACTTAAAGGCCAGGTAGAAAAACATACAACACAACTGGACTGTGGGGAAGGGGCTTTGCTGAAGTTATGCAAAATTGTCAAGGCATAGCCAAAGTTACATAAGAAAGTGTGTGTGTGTGTGTGTGTGTGTGTGTGTGTGTGTGTGTGTATCTGTATGTCAACATTTCTGAAATCAGAAGGGAAACTGGTATGACAGTACCTATTTTATTAGGCTCACAGATTGTGTTGGTATATATTAGCACTCTCATAAATAATTATTAAGTCTGATGATAAAAGCATCCTATCCCTGGTTCCTTCTCTGATTACTGGAAAAACTAACTATTTCATGTATTTTGATTGTGACAACTATGCAAAATAGTATGGAACTTTATACTCTTTCAAAACTCTGTCCTACTTTTTGCTTTTTGTCCATTACTTAATTACTGAGTCTGTCTGAAATCTCAAACTTGCGGGTACAGAAGCATCAAAATAGCATAAGATGTATGTGAGATAAATGTGTGATTTTAACCGCAGTAAAGCCAGGTGAATTTTCACGTTTGAACCAAGTATTATTGGAGAGATAACTTATAAAAACAAGTTTAATCAGACTTTGTGTTTCAGGGAGACAAAAGATCGAAGCTTCGTCAATTTCATCTCAGTTGATTTTCATCTACTTCTAAGGTTTCTTCTGTAGCACCCTTCAGAAAGACCGACATGTTCCTAAAGATGGACTGGAACATCACTCACATATGGATAGGTTTTTATCGTAAAACATGCACTGTTAAAAAAAAAAATAGAGAGTAACAGACACTATCCCAGGTCACCAAAGCTGTCATACTGTGACATGTCCCTCAAGCTTGCTGGATATTCCTTAAGACCAACCTGGACATCTTATATCCCTTATGAACTTATGCAAGAGATAAAGACAAAAATTGTAAAATTAACTTGTATACTTAAAGAATATTGAAATATAAGTATGAAAGAGAATGTGTAACTTTTTTCCCTGGTTGACTTGGAATAGTGTGAAAATAATTTCAGCCCCAGAATTCCAATTATTGTTGATAATTTAGTAAATATGAGAATTTGACAAAGTCATTTAATTTTCCTGGACATCAGACTCCTCATCCAAAGAACAGAAATAGTCATAAAAGTGTAGCAGCAATAAGCCCTTAGCTAGCACAATGCCTAGTGTACTGTAGGCAATAGAGAAATGTTAATCAAATCCAATGCCTTTTTCTGAAATAAAGAATTTGTAACACTTTTATTTAGTATGGATTCGAGTTCCTAGCAATGTGCTGTAGCAAATATATTACCAAGTTGTTTTACCTAAAGAATAGTGCCATACAAATGCTAATTTACTCACCACAAAGCATATATTCCATCAGTGTGTCCTGCCTACATCTTTCTTTCTTAAAAGCTGTTATATCTGCTTGGCTCTGAACAGCAGCTTCTCCTACAATTTAATGAGTAAAATAACTCTGAACTTTTTCGCTCATGATAAAAACAGCTCATTTGGTCAAATGCCTGCATGAGTTTTTTCAATAAGATAAAATGTAGGAATTATCAAATTCAATTCTCTAAACCTGAAAAAAGGTATTACTTTTCTTAAATGCATGTAAAACATTTTAAGATCTCCATATATGTGTATATATAATTCTTTATTTGCCTTATTTGATTGACAGTGGATTATCATGGGCATTTCACTATTGTGAACATAAAATCCAAATGAAGACCACCCAGCTGCCTTACCCTTCCATTTTTTAGTAACTGCATTTGTGGTCTTAAAATATGTGAGCTTAATATTTTGCTAAATCTTTATATGTTTTGCCACTTCCAATAAAAAATTAGATCTCACATCTGTTTCTGTTTTGAGAATACATCACATTTTTTTTTTCTTTTTACAGATACATGAAAATCGAAGCAGAAAGGAGTCAGAAATCTGTACTGAGAATCTAATGTGTGGAGTGGAAGCAGAAAGTGGTACTGGGGAGAATACCATAGAGCCTTCATCTGGTAGAAACTTAGGTAGCGATTCCCAGTTTCAGCATTCTGCTCCACCCAAGGCAGTTTAGTTATGTGAACATGACACCCTTTCCATCAGGGAAACTCATCAACACTTCAGTCTAGACTCAGTTAATAAGCTACTGCTATCTCATGCCCCCAAACCAACCTGGTTTATTGCTAATTCACTTAAAATTAGTGACATTTGCTAAAGGGTCATCTCATTAGTTCTGCTTTGAAGACAAGAGAATTTATATTTCAAACAGCCTTCAAGGTTAAAATGAAAGGACAAGATTTAGATTTTGGTGACAAAATTTCCACGGTACAGCTCCAAGGATGGCCACTGAGGTAAGTGAAGAATGTGGTAAAGAAAGGTGCTTTTGAACAAAACTGCACAAGAGATAAGGACCAAGTATGCCTGCTTAACCCTTCACTGACGTCACCTTACTAAATTGCACTTACACTACAGTATAATAGTGTTGTCTTTGGTTCTCTAAAATAGCAGATTCATGTAAGTCCAGTATCAGTTTTGTGGGGAAATATGATAATTTAGCATGGTTAGCTATAAAACAAAATTTGTTTTGCAAAAAAAATAAAATGACGTTACCCTACCATCACCATTTTTAACCCGTTTATACTTCATAGAATTCTCAGAGTCAAGACTAGAGAATTTTGCTTTATGGATCCCAAACCTCAGAGCAGAGACTTTCACACTTTATTCTGCTCCCATGTCCTTCAACTGTACAGTTGGTACCAGAAATAGTGAATGTCACCCTGGAAATCCTCACTACACTGAGAATCTGCCGTCCTGGTGAGCACTCTAAAGCCATAACTTTATGTTATACCCTGCATAGGACCTGACATGGTCTGTAGAGAATCCCTGATATTTTTTTTATGTTACCATTTTCCAAATGACTTTAGATGGTCTAGAAAATCATCTTATGAACAGAAAAAAGTGATGAGAGTTTAGGCTTTGAAATTAGATTTTTGGACACTAGTGATAAAGTGCCCCAAAAAAGGAGATTGCTTTTTCAGGCTACTGGTTAATAAATCCATTATTGCAATGATGTGTCTAATTTATGTCAGAGTTTTTGAACAGCCAAAAGAATAAGAAAATCTGATACAGTTTTAATATCAATATATATTTTTCTTGTATACACACATTAAAAAGGAAAAGGTGATTTGGTTTTTAGTCAATGACCTCTAAAAAGGACGAATACATTTTCAAAGAGACACTACATGAACTGATCTAATTAATAAAAAATTGTTTTCTTTATGGTCTTGTAAATCATTTTCTAAGTGAATGTGTCCTTCCCATCTTTCTGTGAAATCCAAAGAAACAACATTAACCATTAACTCAGCAAACCCATGTAGGTAGAAGATCAGCATAAGTCTGCCTGAGAAAAACCTAAGACTTGAGCCTACTAGCCTCAGAGGCAGAAGCAATCTTAGAAACAAATAGAAATATAACATTATATTTTCAATTTTTTAAAAAATAAAAATCCCTTTGAGTGCATAATTAAGCTCTTAAACTTCACATTCGTATCACCTCGTGATTTGCATTATTAACCACTGAGTGTACTTTTCCAGGTCTGCATCTGTCTTTGGACGGGGCTTATCTTCTTTTTGGTAGCAATCTCAGTCTTTCCATTTTCTTAATTTTCCATTTCAGTTAACAATGAGACCACATTTAAATTTACAGGGTTGCCCCTAAAATATCTAAAGTAGGTTCTAAATAAAGAAAGTTTATTACCTTTGATTATCGGGTTCTAGAGTTTTTAAACTGTAAGCTAAATTTGCTGAAAAGACATGGGCGTAGTTCGTCAGCTTGTTCTGATTCTGTGTCTGGTTACTCAGGGAATCCGGTGACAATGTGCATGGAAAGTCCCTAGACACAGCTGACCTTTCCCGCCCATCCTAGTCAAAACTGGGGAGATAGTTGTCCTCCATCATAGAAAAGAGTGACTTCCAGCAAGTGAGCTGTCAGGGTGTCTCCACTGCAGACGGGTTAATCTGGGTCCTAGCTAGAAAGGGAGAGACTTCTCACAGGAGTTTATGATTAGGAAACTGGATTCAGAGGAAAAATGGGGTGGAGAGCAGGCAGTGGACCAAGATGGGAGCAGGAACTAGGTGGAGAGCTGGATCACGTCCATCCCTCAAAGAACATCACAGTGGCAGCGATGACCAGGGTCTGGCTTTCAGACGGCCCTTAAATGGGAACAATTAGCTCATTTAGAAATAAAGTTCACATTCCAGCAGTCCTGAGAAAGGAAGAAACTCCTCACTGTCTGTGTTAATGCTGCATTTTAGAGTAGCCTTTTCAGAAGGGTGTCATTTATTCAAGGGAGGTAGCCTACTCATGTCTAAATCTGTCCTATTTGGGACAGTGTCTGGTATAACTAAAGAATGACTTGTGGAGATGCTTAATATCCCTCCTGAATGGTCATGAGTAGCTACTCTGTATTTTCTTAAACCCAACAAGAAGGACCCTTCTGCACACTTGTCTTCATTGGCGTGGTAAAGAGAGAAATTCTTTCACATGATGTCAACACCTGGACCCTGAAAACCACTTCTTGAATAGCCACAAGTATACCCATTGAACTTGGGCTAACTTTACCAAAAGTCTAAGGAGATTTCTCCAGAGTTGCCATTGTTTAGGCCCCATTCCATGAAGATCACTGTGTTCAAGATTTTGGATGGAACACAGACCAATGGATCAGGGTATCCATAGGAATCCTTGAGATTTGGCTTGGTGCTGAGAGAAAAAGGGGACATATTACAGGCTGCAGGCCTGGACTACCCCCCCCTCACCCCACCCCCATGCAGTCATACTGCAGCAGGGGACTCTGAAGACACTGAGTTCTATAGCTAGCCTGGCTTTCCAGCTTATTACCCAAGAACATCTGTCAAAGTAGGCTATGTTGTTTTACTTGATGACACTTTGTATTCACTTGTTCACATTCACATTCCTGCTTGGATATTTGTCTACAATGACTAGGAGAGACCCTATAGCAAGTTCATATTGCTGGAGAAAGCATTGTTTAGAGAAATATTTCTTTCCCACTACAGTTTCCAAAAGTGCTGAATGTTAAGCACTACAGCTAACTGTTCCTAAGTGAGCACTGGCCTCATATGTCAGCCAAATTCAGGCAGATTCTTGGTAGATTCTGTCTCTCTGATCTCATGCATATATTTCTGTTAGTGAGTTGACTCTCAGTCTGAGAAAGAATATAGCTTATTCCAGCTCCCACTGTGTTTTTCCTGCTCTGTTTTTAGTAATTCCATTGCTGCCCTGACATCCAGTAGAGCAGTAGAAGAAATACAAAATTTACAAAAATATATAACAAATAATTTCAGTGTAAACAAGCCCTTTGAAATGTAATGGACAAGCATTGGGATGATATAATGGGATGTTTTGCCATTATATTTTGATTTCTATGAAAAGCTTTGGGCAAAACTTGATTAAAGATTGATTTTAGCAGAAACAGCCAATATATAACACAAGTTGAATTAATATTTAGAAAATCATATACTTGAGAAATCTTTTAACAAAGGGAAGGGAAATGAATATTTCTAGGTTGGCAAGAATTTATGCTTTGAAAAAGAAACTCACTTTTATCAAGAAAGTTTTAAAAAATAAAAACCAGAATTATACATCTCAGCCATATCAGAAACACTTCTTACAAGAATGTTGTAAGAAGAAAAAGACCATGTGCAAGCAAATTCAATACTAGTTTGAAATGCATTTATATGTCATATGTGAGGTCAGAACAAAAGAATGGGAAAAGCAAGGAAAATTTCCTTTGAAGTGTTGTTAGAAAAAAAAGTGCCTCAGTGCCCAGATCAATGCCACAGCTCCCTCTCTTCCTCTTCCCTCCTCAGACAGACCATCGCATGGTCCTCAGAATAATATTTCACAGAGAGGTTGGTAAGTGAAAACATCCGAACCACGGGAACCGGATCCCTATTGCCAGCTCAACATTTCTAAAGGGCATTTAAAGACATCATTGTTTGTTCCCAGTGACTAGTTAATTGCATTTTGATTTGGTAATTGCAAACAGATCCTAGTCTCTCTGCGATTCCACAAGCAGAACATCTATAACACAGTGGAACCAGGATTCTACTTGCGAGTTCCCAAAGACGGACATGTGATAGTCCCAAATGACTTTCTGCTGTGTGGCTGTCAATGTCAGATTTGGATCGTTGTTTCTTTTAACTAACAATAATCATTACTAATTTGGTCTTTTGGGAGACTGCTCAGTAGTGATGGCAGAACAAAAAAAAAAAAAAAAAAAAGCCAAAACCCTCTCATATGATCTCATTTCACAAAATGTATTATTTATTTTTTCATGCATTTTCATGTATTTCAGATCTGGAAAATGGATGAACTGGCAATATAAAGGTATTTATTATTAACACTTTGAAAACTCTAAACTCTGCTTAAAAGGACAGCTGTCATAACATTTGTACCATCTTGAGAGGCACAAGTTGTTAGTTGAGTTAATAGGATTCTGAATGAGAATAGTGAATGAGGCTTCTGCATACAAACCATGTAAGTATCACGAGCATTTATTGATTAATAAAAAGCCAGCTAACATACTTTGTGATTTATTGCATAAAGTTCAACATCAGACAAATCTCCATGATACTGAAGTCAGAATAGTGGTTGCTGATGGAGGTGACATGCTGGGAAGAGCAGCAGGAAAACTTCTGGGTTCGACAGGTTGGTAGGTGGTGTTTACTTAGGTCTGTACAAACACAAGAAAACCATCTGTTCACTAATGTTAATGTGACTTGATGTGCGCATTTAATGTGTTAATATCTTATCTTAGCTAATCAGAGATAAGAACTAGAGAGTCAGCTTTCTTTGGTCATCCCTCTCTGCTCTTCCATTGATTATCATTTGGCATTTCCCCATTTCTTCATTGCCCTGTCTTTCACTACCTTCCCTTCATATCTCAAAAACAAAAACCAAAAATCATCAAGGAAATTGAAGACTCAGATAAGTTTGCCAATGAACAAATGAGATCAAATTTGGTTTTACTTCCTTAACAAAGCTTGTATAAAGAAACAAGAAAATTACTCAGATTTGAGGGTGACAGTATTGTGGATCGATCTGTTGGTGGGCCTCCTGGCACTTATCCCAGGTTCATGAATTGGTTTTTTGACCCACTTCCTATGGTGGAGTGCCTTACTCGGCCTTGATACAGGGAGGAGGGGGTAGGTCCTGCCTCAACTTGGTATGTTAGCCTGTGCTGAGTACTCAAGGGAGACCTTACCCTCTTTGAGGAGTTGATGGGCAGTGGGGTGGGGGGAGGTGGGGGGAGTGGGAGACAGGAGGGAGGGGGACAGTGGATGGTATATAAAAGAAAAATCTTTAATAAAATTTTAAAAGTAATAACAAAATTAGTTAACACTTTAAACTCTCTATAGCCTTGCCTAATTTCCTCATTTAATGATATCAAAATATCAAAAGTATATGTTTCTGCCATCATTTTATAGACTAAAATTTTTTTTAACTTTACTTAGAAAATTTAAATGAGAAAGTTAGGAAAACTGAAAACATACTTTTTTATTTTTATATAATTACTAATGAAGTTTACCTTACTTAACAATTGAAATATTGATATGTGAGCTTGGCAAAGGTAGAAAATTACAGATATTGTCATAGTCTCATAATTGCAAAGATATTTTTGATCATTATAAAATCTATTACATATTCACGTATATTACATTTATAGGTGCACATAAATAGTATATGTATGTACATATATGCTCTCTTTACATTGATTGCTAGATTGTGTGTAATCGGCAGCTCATTCCCATAAGAACTCTCTAGGCATTTTAGTTTCATTAACCTGCTGAAGTTGAGGGTTTTCACCTGGTGACCCAGAAACCTGAGTTGCATTCTAGTCGCATATAATCTTTAACTTTGGTGCCAGCTCTTCAGAAGAGGCCAGTTAAAGAGTATCTCCTTCCTAATGTCCTCACTCTGGCTTTCACACTGCAATGCCAACTGGACCATTCAAATCATTAACATTCATTTAACTCAGGCTCAGAGACAGCTCAGCAGGTAAAGGCTCTTGCTGCCAAGCCTGACATCCTGAGTGTCTTCTATGTAACACACAAAGGGAAAGGAGAGAACCAAACACCAAATGTTGTCTTCCAATCTTCACATGTGTTGTAGCAAGACTCCAGACACACGCACATGCAGTAAATAAATGTAAAACATGAAAAAAAATCTAACTTTATTATTGAATATATATAAAGTTAGACATATTTTAAGTACATCATCTATTTATTTAACACAATAATAATGAAGAAAATTAGATTGTTGTTTCTTCTGGGAATATGCGTTTTATTTTATATATAATAACCCTTCTAAAAGGGTGTCTCAGGTTGTCACTAGACCTCTGAGGTGCCACCATGGGTTCAAATGTTAGGAAACTTTGCTTATCACCTCTATCATTCCCTCCATGTGCATTTCACTATGTTTAGAAATAATAATTAGACATGGTGCCCAAGATCTGTAATTCCAGTCCTGGAAACTGGAGCAGGTGGATCATAGACTCTAGACTAGTCTGGGCTAACTAGAATGAGATTCTATCTCATAAAAAAACTAAAACAACGAAAGAGAGAATTGCAGGAACAAATTTAAGAAAAAATAGACAAATTTTAGAAAAAAAAAAACCAACTTCATGATCTATATCACTCACTCACTCCCTCCAGTTATTGTCTATAAATCAGATGAAATATTTAAATTTGGGTCTCTATAATATAAGGCTCATCCCAGGACAGCCTATGCCATATTAAAACTTGCTTTCATCGTGTCTGGGAATACAGCACAATGATATCAGCACTGTGCATGAAGAGTCTTGCAACTACACTAGTGCTGCACACAGCCAACCAGTCCTTGTTCAAGAGTGTACTGTAGATTCATGTGAGTCAGTGAGTATGAAATCTTGTTACATCAATGAAATAAATGGAAATACTAAGCTAATTATTCCACAGCTTAATATAAGATAGGAAAGAAATAAAAATGAGTACAGTTAAAGCTGCTCACATAAAAATACAGGAGGTAGAACTCACAATATGCGCTCAAATGCCTAATTTCTACTCATTTATTCTCAGTATTGAACTCTTGAAAATGATTAAAATACATGTAAAGTAAAATCCTCCAAAAAATTTAAAAAACTCACCACAGGGCACTGCCAAAAATTATTTTCATATTTTTCATATTTTCATAATGAAGTGGGAGATGAAAAGTTTAAAGTCTCCCAAATCCTAGCTCAACCACTTCATAGCTCTGTGTTTCTAGACATGTCTTTTCACCTTGCTGAACTGGTTCTTTATCTTAAGTGAGGACAACATTGGTATCCCTCTCCCAGAATTACTGAGTACAATATAAATACTCAGTCTTAGCTTTTATAAACCTAGCAAAGATATAAAAATAGGTGAAGATAAATATTATGGTTTAACATATATTTCACATATAAATAAAAACATCTTTTAAATTATTTTTTGGTAAGTCATTCATCACAATAGAGAGCCAGATGGATAGCATTAGGTTTCTCACTCATATTCAGTTTTTATTCACAATCACAAACTGAGCTCTTTAATCTAGCCAGACTTTAAAAGGAACAAGGAAAAGATGAGTTTTGAAGAACCGTAGTGACTGCACAAAGATTCTGGAATACAGAATATCTGAAATAGCAAAATGGAATAAAATAATGAATAACACAAGTTTGACACACAGAACCTACAGAAATATATTTTGATCGTTTCTTTTCAGTCTCCTTTACATTGTTAAGTGATCCATTAGCACCCCAACCACAACATCAATTTTAGTCACTTGCTTAACATGAATTTAGTCTGTGTTGATTGCCTAAGGTCAGTAATTACACTGTGCAAAGCACATGTGAGGCCCTGGGTTCTGTGGAATAATGCTATAAATATTTTTCACTTGCACTTGCTTAATAAACTGCTGATTGGCCAGAAGGCAGGCATGAAGAGGCAAGCCAGACACATAGGAAGGAAGATGACAGATACCAAGCCACAGGGCTAAACATAGAAAAGTATCATGGGTTAGTTGAGTAAGAGTTAGTACGATATAAGCCTGAGCCATAGGCCAACGGGTTTGTAATTAATTATTTTATGAGTGGCTGTGGGAGATATTTGTCTGGACCTTGGGCTGAATGGGACAGAAAACTTCTGACAATCTATAAATGTCCTATTTTTCTCAAAATAATTTTTCTTATTTTGGAGTGTCACTTTTGGGAGAGTTTCAATTTTTTCAGTGTTTCATTCAGTTAGCTATTAAATTCAATAAATGTTATGTTCATAATGGCTCCTATATCACATTGCCTCTTTGTATCCCTCCATTTTGGTTCAAAACTCATTGTACACCTAAAATATATTCTAAATATACTTTATACACATGAAATGTGCTTCTTGAATTTCTAATCCATTCTCTCTCCCTTCCTCTCTCTCTCTCTCCATGTTTCTGTGTCTGTCCTTCCCCATCCCACTTCTCTGTCTCTCACACGCCAATCTTCCCCCCTCTCTCATGTGTGCTTCTGCTCATATGTGTGTGTTCAGCTTCTTTAAAAAGTCTGTCAAGAGGCACAGACAACCAGTGGTTTCTGCTTCATGAGTATGAACCAAGCTGCATAAATTACATTCCAAAAGTACTCATAGCTAATATGAAAGCAATATCAGTGTCCCTTTTTTCTACTCAATAAGCAAATTATAGAGCAAATGCATGGGGATTTTTAAATTTTTAAGTTGATATTAGCATCATATTTCCATGACTCATAGTATAAGTATGTTTCAGTCAACAATATTATTCAGTATGTGAATACAAGTGTGAACAGAAAAAAAATAATGAGAAAAGAAGAAAAATAAAGTATATTTGATGCACAAGAAGAGATTTAAAGGAACCAAACTTAGAAATCAGAACATAGAGTCTAAGAAATATGAGTAGAACAACTGTGTAGTTTTCAACTAAGAAAGAAATGTTTGCTATGAAAAATTGATGAGATAAACATGATATAAAAAATGAAGGTATAAAATCAAATAAACATCTTGGAGAAATAGGTTTTCCTCATTGCATGTTTGCTACTCTTGCTAATATGCAGCACAGCAAGTTAAAAGTAACAGCGTATTTCCACTAAGTGACAACAGAGCTTTGCAAACCAGAAAGACTAATAGGGACTGATTTAGCAATGCAAAGCGGAGGGCAAGGCATGTGCAGAGTTGACTTTGGCCAGTTCCTATATTTAATACTGAGAATTATTAATTATTCATTTGTTAATCAGATTAATAGCTAACCCATTTGCATCCTGGCACCTTTGTACAGAAAACAGTATTGGTAGCATATACTTTAGAGGAATGGTACAAGGTTTAGACATGCTTCATGTTGTATGCTTGGCACAAATACTTGGCACTTCTTTCAGCTCAGGGTATATGTTATTATTGCTAGAGTCATTGAAATCTCTAGAATTAAGGCAAAGCAGTCCAGTGCCTAAACCAAGGCAATTGTGTGGTTTGGACTACATTCCATTGTTATGATTAAAGACAGAAATGCTATCAGGAAAATTTTGGTGGAAATTACAATATTCTGAAATAGTTGATTAAAGCCTTCACAAAATGTATCTTCTTTAGAGAGGAAATGCAGTCTCCAGCATGCACCCTGCCATGGCTTTCTGCTTTGCATAGCTCGTGTAAGTCGTGTAAGTCGGTTGCTGAACAAATGCATTGTGTATCCATTTCATGAGAGAGAGGTCCAACATTGCATGAAAGACCTCTGCTGAAGTGTTGAAAGCATGGACTTCAGTGATTCATGCTTGTGTAGTATCTGAGGTCACTCAAAAGTGTTTTGCAACCCGTGTCTTGGCAGGACAGTAGCTTCCAACTTTATTCAAAGCCCCCAAGGGGGAAAAATATATTGTAACACAACAACAATAACACATAAAGAAAAGGAAAACCTTGAGAACAGGAGACAGCATCTTTTCCGGTGGACACCGAATGAATGAAGACAGTAGTGTTTGTGAAGGGGCCTCCAGAAGATGGCTCATCTAGAGTATGCATTACAACTGCAGGTAGTGAGATGCAAAGACATGCCATACTTGGATTGTCCACCTCTATAAACATCGTGGAGCAACTGGTCTACAAAACAGACGAGCACAAGATGCATGGAAATGGCAGCCCTGACTTAAACAGGCCAGAAGGACAACAGGCTCCTTTTAGAAGGTTTTAGCCTTCTTTTACTTAAGAGTGAATTCTGCTTAGAAACAAAGTTCTGCTTATTACCTTCATACACCACTCAGCTCTAGGCCACAGGGCCTGAGTCCGGCCAAAACTAACAAGTTCCTCGGTATGTCTGTCTCTTCCAGTGGCTTTGGTTACAGACTGCTGAGCTACAGTTTGGGAAAACTCAAGAGAAACAGCAGAAGTAGATACTTGAGACTCAGTTTCACTCTAAATTTTAGCTGTGTTAAGAGTCATTTGAAACATAAGAATGCCTGATGAGCTGCAAACTTTTAATCCCAAGAAAAATGTGTGGCTTTTATTTCATTTTGACTCTTTTACATCCAGATGAATATTAGGGAATAAATAGTCTTTGGTCAGCAAGACTAAGCATTTTGGGGGGGGGGGGCATAGTTTATTATTCTCCAAATCTATCATGTTCCAAACCACTGACAAATGCTGGTTTCTATAAGAGTTAATATTGAATGTTCTATCTCACAATGAAGAATCTCTCTACCAGTTTAGGATATCTGTCCAGTTATGAAAATGCCAAACTCACCATGATTTTATATCATGTTCCTAAGACTGTTTGTCCTACTGGCCAGCAAGAAGTTGTGAGACTCCATAATAAGCTCTATAGCATCCAAGTTCAGAAGCCTTATGATATTGTTGGCTCTAGGAGGCATATAGCCCCATCTCTAAATAAAGAGTTAAATCTTACTAAGATATCTGGTCCTGGGTCCCTGTGTTACCCTTCACTTCACTTCAGGGACTATTTAATTTCAATCCATCTTGCTGAAGTATACAATTAATGACTTTTAGTATAGTTGTAAACATCTATACTAAACAGTCTGCCTTGAGGATGTTTTTGTTACCCTGATAAGAAATCTTGGTCTCTGTTATAGATATCCCCTGCCTGACACACAGCTACACTCTCCTCCCTTTGTCCCACTAAACACTCTCTGTGTAGTTTACTTTTGCTCTATGTATCTGGAAGAACACTGAACAGTACATGTTCAGTAATGTTATTGATTCATCAAGTGGTAATAACAATTAAATATGAAGTTAACTTTAGTGTTAAACAAAAACTCTACCCCCGAGCTATATCTCCAGTCTTATTTTATTTTCATTTTACTTACTTAATAATATTTCATTGTCTAAAGAATTCTCAAATGGACATTTGAGTTGGTTCTACTCTTCAGCTATTATAAATAATGCTGTTATGAGCATTTAAGCACATCGCTGTGTTCTTATTTTTGATATTACTGCAACAGAACACTTGACAATACACTCAACAGAGGAGAGGCTCGATCTGGCTTCTGAGTCAGAGGGTTGAACTGAGGCACATTATAAGTGGAGCAGGATCATGGTTCAAGGCTGTAGTGGCTTACTTATACTCTGCTTGATCAGAAAGAAGGCTGGAAAAAACAAGTAAGACCTTCCAAAGCCCACCTTGAGTGGCCTCCTATACTACCACCCAGTACCTAACTCTTAAAGGTCCCACCACCATTCGAACATTGCCTTTGCTCAGAACATGATCCTGAAAAAGACAATTTATGTTAAAGCCAGAATAAAGTGTTTTTGTTTCTCTTGATTAGAAGTTTCAGACTGGAATTTCTGGGGCATTCTACATACAGCATACAGTCACCTCTCAACTTTGCCAATAGCAATGGATGGCAATTTCTTTTCTCAACATCCTCAGCAACACATGTTCCTGGCTGTCTCTTCTTTACTGAGTGTGAAGTGCTGTTGTGTGATTCTCTAATAACTTATGGTATTGAGCATCTCTTCATGTGCTAATTAACTGTTAGGTCTTCTTTGGAGAAATAGCAGTTCAGATTCATTGTGCAACAAAACATTTGGTTGTCTTTTGATAATAACCACTTAAGAATCTTTTTATATTCTAAATAGAATTCCTTAGACAGAATGACTATCCATAAATATTTTATCTCAGACTTGTCCCACATTGTTGGTGCTATCCTTTGTAGTATGCTTTCTTTTTTATTTTGATGAAGTACCATTTATCAATTGATTAAATCATTTTTTAAATTTCTGTTAAAATATTTAAAAGACAAGCAAAAATATGTGTTCAAAATGTACAATGAAATAATCTGACATGTGCATCTATTTTATTGTGAATATCACAGGCAAATAAATCAGCATATCCATCAGTATCTTTGGATTTCATATGTTTTCATATATAGGTACATAGCAGGAGATGTGAAACAATGAAAATCTCCTCTTTTATCAAATTTCAAGAAAGTAGTGGCCTCTTCTCATAATGTGATTATACTATCACATTGTATATTGGTTTATGTGTACAGTGTCAGTAAGGAAGCATATTGGTGCAATCATTATGCGAGCAGAACCAGTGCATGATCTAGCAGCTCTATTAGTGAGATGCTTATTAAAAAAAAAATCAGTTTTCATTTTTGTCTTTAGGGGGATTTTGTTGTTCCATTGTAATAATTGTTCCCGCCTATGAGTTTAATAAAAAGCGCTGATTGGTCAAAGGCAGACAGGAAGTGTGGGTGGGACTACCAGACTAGAAAAACTCTGGGAACTGGAGGAACAGAACAGAATGACAGAGAGAAGCCAGAAGAAGCAGAGGACAACTTTGCTGCTCTGAGAAATGGTCCCGAGCCTCATGGCTGAACAGGATAAGAGTCATGGGTTAGATTAAGGGTAAAGAGTTAGCAAGTTATATGCCTGGGCCTTAGGCCAATCAGCCTAAAATTAATGTAAGCATTTGTGTGTCTCCGCGAGTCTGTGGGTCTGCAGACCCAAACCTTGAGGCTAGGCCCGAAAGTCCAGGCCAGAAACCTCCTACTACATTTGTCTTTTGAAAAAAGTGTTTCCATAATTATTTTTCTTGGTTTTGTTTTCTTCACTTTATTATTTTTTTTTAATAAAAAATGCTCCCCTCCCTTCCCTCCTCCCAATCCCTCCAAGTCAGCCTTCAGCCTCACCCATCCCCATCCCCTATCCGGTTGCAATGGGTTTCCTGGCCCAGCTACCCTAGCTCCACAGTTCGGTCCCAACCACCACTGCTTATCTAGACCAGCCATCTCAAAGTCCCAATGAATCACAACTTCATGCTGTTTGGCCTATGGCTTAGGCACATTTCTAGCTATCTCCTTCATCCTAACTCAACCCATTCTCATTAATCTGTCTGCCATGAGGCTCGTGGCTCACCTGTGTTCCTTACATGTTTCTTCTTTTGGTCATCTGGCTCAATCTGTCTCAACTCTGCCCTTCTTTTCCTACCTATTCTGATTCCCCATCTACTTCTTCTATGGTTCTCACTAAGGGTCAAAGAGTTCCTTTATTTAAAGATTGATATTCACAGCATACAGAAAGACATTCCCACATCATCATCCCCTCCCCCAAAAGAGCAAGAAGTCCCAAGGTGGGCTAGGCTCACAACCAAAAATATAAGAATCAGTTTTCAACCCCACATTCCTGGATCATTGCTCACTGTAACCAAGACATGGAAACATCAGTACCTTTGGGTTTTGTATGTTTTCATATGTGGGTACGTGGCAGGAGGTATGAAATCAACAGATGAGTATATCAAGAAAGTGTGCCATGCCTACATAACAACATATTTATTCTACTACGTTTTCTTACCCACCCATTACATAGATAAAGCTAGAAGGAAGAAATAAACAAGGAACCTGGGCACAGAAAGGTAATTACTGCATGATCTCATTCATATTATGTATAGCATCTAAAACATCAAACTCTCATAAACCAAAGGTGGCATAATAGGTATAAGAATAGGGTGGAGAGATGTTGGTTGTAGAATACAAGTCTTAAACTAGAAGTTCTGGGGTGCACTACTATAAACAAGGTTACTATAATTAATCCTCTGTTACTTATCAGGATCCAAAATACAGGAGGCAGCATATGGTATTTATTCTTTCAAAGCATGTATTCATAATCATTGTCCATTTTAATTCTTAGGATTAGATGTTAATAAAATTCAAAATACATCCATAACTTTTTGACAGGTAGAGATAAGGCTGGCACAGTCACATTCACATCATGTTTTCTAACATTTAAGGCTTTATAGTCTATCCTAGAGAGCTTGATCATGCCTATTACACACAACTGAAGGGCTCTGTAAAGGCATGCTTTACATTCACAGAGCTGTTTTATCTTAGGCTACACTTCACTGGCTTTGTGTGTGTGCATGTGTGCTGCTTCATATGACGACGACGAAGAAAGGAGCTGGACTGGAGATGTGGTTTAGCAGTAAGTACTGCACAAGTATGAAGCCCTGAATTTCAATCCTAATCGCTCATATAAGAAGTCTTGCATGGCGGCACACACCTGTAGCCCAAGCACACAGAGGAGAGCATGGAACTGGGGTTTGCTGCCTGCCAGCTCCCTCCAGATTCAGTAAGTAATACGGTGTCAAAGAGTAAGACAGAGGGGAGAGCAATATTTGAGACCCTGGGCATCCTCAACCTCTGGCCTCCGTCAGTGTGCCCATGTAGAGACAGGTATCTGCATACAAGCACACACTCACACTGCATACACTATACACATATACACCACACATGCTGTACATCTATCACACACACATATACCACACACACATATACCACACACACATACACACACAGTGCATACATTACACATGCACATTCACCACACACACATACTATACATACATTATGCAGACATACACCACACACACTGTGCACAATTGCACACATACAGTACATATATATGCACTGTGTATACATGTATATATTACACACACATATACTACACTCACACATTGTGTAGACATTTTACACATCTATAACACAGAGAGAGAGATAGGGAGAGAGGGAGAGAGGGAGAGAGAGAGAGAGAGAGAGAGAGAGAGAGAGAGAGAGAGAGAGAGAGAGAGAGAGAGAGAGTCTAAATTTGGGTTGAATCTAAGCACATGTATTGAAAGTGCTTAGCAGCTTCCAGTGATCACTAATCAGTCTGTTGTTGCAATGGCTCACATCAGTTCTCATGGCTAGAGAGGACATGCTGTAATTGGTCACTAGTTATTTCCCATTTTCCAAAATTCTAACATGATAAAAATGAAACTGTGACTTAGTATCAAAAGAAGATAACAGTTATCCTTAACAATCTCAGTTTGTAGAATCCTCTCCCACCCTGTGCAGAGCCCTAAAGCAGCCTGCACATGTGTCTGAACTTGACTCAGAACCTTTCCCAGGATTCTTTGTGGATACCTGCTTTGAAAGTTCATTGTGTGCCTTGAGGTTGAATTTATTCTGACCTTCAGGTAGATTCTGTTAAGGTTGCAAAAGCCTCTCTTAGACTTGTTCTGTATGTATTTGGCTTATTTCCTTTTATCAGTATTCATCACCATTTTCTATTTATTGATTATGGATTTTAGCTTTCTATATATCTTATTAATTCTTTGAGAATTTCATACAGTATATTTTGAACATATTCACACTCCCCTCAAATCCTTCCCTTACCAGGATCTCAACCTTCCCTTTCTTTCCCACCCAACTTTGAAATGACATTTTTCTTCTTTTCCCATTGAGGTCATTGTTGGCCAGTTCTTCTTGGAATCAGTCTGTTCTGCTGTGTAGTTCAGCTTTTGTGTCTCCTGACAGTGCACCCTCGGCCGGGGGCACCAAACCTATATTTGCTTTGCTTTTGTGGTTTTAAGCAATGACTAAATGCAGCTTTTCTTGTTTTGCTGCAATTGAAACCTAGACAATAGACCTTTTGATATGAATCTAATAATGTCATGGTGTCCTTGCACCTATCCGAAGAATCGGCAATCATACTACTGTGTGTGGGCACAGCCCATCACCAGGTACCACAGGCACCACCCACATCTTGAACGTCATGGTTCTCATTAGTAGGTAGTTTTTTGTTGTTGTTGTTGTTTTGTGGACTTGTGGACTTGGCTCCTTTAAAATCTTAAATCTTTGTGCAAAACTTTAAAACCTCTGAAAAAAAAACAAAACCAGCAACTCCTAATAACACCACAACCTTTTGACTCCAGCCATCAACGCTAATGCATCACTGTGAATTGTTTCTCTATGTTCCTGAAAGAAAACCAGATTTCAAGTAAAGTCTTTGAAAGAGAAATACTATATTTTCAGCAAACAGGAGGAACAAATTAAAAATTGGCTCCCACTCCTAAACTCATAAGTGGGTGCATCCTATTGCTTTCAGAAGATTTTTATATAAGATATTTAGCCTGGAAACTTGATCACGTAGGTGTGCACACCCGATCTGCTTATGTTTGGGGGGGGGGAAGTGTGGAGAGAGAGATAGGCATAAAAGAGGTTCTATACACTACCAGGTTTCGGTATACACCAAGAATTGAAAGACCACAGAAAAGCTTAAAACTGAAGATTAACTCACCAATCTGCCTACTTCTTCTTATGCTCCTCTAGCTTTTTTTTTTTAAATAGTGCTCATTATTTTATTAATCTGTTCAAAGTCAAAATTACTAGAATTTTTGCAATGTTTATAACTTTCTGGGTTCTATTTTAATGATTTTAATAAAAAAAAATACCAACTCTCTTTATTCCCCTTAAGACAATCTCCTTAGGAACCCTTTAAGGCCCTTCATGCAAGACCCAAATATTCTTCTCTGTGGCCTCACTGTAACTATGCACATATCTTATATCTTTCCTGGTTTATAAATACTCCATGGAGTACTCACTCTCACACTATACTTGTCATGGTAATTGGGCTTGTATGAACACAGTAAAGCTCAACCACAAATGATTACCCTATTTCTTGTGGATCATCTGTTGAATATAGATATACTGCTTTCTAATGTTCAATGTAAGAAATCAATGTCTTGCACTAAAAACTGACTTTGTAACTGCTCAGAACATCCATGTTACTTCTTGCCTTGGTCTTTTCTGACCCGCCATTGTAGTGCCTATGTGAGTAGTCTTACAGCCCAAGAAATAATCCCTTCCAAATCTCTAAATTTTAAAAGTTTTTTTTAAAAAAAAGATGGAGAAAGCTAGCATAAGCTAATTAGCAACTCAAATAACACAAATTAGAGATTGGTAGCAGTCTGTGTCAGATGATTTCCTACAATTCCATAACTGTCTAATTTAGATAAAGACAGCATTAAACTCTTGTGAATCAATCTACATTTGAACCATTTATTTATTGTTCTGCATTTTCAGCACCATTATAATATATAAACAAAGAAGAAAATATGAATACAAATTCAATAGAGCAAAGGATCTGAAGATAGTAGGTATTTAGTTTTTAAACAATATGTTTTTATATGAATGATACTGAATTATATACATACAAATATAAAAATATATATTATTGAACTCCCCTTACTTTGGACCACTACCACTAATATCACTAGCATTTGTCTCTGCTTATCTGGTCATCAAAACATATTTTGAATTAAAAACATAATTGCTTAACTTTGATTGTTCTAAATGTCTATGCCAGCTTACACTTCCTGCCAATGGCATGTGATACTCTACAGCAATATGGGTTTTCCCACTCTTGATAAGTCAGTCATTTTACTATAGCTATTAAGTGAATGTGTAGTTATATTTCATAGTGATTTCAAGTTGTCATTTCTTGACGTTTTGTTTATTAGAGATTACCATAAATTTCATGACTGAGAGTAACAGATTTTTTTAAAAAGAATTTTAAGGAACAACTTTGAAATATAGCATAAGAGTAATGTTATTTCCATGCTAATCCTTCTCCTACTGGTCACAGAAGGAAGCTAGATCTGACACGGTATTTTGTCTCTAAAGATAAGTCAAAGTCATAAAGACTAAAAGATTAAACATAGATACGTTTACTCACAGACTCCGTATACAAGCCTACATTCACACACACACACACACACACACACACACACACACACACACACACACACACACACCCCTCTCCAAGGAAAAGAGGCAAACGCCTTTTTATGACAGAAAAAAAAGCACATATTGTGTGATTTTCACATTCTCTTCAGAGGATGGAACATGTGTGGTCTTAGCAAAAAATGCTAAGTAAATTACATAAGAGATCAAAGAAAGACAATAAAACCTGAGATCAACAAATGTTACGGTTTAGGAAATAAGTAGGTGAAGGAAGACTGAGTGGAAAGCTCCGTTTGAGACAATGGAACGGACACTCCACCAGAGAAACCAAACACAGGGGTCCCAGGGAACTCACTAGTCTGATGCCTTCTTTCTACCTTTCAGTCTTTTTGTTCATATGTGTATATATATATATATATATATATATATATATATATATATATATATATATATATGCACAAATACTGCATGTTAATATATACTATGTATTATATTTATCTACATATTGACATATATAGCTATATATAAAATATGGGTTATGCAAATGTGCATATGAACACATAACATAATATATTGTTTTCTCCAGTAATTTTAGCTGTTTCTCACAGCAGGATTAGAATATTCTTCTGTTCTGCATTCCCAGGAGCAGAAGTCTGCTGGCTATATTTTAGTCAGAGTTGCTAAAACTATTTTTGCTTATGTTTAGTATATTGCTTTCCACAAAGGAACATAAAGGATGGTCATTCTGGGCCATCATCTGCTTGATCTTCTATTCCACATACTTCCACCCAAATGCAAGATTATTGAAGACTATACTGATAATGGGCACCTCTATAGAGCACAGGTTCTCACCTTCCTAAGGCTGCTACCCTTGATACAGTTCCTTATGTTGTGGTGACTCCCAACCTTAAAACTATTTAGTTACTACTTTATAATTTTCCTAGCACTACAAATTGTGATGTCAATATCTGATATGGGAGTCAATGGGTCAAGACCCCCAGACCGAGAATTACTGCTGTAGACACATTGGCACGTATCCTTCTGATTCTCATCTGGGTATGGATAACAGCAGTAATCCTGGCAACTGGAGGGAGGCAGGCAGAAGAAGAACATCAGAGCCACTGTCTTCTGATTCTCTTCCTGCGGGTTCATTGAGACCTTCAGTGAAGGTCCCTGTGGCCTTCAGGACAGTTTCCTGACAAAGCTGTTTCCTGAATACCCCTCCTCTATTCAGAACGAACATGAGGCTAGCCCCACTGTCACCCGGATACCCCTCCTCTATTCAGACAGAAAATGAGGCTAGCCCCACTGTCGCTTTGACAGGCTCCACAGTAGCTGCCGCAGAAGCAGGTTTCACTCTTCCCTGACCAAACACCCCCTAAAAGGATCTGGGTTATACACCGTTGTGGTATTGTATTCAGCATTCTAGGGTGTGCTTGAGCTGATCTTTAGTTCACGTCCTGTCATCCTTTTAACAAGTTTAACAAGTTTGCATCCACTAAAGATCCCCACCTAAAGTCAACCCTTACAGATTCTGAGCATTTGCTAAAAAGTTAGATATCCACATCCTGTGTCCATCTTCTGTGCCTGGCTTGCTCCTTCATGATTCGCTGAAGCCTGTCATCTCACTTTCTTCCTTGAGCTATAAAATCTTTGTTTCCAAGACTAAATTACTGAATATATATTTTTACCAGCCATAACCTTGAAAACTAAAATGTTCTCATGTTATCTGAAACCTTTCTGAAGCCTGATATTTGACCTCCAATTTTAGAAATGTAATTTTCTTTACTGTTTTTCTTAAATTTCCATTTATTATATGTTATCATTATTCATATTTTGAAGTGTTCCAAATGTTAATATGTATCTTAATGCATGTTCTATTTAGAACTCTCTGTGAATCTATGAAGTAGCATAGACTCTTATCATTGGTATTGTCAAAATGCATAAACTTGTAGCCAAGGTAATTGGTCTGCTTTATATTCTGATTACTCATCATTTTGTTATTTCTATAATTTAATTTTTAAATTCTCATTTATCCTATTTGGAAATGGCCTCCTCACTTTTGTGCTATTTTGAACTATTGTTGATTATATTGTTATAAGCAATATTTGTGTGTCCTAAAACTGTTACGAAGATTATTAACTGAGTCAAAGCTTATTTATGTTGATACTTTTCATGCACTACACAAAGTCTTTGGTAAGCTAATTATTTGCATCACATTTCAACTTACATTTTGTGTTTTCTTGTTTTTCTATGGTCATTCACACTCTTGGTCATTGTATTAATTTTTTGTTTGTGGCTTTTATTATATTTTATTGTTTAAGTGTGTCACATTTTAAAATTACAAACATGGCCAAGCATTTCTTTTGCATGCTGGTTTGGTGAATCTGAGTCCCTCTGGGACTCAATTTCTTTCCTACTTTTGTCTAAATATATCTTATATTCTTGTTGCTATTGTATAATAGTAGTTTATCTTCAATTTGATTTGTCTAGAAATGCTCTATTTGTCCTTGAGAGAAAATATTTAGAGCTGACAATAAATCTCTCTTGGCAGTTCACAATCTCCTTGCTTCCACTGTAGTTAAAGAGTCAGCCACCAGTACATACATACATATGTGTGTGTGAGTATGTGTGTGTGTGTGTATCCTTTATAGCTTTTTCTTTATAGCCATATATAGAGAGATATAGATAGATGATAGATAAATACATAGATGATAGATAGATAGATAGATAGATAGATAGATAGATAGATATTCTTCATAGCTTATCTTTCTCTCTTTCTCTGAATACCGATATGTTTTTTATTAGTCTTAAGTACCATAAACTTTAAATCAAAGGCTCCAGGTTTATATTTTAATTTAATACTCGTGACTGAAAGAAATTCATTACTAGTTTGCAAGCCAATTAAGAACATAATATATTAAGTTTAAATAGAAAAGTCCTATAGTTGTTTCTTCTTAATTCTTATTCTTTGTTCTTGCTCTTTAGGGGCTGGACACCCAGCTCCCCAACACACAGAGACTTATTCTTACTCATGACTGCCCAGCCTTAGTTTGGATGCTTCTAGCCAGCTTTGCTTAACTTATATCACCCTGACTGTCTTTTGCCTCTGGGCTTTTATCTTTCTATTTACTTATTACGCCATGGCTTGCTCCATGGCTGGCCTCTGGTGTCTTCTCTCCTCCTTTTCTTCATCTCCTTTTCTTGTTCTTCTATTCTTCTCTGCAGGCCAGTCCCACCTATTTCTCTACTTTTCCTTGCTACTGTCCATTCAGCTCTTTATCAGACCCACCAGGGATTTTAGGCTGGCAAAGGAGCACAGATCCATAGAGTTAAACAAATGCAACATAAAAGAATGCAACACATCTTTAATTAATATTCCACAATAGTGCTCTGCATAGGTGGACAGTGGTACTCACAGAAGAAACAGATTATTAAATAAAAATCTCTGTGCTCTACATGATAGCTTCCTATGAGTTATTGGTCAGGGAGCCCCAGTGGCACCCAAGACAACACAAGCTATCACTGGTATTCTTGATTGCAAACAAAGAAAGTGATAGACAGAAATATAGTAAGACCCTTTCATTGAAGACACCACTCACTTGGATGTCAGACATAAAGAAATCAGCCTCAACGGACCAGAAAACTCTCTCTGCTAGTCACTTTACATAGTTCCAGAAAGTTCTATGTAGGCTTCTGGGGGACAACTGTGCCAGGTCCTACCTGACCTCTGGAGCTCTTCCTGATACAGAGTGAGGACCGAGAAAAATTAGAGGCATGAAAGTAGAGACAAAAATAATAGAGTTGGAAGTGCTTTAGTAAATACTGTAGAAGCCTAGAGTTTATTTCTCAGGGCCTTTTTATACTCAGAGCAAGAGAGAAAAAGACCTCATCCCCCCAGGACACCATGGTTCAAGGTACAAACAAGCATAAATACCCCCTTAATTCTCAAAATAGCCAGTAGCCAGGACTTATGGCAAAACGTCCTATCATACAAAGCCTTAGGGAGTAAGACATATGGTAACAACACCTTTTTTTGTTTGTTTATTTGAGAAGCAAAACAAGCTTGGACTCTCTGACCTTGGGTAAAGATGGAATCAGGCCACAAGATGAAATCTCTGTAGGGTCCCACAGAGTAGACACCAATGGTCTCTTCCAGCCCTACAATACTGACCACCATGGTAAGATGTCCCCACTGGTCCATAGTAACATAATGGTTTGGTGGGAACTAACTGGTTACTCGGTAACTGAATATGAGGGTTGATTCTTAGGAGCTATTTCGTGATTGGTATTATAAAAACTAATTTAAAAATTATGACTAGGAATATCATATGTCTAAGGGAGAACATCCTGTTGTATGTTTAATTGTCATACCACCAGAATTCTTTTAAATGTTTATGTTTACACACATAGATTAGCTGCTGCTCTCAACTTGTCAGAGGTGCTTCTTCTTGCAGCCAGCTTTGTTAATGCAGAGAGACTCATAATGGGTCAAAGTGACAGGGATGAGTAAATGCAAGGGTTCAACTGTAGACAGTCAGTCATGTTACCCAATTATGTTACATTATGTTACCCAATCCTTGGGGAATCTTGTGGAAGAGAGGGCAGAAAGGATGTGCGAGCTGAAGGATAGAGAGAAGATCAGTGAAGTAAGTTCTGGATGCAGCATGGCTTGCACTCATCATAACAACCTTGCTTACGTGTAAAAGATCTTGTGTGGACAAGGTCAAGCCAGGTTCCAGCAAAAATGGTAGAGGAGTCCCCAAAATATCACCATAGCAGAGAATCTTCAGTGTTTTAGCCACTGGTAAGATGACCATCGTCCAGTAGATACACCCATACCTGTGCTCATGCAAATAATTTTAATTAAAATGCATTGGTTAAAAAAAAAAAAAAAAAAAAAAAAAACAAGTCCAACAATTAGAAGAAGAAATGTTGGGAAATCTTTCTTGGGTTTCCAGAGAGTAAGATGAAAGTCAGAAAAAAATGAAAGGGTTATTCGTATATACATTTATAAATATATATACGTATACATATGTATGTATAGAGTGTGTGTGTGTTTGAGATTGTCAAAGAATAAACTTTAAAACTATTAAGAGATTTCATCATTTATCCAAAACCTTCATTTTGGAATTATTCCCCTTTTTAAGCTGTATCTTTAGATGTTCTTCCAGTTGCTCTATGATTGAAAACCACGCAATGGCTGCTGGGGGGTGGGGGGAGTCAGTCTCCTCGGGAGCGGGGGTGGGGACAGGGAGGGGAGGGGCTGGTCAGCTTCCCACACTTCCATTGATGGTGCACACCCCATGTGCACATAGATGGCACTAACTGTACTCGGGCGGGTACCAATGTACCAATAACAGAGAATACATGAAATCAGGAAAGAGATGGAGTCAGACTACAAAGAGAAGTTGGAGGAATGCAGTCATTAATGGATATGATCAAAATTCATTGTGTAAATGTATGAAGATGTCAGATAATAAATAAAAACATTATCAAAAATTCATTCTTATGGGAATCTGTAGTTTTACTCTTGGAATTATGGGTAGCGACTAAAAATGTGTTAACCACTTACGTTTAATCTAAAGTCTGTTGTTTTCTTTTTCTCCTATAGAAACTCCAACTTGACATACTTAAGCTTCCTCACTCTATACCACTTTAAACTGGTATTTAATCTCACTTTTCTTTAGACTCATAATGGATCAAAACTGTCTGTGAGTCAATATAGCTCTCTGCCTCATTATATTAGCTGGCAATTTCATCTCTCTATGGAACTTTTCATTTCCATGAGTTCTTTTTCTGACTCTTGAAGTCTTTAGCATAATTCTTTTTTAACATAAGACTTTTTCAATTTCTTGATAATTTAATACATGTGCACAATGGATTTTGATAATATTCATCCTCCTGTCCTCTCTCAATTCCTCTAAGATTCATCTTATTTTTATTTTATAAATTTCAATCACTTTATGATTCCTACATGATATCTAAAATTGTGGGTGTCTGAGAGGCTTACTTCTGCAGCTAGCCCAGACTTGCTTACCTGGGAGTCCATGATTCTGGTTCTCTGCTCCTATTTGGGTCTGAATCTGTAGCTATCATGATGATCTTTAGTTAAGGAGATATTTCTCATGAGAAATTTTGCATTTGTTTCTTCCACAGACTGTGGAGAATTAGCCATTTAAGACTACTTTAATTTAATTTAATATTTTGTTATGGGTTCTTGAACTGCTCAGGTAATCCAAGTTCACAGGTCTGAGTTCATGAAAAGGTGAGCCTAAATTTACAAATTCTCAGTAATGATTTTTTTCATTATAAAGAAAGTAAATCATCTCTCTTTTCAGAAAAGCTCATGCTTTTCTATCTTCTATTATTCTTAGTATTTATTTCTACTTGCACAGACCTAACGTCTAGACTTATGGTGCAAGTAGATGTTAACATTCATCAAGTTGAGCCAGAACTGACTCCCAAAAGTGACCCTTTCATTTCCACATGCACACTGTGGCATGCATGATCACACATATGCACACATTTATGCACATACATGCACAATTTTTAAAAATTCTTATTCTCTTTCTGGTGCTGCCAATCTCTGGGCTATATAAGCAACAGGAAATGTTTTGGTTCAATCTGCTTATTTTTTTCCTCCAAACTCATATATTCTTAATTTATTAACTTTAAATCTGTATTTGAATTGATAAAAGTCTAAATTAAAATCTTGCTTCTCTAAAGTTCATATTCTACTTTATTTTGTTCATTCTCACATATATAACTCATGTTTTTCTAATGCTCACTTACAGTGTGAGAAGATTCTTTATATATGAACACAAATGCATATGCACTCCAAAAATAAGCTGCATGAAAACAGAGCGGATTTTTCCCTTTCACTGATGTAAATCAATAGGGGACACTGATTCAGGTAGAAAGTAGGGCCATTAATATTTTTTAAACAGAACTAACAACTATACAGCTTTGTTATCTTGAATAGATCACTGCCCCCCCCATTTAATATTTGCTTCTATTTAAACTTAGCATTTATTCGGGTATCTCATTGTAAAAGCTGTCACAGGCCTAGTTATTTCTGTCATCACCTAGGTTAGGAGGACAGATCATAAGTAATGAGCCCCTTGTCATTTTGAGCTACTTATAAATTCTATTTCCTGTTTTCTATACAATCAGGTCTTGTCCCTTTAGTGAAAGCGTTATTTGGTGGAATTTTCAAGACTGTAACACTGACTTTTAAGAACGTTTTTGTCCAGCGTGGTATCTGCTAGTGTGAGTGCTTGTCTTCCTTCAGCTTTCATTGACACAGATTTTTCAGCTTTTGGAAGGGTTACTCTGCAATCTATGGTTTGAGGTTGTGGTCATTTACTTCTCATGTTGAAAACAGAATACTTTTTTCTAATTTTTTATTTGGACTTGGGTTTTCAGAAGAGTGTATGTTGTAACCCATGGTCTCCTATTGGATTTTGGTCTGCTCATTTTCACCCTCTGCTTCCTACTGATACTGGCACCCTCTCTGTTGTAGAAGACACTGCACTGTTTTTAATGCCTGAGATATAGGGCTCATGTTTTTCACCAAATCCACATCCCCTCCCAAATTCTGTGAATGCTAATACTTTTAAATTGAGAACAAGAAAAACCTCTGGTGCTTCTTACCCCTGTAATTCATGTATCATGTCTGATGTCTGAGCTGAGGGCTGTTGTTCAAGTCAATCTAGATGACACAAGGTCTGAAGAGCATCCTGATGCTGGATTTTTACATTTAATTTCTTCATCCTGTTGATCTGTAATCAGGACAGATTTTAAGTTGTCACCAGACTTGAAATAATATAGAATGTCATAAATGTCTTTGTAACAACAATGCTTTGTAAGATGAGGTCTTGTTAGACAAATCATTCACATGAACAGGAACTTACTTGGCCATAAGAATCAAATGTAGGGCCTTAAGTTTTTATCACAGTATTTCTATCTAAATAAACCAGTTGAACACAGAACAGATTTACTCTTCCAACCATGGTGCCCATAAAAGTCTATTTATATTTCCATTTACACAGAATCAGATTGATAAACTTTCAACAACAAACTACACAGTTAATTTTCATTTCATAAAAAGGCACTGTAAGTGCAATTATTATTTTCCACCACAAAATTTTATCTCTTCTTTATTTGTTAAATGCATTTTAAATGCAGGTAAGGTAGACTAAGGAGATAGATGTGTTTGTTTCTAAAGTGCTTGCCAAGTAAACTTTATGACCCAAGTACAGATCTCTGGAAACCATGTAAAAGCCACATGCAGTAGTACATACATCAGTGATCCCTGTCCCCTGTGGGAAAGCAAAGTGGGAAGGAGATTATGGAAGTTTATGGTCCAACTATGTGTATCAACAGTCAATGATAAGAGACCATGTCTGAAAAAGGTTGGGAGGTAAGGCCCAAAGCCTAAGGTTGTCCTCTGAACTCCATGACATACAGATACACACATCTACACACTCTCTCTCTCACACACAAACACACACACACAAATACATGTAAATGTGAGTAAGCTAACCAACAAAATATAAAAGGATAAATAAGGACATTTTGTGTCCTCTTTCTTAAAACTGCGATAATTCGGTAAGCTTCTTTTATTTTCTTTCATTCTATATTTTATATCGCTATAATATTCTCTTTCACTCAAAATCTAGAAACTTCTCTTTATTTTAAAATTTATCATATTTTTTTCTCTGGAAAAAAAGAACAAATATTACCGCATTTGTAGCATCTTTGTACCGAATGTATACTAAGTTGTTCAGGGTCACTACAGTTGAAAATCTTCCAAACCTTCAGTGGCTGCTTACTTCTCAACTGAAGTGGGATTTTCCCTCTCCAATAACTGTCTTGGAATTATGTCATTTGTGTATAGCGAATATGCAATCAGTTATGCATCAATGCCAACTTTGGGAGATGCAAAATTTGTTTTAAGGCTATTAAAGGACTTGGAAATAATTTGAGAATACTGTATATGTATGTGTACATGTATATGGTGCATGAATACTGTAATGTCTGTCTATATGCCAAGAATGAGATGGGAAGGAATACACAAGAGAAACTCAGGTTCCTTTGTTCCCAAAGTCCTCCTGGTTACTGCACCTTTCTATTTTGGTTATAATGGCCACAAAACTTATATTCAGTATTTAAACTTTTAAAACCATCAGACATTCCCCCTACTAAATAATCACACCTAAAGCTGCCATTCTACTGCTTCTCACATCACTAGCAAACTGCAGGTCTTTTCAGGTTAGGCTGCACAGTTAATAAAGTCATTATACACTTCTCAACCATGTATCATGTGTAAAACAGCTACCAGTTTCACAAGATTCTTCTTTGTACTTCCTCAATATTACTGATACAGTTTTGAAAGTTGTACTTCTCAATTTTCCCACAATGTTTCAGGTCTTTTACTCCTTTAATTACACTCTCAGGGCTATGGATATGGCTCAGTGGCTAAGTGTTAGTTTGCAATATACAAAACGATGGGAACAATAACACGTGAGAGTATTTGTGTATATTCATATGCAATAAAAATTGTACAGGGAGACCTAGTTTATGCTTTGTCTAATTAGTTCTTCTGATGACTATGCTTCACAAAAATATTATCTAATGTTGAAGTCAGGATACTGGCATGGAAATGATCAGAACAAATCTCTCACCAGAGGATCCCAGCCCCCCCTTCTGGATCCCTTTCCCTGCTCCCAGCCCTTGTCAGCTACTAATCTTTCTCCATCCCTGCAACCCTGGCATCTCCTGGATGAGCTACAAATAAAATCTATACAATGCAAGCTTTGGGGAAAACGATGTTTCCCAGAATAATTGACCTTGAGATGCACAGTAATTACTGAATATGTCAATAATGTATTTGCTCTTATTGTTAAATGGCATTACATAAATACCACAGGTTGTTTTTTTTTTTAACACAGATCCCATTAAGCTATGTTTGTTTTGTCTTTATATTTAAACTTATTCTAAAGTTACATAAGGCCATTTTGTGCAGTCATATAATCAGTTTATAACTTATTCTCCATACACTCTATTCTCTTGCCTACTTTGCTCTCACTAGCAATTTGATCTCCTAGATAACTCTACATTTACATGTATGCCATCTGCATGTATATATATATTTATGTATCTATGAATTCTAAGATAGATGTGATATTTTCTTTTAGGGATTGACTTAGGTTAATTAATATAGTTATTTCCAAATGCATTTATTTTCCCACTAATGGAATAACTTCATTCTTTATGACTGAAACACATTCTGTTGTGTGTAACCCACCCCTCAGCTGTTCAACAGGTTGCTTCCACAGCTGGGCCACCATGAGTAGAGAATCAGTGAACACAGATTTGCAAGTATCTCTGTAATATGTCAACATGGAGAACTTTGGATAAATACCTAGGAGTAACACTATAGCTTTCAACCAGTCAGAGCTAAAGTATGCCTAAATAGTCTCCAATACATTAGTATTTTTTTTTGCCATAAAAATCCACTTAAGGGTGTTTGTGTAAACATAGTGTTGATATATCTGGGATAAGTGCACGTGAGTGCATTGTTAAGACCATGCACTACTTATCACAGATATATCAGTTATTCTAATAAGTATGTATTGATAGGTCATTATGAGTTACATTCACATCTCCTCTGTGGCCACTACTGCTAAACCTTTCTAATGTCTATTTTATATTCCTGCCTTCTGCTCTAAAAAGTCTCCTCAGGTTTTCTCCTGTCTTCTGTTGCATGCATAAATGAGACTCAGGGATAGATCTCTGAAAAAGTTGGAGATATTAGAGAGAATAAACACCACAGTCAGATCTTACCCAGCTGTCTTCCAGCTTCCTCAGCCTTTTCTTGGCTTCCCTTGGCTTCCTTTCCTCCTCTTAAATACCCTTTTGGTAAATCAAGGCATGGCCCCACCACTGCCTGCTTGGGAGCCTGGAATTCCTTCTATAATCTAAAATGACCTCACTCAGTTGGGATTAAGGGCGTAGATCACCACTCCCAGGATACTCCCTGTGCTGGGATTAAAGGTGTGAATCACCACTCTCTGATTCTCCTAGACTGACTGTGGTTAGAGCTCTGGGACTTCTGGAGCTTTTACTAACCCCCCACATAGACTGTGGGTAGATTCCCTCTGATATCTCCCAAACTTCTGAAGCTTTTATTGAATCCACACATATCCGTTTTTGTGTCAAATTAAAAAGAAGAAAGTGATAGCTAACATAAGCAAAACAATATACAATAGGTACAATAATTATATACAATATATACAAACAATAAATGAGTAATGTCCAGTCCATTAACAATTGACAATTCAAAGAAAATATTTCATTAATTATCCTATTTTAATGAGTCCAAAGGATTATACCTAATTCATTTCCTTTCTAACTAAAAGCTATGATTTTGATGTCTCTTAAACTTATAAACTTTAACTTCAAAGTTTCTTTTCTAAATCTGTCACTGGAAAACTATAACTAAAACTATCTCATCTTCAACTACCTCAGAGACCCAAGAAGGAAATAATATTTACCCAAATAACCAGGAAGTGCAAACAACTTCCAAAAACTAGAAATGACAGAGATTACACCTATCTGCCTGGACAGTCACCCAAAGTTCCTTTATAAAGTTGGGGCGTCCATCTTCAGCCTACAGGCCCAGAGTCTTTTTTCATCTCAATGGAGCAGAAAATCTGCTCTGTCCATTCTGGTATCGTTCAGTCACTTCTCCTTGTGTCCTGAAGATTGAAGTCTCTCTTCAAAGTTCTTTTCAGCTTTCCCTTGAGGTACTTGTTGGCTATCGGTCTCGTCTCGTGCCGGTATTTAGCCTTAGATGGAGTTTTTCTCCCACTTTGGGCTGCATTCCCAAGCAACCCAACTCCAGGAAGATCCAGGCCCAGCGTGCCAGGGACCGCTACTGGCCTCACACTGTCAACGTGCCATCTCTGACAGTTTTCTCTGAAAAGCAGGAACCTGAGGGACCATCTCAGCTTGTTCTGTCAAAGTTCCGAGGTCATTTTCCCAGGGAACTTGCATGTCCAGTTTAAATAGCATACTGTCAAGCAATCAATACAGAGACAGGTTCTTGTCCAATGACTAACCATTACCACAAAGAAAGTGACTCCATGTGAAGTTTCTTCAATTCCCTTTTTTCTCTTAAAGTAGATTGGGGCTGCCAGGAGCAGACCTGTCTCACTGCCCAGAAAAGTCTTTAAGTTCTAAAAATATTTCGAATGCCATATTGTATGGATCTCTGAAGTGTTTGAAGAAGACCTGTTCACCAAAAATATATTTGTTTGATCTTGAGAACATATCTAACATGACTATGTCTGAATGTAATGTCTAACTACTGACTTGCATTGCATATATTCTAATTAATTGGAAATAAAAACTTTCATGGACTAGCAACTTGTATTACAATGTTACATAAACTGATTAAGTATACTACCTTGAACAAGCATGGAAATATTTGTATAGTGACAAAATTAATATCAATATACACAATTTGTATATAATATACAGAAAACCAATGCAATGTAAAATATTTAAAATTAGTAAATCCTTTTAAAAGAAGATTCCATAATCTATCCTTATATCCTATATATCTGTATCCCCCTTTTCTTTCTATTTTTTAAACACAAATCTTGAATCTAATCATTCTTGTTTAACTTTCTTCTAACCATAACTATGAACAATTTTTAACCAATTAACCAAAACAATGACAATCATCCATAACCCATTGAACAACAAAACCAACCTACCCCACCACTTGGAAAGTGGGTGCCGTGTTCTTAAATTTACTTCCTGCTGACTGAGAGCGATGGCATCTTTTGGGGATCCTGAAAAGAAAAGTTTTTTTAAATGTCAAGTCCGGAAATAAGTAGCTATGCCATTTGTTGTCCAGTTTCTGCATAACAAGAAAGCATACAGCTTGTCTCAAGTCCTGGCCATAGTAGTCTGTGAAGCTGGTTCATCTCAGCGAGCTGCCACAAAATTGTCCTGAGCAGTTTGTAGTCCAAATCTGATCTTTGATTGGTGTTTGTCAGCCTAGTGGCTTTGTCAGAGTTCATGTGAAATCATCGTGGTGGGGCCCCATCTTCCTTTTGGATACTTCAAGTTCTCAATTAGGCCTTGTCCTGGATCACTGCAGAAAAC
The DNA here is from genome assembly GCA_033318265.1 of Phyllotis vaccarum. Lineage (NCBI taxonomy): Eukaryota > Metazoa > Chordata > Mammalia > Rodentia > Cricetidae > Phyllotis > Phyllotis vaccarum. Next base: position 54,175,009 of record JARWLC010000014.1, read on the forward strand.
TGATAAGAGACTAAAAACCAACACAATGTATAGGAAACTAAACATATAACAATTTATTGAGCATAGGATTAGTAACAATAGAATAGTCCCTTATTTTTTGTTATTCTTCTGTCCCATATCAGGTGGCTCTTCTGATATGCTACAGAGATCTTGTATTTTCCTTTAACAAGTATGCTTGAGTTTAGAGGAGAGAGCCACACTCCAACTCTAAAACCAGCTTTAATTATAATTAAACTGGGACTTCAACTAAAAAAAAAAATTGTAGAATTAAGCAATGAGATTTTACCCTATAAAGTATACTGGTACCAACAGTTACATTATTCTTTTGCTTGCCAATTTTCCCGGATAGCTTCCATTTTGCTTTAGATGTCTAGATGTCCAACGTCTTTTAACTTCTTGAAGATGGGTATTTCCAGGTTCCTGTAAAGACAAAAACAGAAACCTGCCCCGACCCTTTGTTTTCTTATAACTGAAAGAATTGTAATATGAGTGGATTGTAGTAGGAGGTTTCTGGCCTGGACTGTTGGGCCTTGCCTCAAGGTTTAGGCCCGCAGACCCACAGATTCACAGACCCGCAGAGACACACAGATGCTTTCATTAATTTGAGGCTGATCAGCGTCAGGCCCAGGCATAAAACTTGCTAACTCTGTACCCTTCATCTAACCCATGATTCTTCCTGTTCAGCCATGTGGCTCAGTACCTTTTCTTAGAGCAGCATAGTTGTCCTCTGCTTCTTCCGGCTTCTCTCTGGCATTCTGCTCTGGCATTCTGCTCTGGCATTCTGCTCTGGCATTCTGCTCTGGCATTCTGCTCTGGGCTTCCTGTTCTCAGAGTTTTCTGAGTCTGGTAGCCCCACCCACACTTCCTGCCTGCCTTTTGCCAATCAGCTCTTTGTATTAAAGCAGTGGGTGGGACAATTACTTACAATGAAGCAACACAATCCTCCTATAGTGGATGAGCTATCAATTCTTAGTTTCATGAAGTTTCTCTGGTTCAAATTAAGTCTTTATTAATTTTGATGGTATCCATAACTTTTCTTCACCTGTGGAAACAAAAGCAAAACCCCTTCCCCAATGTAGCACATATTCTGGCTTCCATTCAGAGTACATCTTTGAAATAAACAGGCTGATTTAGTTTAGCTGTTTTTTCTATAGTCCAATGCCTTTCAGCAACTGTTATTCCTTTCTCATTAGTAATGAGAAAATTCAAAGTTAATAAAGCATTATGAAGTCTATCTCTGTGGGTCTTTGTTTTATCCCTTTCTGTTTATTTAGTATATACCTTAGAGTTTGATTTGATCTCTGTGTGACTGCTTGCCCTGTAGTATTATGTGGTATTCCTGTAATATGTCTTATATTATAAAAAGCAAAAAATTGTTTCATTTTACTAGAGATATATGCCAGGCATTGTCAGTCTTAATTTGTACAGGTATTCCCATGATGGCCATAACTTCTAGCAAATATGTGATTAGATAATCAGCCTTTTTTTTTTAACTCAAAGTAGTTGTCCATTGAAATCCTGAAAACATATCTATTGTATGATGGACATATCTTAATTTCCCAAATTCTGTAAAATGAAATACATACATCTGACAGATTTCATTTCTATGTATACCTTTAGGATTACTTCCTGCTGTCAATGGAGTTTGGTTATAGAAAGAACAGGTGGGACATCTTTTTACAATTTCTTTGGCTTGTTGCCAAATGATAGAAAAATCTTCTTTTTAATCCTTTGCTATTGACGTGATGCTTCTTATAAAATTCTGAGGCCTCTAGTACATTTTCTATTAATAATTTATCAATTTCATCATTACCTTGTGTTAAAAGACCTGGCAGATCCATATGGGATCGAATGTGTGTTATATAGAAGGGATGATTTCTAGTCCTGATTATTTCTTGTAACTGAATAAATAATGAAGTTAATTCTGATTTATCATTAATAAAATCAGCCGTTTCAATGTGTAGAACAACTCTTTCTTCATACTGAGAGTCAGTGACTATGTTAAGAGGTTCAGTAGAGTCCATAAACACCATCAGAATAGCATATAATTCTGACCTTTGAACAGAATTATAAGGGCTTTGAGCCACTTTACTTATATGTTCTGATTTGTAACCTGCCTTTCCTGATTTGTTTGCATTGGTATAAATGTAGGGGCTCCAGAAATTGGTTTATCTTGTACAATACAAGGGAGAATCCAATTAGTTTTCTTTAGAAATTCAATTCTTTTGCTTTGAGCATATTTATTGTTAAGATCTCCCAAAAAATTACTGCAGGCTCTTTGCCAAGGTTCACTTTCTACCCATAATTGGTCAATTTCTTCATTAGTTAAAGGTACAACAATTTCTGCTGGATCCATTCCTGTCAATTGATGAAGTCTTAATTTTCCTTTAAAAATAAGTTCAGAAATCTTTTCCACATATATCTTTAACTTCTTTCTTGGTTTATGTGGAAGAAATATCCATTCCAATATAACATTTTCCCTTTGCATTAAAATTCCTGTAGGAGAATGCTTAGAAGGCAAGATAACTAGAATACAATTAAGGTCTGTATCCACACGATCCACATGTGCTTCCTGTAATTTCTTTTCCACCAAAGCCAATTCTTTCTCAGCTTCAGGTGACAGGTAAGTCCTTATTTAAGTCCTTATTATCATTTAAGGTTTTGAACAGATTATCTAGTTCATTTTTAATTCAAATAGTGGGTCGTAGGTTGGCAATGTCTCCTAGTAGTCTTTGAAAATCTTTAAGTGTCTTCAATTTATCTCTACTGATTTGTACCTTTTGGGGTCTAATTTTTTGTTGGCCTATTTTATAGCCTAAATACTTAATGGAATCCCCTCTTTGTATTTTTTCTGAGGAAATCTGTAATCCCCAAGCAGGCAAAATTCTTTTCACTTCTTCAAAAAGTTTTTCTAAGGTATCAATATTTGAATCAGCCAACAAGATGTCATCCATGTAATGATAAATTATAGATTGTGGGAAATTGTTGCGTATTTGTTCTATTGGCTTTTGTATAAAACACTGGCACAGAATATGACTATTAAGCATTCCTTAAGTAAGGACCCTCCACTGGAATCTCTTTACAGGCTGAGAATTATTATAAGTGGGCACTGTAAAGGCAAATTTTTCTTTGTCTTGTTCTTGTAAAGGTATTGTGAAAAAAACAGTCTTTTGAATCAATAACTATAATAGGCCATTCTTTAGGTAACAGAGAAGGCAAAGGAATCCCAGATTGTAGAGAGCCCATTGGCTGGATCATCTTGTTTATCACCCTTAGGTCTGTTACCATTCTCCACTTTCCATATTCCTTCTTAATAACAAATACAGGAGAATTCCAAGGGCTGGTTGATTCTTCTATATGTTGAGCAATTAATTGATCCTGTACCAGCTGCTCTAAGGCCTGCAATTTCTGTTTTGTTAGAGTCCATTGACGAACCCATATAGGCTTCTCTGTTAGCCTTTTTTAGAGATAGTGCTGTCGGTGTTTTTGAACGATCAGCAGCTTTTCTGCCTTGTTTCTCTATAATCTGAATGGTCTGTGACTGTTTTTCATAATACCTTCTGATATTTCTTCTGGAACCATGTGCTAGTTTATGGCTTATTTCTGTGTTTGGAGGAATATTAATCTGTGTGTTCCACTGTTGCAGTAAATCTCATCCTCATAAATTTATAGCAATATCAGCCACATATGGCTTTAATATTCCTCTCTGTCCTTCTGGTCCTATACACTCAAGTCATCTTGCACTCTGTTTTACCTGGGATATTGACCCAATACCCAAAAACTGAACTTACATCCTGAAGGGGCCAACTTGGATGCCATGACTCTGGTGAAATTATGGATACATCCATGCATATGTCCAATAAGCCTCCAATAATAACATCATTTACTTGTACTTTTAATTTTGGCCTTTGTTCATTGATAGAAGTTTGCCAAAATATTCACTTTATAATTTTCCTGAATTTTTTTCTTTTTCTGTAAATTTTCTATCATTCCATGTAGTATGTCTTTTTAAAATAGGTTTTAACCTTTTTAATTGTTCTGGGAAGGTGTTTCCTCCACAATGGCAGGGTAAGACTAGATTGGACTTGATATGGGGGCTTTTGAAAGCCCCCCTGGGGCATTTCCCAAAGGCAGAAAGTCACCTTGTCTGTCCCTTGTTGATCTGCATTCATTAGTCCAATATCTTCCTTTTCCACACCTTCTGCATATTCCAGAAGGGAGGGGTGTTCTCTTGAGATTATTCCTACCAAAAGTATTGTTTATGGAAACGCCTTGTTTACAATATCTTTTAATGTGACCTTCCCTTCCACAATTATAACATTTGACATTTTAATTTTTTTCTTATATCTCTTAAAATAAGCTCTCCTACCCAATTATCATCATTGTCATAAGACTCCATATTCATTGTCTCACAAATCCAATCCTCCAAAGGTGCTGACCTTGCTTTTAAAGGTTTAAGTATTTTTGTACATTGTACATTAGCATTCTCAAACGTCAGTGATTCAATGATTATTTGCCTGGCTTCTGAGTCTGGTACCATTCTGTTTACTGTTGCAGTTAATCTGTGCAAAGTCTGTAAAAGTTTCTTTGGGACTTTGAATTACTTTAGTGAATGTTTCACTTTTCATCCCTATTTCTTCAATCTGGTCCCAGGCTTTTAAAGCTTCCGTGTGACATAAATCCAGAATATGGTCACTGTATAATGACTGCCTGTCAATATTAGCATAATCTCCCTCCCCAAGAAGTTGGTTTTGGGAGACTTCTATGCCTCTGGCCCTGCTTCTTTGTTCTATTGTTTTAGCCTCCTCCCTCCACCATGATTTCCATTGTATAAGGGGCTTTGCCTCTAGCACAGCTGTACCCATATCTAACCAATCTTTAGAGGTGACCCAGTTACAGCATGACAAGGGGTTCAGCATTTGTTTGACAAATGGTGAATTCATTCCATATGTTACAATTGCTTCCTTTACTCTCCGTAATTCTAACATTTGTACTGGAGCTCAGCTAGCTTCTCTTTCATCTCTATCATCCTTCGTTTTTTTAAAGGTTACCGGGTATATTAATGTTGCCTGTTTTTCTCTAATTTTAGATGACTTTGCTGAAATTGGTTCTTCATAATCTTCTGTTTGAATTTGAGTATCTTTGTGTTCTCTCTTGACAAGCTTTTTAAAGACTTTTTTCTTTGGATTTATATTAGTCGACTTTTTATGTGATATCAAACAAAAAATATTCATAGTAAACAGTATGATAAACATTATGATATTTCCATCTACCTTATTTATATTTTCCTTCACTCATTTTAATATCAAATCGTCTAACAGGTTACAGTATGACCAATCACCCTCCATTGCTTTAAACAAACTCCCTCTTTTTAAAAAATTGATTTACTTACCGATTGTTGTCTGCTGAGTTAATTGATTGTGAAGTGCTAGTGTGATAGCAACCCAAGGAGGGGTCCAAAAAGAACAAAATAAAAACCCACCAGGAGAAAGAGGCCGCTGTCTGAAAGACTTACTCAGATAAGAATGAAATGGAAATACGTGTGGCCAGTATGCCTAAGGCTGGAGGCTAACTCGGAACAGAAAACTTAGCTGCTGGTAATTACTCTTCCGGCCATGTGTTGTTCTAGCCGACAAGTGTGGTTTTTTGGGTAGAGAGGGGGAGGAATTTGTGCCCCAAAGTTGGACGCCAGTTGTTGCACAAATAAATAAGACTCAGGAATAGATCTTTGAGAAAGCAGAGAGAATAAACACCACAGTCAGATCTTACCCAGCTGTCTTCCAGCTTCCTCAGCCTGCCTTATCTTGGCTTCCTTTCCTCCTCTTTCTATCCTGTCTTAAACACCCTTTTGGTAAATCAAGGCATGGCCCCACCACTGCCTGCTTGGGAGCCTGGAATTCCTTCTATAATCCAAAATGACTGCAACTCAGTTGGGATTAAGGGTGTAGGTCACCACTCCCAGAATACTCCCTGTGCTGGGATTAAAGGTGTGAATCACCACTCTCTGATTCTCCTAGACTGACTGTGGTTAGAGCTCTGGGACTTCTGGAGCTTTTATTAACTCCCAACATAGATTGTGGGTAGATTCCCTCTGATATCTCCAAAACTTCTAAAGCTTTTATTGAATCCCCACAGTCTTCTAATTGGATAGCAATGTTTTACTTTCACCCCTTCCAGGCTTCTTTAGAGATCCTTGATTGTACATCAAGAAGATTATGTGTCAGTCTGTCCCTTCCTGTCTATATTCTTAACACGATCTTATAGATTAAACCTTTATTTTAATTTTGATGAGATCTAACTTTCTAACCTTTCTTTTTCCTTTTATGACTCTCAGGTGATGGAATGTACTGCATGATTTTGCATAGCATCCCCAGTTTTAGACACACGCACATGCTACCTCACAATATAACTGGCTATATTTTGGAGAAAGAAAAGTAAAAAGTATGAGGACAGCATGCTGGTTGGAATGAGATGTTCCAATAGTCCTGGAATTTTCATACTTGGTCCTTAGTTGGTGGCCGTTTGGGAAGGCTTAGGAGGTGTGGCTTTGGTAGAGGAAGTCCTGGAGGAAGACATGGAGAATTTATATTGACTTGAGCCCTTTCAAGCTTGCTTTCTATGCTTACTTCTTGTGATTTAAGAATCTCTCCGCTTTCTGCTACAGCAACAACCATACCTTCTTGCTGTGATGGGTATTGATGCTTATATATTTGAAAGCACAAGCCTGCCCCCACCCTGCAACACACACATGAATCCTTCCTTCTATATGGTGCTTGTATTCTGTCTTATCACCATTATAGAAAAGCAGCTAATACAGACAGTAAACTCACTACCTTCAAGTTAATTATCATTAGCGCCATTAAAATCTTAAAAGTTCTGTTAATTCTGGTGTTACATAAAAATAAGTGTGAAGACTAACTTTTTTTGGTTCTGTTTATGAAGTTTATCGGAGGTTGTCAATTCTCTACTTAGTTTGATGGTATCACTGGGACACTAGGGAAATGTTCCCATGAGTTCTAAAGATTCATTCCATTCACAACAGCACACTATATTTAGTCACTAGTTCTGATAATTAGTAGGAAAATATCTGTCAATGAATTTAAGTATCTTGTTGAAAGATCTTTCGATCTCCCAGATTTTCAGTTAGGTAAGACCTCTGTCACAAAAAAGTCAAATGTTTTCCAGCCATCCCCCCAGGAAAGATACCATTTTATCTCTGAGAACCATTATAACAAAAAGTGACCTTTTACCTTTCCTGATCAGGGAGTCCCAGATGCAAACCGAATGCTTTAAATGCAGAACACTATCAGCCTCATAAAGCATGAGACCTGTCACCAAAACAACTTCAGTAATATAACTGAAGGAAGCACCTTCATGCAGTGGGCTCAGCCAGTCCCTGACAGAAACATCACCACATGAGCCCTGTTTACTCTTTAGCTTCCAAAGATACTGATACTGACTTCTGTCTGTCTGTCCTGCAGAAAGGAAAAGCAGGGAGGAAAATAAATTACTACATAAAACAAAGACCGTATTATTTGGCACATGTGTTGTGGTTTACCCCATTTCGTTCTCTGAACAAAAGACTGTCTGCCTTCAACTTTTCCAGGCTTTTAAAATCCCTCTTTATAGTCTGTGCAGTCAACTTAATGAGGACTATTTGAGGAGCATAAGAGAAATGATGTCATATGGGCTGTCTCTTCCCTTTCCCTTTCTAACTGAAGGATACAGTCTACCAAGATGGATAAAACCCATGCATACAGCCTCAGCACTCTCAGAGTGAAAGCTAGGTTTGCTTAGGATACCAAATATGTAAACAGTTTACTAAGTATTTTTCCCTTCCATTATGCCAGACTATCCTCTTGCATTTATCCAAAATAGATTGAACAGCAAAGTACTAGGCATTATACAAAATATTTTTATTTTATATATGCATTCACAGCAATTTGCAATGACAGCTTGTATTGTTCTGAAAATAAGCATTGACCATGCCTCAGCATTCACCCACAGGGTTTCTGGAACTAGGAAGATGGGTATGCTGGCTTTCAAAACTTGCTTTTGAAATTTTAAAAATTTTGTGAGTACTTTTAAACATAACCTTTTGTTAAAATTTACATTCTAAAAATCTGAAGCTATGTAAACTACATACAAAGAAAATACAGCAGATACTGAGATTCTACCACTTCCTGATGTCCTGCTATTACTTATATCCTTGAAGTTACATACAACAATTCTGCCTGTCTGGTGGAAATGCCATGTAATTGTATTCTATTGGCCAATTCTTCCCCATTCTGCTTTGATTGCTGTTACTTCATGACTCAAAATTAACACTGGTGGAAATACTTACATGTCATAAAATAATGCTGTGGTTTTCATAACAGTCTATAGTAGCTACACTCTTCCATTAGACATCATATTGCAAATGTTACTATATTGACTAGAAGTTTCATTAGAAACAGAGAAATTAGTTGCATGCCAAAACTTCACGTCTTGAACTACGGTAGAGACCAGAAACATCATTAAACTAAGTTCATTTCTTCAATATTATAGAAGGAAACATTGAACCTGAGAACCTGAGCTCTGATACCATATAATCACACACATACATACATATACACATGCACACATACATAAATACATTTTCTGGTGGTACTGTGAGAATAAGAGGCTTTCATGAGCAAAGAAAGGTGTTTGTTATGATCTAGGACTCCTACATCAGACATATTCCAGAATCATATACTATAAAATCTAGGAGAGATGCCACTAGCTACAGGAAGTTGGCACTCATTGATTTCTCAGTGACTTTGGGTAGAGGACTGTTCCTGACTTCAGCCTTATGTTGAGCTGGAAATTAGGAAACCTGATATAGCATGTAAGAGGTAAGGCCACAACAGTCAGAGCAGTCCCTGACCAGCCCCCATTAAAGCTGGTCAGTAGTCCCCAAAGATGTGCTGAACCACAGCAAACCCAGGTGTGGAAAGGGTTAAACACGGCTGCAGTAGACATGTGGGAGAGACGAAGGTAATAAAAGCAAAGTCACACAGTGTGAGTTGCCAGGAGACCAGAAATCTACTTGCTGATGAAAAACTGGAAGTCTCACCTCTCACCTGAAGGATTGTTGACTCTGGGGTCCTTATCTAGGAGAACTTACAAAGACTGAGTCAACAAGTCTTTTTAGGGGAGATGATCTGGGAGTACTGTGATTGTGCCTTATGAACACTAAATCAAACTAGGGTTGATGGGCATGGGACATACCTGATTTCTCATTGATTCCAGTGGCTGACAGATCTTTGTGGTGAACAGACATAAGGCCAATACTGATAACATAATATTGAAGTGGTTATCTTGTATTATTCAATAAAGGGTGGGAGACAAGCTAAATTTATTAGATGTTTAGGTAGGTTTTCAATGTAAAAGTTTTGGTATCTTTTGACATTTTCATCATTAAAACAATCTCTCTCTCTCTCTCTCTCTCTCTCTCTCTCTCTCTCTCTCTCTCTCTCTCTCTCCTCCCTCTCTCCTTCTTTCTCTCATTGAATGAAACAAACATCAGTCAACCACAGCTCTTTGCTTATAAGCAGCCTATTGTTGATGAATTTAGGTTTCAACCCTTCCCTGCTATTCTTTCACATATTGAGTCACAAAGTGTCTGTACTTCAGCTCATCATCTTCAGGGAGAAGGCTCCGTAGTTCTAAAGTTCTATATATGACAATCCAAGAGAAACTTCATCCTGCAAAGCAACATGATTCCATTTACTCAAGAGGCCAAATAGTCGATAGTACCTAATCTTCCTTGAGAGAAATTTTCATAGTGATCTTTGAAAAATGCTAGACCTAGAGGATGGCAAAAATTATTTTAATCATTTAACACACCAGGCCTCCTTTCCCATTAGCCCCACTGGTACACACTACAGGGAAGAAAAATGCTCCAGAAACCTCCCTGGTAATTTCCTAATGAGTTTTAACAAAGACATCTTGTACCTTTCAAATGGCGTTGCTATATTTGACATTTAGTGGTGGGAGGGAGCACAGCTTACGCCTGAATTAAACATGTTCTTCCCACCCATGTGGTGAGTTACAATGTCAGGCATAGGCTTACCATAACATGTCTATTTTCAAGACACTGTGTCCATGACTATTCTGAAGTAAGCGCAGTTCATAAGCATGGTTATTTATTACTTTATTATTTAACATAAAGAAGTTTACATGAGAGCAGTTACCAGGAAACTGCTGAATAGGGCTTTTATTCTTAAAGCTTTGGGGAATCTATTGCTAGTCATAATGGTATTTTACACACATTACTAGAAAAAGGAACAAATGAGAAGCTGTAGTGCTTCTAATACAGAAAAGCAGCTTTAAGCAATAGAAAAAAAAATTGAGTATAAGTAGCTGGATGCTCTCTGATAAAGATTTGGGTTGCAGGACCTGAAGAGCAGCTAGATCTCACTGAAAGGACTCTCACTTTTTGAGTACACAAAAAGTTTAGTTGGTTCTTCACAATCAACTAATCAGCAGTAAGAGGACCTGGAAGATTACATGAAGAGAAAGGTGGGTGGAGGGGTACCTTCAGAGAAAAAGCCCACAGACCCAGGGAAAGTATCCTTAGCCTTCAGTCAAAACCTGGAAAAAAAATGATAAGAAAGGGAAATGAAAACCTAGAGCCAGGAAGGCTACATAGAGGGGCCTGTCTCAAAAAGCAAAACAAACGGAAATGGGGGGGGGGGAGATTTATACTTTTCTGAGTGCTAACTCAAATTCTTGGAATTATCACATGTGCATCATTTTGGTTAGCCATTGTCTGTATGCAGAACTCAGCTATACTAAATAAAGATCGTTTTTGACATCTCTGTTTTGTCTAATAATGTGTTAGCCTCTCTGCTAAACCTGGGTGGCATGTGCATTCATTGACCCTTGTACTGAGAGGAAATAGCATGTAGGACCTTGATAGATGCTAGAGAGCTAAAGGAACTTTAATCACTTGGTCTAGATCTTATCACAGATCATTACAGTTCATGTTGACTAACAAACTCAATAAATACTGATCGATGTTCCAGACAGCTAAATTTGAGATCTGTGTGTATCACTGTTGGACTATGGCTCTTTCAGAGAGTAACCTAAGCATCCTGAGTTGAGTTAGACAGTAGTAATTATCCTTTCTAGCTTTACTGACAACACTTGTGCAGTTTGGAATTAGGTTGTGCTGAAGGAAACAAAAATTATGATGATTACCCTAATTTGAACTGCTACAGTAAATGATGGGTAGGCATTGGTCGTAGGGGTAATTCTTCTGGTGAAAAGTAAAGGGCACTGTTCCACAGCCATCTCAGGACAATCCTGTTCACTTCATCACCTCAGTTCTGTTGAAAAGATACCAGAATTATAGATAGAATAGCAATACATTAGGGGCTGGTGAAAAAACTAAAGTGAGGAATGGGAATTTAATGTGGGTGACATGGAAATAAGCCACAAATGGACTACATTCAATCTCTCCAAGAAGGTGAGCAGAAGTCACTTGGATACTAAGCACCTGAAATGTGAATAGTACAAATTGAAATGAGTGGAAAGATAAGATTTCATGCTGATTTGTGTTATTTATTTATTGCATTTATGTGTTTGTACACACTGCAGCTGGTGTGTTCTGTAGAGGTTGAAGATCAGAGGACTTCCTGTAGGAATCTCCTTCTACCATGTGGATTCTGACAGTTGAACTCAAGTTCAACTCTTCCCCACTGAGCCAACTTTCAAGTTCACAATGATTTTTTGAAGATTTGCATTCAAATTTAATCAAGAAACTATATCTTTTACATTAATTATATATTGAAATGATTATAAACATCATTTCTGATACCTATTTTCTTGATTTTAGCATTTTAAAATACACCTATCAGAAAATGCATATGCCTCACATTGTATTTGTATAGGGCAGTGCCAGTTTGTATATCTCATTGACCTTATATTTCAAATTTTTGAATTGCTTTTCATATTCAAGGAAAAAGGCCAAGATTGAAAAGTAGGCATGGATAAAGGAAGAAAGAAGCATGTCTGAAAAAAAGAAAAAATATTATGACTAGAGATATGGGTTCATGTGAAAAGTATACTTGTATGTGCTGAAAGTACAGGTGCACTTTAATGAAAATATAAAGCCCACCTTTGTGTGCAATGAATATAAGGCAATTCAAATACTTAAAATACAAAAGTTCTCTCAAAAATGTTTACACGTTTGCATCTGCTTCTTTGACTGCATCATGCATCAAGTAAATATTAGCTTTACTATTTTCCTTTATTTTTCCTATCTAAGTATTTTTCTCATTTACCATTTTTTTTAACTCTTTAGGGATAGAAACTGGACTTTATTGCAAGGATTATAATTTGTCTTATAATAACCCAGAGCCAGATATTGGGGAAAATTTGAAAGTTCTGAGACTCAGAGAAACAAGCCACAGGCATATTTCACCTCACCACTCCTCACAAATCCTCAAAATGAATACTTCTGAGTCCTCAGCTGAAAGGGAAGCTTTGAAGCCTGTCCCCTCCTTCCTCATCACTTCCTGTTTTAACTTTCCTAGTGCTCGGATTAAAGGTGTGGGCCCCCACTGCCTGGCCTTGATCTCACAGAGATCAGGATGGATTTCTGCCTTCCAGGTGCTAAAATTAAAGGTGTGGGTCACCACCTAACCTTCATGAATAAATCTGTGGCTTGGCTCTGTCCTCTGATTTTCAGGCAAACCTTATTAAATATACAATATATCACCATGTGAGTTCTCGAAATAAAAAAGAAGTGCAAAATTTTATGTTTCTTGTTGCTTCTTCTAGAGTAGAGAAAAAAATAAACTCTGGATGATTTACAGGGACTATTGGGATCTAAAGATTGAAGTTGCCACTGTGAGTAACTGAGCAATTTACAGGTCCTCTTCCATTTCAAAACTGGTGCATTACTGGACTATTTACCAGTTGGTTTTGATTATTTAAATTTATTCACAGAAGACTCAATGCACATATCCATTGACTTTGTCATAAGATACTTAATGACATGTATAATCAGGACCAATTAAATTCTACTCACTATAAGAAAAACTTAAAATTCATCAAGTTAAAATGTTTTAAAAATTAATGATGATACTAGCAAGAATGTGGAGCATGACTACTATCATAAGCAGTGTTGGTGGGAGCACCTGAGCGTCTAACAGAGATGTAGTAATATCTCAGGTGACTTGACACTATGCTGCCCAACCTTGTAATTGCTCTTCCATAGACTCAGAATTATGTTCATTATTATTTATATTTTCCTTAGCCTAGCCAATCAAATAATTAAGGAAATTTTAGAAAATAATACTACCATATGATCCAAAAACATTTCTGAATGAATAAGATAATAGATAGATTGATGCATATGCCAATGCATGCATAGATAAATGTATAAATAAACTATAGATATAGATGAGCCTGCAAAGGAAAGGAAGTCAACAAGCCAGAAAAGTAACTACACACCCATGTTTGCTCCTCACAGCCAAGGTGCAGGATCAGTCTACATGGCCATCAACAGATGAATGCATAAAAAAAGATGACATGTAATGTTAGCGATAGATAGAGAAGAATGGAGTGGTGTTATTTGCATAAAAAATGAATAGTGGTTATCAGCCCATGCAAAATTATGGATGTGCAGAAAGATAAACATTATTTATATTATGTCTAGAAACAAACAAACATGATTTGAAGAAAAAGATAAAGGTTCTTAAGAGAATGAGGTGTAGGAAGGATAATAGGGAAGGTCAAAAAAAACCCCAAAACTAAGAACAATATGTGCTTGTCCAGATATTCCATAGTGAAATCTGTCAGTTCATTTAATTGGTATGATTTACTATAATAAAATAAACAAATATGAGTCTATATGTGTGAATGAAAAGAGATTCAAAATGCTTTCAGGAAAACACTATAAAGTCTATGCCCAGGAATAAGAATGGGAAAAATAAAAGGGGCAAACAATTTAACAAGACGTGTACTAATATTCCATCAGACACTATCACATAAAATTAAAAACATGTATTACCAACAAGTTAGCATGTTTGTGTGAGTTTACTAAAGAAAGGGTGGGGATACTGGGCTTGAAGTGTATTAAAATGCAGTACTCAAATCAAAAATGAAGTCTTGGCAGCTCACTTTTTTTGTAGAGATTTTTAGTTTATTTATTCAAGGTTTGAAAGCGCAGCTTGATTACTCTCTCCGAGCTGTGACTTGCTGAAGGTTTTACCTTGAGAATCTGTACTCCATAAAAACCTCCAAACCGTTTTCTGCCAGAGACATAATATTATACAGAGCAGCCTGTGTTGACTTTCTTCCAACCATCATATACCTTGGGCCAAGAACCACACACTAGGAAAAGCATAACTCCCCAGTGTATCACTAGACTATTATTTTTTAATGTTCTTCATAATATGAAAGAGAAAAATATGTTCATTGTGACCAAATGCATATGTGAGCTTTTTGCTTCGAAAAGCATCAAGCAAATGCTAGCAGATCAGGGGGAACCTAAGAGAAGAATGTGAAGCCAGCAGCCCCGCTTTAATTTTGCCTTTTATTTTCCTTTCTCACTCCCCCGCAATAATAGCAGTAACAATTGCGTCTTCTGGCTTGAAATGTGAAATCTGACCTGTTTGCTCAGTAATGAAGAGACCTGTGAGAATATGAAGCCACCTGTTGGAAAAGAGAGTTCTAAATGCGAACGGTTTGTATACCAAAGCGATGACAGAGACCTCGGTCAAAATCAACTGATAACTCTGAAGAGGTGAAAAGGGCCAGGGTGTCGGAGACTCCGCGTTCCCTCCTCAAGCTCGTAGATTCCTGGTCTTCAAAAAGCTGAGGACCAAAATATTCCAGGTCCCTGCTCAGTGTTTAATTAAACCACTCACGGCATTTTTAACTGCCTGGTGTCTTTTGACACTCAATTATATCAGACACTCTTGAGCTGTGTATTTGCTTTGCCATTTCTTAGTTTACCTACACTTGTTTGGAGACATAATTAAGGACGATGAACTTTAGGAGAGCAGATGTGCCTGTCCTCCCGTCTCTGCTGTACTACTTTCCATGAGTCCCCATGTTCCCAGCCATCACCTATATTTCTTAAGAACTGAGCCAAATCTCACAGCAGCATTTATTTATATAAACAGTAGGATGGGGTTCTTTTATACCCCAGATGTCAGAGGCAGTGGGGACTTTCCCCTGGAGTACTGGGCTGCTCCACTGTCACCCGTGGCACTGTACAAGAGTCTGAGTGGAGGCTTCTGGATACGGGTGGTAAATCTCTGTACACAGAGAGCAATAATAAAGAGCTAAGACTGATCTAAAATCCACATTATCAAGTGAAACTCACAAGGGATGGGGACCAAACACCAGCCAAAGCAGAACTCAGGACTGCTGCAGCTGTTGTTCGAAATCTTCGTATTTCTTGTTGTTTCCTTCCTTCCTTCCTTCCTTCCTTCCTTCCTTCCTTCCTTCCTTCCTTCCTTCCTTCCTTCCTTCCTTCCTTCCTTCCTTCCTTCCTTCCTTCCTCCCTCCCTCCCTCCCTCCCTCCCTTCCTCCTTCCTTCCTTTTCCCCCCTCCGTCCCTCTGTCCCTCCTTTTTCCCCTCCCTCCCTCCTTCCTTTCCCCTCCCTCCTTCCTTTCCCCTCCCTCCCTCCTTCCCCCTCCCTCCTTTCTTTCCCCCTCCCTCCCTCCTTCCTTCTGTCCTTTTCCTCCCTTTATCCCTCCCTCTCTCTCTTATCCTCCGTCCCTCTCTCCTCTCTCCCCCTCCCTCTCTATCTCTCTCATTCTTCCTTCTTTACTTTCTTTTTCCTTAACTAAACAGTCTCATTATGTACCTCAGCCTGTCCTCAAATTTGTTACCTTACTGAATCATTCCCCAGATTGTCATCATATTTACTTTAGAAATTAATGTATGTGTTTCTGACTTGTGTTTTTTAAAACATCACTAAAGGGATTTGGATTTTAGATTGTGACAAATTTTCCCCACTTTCTGAAATGACTCTAAACATACTTGTGTCATTTTATCTTATGTGTTTGTGAGAAGAGCAATTCTCAGCCCTGACCTGATGATAGATATAAAAATAATGATGGTCTCTGAAAGGCACCCAATATGCTTCACATCTTGGAGTATTGAATACTCAGCCAAGATTTAATTTTTCAG
Organism: Phyllotis vaccarum; assembly: GCA_033318265.1. Classification (NCBI taxonomy): domain Eukaryota; kingdom Metazoa; phylum Chordata; class Mammalia; order Rodentia; family Cricetidae; genus Phyllotis; species Phyllotis vaccarum. Next base: position 54,191,185 of record JARWLC010000014.1, read on the forward strand.
CTAAGAAAACAAAGCACATCCATTTCATTCACTTGCAAATTCGCTTTCAACTTCAATAAATGCTACAGTTATATGTATAGCATCAATAAATTATTTTAAAATAATATTTGTATGATTTATTTATATTTTATATATCTATATACCTGGGGTCAACATAAAAATTCCAGAGGAAAGAGGGGTGCAAGAGGAAAATGCTTAAAAAGCTCTGGTCTCATAGATCACCTCATCTCCAGTTCTGCTGACCCTGTTGCCCATCTTCTGAGGCAAACATCACTAAAAGAGCTCTGGAAAAAGTGAAGTAAAACTCCCCAACTATCTGACCCTGTTTCTTCCAGCATTTGACAATAGTGGCTTTTCCATTGTCTCAAGCTGTCCTTTGAACATTGTTGGCCTTCTTCCTGGATCTTTGCAATGTTTTTCTATTCACCCACCACTCAACTCTGAGGCTTTCCTAAAAGAATATGAATGATTCAATTTCCAGAACATCTTGGTCATGTAAACTGTATGAGTGCTCTCTCACACTCTCTCTTTCTGCCTCTTTCCTCTCCATGTGCATTATACATGTGAAGTGCATGTACTTGTGTGTATACAGCTGTACATGAGCATAATGCATGAGAAGAGATCGGAGAGGATATCAGGTAGCCTGCTCTAACGCTCTACCTTATTCCCTTGAGACTTCCCAGGAAGTCTCTGTCTGCTACAGTGGTGGGTTGTCATAGTGACATTGTCACGCTCCGCATTTCTCTTGGATGCTAGGAATTCAAACAAATGACTTTTCTAAATAAATCACTCCAAGCCTTGGTTTTTTTCTTATCTGTAAAATGAGAATAATAATGATGCTTGTTTCCATGGGCTTTGTGAGAATTAAACCCCACAGCATGTGGAATGTGCAGAGAATCATTTCTGGCATGTCGTAAATCCTCAGCGCATCTTAATTTTGCACACTTGCCATTCCCTGACTCATAGCTCACGGAGAGAGGCCCATGGGCTCCCATAGGTATTTGCATCTGTTGACACCTTTCACATTTACTACGTCAAGCTCTAACCACATTTTCTTTCCTTCCTAAAAGTTCAGTTTGTTCCTACTACTGAGAATCTCAATGGCCTGCCTTCATTCTTTCAATGATTATCTATTGTGTGTCTAAACAAACACCAGGAACTATTCTTCATGGCAAGGATGCAAAGATGTGAGATCAAGCCAAGCCCTTGTCCACAAAGGTAAGGAACTGAGCATACACATGTCCTCTCAGACCACAGTGAGACAGTATGGTGAAGTGTCCAAGGTGATCACAGAGGTGAAGGAGGGTACTCTCTCAGAAGGGGGACCAAGGGTGTTCCGTAAGAAATCAGCCACTGAAGCAAAGCTGCCCACAGAAAAGTTTATTTTTTTATACATTTTTCTCTTGACTTTTCTGTGTCAACCCCCTCCTCTGATATTTCTGAAGTCATGGATGTATTGTGGAGGTTATTACCAGATTTTTTTTCTAACTAATCTTTCAATGTCTAACCCTATGGTCTTGGCCCTCAGTTTTTCTGTGCCTGAGTAGACTTTTAAAATACGCAGTGGACCATTCCAAACCCAATGAAATGTCATCACTGGCTGCCTATTCCTCCCTTAGAGAGACAGACAGGGATCTCAGTGAATTTGCCTCTGCGTACTTTTCTGTTACTCCAACTCATGCCCTAGGCTTTCCACTGAACTTTCCCACCAAGCATTCATCACAGGACTTCACTTCTTGCCTGTCCATGATGTTCGCTTGGCTCTGAGGTGCTTTCCAGCCAACAACTGTTTAAACCACACACTATTTTTAAAGTTATTTTTTAACTGACTGTATGTTTTACTTTGTTTTAAGTTGACAAAACTCACTTCTTCTTTCTTTGTTTGCTTCTCTGTCCTCAACCTTTAGATTCTAAGGGATGTGACCTGTTTTGGGGCCCAAATACCTAATACAGTACCCTGAGCACAATTCAAATGTTGCCAAGCAGGAATCAAACTCAGGTCTTATTTCAGAGTTCACTCCATTCCAACAAAACCCTAGAATGAGAACCTAACCCATGGACAGATTAAGGATAATTATTTCCAAGTCTGGCTTTGGTTCAAGATCTGGCTCACTCCTCCACAGCTGGCTCTCCTTGTCAACCATACACAACTGTTATTCCTATCCCTACCTCTGTGAAAATCTATTTGTCATGGTTCACCATATGCCCCACTTTTCTCTGGCCTTATGATGGCCGAATGCTACAGTCGTGCCAATGTTCACTCTGCTTCCGCACCTAGGACAAGCAAGATGAAAGACTGAATATTAACTGGGGTTCTATATGCATTGCTTGAGTTCCTGCTCCTTGGAAAGCATTGTGCTCATAGCTATAGTCTTTATATAAGGAAACTGGGCATGGCCATCCAGGAGACGAGAATGGTAGAGGCTCAGGTATGAGTAGGCTGAAAAGCAGAAAATTAACACTAAGCAGGAATGCACACATTTAGTGCATTATTCTTGGACCATTAAACAAACTCTAGATATTCATTTAATCTATGATTTATTCCTGCTACCAAGTATGCCCTAAATCAGTGACAGGAAATCTCAGTCTCACATGTTGTCCTTTTTCACATAGCTCTTGAGGTCAAATCCTACTTTTGTGGATCTGAGAATAAGAGCTCTCTGCAGAATCCAGACCCCGTTGCCTCTGTCAGGACTACAGCTTGAAGCAAACGTGAGAATCTGTGACAGTCTAGAACTTTTCTCCATCACTGTAAACAGCCTGGTAATTTCATCTCTCATCTTTCATCCCAAGATCCGAATAGAGTCGAGAGGAAGGCCTATGATTGTGTCACAGTGACATTGTGTCCCAGTGACATTGCATTCAGGTGTAAGAAAGTAAATTAGCATAAACAGATTTCTCTGTGCTCCCAAACTGCTCTGAAAAAGCTACAGCATATGTGGAGTATCTGTGATTCCTCAGAGACAAGCCCCAGGAAGTATTTCCAATTCTCCAGTCAGTGTAGCATACTGAGGTGATGAAAATCTGCCGGCAGCAAAGGGTACGTGGAGACAGCTAGCTCATAGCATCTTCTTTCCCAACTCCGGATGGAGCTGAACAAAGCAGTAGGACCTGAGGCTTCTTAAGATAATCTTGGAGGAAAGGGCCTGACTCAGTCACATGTTCTCATCCAGTACCCTGAACTGACTAGTCCCATGTTTAGAGTTTGGCAGAACTCTGAACGCTCAGTGCCAAGCTTTCTTCTCTTTAATTGCTGAACCCATGTTTATTTGAAAGCAGAGTTAATCCATGTATTTCTGATTGCCCATCAGAACTCATCAAAATGAATCCCTGGAAAAAAGCCTGTTTGATGTTAAAAAATTAATCTGAAGCCATCAGTCTTTCACATCTGAAAATCGAATTTTGCCAGAAGCACACTGTTCCAAAACTTGAAAGAACGCTTGGCTTTTCTACTTTATAAGAAATTTGAACCGCTTTCCTGTAGACTTGGCCCAAATTTCATCCCTCTTTCCCTTACTTCTTAATCCCAAATCCATGCTATTCTCTGTTTAGTGTGTGGGGATGAATCCTGTCATCTGGGAAGAGAGCACTAAGACTTTCGCTGTGGAACCAGTAGCAATAAAAGCCATGTTACTTCCCTTATATGTAAAGACTCAGTTTCTAAATTCACGGTAGATCATTTTAACTCTACTTTTTTCTTTTTTTGATGAGTATCTTCTCTTCATCAATCATAGTAGTGAAATGCTATCAAGTAGTCAATCAACAAACATGAATACAACAGTGCCGAGCTTGTGACATATTTGACCCTAGTGATGCTGGGTTTTCGTCTTGTTTTCATATAAACCATTAATGACATGGCCTCAACTGTTTAGCTCCAACTCTCCAATTCTGTTATTTGGCCATTCATTTTGTTAGACATCATAGTGAAAAAAATGAAGTGCAGGGTACAGCTCAAAAGCATTCTCAACATCTCACAAATGTTCCATTGATGAAATTCATACGATAGGTTTGGAAATATGAAATTTTGTATATACTTCTTGAAAGGTTTAGTGCGTCCATAAATATCATATAAATGCATGTCTGTTCTTTGCTCATTAAACAGTTTACATCAAAAGCACTTCAGTACAGTACTCCATTTGTTCCTTAGTAAATATGACCTGTATAATGGTTCACTTTAATCTGCGGAGCATGAGAGTGGACCCAAGATAGCACAGGTGTATTCATTTTCTTCCCTCACAGAATAAAAGTTTCTTTGAACTTAGCCATCTGCTCAGTGGTGTAAGAAAGAACTTCGTTGTCTCACATCTGGATATCTTTATCCTGTTGAAAACTACAATTAGCGATGCAACCCTAACTTCCACTGGCACAAAGACCCTGCGCTCCTATTTGCTTCCCCGTGGTGCCGATTGCCCAACAGTCCCTGGCAAAGGGTGGGGCATAGGCTCCGAGGGGCAGAAAGGAACCGATTTAGTGCACATCTTCCTTCAGCATGGCTCTAGCCTCGCACCCTTCCAAACCTCTCAGTCATGTGGATGCAAGGACAATCTTAAAGGTAAGGAAGCCGGTGCTGCCTGGGGACAGAGATCCTCTCCCGTCAGATCACACAGGAATATGCCCAGATGTGTGAAATGAAAAGGTCTATGAGGAGACACGCCTAAGAGCCAAACAGCTTCCAAATGGAAGAAAGAATAAGAACTGTCAGTCTACTCTGTGTCACCAAACCGAAGCCTCTTCCTTCCAGATGGACACACAGATAATGGTCTCCTGCCTTTGGAATTTTTTTTTTTTTTTGGTCTTTTCAGACAAATGAAAAATCTCCCAGCTTTGCTTTTGATTTTTAGATATATATCTTTTGGATATGATTATAAAAGTAGCATTCATGTTCTTTATAGAAAATCCTAAACATACAAAAACAAGAAGAAAAAAACCCATAAATAACCCAAAGATACTGTTAATATTTTGGAATATTTTCCTGTACTGTGTTTTCCTTGTGCATTTATTTGCTAAAATTGAAATTGTGGACTTCGGAGAGTTCAAAACTCAGCTTTACATTGAGTGAATATTGGAGCATTCCTTTAAGGCCATCGCGTTAGATGTGTACAAAACACAATTTGGGATACATTGGCCAGTATCGAAACATCATGTGCCTTTTCTAATAAGTGTAATCAGCCCTTGCATTTTCTTCTATGTATCTCCATTAGGATTTTTTCTGGGTCAGGATGGTGGGACAAGAACCATTGGGGTTTTTTTTGTTTTTGTTTTGTTTTGTTTTGTTTTAAAGAAATGTTCCATACTTCCTCTGCTTGCTCTTCTGCTGCTCCTCCAGCCTCACCCCTTCCCCTCCTCTCCCAGTTCACTCCCCAGGGAGGGCAAGAAATCCCAAAGTGAGTCATTTTGGTCTGGTATGTCCGGTTGAGGGAGGACCAGGTCCCCCCCTCCCCCCCAGGTAGGATCCCCAAGGCTGAGAAAGGTGTTTTTCTCGATAGGCATGGGCTCCAAGAAGCCAGTTCATAGACTCTGGTCTGAGCACAAGAGGCTCCACAAACTGTCCAGGCCTTTTGAGTGTCAACATTCAGGGGGTCCAGATCCGCTCCATGAATGCTGTCATTTCAGAGTCTGAGCGCTCCCAATAGCATGGGACAGCCTACTCCATGGGTCTTCCCATCATGATCGCAATCCCTCTGCTCATGCAATCTCTCCTCCCTCTCTTGAGCTGAATCAGCAGCTCAACCCAGTGTTCGGCTATGAATCTCTGCATCGGCCTCCATTAGCTGCTGGATGAAGGTTCTATAATGGCAATTAGGGTGGTCATTCATATGGTAATAGGGAAAAGCCAGTTCAGGCACCCTCTCCCCTATTTCTTGGAGTTCTGGGTGAGCTCATCTTGTGTGTTCTTGGGTGTTACCTAGCACCAGGCTTCCTTCTAATCCCACAATAGCTCCCTCTATCAGGACATCCACTCTCTGTTGCTTCCCTGCTCCCATCCCACAGTCTCATATCGTCTTCTTGCTCCCTCTCTCCATATGATCAAAATTTCCTCAAGAGATCTTCTCCATTTCCCCTTTCCAGGGGCATCTATGGATGTCTCTCTTTCTCCTGTTACCTAGCTGCTAGGGGAGTGTGTGTGTGTGTGTGTGTGTGTGTGTGTGTGTGTGTGTGTGTGTGTGTGTATTGTAGCCTGGATATCCTTTGTTTACATCTAAAATCCACTTATGAGTGAGTACATACTATGTCTATCTTTCTAGATCTGTGTTACCTCACTCAGAATGATACTCTCCAGATCCATCCATTTGGAAATTTCAGGATGTCATTTTTTTTTTCTGCTGAGTAGTATTGCATTGTGTAAATGTACCAAAATTTGTAATCTATTCTTTAGTTGAGGGGCATCTAGGTTGCTTCCAGGCAAGAACAATTTTTTTAGAGAAACAAGAGGAGCAGTCCTATAGCCATTGGGAAATGAGTACTTCAGATGTTAGACCACACGCCAGCCACTGTGTCCAAAAGAAAAATACCTCGAGGATCACACTGCCTATTGCCCTTCCCCAACATTCTCCTGAATTTCTTTTCTTTCCAAGAAGTTAAGAAATGCTGTAATGTACTAAATAAATGAAGAAATAAATATGAAAGAAAAGAAGAATTCACATAAAATAAATGTGAATTACTATGGTAATGGTAAAGAAAAAATGGCCAATGTGGTGATTAGCTATCTATTTACCTCCAAAAAATGAAAACTAAAGGGTTTCTGTGCTTAAAGTATGGCAGTCACAGAAGGAAAGTATATGGCAAGAAGTAAGAGAAGAAAGAAAAATTGCATTGGTCAAATTCAACTGCAGTGTTGTGATGCGGGACACACACACACACACACACACAGAGAGAGAGAGAGAGAGAGAGAGAGAGAGAGAGAGAGAGAGAGAGAGAACTAATTAGCATTTAAAACAAAAGCTATCCTTGAGGAAGCTGGAGCTCATAATGGGGGAGAGTCCCACAAAGCATTTTTATATTTTGGCAGTGTTTTTCTGTCTAGCCTGGGGATCTAGAGTGCAAGGTTAATTAATATACATCTATGTCCATGAATTTTCTGTATGATAAATTATTTAGCAGAAAAAGAAAAAGACTCTACTCATCTGGTAGAGATACAAAGTGTGAAATTCACCTGTATTAGAAATGGAGGTGACTGGCTGCTCAGCAGGAAATAGAGAAAAGAGAAGCAGCCTTCTGTCTAAAGGGGAAAAGATGGAAGCAGGGCTCCATGTGTGGACAGGGAAGCTGTGAGATCCGGAAGATGCTCCTAGCTTACAAACAGCTGTTCAGAGAACAGAATTCAAGAAAGTTTCTGAGGGTTGACCAGCTGAACTTCTTTTAAAAGAACCAGAGGCAGCAAATGTCTGCTGAGAAGAACAGCTGACCTCGTTCAGTGATGAGGCCCCTAGCTGGTTCTCCAACACAAAGTGCCCAGCCCTAAAGTCATGCCTTCAGAGAAAAAAGACTCAGCAAGTCGTGTTTATATATTCTACATATATATACACACACACACACACACACACACACACACACACACACACACACATAATAATGATAAATAGGCCACCAATTTGAGAGTGTATGGGATCATGGAGTTGTTAGAAGGAGGAAAAGGAAGAGGGGAAGAGATGTAATAAGAAATTAAAAAGCAAGCAAGACAATAAGAGATTCTCCTGGTCTGTTTCTTTCTCTGCCTCTCCTCCCCCACCTCTTAAAACCAATGGCTACCACCACTGCTCAGTGCAATCCATTAATTACAAAAGACAGTGAAGCAGAAAATCTGGGCTACAGGTTTAGTAAATTGCCACACAACATCCTGCAAGTAATTTAATTTTGAAAATGAAAAAGCAGGCTGAAAAGTAGTGTAGTTAGTCAAACAGTGCTCTGTAAGCATTAGGACCCGAGGAGCTCACCAGACTCTACAAAAAGAGTGGAGTTGAGTATCATCCCAGTGCTGAGGAGGCAGAAATCAATGTCCTGCTGCTCACTGGACAGCCTAGCTGGTGAGCCACCAATCTAGAGAAAGACCAAAAGCAAGGCAGAAGCTAGAGAGAAGGCTCAGAGGTCAGGAGCATTTGTTGCCAAGAACTCAGGTTCAGTTTTTAGCACATAGCATTTCACAAACATCAGAAACTCCACTCCCAGGGGACCTAAGCCCACCCCCCTCATCTCTGCAGATACTGGGCACACATATAGTACAAATACACTCATGCAACCAAGAGCACTCACGTGGTGATATTTTGTGTATGTTCTAACTAATAAGGCTTGCCTGGAGATCAGAGGCCATAGCCAGTCACTAGATAACCATTGAGGCTGGGCAGTCGTGGCACACACCTTTAATCCCAGAATTTAGGATGAGGAAGCAGAAAGATTTGGAGTTCAAGGCCACCCTGGCCTACACAAGATTGAATCTGTCTAAAAGAGAAACAAATCCAGGTGGTAGTGGCAACTTTAATCCTAGCACTAGGGAGGGATAGACAGGATCTCTGCCCATTCAATCTGAGGATTTATAAAGATGGGTTCTCTTCCAGTTTGGGCCTGAGGATTCTGTGGAGGTAAGAAGTCTCTCTAGTGGCTGGATCCTTTGTCTCTCTGATCTTTCTGCATTTTCCCCATATCTGGCTCTGGATTTGTATTAAGATCAATTAGAATTTATGCTACATACTCATACACATAAAATAAATATTTTTAATTAACGTCAAAACAAAGTAGACAGCTCTCAAGGAATGATAATGTTGAACTTTGCTCTCCACATACAGTTATACACTCAAGAACATATATGTATACCACAAACACACAGAGATGTGCGCTCATGCACATTTACCTCAATACATGCACATACATACACACATGGATATATACCCATGGACATTTATGCATACCACATATACACATGGAATGGCATTCATGCAAATTACATGTACCCCCATACACACACACACACACACACACACACACACACACACACACACACACACAGCAGTACTGTGCAGTAGGTAAGCTTTTTGTCTTTATATCCAGACTACAAAGACCATATTTCTCTTTATACTTATGAATTACTTGATGTTCTTCAGTTTTCTCTCTTTGAAGAGGGGTCCCTGTCTCTCAGGATCGTCAGGGGATTAAATGAAATAATCCTAGTTACTTACATAGTATAAAACATAAATCTTGACTGTCATAATCACCGTTGTTACCAGTAACTCTGATTTTTTTTTTCTCTAAAATAAAAACATTCAGCTAAACAGCTACTAGAAGCTAGTCCTATAGTAAATGAGGAATTCCATTCCCTTGGCTATGGCTTTGATATGTTGAATTTTCTTGAGCCGCCAGGGAGGCAATTATAATCAGCTAAAACTGCATTGAGGGGCATAAAGCTGCTGAAACGTGATTTGAAATTAAGTTCCATTACAGAGTCCATGAACAAACCCACCAAGAAGGACCAGAGACAGTGAAAGCTGGCCTCTGTCCTCAGCTGACATCCATAACATGTGGCCTCAATTCATTTTCTCAAATAACCTCTGAGATACTAGAATGCTTGAGGTTTCCTTCTCTCAGGACTAGTCACATAAGACTTTGCAAAAATATTATTCAAGAGAAATAAAGCATATGCATTTCTATGTTTCAATTCAATAAAACATTCTGATCTGAATCTTGATATTGCTTGTGTTGGCCATTGACTGTTGTGCTGGCCATTACTTAGCAGCAATATTCTAGGAATGCCCTCATGTATTGACTGCCTTTCATGGGCCACTATCAGTGCCATAAAACTCTTGAGAGTTGGGCAGAGAACAAACTGGAAATGTTTCTCCATGCCCAGCTCTAAGAAAATAGTATTGAATATATTTGTTACTGTCACCTTATCCTATATCTTGCGTTCAAATGTCCCCATCACGCTCTTGGGGTATTTCTGGAAAACAAAGGGTTTACGTTTACCCTAAGTAACTGTGTCATCATCAATGTGTAATTCAGTGGCCACCCTGATCTGCCACATGCAGAGATCCTTTCATACCTTGGTGTCTGTAGTTCCTTTATATCACAACTAGCTCTGGGAGACCATTAACTGATTTGGACTTGTGTCCAAAGGAGACATGGAATAAAAAGCTATTTTCAAAGTTTATCATATAGTCCTGAATTTTCAAAGGTCAAGACCATTAAATACTATTGTCAATGCTGGTTATATTCAGTCCCCTGAGAGAAAGTGAGAAGGAAGACAGTAACTAAAGATAAGATGTAAAATACAGTTAGTAATAATTACAGTATAATACTTATTAACTGTCATCATAACAGTTTCATGAGAACTCAAGATTTTTTCATTAAATACTGATAATTTTATTTTAAAATAAAGATTATATCCACTAAATAACTATTCATCAGATAATTTTAAGTTTAATCTTGACTACATCCAAAGACAAACTAATTTAATTGAATGGAATAGTTTAAAAATGCATCATATTTCATGAGAACAACTGCTTCACTGAAAAAAATCACCATGAATAGATCAGGGAACATCCCTGATATTTCATAGGTGGTCAGTGGAAATCTTGAAGTAAAAATATATAAGATGGGTAAATAGCCATTAATTTCTAGTAGGGTCATATTGAAAGCTGTGAGTGTGAACTATGTACTTCTGACAAAGAGTATGCCCAAGAGAAGGGCCTGAAGTAAGTTCATCAGCAGAGGGGAGTAAAGACTGGCCGTGAGTTCACACAATGTAGACACAGTGGAGTGAAAGCTGCACATTGCTGAAGTGCTGAACATGTCTCAGTTCTCAAAGTGACACATATGTAGATGCTGTTTATGTAATTAAACAAAATATCACAGCACTCCTGGACAAGGATTCCTAGAAACAAGAAGTAAAAAAAAGTTAATGGAATGACCACATTTGGAGTCATATTGATCAAAATGGTTTACATAAAAATAAGATCACATAAACATTTTAAGTTTATTTTATACTGTGGGGTAGATATATTTCTAGGGAAGAAAACTTTGTGACTAACATCAGTGATATATGACAAAAATTTCCCATAGTATTGCATCAGAATAGTACAATTTTAGTTATAATCATGGCTTTCTTTTTTTATTAAGAATTTACTTATTTTACATGCCAACCACAGATTCCTTTCTCATCTCTCCCACTTTCCCCAACCTTCCCTCCCTCACACACACAGACATCCTCCATCCCTTCCTCCAAAGGGGTAAGGCCTCCTATGGGGCATTATCAAAGCACACTCTCTTGAGGCAGGACTAAGCCCCTCTCTAAGGCATCAAGGTTGAGCAAAGTGTCCCATCATAGGTAATGGGTTCCATAAAGCCAGCTCATATGACTGTGCATTCTAGCATAGCTAAGGACCTTCAAAATCATACCATGTTTGGTATTTTACTTTTTGTGAGAATAAATATAATTATATATTCGACCTTTATTCTGCATTTCTGTTGAATTTGTTGGCCTTTCTGATTTCAAAACCCCAGTGACTGTTTCTCCAAAAAGAAGACCATCTTCTCACTTAGCTTGGAAATTTATGTCTCCTAAAGCTACTACTTGTTCTCAAAATATTCCTCTTACATATAAGCACAGTAGAAAAAAAAACCCATAATATTATTGCCAAGCATGTTACACTTTACAAAACTCCCAGGCAGTGATAATTGACAGGTTAGTGGTAAAAATTACATGGGCGAGTGGTTAGTGCATCATGGCCTTCAGGGGTGGGTTTACAGAGGGGAAACAGTGCAGAGACCTTACTTGGGCCTAGTCCATCAAGTTCATAATAAGCAATTAAATATCTGTTATTAAATCTCCATTTACTCAGCAGACTAGAATGGTACATTCAAATCCAGTCTTCAGGTTAGTAACAAGCTCTATAGAAAAAACTGCACTCATTAATTCTGATAATAAAGAACGTAACAAAAACAATAAAATCTAAAGTGTGTGCTTAAGAGATTTGGTGGTATTTAAGGTCTAGACAGGCTTACCTGAGCTCTGAAATTAAGACACACCTGCAGAAATAAAATAACACTAAAATTAATATGCATCTATTTCAGTACTGAATAAGTGTGGCAATGTGGGCAAAAAAGAACTTTAAGAGTGAAACACCTGTGGGTATTAAAATGGTAATATGCCCCTTTAACATGATTTCTGTTACTAGGAACAATATTCAAGACATATGGAAGACAGAGATTTATAATACCATAAAAATGTGATTGCTGGACTCTAGTAGCACCCTTAAATCTCAATAATATTCTTATTCTATAAAAAAACAAAATGGATCATACAACTTTCTGTCAAAATAATAAGCATAAAAATAAAGAGTTTCTCATTTGAGTAAATGTGTTGCTGATAAGTAACTGTAAAAGGTAGTGTGTCAGCACTTAAGGGGAACTTCATGTTTGCAGAAATCTGAGTTACAAGCTCAGAGTCCAGAAGCAAAAACATAATGTCTATTTTTTCATGAGTTTCCATCAAAACTGAAGAGTCTGGCTGTGCAAATACACCACTTTGCAAAATGAATTATTCCTGTGACTTCCCCCTCAGCCCTCAGACAGGGAGGGAGGGCAATCATTATTAGTATCTGTGCTTTACAATGGCAAAGCTGAAGCAATGTAGGCTTTGGGGGGGGTCGGAAAAAATAGCCGGCTATGAAATAATAAGTCGTTAAGATTTGTTATGATACCTTAGCTGCAAGTTACAGAAAATGTATCCAATGGAAGTCTAACTTTTAAAAAGTAAGTATAACAACTTTAAATACATATATATTAAATATATATATAATAAATATATATTAATGACCTGCCTTAGGATACATAGCCTCCAAGTGTTAGAGCTAGGATGGAGAATTTCAACCTCGGCATCTCTTCCTAAGCCTGTGTCCTTAGCCAATACGGAGGCCATGTGCATTAACTTGTCTAGCTTTTGGAGTGCGATGCATCACTCAGCTCTCTTGCGTTCTCCTGTCCCCTGATAACAACAGCAATGCATGCAACCGTTCATGCAGATGAAATGACATAACTTGCTAAACATCTGCCTCAGAGAAAACTCCATTAGGAGTATTTTCCTCCTCTCCTGTTCTCTCCGGTAATTTGCTAAGGCTGTGTGAGGCACTAGTGCCTGCTAGATCCAGAAGCAGGAATGTGTTTTCCCCTTCCGTGGATTTTGTTGTAAGTCTCCCCTCACTGCATGCTGGCACTGCACAAAACTCACAAGAGTGATTTTTGTCTAGTCACAAGTATTTATTGAAGTCCCTTGACTTCCCTGCATAAATCTATACTACTTATAAAATAAATGCTAATAGCTTCTTCCTCCACATTCCCAAGCAATCATTTGAAAGGATGGCTTCTCCATGAACCTTGGAACAACCACTGACCATTTACTGATCATTTCTGACATACATCAGAAAAGAAGGAAGCTTTATGAGGGATGAGATGTGCTAACTTAAATAAATCAGTACATTTTTACAAACAACAGCAATCCTAAGGATTAGTCAAATGTACTACAATGTGGAAACCATGCTCAAATCATGTACCAATACTTAGGACAGCAGCTGACAGTACTATTCAGGAGATATCGATTTGACTTTACTGATGCCTCTTTCTTGGATGTTCTTTACTATGTTCTCACAGGTTTTTATTGTTTTCTATGACCTGGAACATATTGTTAGAG